>WOXC01008624.1:0-600000 GCA_011680675.1 Gymnobelideus leadbeateri | reverse complement strand
GAGGGAAGGTTGAGGGACAGAAATACCAAGATGCTTTAATGAAAACACTTTGGCTTCCATGGGGGACTATACCTCAAAAGAAAAAGCCATGGCTATTTATACTAAGAACAGACAAATGAGTGGGGATGGGGAAGTGGTCAATTTTAATGGATCTACCAATTGGATTGTTATCAATTAAACCATAGGTTATTAGCAGGCTTTACAAACTTCCTTCAGATATTTACTGAGTACTTCTGATGTATATAGGCCTTATGCTAGGTACCTGTGGGGAATATAAAGAGGTATAACCAAGACCTTCTCCCCACTTGGTGAGTACAAATTAACCTTAGTGAAATACAAATTGGGAAGGCAGAAAGTTTTTTAAAACACATTCCAAACCAAGTATTTGCAGATTACATCTGTTCTAGACTATGAAGGCAGCAGCATCGTTCCTTCTTCAAATGCACAGATATTATCAAGAGCTATATTGCATTTCAAATTTCAAAGTCTTTTCATTATTATTCATTTGTTCAAAGATACCCAATCCATAGATGGAAGAGTTATATTTATAAACTCATCAAGAAAGCAAAATGAGCATACTTTCCTTCTGCCCTACTAACCTGTGTGACATTACCCACGATCACACTGTCAATAATTTCTGGAGGGACTTTGCCAGCAGACAGGCTAGCCTTCGCAGCCAATTCAGCCAGGTCGGTGGCTGTGAAATCCTTTAGTAAACCTCCATAGGTCCCAAAGGGTGTTCGCTTGGCAGCAACTATGTACACACCTAGAACCACCAGAAGAAAATTATTAATGATTTCAGATTAGCCTGTGTCCTTTCATCTTCATTTAGGTTATCTTGATCTGTATGCGTCAAAGTATTTATCAGAAAGTAGAGGTCAAGACCAAGAGAGCAGGAGTGCCTTTTCACTTAGTTAGTTCACTTATATACAGACAGAGCCAATCAACAACAGCAAACAACACAGGGAACTAAGAATACTGGATTAGGAATTCTATTTAGACCCTGATTGAGTGGAAAGGGTACCAGAATTAGAGACCAAAAAAAAAACTTAAGCATGAATTCTGGATCTGTTGTTGACCAGCTTAGGAACCTTGGACAATTGCTTTCTCCTCTCAGGATCTTGGTTTCTTCAGCTATAAAATGAGGGGGTAGGGAACAATGAATGGGCCAGCCATGACTGGGGACTGTTCTGTTCTTTATATGCATGTGCCCAGGGACTTGCTCAGTACCTGGCACATGGGAGGTGCTGAATAAATGCCTGTTGATTTTAGTAGGAGGAGCTGGGTAGAATAATCTCATACTTACTAGCTGTATAACCTTGGGTACTTCAATTTCTCGGAGCAATTTTCTCATCTGTAGAATGGAGTAATAATATCTGAAATACTTACTAATAGGGCTGTTTTCAGGAAAGCATTTTTGCCAACCTCAAAATGATAGTGGTGCTGCAAGTCATTCAGCCCAACCTTCTAATCTAATGCAAAAATTCCTTCCACTTAATACACCTATCAATCAATCAGTAAGTGTACATTCCTTAAGTATCTGCTATATACCATCATGATGCTAGGCACAAAGAACAGAACAATCTCTATCCATGATGAACTTACATTCTAACAAATGGTCTTCTCATGTCTGTTTGAATACTTCAGTGATATAGAACTGGCTACTTTGTTAGGCAGCCTATTTCAAGGGTGAAATATTCTAAGTTTGTTTTTATAGTGACTTAAAATCTACCTACATCCTTCATTAATTGGGTCTAGGTATGACCTCTGGACCAACACAGAATCTACTTTCTAATGAATAATGCTTTAACTAAAAACATCCCTCTCATAGCAATTCAACCTTAGTGCCTATTATGTGTTAGATTACTATGCTGGGGGTAGATTCAAAAGTTTAGATAAGGCTTACTCCTTGCCCTAGGGAAGCTAGGTGATGTTCAAATCCTGCCTTAGAAACTTACTAGCTGCATGATCCTGGGTAACTCATTTAACCCTGTTTGCCTCAGTTTCCTCAACTGGAGGGCCTTTGGAAGCTAATAATGGCAAACCACTCCAGTATCTTTGCCAAGGAAACTCCACATGGGGTCCTGGAAGAGTCAGACACAACTGAACAGCTACCATAAATAACAAAGTTGGGACAAAGACAAGACTGAATAACAACAATATGGGGGGATCCTCCCTATGGAAAAGATCAAAGGGGCAGCTAGGTAGTGCTAGGCTTGTTATTAGGAAGACCTGAGCTCAAATCTGATCTCATATACTTGGAAGTTATGTGACCCTGAACAACTCACTTAAGTGCTGCCTGTGTCAGTTTTATCATTTATAAAATGGGGACAGGAGGACCTAACACAAAGGACTGTCCTGAAGATCAGGTGAGATATCTGTAAAGCACTTAGCATGGTTTATTCTCTTTTCCCATTTCTCTTCCTCCCTGCCATATCACTAGAAAGTCCCATAATTCTATTTCCTTCTTATGTGTTGCTGTTTTTCTCTAATTGCCAAACATAACAGATTTTCTCTTTAAAAGGGGAGGAAAAATAATACATTACACTAAAAAGAACTGCTGTACTTAACAGTCATACAACACTGCTAGGAGAAAGTATGTGAAGACTTGGCCAGTGACTACCCAAACCACTGTGTCTGATAAAGCAAGAATTATAATAACAACTTGGATTACAAATTGGGAAAACTAAAGTCTTTTTTTGGATCTTTTTTCTTTTAAAAAGTTAAGTATATATTTCAAAGAAGCTGGTACCAAAGTCCAAAAGACCTGGGTTCCTGCATCTGACACATACTGGCTATGTAATCCCAGGTAAGTCACACTTAACTTCTCTAACATTCTAGGCTACAGAGAAGGTGCCAACCATCCTATGAGAATTCCTTATGCCAGCAAAGTCACAGGTTCATTCCTTATGCCCCTATATTTCACAGGGTAAGGGAAATGACTTTGCTTTTCAACTTTGCTTTTTTTTTTTTTTTAAGACGACAATTGGGGTTAAATGACTTGCCAAAGGTCAACTTTGCTAATTTCTGAGATTTCCCCTACTATGGACTTTCATTTCTAGAGTTAATCAGTCACTCAAACTCCATTTTGGAGTTAAAATGTCTGTGACATTACCATCTTCCTCCACATATTAAACCCTTTTGGAGTCTGCAGAATTCTGAAAATTCATGGAAGGTAAGGCTCTGCAAACACTGAAATGAGAGCAGGAACAAAAATGGCCTTTCAAATATCAGTCCATTGTACAGAATCCTGGTGAGAAAGGGCAAGATGCCGTGTAATCCTGACAGAATGGGCTCTGGGTGCTAACATTATTATTTATTACCTCTGAGCCCTGTTGTTTTCCTTTCTAATCAGCCATAGAGACAGATTTTCTGGGAAGGAGCCAACAATTTTTTAATAGAGAAAAGTCAATTTTGGTAGCATTCTGCTAATGTTTTGAAGATGGGAATTACATATGGTATTCCATAATGGATAAATGAGCTGAATAAATAGCTAGGCAGAGATTCCTTTGTTTATTCAAGCTAAAAGGGCCTAAATAAATATAGTTCAGGTCAATGTTCTTAATTTGGGTTCTATGTTCCCTGGACAGATTTTTGGTGGTCCCTTAATTTTTATGTGAAAAATATTATAACTTTCAAAATATAATTTCCTTTGTGATCCTATGTATTCTATTTTATGTATGCATTTAAGAGAAGTCCATACCAAGACTATCAAAAGGGTCCATGACACATAGAAGTGAAGAACTCCTTCCTTTACAATGCGATATTGAACATTTGCTCTCGGGGTTAAAAAAAAGAAAGAAAGAAAGAAAGAAAAATACCAACCTAGCCAGTTAAGAAATATTTCCTATCCTGTACAATTTCAAATGAGAAATTTAATAAGTAAGCAGCATTTCTATCGATTGTTTAAGAGATAATACAAAAATTCCTTAAAAAGTGAAAAGAAGTAGAATGAAGGCTAAAGAAAACACAATACTTAACAGAGCAGTAAAGTAGTCATGTATAGGGCTATGAGTATAGTATATTAACAGCCCAGTAGGCAGATTTTCTTCAATCTAACCTGTAACCTGGTATCTAATCTAAACCAAAGTTTACCATCTTGCCACCCAATTTTTTGGATATAACAACCAGTCTGTCTTAGGCATTATTCCTGCAGATGGTGCTTGAACAACAAGGAAACTTTAGTTCAAACCCTTCAATTTATGGATGATGATGAAACAAAGTTAAGTGATTTGCCAAAGCCAGGGATATTTTCATTAAAGATTTTAGTTGTACAAATTGCAGCCAGAAGTATTCACAATATGCAATAAATCCACAGTGATGTATATGTTGCCATTCCTCAGAAGACATTTTTGGAATTAAGATTTAGGTAGGTCTCTTACACTTCCTGTGTGATCATGGTCAAGTGACTTCTCAGTTTCCTATTTGTCAAATGGTGACAATAAACAGTATTTTCAGTACCTACTTGACAGAGTTGTTGTAGCAATAAACTCTGATTGGTTAACAACTAATGACAAAGAATGAATATTACAATGAAAGGTGGCTAAAGAGGGCTGGGGGAAGAAGGTAACTTTGATTATGTCATTTACTTCCAAATTGTCCTAGGCAATCTAATCCAAGAATTTAGATTCCTCCACTCAAACCTGAGCAAAACATGACTGGCCAGGAGTCTCACCTTAGATTAAAATCTTAGTAAAGTTGGATGAGGTCTGAACAAGGTTTGAGGGGAATGTTAATTCTATCTGCTACCATCAATCATCATCCTCCTGAGACTGAGTTTCGCAATGAGGACTTTAGAAAAAGGGGGGAAGTCTATTATATGTTTGGCACAAATACCCTTCTATGTTCAAGATATATTCTAGGATTGTAGGGTATGAGCAAATGAAACGATTCCTAAGTCTGGAAAACATTGATAAAGTCTTGTCTCAGAATCTCATTTCATGTGTAAATGTTTTGCATGACTGAACATATATAATCTATATCTAAGTTTTGCCATCTCAGGGAAAAGAGGAGGAAGGAAGGGAAGAATCTGGAACTCAAATTTTCAAAAAACCAGTGCTTTTAAAAATCGTTTTTACATGTAATTGGAATAAAAACTGGAAAATATTAGAATTTCATTTTACTACTTTACTTTCTGTTTCTATGACCATAATAATGCCAGTGGAGGAACAAGGAATATAGAAGCAATCATAAGTCAGAAGTTTGCTCATGCCTTTCTATATATTTGGACTGAGAGGTTTGCTATCTAGATATGTTACAGACTTGGAGCTTAGAAACATCCTTAGGTCCCTCTTTTGGCCGGTATACAAAAAAGTTGGATTAGTGAGGGCTTCTGCACATATATTTTTGAAGAATGCCATCTCATAATTCTATAAGACTTATATAGACCCTGGCTACCTGGCAAAAACATCAAGCCTATTTGCACATGCTGATTTGCATTACTATTTATTAAATGCAAGCAACACATTTAAGATCATTTTAGGGTGGGAAAAAAACTTAACTGTACCATTATGGGTTATTTTTCACTTAAAAATGCTGTATAGGTAGGCACCTGGTAAATACTGTTGGTTGTTAATGATTAATCCTTTACTAATTCCATTATTGGGAGAGCTAGGTGGCACAGTAGATAGTGCCAGGCCTGGAGTCAGGAAGGTTTAAATCTGGCCGCAGACACTGACTAGCTGAGTAACTCACTTTACCCTGCTGGCCTCAGTTTCCTCATCTGTAAAATGAGTCGGAGAGTAAACTGGCCAACCACTGCTGTATCTTTACCAAGACAATACCCCAAATGGGGTCACGAAGGTCAGATACTGCTGCAACTACCCAACATTGCCCAGTCCCTTCATTATTGCCCACATGGCAAGCCCTGTCTGTAATCCTGCATTAAACTTAAACAAATCTGCATACGCTAGGAGCCTCAAAAGTTAGGCCTTAATCCTAGGGCTTTTCAATCCCCTCCTCCCCAACAATATAAGACGCCCCTTTACACAGAGCATTCACGAAGCGTCTCCCCACAGTCCCGGGAGGCAGGTAAATGATTACAAAAATGCACGGCCCCTCCAGCGAGCAGGGTCAGAGCCCCGAACACGGACGCTCGCTCCTCCCTTCCAGGCTTCGGCTGGAGGGCACCAGCCGCCTGACAAGGGGAGAAGCGGCACCTCAAGGTCAGCTGTGCGGGCCCCGGGGCCCTTCCAGCGCCCGGAGCGAGCGGGCTTCCGCGGGCTCGGAATTGGGGCCGGGGGCTAGGGGCCGCGCGTTTGTTCCTCGCCCCTCTCCCCCGCAGAGCGCTTACCTCGGAGCAGGGTCATGGCTGGGCAGAAAGGATGCTTTTTCCTCGGCTGGGAGAGAGAGAACTGCAAAAGAGGCCCGTGAGCAGGGCACTTTGTAGACAGACCTGTGGCTCGGGCCCAGCCCCCTCGATTCCCCTTTCACCTACTTTCCCCTCCCACTCTGACTCCGGGAGGCCGCTGCCCCTCCCTCAACTGCCGGGGAGCTGCAGGAACCTAAACCAGGGCGGGGTCGAACTTTCTTCTGCTCTCTGCCCTCTCCAGCTCTTCTGTTCCTGGCTTCCCTGGGTACCACCCGCAGAAGGTCCTGCCTTATCGAGGAAGACCCGGGTAGTCAGGCAGGGGCCTGGCCTTCCTGTAACTTCGTACCCCATCTTTGCATTGTACCCCTTCTTTCATTGCCCGACAATGGCGCTTATCTCCTCTCTCTATACATGCGTGTACATATGAGGGCAGCTAGAGAATGCAGTCAGGTGCGCATCTTACCGAGTTCAAATGCCGTGTGACCCTGGGCAAATCACTTTACCCTGGTTTGATCAATTTCCTCATCTGGAAAATCAGCTGGAGAAGGAAACCCAGTATCCAGCAAGCCCCTCCAGTATCCAGTATTCAAGAAAAACCCAGATGGGTTTTTAGCCCTATAGGATAGGACAGGAAAAAAAAAGACGACAAATGCATGTAAACTGTGTGTGTGTGTGTGTGTGTGTGTGTGTGTGTGTGTGTGTACACACACAACTACGCTTTTTTAGAATTTTGTGTGTGTATATATACATACACACATATATGTATATATATGTGTGTATGTATATGTTTTAGAATTTAAGAATTCTAATCGGAGCAGCTAGGTGACTCAGTGAATAGAGCACCAGCCCTGGAATCAGAAGGACCTCAGTTCAAATTTGGCCTCAGACACTTGACACACTTACTAGCCATATGACCTTGGGCAAGTCACTCAACCCCATTTGCTCTGCCTTCCCCCCTCCAAAAAAAGAAAAAAAAATTCTAATCAAAGCATTACCAAACACAATCTCAGAGAGCCTATGAAGAACCTGATAACCCCCTCCAGAGACAAAGATGATATAGTATCAAGATGTATGGTGAGACAACAAATTTTGGACATGGCCAGTGTGGCATTTTGTTTTACCCGGCAATGAGACTTATTACAAAGGGTTTTGACTTTCTTTTAAATATACATACACATGAACTCTAGTCATACACATATAGATGTAACTGACTATATCACACTTGTTTGCATATATCTACACCTGTCTTATCTGTCTACCTGACTATATCATCTATCATCTATCTATCTATCTATCTATCTATCTATCTATCTATCTATCTATCTATCTATCTATCTATCTATCTAATAGATAGTCACCTGGGAAGTTGAGAGGTTTAAGGGACTTGGCAAGTGGCCTGGGGGCCTAAGGGGTTAAAGGGATCACTTTTGCCAGTTGTCTAAGGCTCAGTCTCTGTCCACCCACTACTCCAGCGAAGATGCCCCAGTCTGGACCTGTAAGTGCAGTAGGTAGCTTTCTGGTGAGGAAATGCCTTCTGTCAAGGCAGATGGGCATCTGCTCTGCAGTTTATAGCCTTAGATTAGAATGGTCTGGTGCACGAAAAAGATGAAATGATTTTCAGCCTCCTGGAGTATGTCAGCAGTCAGACTTGATTTCTAGTTTTTCCCCACTCTGAGACCGGGTCTCTATGAGCCACACAACGCTCTCTTAGGGTATGTATGTACACACACATATACAATATACAAATATGCATACTGCATATGCTGATTATTATAGGCATGTAGTCAGTTTATAAGGTGAGGAAAAATTAATATGCCAAACCAGACTAGAGAACTAAAATAGTAATAGCTAACATTTATATAATGCTTCTTATGTGACAGGCACTGTGCTAAGCGCTTTACAATCATGATTTCATTGGATCCTCACCACAACCCTGGGAAGGTAGTAGCTGTTGTTATCCCCATTTTACTGATGAGAAAACGGAGGCAAACAGGTTATGTCTTGCCCAGGGTCACACATACAGCTATTAAGGGTCCGAGGCTAGATTTGAATTCGTCTGGGACCCTTCCCGCCCTTGTAAGTAATCCAGTTTGCATCACTGCTCAGCTTGGTTTCAACTAAGCAGAAGAGAACAACCTTCCCAGGATCAGCTCGTCTCTTCTAACCTCAATGCACGAGGTTAGCTCTAGGCTAGATTGGCGCCAACATTTCCCCGCTCCTTCCCCCCCCTCAGCTTCCTCTCCTCTCTGATTGGAGGGCTGGAGGATGGCATACCAAACTCCTCCCACTGCCTGCCTCGATTGACAGCAGAAATTGTACTTTCCATTTTGCATCTGATTCTCTGCTTGTCTTGACCTGTTCCGGACAGGCACCCCTTGGTGTCCCCCCTCCCCACCATTTTCCCGCCTCTTTTTATATGTTTTCTACCCCACCCCCATTAGATTGTAAACTCCTTGAGAGCTGGGACTGTCCTTTTTATTAATTGTATCCCTAGCACTTAGCACAGTGCCTGGCACATAGTATCCGCTTAAAAAATGTTGAATTATTAGGTTGTTGGATTATGACCCTAAGCAAGAACAGGGAGGCTGGTTGAGTCGTAAGCCTACAAGGACCCAAGGAGTAAAAGTCTCAAACAGAGAAACAGAACGGGGAGGGGCGGGGCGGGGCGAGCAGCCCAGAACTGGGATGCGATTGGCTGAGACTGGTGGCCCAGAGGCGGGGTGCGATTGGCTGAGCTGTCCGTCTCTCTTCTCGGGGCCAGAGGCCAGGGTGACGACTTCCGGGCGCCCGGGGCTTTAGTCGCCTGGCTTACCCAGGCGGTCCACAAGCTGGAGAGGGTTTTCTTAGAGTCTAGGAAGGGACAGAAGCGCCTGAGCACCCGCTCAGCTCCCAAGTGAACCCACCATATTTTCCTTATATGATCAGGCTCCTGGGCGGGAGAGGTTTGGTGCTGGGAGCCTGACGTGATTATGAAACGACGTTGGCAGGGGATGGGAGGCTTGGGGCTCGGGCCAGCGCCGAGTGTGGGGGCAGGGCAGGCGGGGGAGGGACGCCCTCCTGGGCGGTGTCCCCTGGGGAGGATGGTCTGTGCTGGGGGTGGGGGGGAAGGGGAGCTAGAGGTGGCTCTCTAGAGCCCTGGTCGATGATGACGTGGCCACTGCGCAATCTGAGTTCGTAGAACCAGGTGATGGAAAGTGTGCTGAGAGCGGACTGAGACCGGGGAGCGCCGCCGTGGGGACAGATGCGGAGGCTGGGCATCCCAGGCCCCCTGGAGCCGGCTTGGAAGGATATAGTTTTAGTTCGGTTGCCCTCTTACTGCTGCTACAGGATCTGGAGCTGGAAGGGAACTTAGAAGGCCTCATCATTTTTTCAGATGTGGAAACTGAGGCCCACAGAGATTAAGTGACTTGCTCAAGGTTGCAGAGACAGGGTTTGAACGCAGGGCCTTCTGATTCCGAGTCCAGTCCTCTTTCCACTCTAAGGTGGGACTTCTGAGAGTTTCCACAGGTTTTGGAGTTGTTAGCATTTTTTACTATAACCATCCCTTTGCTTTATTCACTGGACTAAGGGTGATGCATTAGACACACATAGGGTGAGCATTTAATACGTGTATTGCATGTACCAGGAACTTTAAGCTCCAGAGATACAAATAACAAGTAATTGATAATCTTTGTCCACTGGGAGAAGACTACACATCTAAAGGGTTGCAGGGAAGCAGTGGAGAGATGGCCTAGGCAGGGGCAGCTGAGCACTGGGCCTAGAGGCAGGAGACCCACCAAATCACTTAACCTCTGTTTGCCTCAATTTCCTCATAGATAAAATGGGGATAGTAATAGCACCTACCTCTCAGGGTTGGGTTATCATAGTACCTGGGCGCATAATAAGCACTATATAAATCATACTATAGACTACTTGCAGAATATCCTAGATCGGACCAGGAAGAGACCTTGGATGTATCCAAACCAGCCTCTTCAGATAAAGATGCAGGTTCTGAAAGGTTATGACTTCCCAAGAATTATACAGTAAGCAGTAGAGATGGGAAGATTAACATTTATATGGCACTTAAGGTCTGCAAAGTGGTTTAGCTCATTTTGATCCTCTCAATGCTGTAAAACAGGTGCTAAGAAATGGAACCCTGGTGCTGAGGAAGAGAGAAAATTACTGAAGAAGAAATTTAGGGTGGGGTTTGTGAATTTAAGGAATCATCTTAATGGGGGATGGAGTCTGGTTGGTGTGTGTGTCAGAGAATGAAGATTACACTGCTTTCTAAACCTATTAGGGTACAGGGGAGAAAACTGGACTATGTAAATATCTGGTTCAGCCTTCAAATTTTATTGGGCTGTTTCTTGTTACAACTCCATCTTTCCTTTTAATTTCTCTGCCTTTTGGTTTCTTACAAATTCTAGAGGTATGAGGTTGACAGAGGCTTTAGAAATTTTAGCAGCAAGGAAGTTGTTCTGAGAGAGATGGAGGTAGCACAAGAAATTCACTGGTAGATGTGCTAATGGTACAGGACTTGAACCTTTAAAGAGCATGGACCATATAATGTTAGTTCTGGAAGGGTTCTTACAGATTAGCTCATTTTTCTCCAGTTGTATATGAGGAAACTAAATTTCTGAAAGTTGAAGTAATATACCCAAACATAGTAGTGGGAACACTTTTCAAGATTACAGACCTGGATTCGGATCCTGTTCTCTACATCCTACCTGTGTGACCTTGGACAAGTCACACTTTTGACCTCTCTAGGCCTCAGTTTCTACATCTGTAAAATGAGGGATCAGACGATTCCTTTCATTAATAAATCTATGATCCCCAAAAGCTATATTGCTTTCTAAAAAGGTCAAATTAACTCACAAATCTACCACTCACTTCTGCACAGGGTAGGGGAGAGAAAAGGTTGGAAGTATGTATCACTGACCAGGATGTTTGAGCATACAGGCCTCAGCCTTCTACCCCCCAGTCCTCATAAGATAATGCAATTTTTTTTCTTTTCAGCCAAAATTTGGCTGCAAAGAGTTCTAGATTTCATTTAGATTTGAAGACCCACATTTATTCAAAAGTATTTATTTCCACAAATTTTTATCCACAGCTGAATATTACAGTGACTATTATAAGCATTTTCCTATAAACAGAGGTGTAGTTTACAGATTTGTTCAAAATGGAAAAATATTCTTTATCAGTAGTATTTCATCTATGATATCTGAATCACCCCCTGAATATCACTGAAACGCCTTCAGAGAGAGGCTGGCTGCTCCTTCTAAACATCATTCAGAGGCAAAAATGTTACGTCCAACTCTGGCCAGGTTTGACGTGCACTTTAAGAAAATGTTTATTTCAGATTTATCCCATTTAAAAGTATTAAAGTTATATAATGTAGGAAAAAAGTTTTTCATTCAGTGACCTTTAAAATAAACAAAAACAATATCACCTTACTATTTTTAGTACTGTAAAAAAACAAAAGCAAAAACCTCTAGTCTATTTTTTTTCTCCCCCCCAACCCAATTCCATGGCATCAGGGTGGCAGAGAAGTGAACCATGAGTGTTTGACTGTACATGCAACAATATCTGGCTTAGTCTGGTAACACCTGGTGTGGAGAAAGGTTTCTGTGAACCATGACTAGAGGATCCTACCCTGTGTTTCACACAGTAGCTGTTTAGTAGTACAGGCATTATGTAGTCATTCAATTATGATACCCTTGTTGCAGTAGTGTCAGGGAAATAAGGGAAAATTTGGTGTAGTGTTTAGTATTAAGGAAAAAGCAACTACAGTTTATCCCCCCACTTTTTTTAAGAAGGGGTAATTCAGACAATTGATATGTGCTGATTGACCTGGTTGTGGCAGTTGGCTGTTTTTCCCTACCTTTTTCCAAACTTCTAAGTGCTTTACAAATAACTTAAAAACTCGACATTAGAAACTCCAAAGGAACCATTATTGACATGCCCCAAAGATACGGGAAAAAGCCCTCTGCGCATTTGTGTATTGCAACAGCCTAGTCGTTTCAAACAACTATGGCAGCTCTGATGGAAAAAAAAGTGTCTTAAAAAAAAAGCCAGGAAAAAAAGTGACTTAAAAGTGTCAGCAAGGATTAGTTAAGGATGTGCTACATACACACAACTAATTTAATATAATGGGATAGTTCTCATTTAATTCTTAAAAAGCCCATCAACCTAAAAGTGATGTTATCTGTAATTTTTTTTTCTTCTGTGATTTTAAAACAATTCAGAATGACTAACTGGATAAATTCTAAATCCACCACAATGTTACTTAGAACATCAAAATTCTTCCCACAGTAATGCTTATGCCAGGAAAATAGCGATTGAGAAATCAGTTACCTTAATAATAACTGAAGGCACAGAGTGGGAAAGGTGCTCATCTGAGATATTAACAAATATAAATCTCAGCCTTGTCATTATATTGCACTATATTCTTAAATCAAAATGCCGTTCTGATTTCCATGGATTTGGGGATGTTTGTGTGGAAAAAGCTTCATTAAATGTGCTTTTTAAATGCAGGGAGTAAAAATAGTTAACAAAAGATTTTGTTGTTAAATATATGAAAGAATCTCCTTCCAAGCACAAACTAGGTGGTAAGTTAAATATTAGATCTAAACATTAAATAGCCAATTTCTATATATCCCTATACTAACGTTCTATAAAAATCTTTTTCCTTTTTTTTTAAAAAATATAATACACATAAATTAAATTCTTTACAGCTTCAGCAAAACACCATTATCCCTTAGGGAAAAAATTAAGAATGAAATCTGTGATTAATTAGAATATCTATGCAGAAAAAAAACCCTTTCAGTAGATTATTTCCATTTCATTCTAATGGCTAAGCATTAGATACTGTAAATCCTTAGTCGCTGCTGTGATTAACTAAGGACTGTTGAAAGATGGGTACCTAAACAGTCTGTGGAAGCTGATGGTATAAGATAGGTAAGGACAGTTGGCAGTAGTTGCCTTTATAGACACCTTTTTCTTTAGAAAACTAACATTTTCCCCTGTCTGGTGAGTGGACAGGAAAAGGCTTAAGGGAACCATGGAAAACTTATGGGATATTATTTGTATCTTTGAACTAGCAAAGCCCAAAGGCCCAGGCAGATGAGGTGGGGCCCTGGCTCAGAGGGTTTTTTGTAGGTGTCTCTACGTCCCGCTAAATATGAAAATACGATCCATGCCTGACAGCATACACTCAAAAAACCAATGTTGCCATTAGGAGCTTGACCAAGTAAATGTGTTGAGTTTTTAGGGAAGTGCCCTGCACTGAATAAAAGGTTGAACTAGGTGATATCTAAGGTGTCTTCCAACTTTCAAAATCTCTGACAAGCTGCTTTCTCTTCTCTTGAAGGGTAAAGGTAGCCTTTGCATATAGGAATAATTTTAAACTAAAGTGCCACAAAATCATTGCAAGATACCTTTATAGTTATTAAAGAGGTAGCCACAGAAGTGACACTTTCATATTAACACTGAAAATGAAACTGGCTGGTGATGCTATGGATATGATCAGTGATATGTATCTATGAATGAATCAGAAACAGCTTTAATTCAGCAGAAACAGTCAAAACTAAGTTAAAGTGTTTGTTGTAGAAGCAGAGGTGGTCATGTTAAAGAAGGATTTTGTTTGATATGATTGTCATCATAACAAGGGTGGAGTGTTCTGCAGTTCTGAGACCACACGGTGATGATACAGGTGGGGGCCAGGAAGAAAGAATGAAATATTTGCTAGGGAGAGGTGATAAGGAAAGCAGTATCCATCTGTTTCCATGTCCCATGGACCTTTTGTTGTAGGCTCCTGAAACAAAGTGGAGTTAAGAATAATAGGGTCATGTAACTGGTAATTTATAGAATAATTAACTTCCCTGTTAAGAATCAGGAAGAGGGACCACTTCTCTCTGGTTTGCAAACTATGATTTCCTGCACTGGCAACATTCTTCTTTGTACTATCACCATCTATTAACAGACTTTTGCTTTTTCTTTTAAGAAGGAAAATATATGATGAAGATAGTAAACAACAGTACATAGTATAAGAAGTCATGTAGAACTTTCAAAATAGATGCTTTCTTCTGGAAAAAAAAGTCCACTTGTGTTAGAAAAAACTTACTTGTAAAGTGACAAAATTTGGGTAAGCATTATTAAGTGCTGGGAATTCCATCCCCTTATTTTCTAGAAAGGAGATTTCATTTTTTTTTAAACACAGTAACCTTGAAAAAATGTTTAATACAAACAAATGGATGAACAACATCAAATATTCTACTGGAATTTTAGTGGATTAAAAAAAACCGTAGAAAGTTAAAAATCAAATCTAGATTCGTTATTTTCATATATTTTTCAACCACTCTTATAGTTTTCCCATTTATATTTTCTTTCATAAGTGACAACAGTAATTAGAACTCCTTAACATGGGGGAATTAATGTACATAAAAATAATGTCTTGTCTGGATGCATTCACTGTGAACAAGTTTTGGACATGAGAATACCTCTTCTTATAGTTACTTAATTTGTTAGTCATCCATCACCTAAGGAGGGCATTGACATGTAGCAGCTTTAACTCTTCCTAAATACCAATACCAAGAAGAAGTCTTTGGGCATAATGGGGATTATACCATTGTGATATTTTTGCTCCAAAAAAGCAAAGTTCAAAATACTACTAAGACCTGGGGAAAGAATGAGGAGGCACTGCCTCTGTAGTGGGAAAAATGGGCAAACTCATCCTGGTCACCAGACAACCCACCACAAACCCACAACATCCTTTCCCCTGCTTCCTAAAACAGTGGAAAGGGGAATATGTATCAACCCCAAAATGATCAGTATCAGCATTTGTTAGAAGCTCCCTGAAGGCAGTTTAAACTTCCAATTTTTAAGCATTAAATAACCACGGAATGAAGATGAAAAAGTTGGCCAATGTCTGCTTGACAAGATTGGTACATTGATTATGGCACTGGGGAAGTCACTGTTTAAACTGCTATGGTCTGTGCACTTATTTAGTCTGAAACCAAACTATTTAAAAAACTGTATTTCAAGTATTCTTATTTTGAGCTGTAGAATACAAAAGAAAAATAATCACATTGAAGATATGTGCCTGATACTGGACAGTTCAGCACTTTGCACAGGTTCTTAGGCTCTGGCTTGGTCCACTTTTACCACACTGAATTTTTCCTTCAATTTATGTCATTGTTTTCTTTTTGCTTGAACTCACTGGGACTGGAGCCAAGACAACAAACATTTGTCTTCACACTTCGTTGAGGAATTCCAGGTTGAGAGCAGCAGGGATGTGAATTGAGTCCATGGTCAGGGAGGATGGGTTAAATGGAAACAAGACAGGGAACATGTGCTTGAAGTCTAAGAGCAGCTGCTGAGGGTCATTTCGATCTTGTAGTTGTGCCTGAGGAGAAGGAAACCATGAATAATTCTGACTTTGCCTTTATTTCAAATGATGTGCTGCTATACCTTTAAAATGATTAGGTTCATGTATAATTTTTCACATGTCCTGAGAGAAGTCTGGAAGATAAACTGGACATCAAGTGGTCAGGGACCACTTCTATTTTAGAATCAAAGGAGATATAGATGGAAAGAATCTTAACAATCATCTATTCCAACCTCCTCATCCTATTGAAGATGAAACTGAGGCCTAGAGAAAGGGGAAATTACTTTCCCAATATCCTAATCTCTTAATGCATATGAAAGTAAAATGAAAGGTCTTGGTTCTTTAAAGAACACACAAAAAATAGGATTAAATTATCTTGAGAGACATAAAGAAGGGATTCTTGAATGGACATGATAAACTCTTTCCCTGCAGATATTTTAAAACAGGAGAAAAGAACCAATCTAGCATGACTTGGGACTAGATGAACTCAAGATATCTTTGATTTAAGGATTCTTTTGAGTGCAAATAAAAGGCACTGCTATTTGGATTCCCATATACCAGGATCAACTTGGAAAGACAGGGCCAGCATTTAAACTATTCTTTTTTTTTTTTTAAAGCAATTGGGGTTAAGTAACTTGCTCAAGGTTACACGGCTAGTCATTATTTATGTGTGGGTGCTCATTTTCTGAGGCCGGATTTGATCTCGGGTCATCCCAACTCCGAGGCCGGCGCTCTTACTCACTGCACCACCTAGCCGCCCCTTTAGGGCAATTGGGGTTAAGTAACTTGCCCAAGGTTACACGGCTAGGTTTTTTTGTTTGTGTGGATTAAGTGTCTGAGGCCGGCTCCGAACTCAGGTCCTTCTGACTCCAGGGCCGGCGCTCTATTCACTGCACCACCTAGCCGCCCCTTTAAACTATTCTTAAAGAGTATAACACTATATCCTCCAAAATATTCAATGGATCATACTTTCTTTTTTTTAAAGGTTTGGGGCTTAGACTTCATCTGTGTGGGGTAACTCTTTAGAGACTGCCATCTCTTTTGCCATAGAGAGCTGCCATGGGCACTGAGAGGCGAAGGAACTTGGCTCTGCCACACAGCTTGAAAGTGTCAGGAGTAGAATTTACATCTACATCTCTCCTGATGCTAAATCCAACACTCCCCAATAAAGAGGTAAACTACTACTATTAGTTTTATTAGTACTAGTACTAGAACCACTACTAGTTCTATTACTAGTACTACTACTAGTTCTATTATTAATACTACTCATTTTATTACTACTACTAGTAATAATACAACTACTACTAGTTCTATTACTAGTACTACTACTACCATGAGTACTACTAGTACTAGTATTATTATTAGTTCTATTACTACTACTACTACTTTTATTACTATTACTACCAGTACAATTACTACTACTATTACTAGTAAAAGATACTGAACAATTTGCTTCACGTCAATATGACAAAAAGATATCTTTGGGATGAATTTTGGCACATAAGAGGAATATAACTTATAATACCCCTACAGGAAGCATTATATGCATGTGTGCACAATCCCCCTAAAAAGTACATTAAGGGAACACTGTAAGTTATTTTTATAACTTTGGCAATAGTCAGTTCTTTATTTGAATATTCAAGTACAAATAAAAGGCACTGCTATTTGGATTCCTACATACCAAAATGAACTTGAAAAAATAGTTGGCATTTAAACTGTTCTCAATGAGTTAAACACTATATCTAAAGATATCCAATAGGATCAGTCTAGGATTTTTCAGCTTAAAAAAGGTATATGGACAACTTGCAGAATAAATGGATTGGAATATCACTGTCATTTAAAAACTGGGAAGACCTCTTTGAACTGTGTCAAAGAGGAGCAGAACTAGAGGGACAATTCATGCAATTGTATACATGTGCAATAATAACACAATAAAGACAACCAACTTTGAAAGATTAAGAACTCTGATCAATGCAGTGACTAACCATGACTCCAGAGGACTAATGAAGAAACATACTATTTATCTCTGGCCAGATAAGTGATGGTCTCAAGGTGAAGAATAAGACATTTTTGGATGTGGCTAATGTGAGAATTTGTTTGTTTGACCATACTATTTATTACAAGGATTTTCTTATTTGTTGTTTTTATTTTTGGGGGGGGGGTTAGAGAAAATAAATGCTTTTTAATTGGAAAAAAAGTTTAAAAGAGAACTTGGGCAAGACTAAAACAACTTGCAGAAGGTCTAAAACCTTCTTCCTAAAGAATGGGGTGGGTGATGGGGTAAAGGGACAACACTTTAAGAATTAGGCTTATAGATATTTATTTTTGTATATATTTTTTTAAATTGTGCTGTGCTAATAACTTAAAGTACATAGCTATTATGTAACAGGAACTTTAAGGGAATAATTTTGTAAAACAAATAATCACCTGAAAGTTAAAATTCAGATTTCTGAATCATTTTATAGCAAGGCCTACTTGAAATTATTTTATGGTGAAAGTAGAGTAAAAATGTAGAGTGACCACTTGGTCTCCATTTCATTAAGGAAAAAGTGGCCCATCAACTGAGGCAGCCTGAGGTAAACTACTACTATTAGTTTTATTAGTACTAGTACTATAACAACTACTAGTTCTATTACTAATACTACTCATTTTATTATTACTACTACTAGTAATAATACAACTACTACTAGTTCTATTACTAATACTACTACTACTACCACGAGTACTACTAGTATTAGTATTACTATTAGTTCTATTACTGCTACTACTTTTATTACTATTACTACCAGTACAATTACTACTACTATTACTAATAAAAGATACTGAATTCTATAGGGTATTAAGGGATTGGAGAGAAGTGGTGAGAAGTCTAGGTTTGTGAAGATACCTGTATCAGTAGGAATAAAATCAACAACCTGACAATATATTCAGGTCAGAAAAAAGGAAATATCTTGACTTGAGAGAAAATGTATAATTTTTTGTTTTGTTTACAAAAAGCTAGTTCCATCAAATTGGTCTTTCAGATTTCTGAATCATTTTACAGCAAGGCCTACTTGAAATTATTTTATGGTGAAAGTAGAGTAAAAATGTGTAGTGACCACTTGGTCTCCATTTCATTAAGGAGAAAGACCAATGCTGTGGATGAATGAGAATTACACAGAATCTGCCTCTGGAGATCTACAGGAAGGGTCATCATCCTCTTACACAAGGCATGGCAAGAGGAAGGCCATTGCTGATTATTCATGGTGTTGTCAATAACCTCTGTAGAATGGACCCTCAAAAGATGAGAGTGCTGCAGGCCTTTCCTCATCAGCACACCACGGGCAGCATTATTGGTGACTGCTATCCTAACTGGCTCCTTTGGATCAGAAAACTTGCCTTCTATCTTTTCCTATCAGTGAGTATCTTCCTTTTTTCCACTGATGATTGTATTTAATTAGGTTCTGGCTCATTTCTGGTGCTTTAAATTAAATTGAACTTTTCCTTTGACTCATCATCTTTTAGGAAATCACTTTCTAAACAATTCCAAAGGCAGTTTATACTGTCACTGTGGCAACTAGGTAGCACAGTGGATAACACACTGGGCCTATAGTCAAGAACTGAGTTCAAATCTGGTGGCAGACACTAACTCCTGGGAAAGTCATTTAACCTCTGTCTGCCTTAGTTTTCTTATTGGTAAAATTGTAATAATAATAGCAGTTACCACCTACAGTTTCTGTGAAGAAAAACTGAGGCAATAAAGAACTTTGCAAATCATAAAGAGCTATATACATACTATCATTACCATCGCCATCATCATCATCACCACCACCATCTCCATCAGCTTCCCTTCAAATGGGAGGCTCTATAATAATCCAAATTACTAAGGAGACTTGTAACATGTTGTGAATACCAAAGAACAATTTGATGGAACTAGGTTTTTGTAAACAAAACAAAATAAAAAATTATACATTTTCTCTCAAGTCAGGATATTTCCTTTTTTCTGACCTGAATATATTGTCAGGTTGTTGTTTTTATTCCTATTGATACAGGTATCTTCACAAACCTAGACTTCTCATCACTTCTCTCCAATCCCTTAATAATACCTATAGAAGTTACAGGAGAATTTTATTTTCTCACATGTACATTTGAGGAAGCCATGTTTGTACTCAATATGTTTCCATATAGCCACTAAGTTGAGAAGTTGTTAGTGATTTTTGAAAATCATTAAATCAATTAAACTTTTTGAACTTCAGTTTTTTTCATTTGTAAAATTGGGATAATAATAGCTATAGATTGAGATGATAATAGCTATATGCCTCTTGGGGTCTTTGTGAGGCTCAAATGTGATTACTTATGTGAAATGCTTTGTAAGCTTAGAAATACGAGTTATTTATAATCTCTTCTGCGTCTCACAACAAGCCTGGAAGGCTATCCATATTTTATAAATGGGAAAATTGAGAGTCAAAGGAGTTAAGTGACTTGCCCATGGTTACACATCCAGTAAGTATCACCAGAGAAGACTTAAACTCTAGTCTTTCTTGACTCCAAATTGAATGTTCTTTTAATATACCATGATGCCCATGACATCACATACACAAATGAGGTATTCATCCCCCAGAATTATCTATGTCAGATTCTTAAGCTATTTTTAATAAAATAAATATTTGTGCACGTATATATTTACAAATATATGAGTTTATGTATGTAAACTTAAAATTTTTTCCCATTTTCTTATTTTTCCCCTTGTACTCTGATAGTGTTAGGTTTGGTTATGTAACTTCCTTATATCCCAGTAATAAATGAAGAGGTTTGTTGATTATATACCTCTAAAACCTGAGAGAAATAGACTGTTCAGGTGAATATTACCCATCCACATTATGCTACTTTATGCATGGAAGATGTGGTTCATTTTTCTACTCAAGCAAATGTATAGAAAGGCAGTTCTTTCAGAGGCAATAGCACCCACAGCTTGTGTCATCTAGCATCTTCTGCCTTTAAGACCATGTTTCTTAGCACAGACACGCAAAGTTAAATTGTACTTTCATTGCTAGTTACTAGTTCTGGAAATGACCTTTTTATAAAGCTGGTAAATATTCTTAAACTCACCTGAATTGTTCGTATGAAGGCTACTGTCACTCGTTCCTCAAATTCATTCAGGGGAGTGTAAAGATTGAGGATTTTGACAATCTGTTGCAATCAAGAGAAATATTGGTCACAAAGAAGGTAATCCTATCTGAACCTGTAGAAAACTTCAAAGAATTGACTTCAGTCCACAATGCAAATCAAATCTTGAATCCAGTCCCAAATTAGGAATGGACAACAGAATCTGGACTGAACCTGACACATCGATAAAATTCTTATACAAAATGCAACCCTCTACCAACTCCCCCAAATGCCATTTCATTAAGCAAATGAATGTTACTGAAGGCAAATGTCATTTTTTTTTTGCCAAGTAGACAGCATTTGTTTTCAAAAGCATCTATATTTTTAACTAAAAGCTTATAAGCTTAGCTATTTGGAGTCCTTTCTCAATCTCACCTTTAAAAATTAGAAAAATTCTTTATTTCCTGATCTAGAATGTACTTGCATCATAGTCTCGAGTCACCTGCTTTGTAACAGCTTTAACTCCTCCAACCCTGAGGCTTTGCAGTTACTGAGTTTTAAAGGCAAATACTGCAACCTTCTGAACAGAGCTGCTAGACCCCAACTTTCATCCAAACTGAGGCACACTGGATGATGGCTCTGCCAGCCTAGAAGTAGCCTATGACAATCCCATACCTGCTGGGTACTGAGGGAGGTGCATAAGGTGCAAATGGCCTCTGCATCCTCAGGAGTTTTCTTTTTTAACTGCAGGAGCTGTGCTGCATGGATCAAGGGTTCCATCGTCTCTGCTGCTCCACTCTGGTGGAGATTCTTCCCACGAAGCCACTCCTCAAGCACGCTTATATTATACCTAGACGCAGAAGCCAAAAATAAACAATGGAGGTGATACAGTATATAGAGGACAGGGCTTGAAGTTAGGAAGAACTGAGTTCAAATCCATCTCTAGACACTTACTAGCTATGTCATCCTGGGCAAGTCAATTTAACCATTTTTTCCCCTTAGTTTCCTCAACTGTAAAAGGGGCATAATAATATCATCTACCTCCCAGGGGTGTTATGAGGGTTAAATGATATGATATTTGTAAAGCACTTAGCATAGTGCCTGGCAAATAGTAGGTGCTAAATAAATGCTTCCTTCCTCCCTTCCTCCCTCCTTCCTTCTTCCCTTCCTTCCTTCTTTCCTTTCCTACCTTTCTTCCCTCCTTCCCAATGTTTCAGTGTTGTCCTTCCCGTTGTCACAAAAACTTCATTACTTTATTTGGTTAATTGTCTAAGATATAAATTGGATTTTTGTCAGCAAAGATTCCAGTGCTGAGGTGTCCAAGATGTCCAGTTCTCTGTTGCTCACTAATGCCATACTGTTGACGGCATATGTGCACAAACATGGTGATGCTATCTTTAATGTTGTTTTGCCTGATGCCTTATTTTCACAAAACCAATTAATAAACGAAATTGGAGTTCTCTGCCTTTGGCTTGGGAGAAGGAAACCTTAATAATCTCAGCTTGGTACAATGGAAAGAGCACTGGGTGTGGAGTCCAAGTACTAGATTTAAACTTTGGCTCTGCCGCTTAGCCCTATGTGAATTTTAGCTCGATGAGTCACTTCTTGCCTCAGTTTCCTCTTCTCTAAAATGAGTGGGCTGGACTAGATGACCTTTAAGCTCCCTTCCAGCTCTGTGTCCATTGACATCTCTATGAATTTTAAAGTCGTATGCTAGTTATTGGATAAAGGGTATCATTCTCAGAACATCTGAAACCAAAAGAAAGGGCACAAAATATAACCAAAAGAATGATTGTTTACATAAAAATGATTGCTCAACTTGCTTTAAATAGCAGGTATTTATGTACCCTTCAGTGTTTGTTTACAGATAAAAGATTATTTGACAGATGGCGATAGGAGCAAAGAATAAGCCTCATTATTGGGAACCTCATTATTGGGAACTGCCTATTGAAAACCAGGAAAAGAAAGTATCTTTCTAGCTCCACTTCATGTGTTATCTTCCCCCATTTGAATGTAAGTTCCTTGAAGTCTATCTATCTTACCTCTGTTTTTATCCTTAACACTTTGCACTGTGTCTGGCACACAGTAATCAATAATAGTAATAAAGTAAAAAAATGATATATAAATATCTAATGTAAATAAGTATGCTTAAAAATGAATCCTATATTTATTGAATCTACCACCCATTTATAAGTACATAAAAAAGTAATTCAATTTATGCAAGTCTGGCCTGATTTTGTGAAATTAAATTGATGCACATTTTTAGGAACACATCTCTCATTTGCAATGATGCATGCTTTTGAACTGGCCATTCTAGAACTGAAATCATTAATAGATCAGTATGTGTGTAAGGGAAGGTCTCATGTACAGCAAGTTCTTTTCTCATCTGAAGCCTTTAAATCATTCATTCATTTTGACATAGTTGTTGTTAGCCTGCATTTTTTCTCATCAGATTTTTTCATTCTGCATTACTTCCCTTCTACCACACTTATTTCTATGTCTTTAAATTCTTCACATCTGTCTTTTTTTTCCTTTTGGTTCCAGTCCTGTAATTTCAACAGTGTGTGTGTGAGGAAGAAGGCTGTAGAAATTTTCTTCATTGATTATATACATAACTCACTTGTAACTTATAGTTTTAGAAAGTTGCCCAGAGACACTAATGCATTGTTGGTAAGGTTGTGAACTGATCCAACCATTCTGGAGAGCAACTTGGACTATGCCCAAAGGGGAATCAAACTGCACATAACCTTTGATCCAGAAATACAAATACTAGGTCCATATCCCAAAGAGATCACAAAAAGGGCAAAGGGACCTAAATGTAAAAAAAAAATATTTATAGCAGCTGTGTTGGCAAAGAATTGGAAATTGAGGGGAATGCCCATAAATGGTACATAAATGGCTGAAAGTGGTATATTAATGTAATGGAATAGTGACAAGCAGGCAGATTTCAGAAAAATCTTAAAAGACATACATGAATTTGATAGAAAGTAAACCAGAAGAACATTGTACACACTATCAACAACATTGTCCCATGTATCAACTATAAATGACTCAGTTCTTAGCAATAGAACGATCTAAGACAATTTCAAAGGACTCAAGATGGAAAATGCTATCCATATGGAGAGAAAGAAGTGATAGAGTCTGAATACAGAGCGAGGAATACTGTTTTCACTTAATTTGTTATTTTTTTGTGCTTATTCTCTTTTGGTTTGTTCCTTTTTTCACAACATGACTAAAATAGAAATATATTTTACATGATTGCACACACAATATATATCAAATTGTTACTTTCTTAGTGAGGGGGTAGTGAGGAAGGGGGAAAATTTAGAACTCAAATTTTTAAAAAAAATTTAAAAATTGTCTTTCTATTTAACTGGAAAAAATAATATTAAGAAAAAGAAAAGAAATTTGCCCAGAACACCTATAGTTTAAGTGACTTTTCTATACTTGCACCACTGGTTTGTGACAGAAACAGGCCTTGAACTATCCTCTTGAGTCAAAAATTTGTTCTCTATTCACTGTAACACAAAACTTATGTGCTAAAATTTTGATTAGCTATCCATTAATTATTGGATACACAGATTGCTTCCATTTCTTTTCAATTTGAATAAAGGAATATTTTTGTAGAGATAGCCTTTTCACTTTTAATAATATCTTTAAGGTATACTCTTTAGGGATCAGTGGGTCAAAGGTATGTGTAATTTTATAGTTCTTATTATATGTTACCAGATAGTGCTCAAATCCAACTCTTCCAATATTTATTAACTACCTACTATTATGTTAGGCTCTGGGGATATAAAGACAAAAAACAAACAAACAAAAAAAACATGTCCTTGTCCTTAAGGAGCTTATGTTCTTGGAATATAATCATTCCAAAAAAGATGACACCACATTCACAGTGCTTGTATAATAGTATAATAGGATGTCTGCTTTTAGACACCCCAACAGTGAATTTTGTTGTTTTAGGCTACTTTTGCCAATTTTATAGATACCAGTTGGTGTTCACATCATTTTAGTTTTTATTTCTCATTTAAAATTTTTTCTTATGTGATTAATGTTTGTTTTTTAAATTTGAGAACAGATTATCAATCCCTTTAATCACTAATTCACTGAAGAATCAATCTTCCTATTATGAATTTCTGTCAATTGCTTATATATTTTGAATGTCAGATTTATATCAGAAAACTTTTTTGCAACTTTGCTTTTGTTAATAAAGTTTTCTTTTTTTCCTTTCTATTCTGGATGCATCATCTTTAGTAGTTTAAAACTTCCATTTTTTAATGTCTCAATTAATTCACATTGTCTTCTATAATTTTAAAGATTTACTAAATATATATATGTATATATATATATATATAAACATTTTTCTCCTCCACGTAATTATGACTGATAGATATACCACTGTTTTCTTCCTGTTTTTAAAAAATGAAGTTTCTCTACTTGAAATTTTTAAGTCTCTGTGGCAATATGTAGCTTGATCCTTCAACTTCTTCACTCCACTTTGCTATACAACTTTTCTAATAATTTTTGTTGAAAATTGATTTCTAGTGCTTTGGGGTCTAGAATATATCATGCACTAATATGTTGTATGATTTTGATTCAAATTCTCAATGACCTATTCTGTTCCAATGATCTATTTTTCTATTTTAAAATCTGGAACCAGATGGTTTTGACTTTTGCTTCTTTATGGATATCATTTGAGATCTAGTAGTGTGAGGGCTCCTTCCTCATTATTTCTGATAATTTTCCTAATTTTCATGTGTATTTATTCTTCTGTATACATTTTGTTATCACTTGATCAAATCCAATGAAACTGTCAATTGGTATTTCAGTTGATATTGTGTTAAATCTACAAAATAATTTAGGTAATAGTTCCATCTTCATAGTGTTGATTCATTCTATCCATGGACACAAACTCCAGTTACTTAATCTTTAATTTTCTACTAAAGCTACTTTATATTTATCTTTATATACAGTTAAATGTTTATCACTTAAATGTCAAATGGTCAATTTCCCAGCTTTAGAAAGCCATGGCATTCCAGTTTTCTTTTTCAGGGACAAAGCACATCGCCTCACTCACAGGAAGGACTTAAATGTTCGCTGAAGTGAATTAAAATTCCTGCTTTGTGGTTAGAGTTTGAGAAACTTATTGCGTCAGTTGTTGCTGTGTACACTGTGGATACCCCTCTCCTTACCCCTTAACTTACCGGAGTTGCATGCCTGTGCTCCAAGAACAGACATCCTTCCTCAGGAGAAGATTGTTAAGGGCCACAGCATTGATCATATAGAAGAGCTGCTTAAACACCTGCTGGATGATCTCAGGATCCAGGCCCTGGTCACACATCACACTGTGAAAGGAATTCATCTGGCGTATGATGGCATCCAGGCTATAGGAATTGTCTCCATCCACCATGCTGGAAGACCGCTTCCGGTAGCCTGTTGGCTTCACTCCCGACAAACCCTGAATGCTTTCATTTTCCAACATGGCAGACACTAGGAAGAAAATAGCAAGTAGGCTGAAAGATTTGTCCTATGAAACAAGATTACCCATCCTTATATTGCCCAGATTTTCCAGTTACTTTAGATTTTGGTATAGGACACCAGTAAAATACCTGGGGACACAAAATGTATAAATATGCCTGTATTTGGAAGTAGCTAGGTGGTACAGCGCATAGAACACTGGAGCTGGAGTCAGGAAGACCTGAGTTCAAATTTGGCTTTAGATATAGCTGTGTGACATCCTTAGGCATGACACTTAATCTCTATCTATTTCCATTTCTTCATCTATAATATAGGGATAATAATAACATTTACTGCCCAGAGCTGTTGTGAGGAGAAAATGAGATATTTGTAAAGAGCTATGCAAACCTTAAAGTGCCATTTAAATGTTTGTTATTAATATATATATATTTTTTTGCTTTTTGGAGGTTAAGTGACTTGCCCAAAGTCACATAGCTAGTAAGTGTATCAAGTGTCTGAGGCTGGATTTGAACACAGGTCCTTCTGACTCCAGGGCCAGTGCTCTATTCACTGTGCTACCTAGCTACCCCCTGTTATTAATATTATTATAATGGTCTACTATATAATATTATTATTATGTCCTACTCTTCCATGGCATGGGAATTCTTACTCAAGAGTCTCCATAAATTTAAAAGTCCTAAGAAGTGAGCTCTAGAAAGATGTCCAAGGATAAAGAGAAGCAGTATACAGTGTGAGATAAGTCTTTCATATCGTCCTCTGGGCTGGGAGGATGAGGAAACAGGTGAGAAGGATTAAAGAGAAGGGACTGATGAATTATATTTGTTTTGGAAGCATCCGGGACAAGTTATTCAACTGGTAATTCAGTTCCCCTGCCCTGTGAAATAGACTAAATTAGAATTTTGCTATAATATAGTTTATTTTGAGGAAGAATATACTATAAGGTGGGTTCTTTTAGGAACCTTCTTGTTCAAGGAACTCAAAACATTTTCATTTCATTTCATGAAAGCATGGCTTGGACTCTTAAAGAAAGGTTGACAACAACAACAAAAAGTAAGATCCTGGCTATTAACTTCTGTACCTGTGGATAGCCTGAGTAAACTGGGACTTGGCTGACGAATAAAAGTGACAGCATCTAGAACAAATGTATTTAGCCAGGAGTCTGAGAATTTTCTTTTTCAATTGAGAATTGCTTTTCAATATAATTGGTCTGTAATTCTAAGTTTTCTATTTTATGCATTTAAAAATTTATTCTGAGAAGGACCCCATAGACTTCACCAGACTGTCATAAAAAAGTTAAGAACCCTAAAGTCCCATTCACTCTTTCTTGAATTTGAAAATACAAATCTCCTTCTTTCTTTCTTAGCTCTGAATCTTAGATAATCCTTATCACACTGCTGTACGCTTATGTGCCTTTTATAATAAAGTAGGTATGTAATAAATTAGCAACTGGGTGGAGAGCAGTGAAATCCAGGAATACTGAGCCTGGAGTCAGGAAGACCCGAATTCAAATCTTGCCTCAGATGTTTCCTAGCTGTGTAAGCCACTTAACCTTTCTAGACCTCAGTTTCCTCATCTGCAAAGTGAGGACAATAATAGCACCTACCTTCCAGGGTCATGGTGAGGATAAAATAATATTTGTAAAGCATTTTGCAAACTTTAAAGCACTCTACAAAAGTTACCTTTTATTATTATTATAAATATCTGTTACTTATTTAAATTTATTTAATTAAATATCTGTTAAATAGATCAAATTTAAATAGCATGTATGGTTTATAAAGTATAGTTTTCTTTGGAACAATCTCGAGAGATTATTATTTCCATTTTATAGATGAGGAAAAAGGGCCAGAGAAGTTAAGGGAGCTATTTATGTTGATAGTGCTATTAAGTGTCACATCCAGGACTAGACCCAGGACTTCTGGTTCTGAATCCAGGGTTCTTTCTGTTAAATCATTGTACAGCTCCAATAAGACGGAACCCAATTCCTAGGACAGTCGCCTCCTGAGTGAATAGTATAGTCATACCTCCCCAGACTAACAAGGAAGGTGAATGTTCATCTCTGGTCTCCCAGAGAGACACTTCAGTGCTCTCTGACAGGGTGATGAACATTTCACATCCTCTCTGCACAGGTGACATAGGTCTAGGTGCAGTGCGGTTCCAATGCCATGTTTCAAAACATAACCACATAGAGATCTAATACCATGTAGTTACTAATCCTGTTTGGAGTTTATAAAGTTTTTTTTTTCCAATTCTATTTGTCAAGACATATATAAATAGCATTTTGAAAAAGGAGTGTTGAAGCAATACTAGAACTCTTGCACAAGACAGGTCTTATTTTTCCTTAAACATAATGTAGATTTGCTGGGAAAACAAACAAACAAACAAAACTACAATGTTCTCTGGGGACTTTCTCTGTATCTGTTGCATAAGCTTTTCAGAGTGGGTGATAACACAGAGCAGGTTATCCTTGGCTTCAGTTCCAAACTTCACAGTTACATGAATTGCATAATACTTACCTATCATTGGTTGCAACATGCCCTCTGCTATCTTAATGAGCTGCTGGTAAATCTGGATGGAGAGATCACTTAGGACTTGGCGGTACTCAGTGAGGTCAAAATTCTTAAGACAGTGTTCATTCTGTTTGGGGGTGTTCTGGGTCATAAAGCCCTGGTGGGGAAAAAATACATTGGGAGAGTTCATCTGTCTGCCAGGGACAAAATACAAGCCCTTTGCTCTTTGGACCATGGTTGACTCTGAGAATCCCTCATTCCCTTGGTTCCATACTTGTAAAAAACAACCACCTATAATATTCTAATTTTAGCACATAAAAGAACAAATATGAAAGAAAAACCGTAGAATTTTGCATCTGGGAGGGACCCCAGCAACTTACCCTGTTTTTTATAGGGATGAGGAAATAGTGGCATGGAGAATTCAAGTGACCTACCCCAAATCACTGAGCTGGTAAAGTTGGGAACAGAACCCAAGTAAGGTGGCATGCTAAATGCTGCTCCCTAAGTACAAAAAGTCACAGGATCACAGATTTAAAGCTATTACTGACCTCAGGGATCATTCTAGTCTAGTCCCTTCATTTGACAGGTGAAGAAACAGAAGCCCAGAGACATGAACTGGCTTCTTCCAGGTCACAAATTATTAATTAGCAGAGGCGTGGCATGCTTTGCACTGTAGTCTGAAATTTCTTGTTTTGGCAAAAGCTGAAAAGGTCTCTGGTCTCAGACCACTGGACATTCTTAACATGTGTTCTTCTTACTAACAATTTGGGTATATGGGAGAGAGATTCACTGTTCTCCAAGGGCTTCTCAGGAAGGACCGTGGAAGAATTGGTTAGCAATGTTTTACCTACTCCCCATCTTTCTAATGTCCTAAATTTGCTTCAGGAGGTTATATCTAGAGACTTTCTATATTACTGGCTAGGTAAACTGCAGCTGGAGGGTCAAATCCAGACTACAGCTTGCTTTTGTAGAGCCTGGAGGTAAGAATGACTTTTACACTTTAAAATACAATAAAGTTTTATTTTAAGATGTAAAAAAAGTTCTTTGCTCTAGGATTATACAAAAACAGGCGGTGGGTCAGGCCTGCAGATGCCTATATCATCCAGGCTGGAAAGATATAGAACACATGTGTTCTGCCCTCATTAAGGGGCTGCTCTAGAACTCTGGTTGTGGGTCCAAAGCACATGGACCACTGGAGTTTGGGATTCTACTGGAATTTCAGTGTGATTGTCCATCCTTCTCTTGTTAGAGGACAATAAGTTATGAAAGAATAACTGTTTTTTCCTTAAGGGAAGACAATAAAGCCATCTCCTAATGAGACCTCAAATTAATGCTAGAAAAGACCTTAGAGAGCCATCCCTCCATTTAATAGAGGAAGAAATGGAATCTGAGAGAAAGGAACTGACTTGCCCAAAGTCATACAACAATAATCAACAAAGATGGAATCAAACCCAGGTCCCATGAATTTAAATCCAGAGCTCTTCCACAAGTTCTAAGATGGGAACCAAGCTTCTCTTGCCGCCTCATCTCTTCTCTTTTAAACACCATCTTAAAATGTCCACATGCCCTTTTGTGCACTGCCCAAGCTAACCGTGGGGACAAACTTAGTTCATCTGACATGCTGAGGGAGGCAATCTGGGAAAAAGATTCCACTATCAGCTGAAGTTAGGTGATGCTTTATTGTGAAGAATAAATGTTTCAGTGTTTGGAGGTCAGGGTGCAGCCAATTTAACAAAAATTCGAGATATTTTTTTAAAAAGTACATAGTAGGCTTTGCCAAAGCCATGGTGTAGTTAAGTTATCATCTCAGTGGCTCAGGCAACGCTCAAGAATGTAAGTTGTAAAACAGCTGTCAGTCTGCATTAGTAGAGAGAATTTCTCTACTTGGAGGTCTCTACACCAGTCTAGACACGAGAGATTTAGATAAAAAATATTTTACACACACACACACACACACATGCACGCACACCCCTCTTCCTCTGATGCCTCATTGTGGTGTGGACATGATCCTGGGTTCTTAGAAGGTTTTGCTTGTGGAACACAAATGGTTTCTACCAGTGTAGAAAGGGTTCAAATGCCATTGATGGACCAGCTCAGCTTAGATTTGGGAGACTAACTCATCACCAGTCTCAATGTAGGGCAATGATATCTCTCTGCTTTCTTACTTTCCCTACTTCTTTCATCTTTTCTCCACCCTTCTTTCCCCCTCCTCTTCTCTTTCCTTCTCTTCTTTTCTTTTCCTCTCTCTTTCTCTCCATTCTTCTTCCTCTCAATACTGATGTATTTGGTAGACTCTGACCATAATGCCCCTCTTTTACCTCATCCCCACTGTATTGCTTCAAGCAGTGAAGAAGGCGACATGTATTGGATAACCAAAAGGATGTCATCTCGAAATCATCATTGTGCTTCTGGAAGGGAAAAGAAATTTACTGAATGACTGTTGTCCATCTATTTTTAAATTATCTTTTAATCTTATTTATTATTTAAATAATACTATATAAGATCGATTTATCTTTTTATCATCTTATTCTCTTACATTTTATTCCATTTTCACCCTCCTGTGCCTGTTTCTCAGTGATTTCTGTTCTGTAATTCAATAGGGCTTTAATTAGATACTGATGACCCAAAGAGGAGGTTACTATCAAGGAGTTATTTGTTGAGCTGAAGTGTTTCTCTAATCACAAGGATAAGGTTTCAGAAAATGCCTCTCTCCCCTAGTCCCCCAGGTACACACATCTGTAAGACAGCTATTTAGTATCAAGGGTTCTACCCATGGCAGCAGAAAAAACATGACAATAACTAGGCATATGCAAGATTTGCACCTATGGCATAGTCTTTCCAAACTCTATATTTTAACCAACTGAATTAATGCCAGCCAGATAACTCATATATATGGAGTGCTATAAGGTTTACAAATAGTTTCCTTACAACCACAATAAAAAATACAGTTATCCCTTTGACATCATGGGAATTAGAGTCCCCACAATCTGGAAAATCTATTTAAATTTTTTGGACCTCCTTCATATCAGAAAAGAAGTCTGAATTATTATAGTATTAAAAGATAAAACATGGTGATATTATATAATACTATACATATATTTTATTAATTTCTGAGCTTCTAGACTTTTTCTGTGTCATCTGCTGGCCTTTACATGTCATCTGCAGCTTCTGCAAAACTCCCCCCAAAATTCCCACTTGATTTCTTATGCCAACCTGTGATATACTGAAACTGCAATGGGGAAAGTCACAATTTAGAAGGGCTAACTATATCAGAAAGACACAAAGGCTAATAATGGTTGTATATCAAAGAACCAAGAGTAGTTGTATAGAGAAGAGGCTAAATAAGTACTGTAACACACCAAATGGTAATATTATATTATCCAACTACAAAAGCGATAGTGGATATTGCTTGCATGTCTGTGGGATTTACATTGGTAGACTGTAAAAACACTTGGTCTTTGGGATCTACCATTCAGGGAGAGCCTCAGCCTGGGCCAATGGCTCATAACAACCACAAGTAGAAAATAGTTCATTCCTAGAAGTCAGAGAAAGTAAAAATGCCCAACACCCATTGGCCCTTCTTGTGTCTATCAGCTCAGCCAATGACTGTGGAGCTAGGGTGGATTATGAATTCAGTCAGGGAAATAATAGTAACATATAGTAGGTTCCAAAATTCAGAAAAATTCAGCCAAAGAGACAATAGTAGCACATAGAGGGTTCCAAAAGTCTTAGCAAACTTTTAAACTAAGATTTTTGAGATACCGTATCCTGGGAAGTCTTATGGTATAAAGCAAAGTGAGCAGAACCAGGAGAACAATGTACACAGAAATATTGTAACAATGATCAACTGTGAAAGACTTTGCTATTCCGATCAATACAATGGTCTAAGACAATTCCAAAGGATTCATGATGAAAAATGCCATTCACCTCCAGAGAGAGAACTGATGAACTCCGAGTACAGACTGAAGCATACTTTTTTCACTTTCTTTATTTTTCATGTGTATGTATGTATGTATGTATGTGTATGTATTCTTTTAGAACAAGGCTAATGTTTAAGTGACTTCATATATATGTTTAAGTGACTTCACATATATAAAATTGATATCATATTACTTGCCTTCACAAGGGGTCATGGAGGGACAGGAGAGAATTTGGAACTCAAAATTTTAAAAAATGCAAGTTAATTTTTAAAAATGTAATTGGGGGATGTTTAATTAGATAAATTAAAAAAATATATATATATAAAGGAAATTGAGGTTTGCAAGTGCTTTTCTCATAACAACTCTGTGAGGTAGAAAGTAGAAATATCATAATTCCTGTTTTATAGATACGGAATTTCTTTTTAACACTTAGAATATGGATATTCCCCAAGATTATATACTTTGCCCTCTCCTCTCTTCCCTAGCAATCTCTTTCATTCATAGCTTCAACCCCTGTCTGTATAAAGGGGATGCCCAAACTTATATTTCCGACCTCTCTTCTGAGCTCTATGCTTGGATTTTCAGCTGCCAACAGAAGAACTCCATCTGGATATACCATCTGCACCTCAAATTCCAAAATCCAGCTAATCAATTTCTTTCTGCAAACCTGTTCTTCCTTCTGATTTCATTATGTCTCTCTGTGGTGCTGCTATATGCCTAGCCTTAGTGTTATTTTTGATTCTTCCCTCTCTTGCCTCTTATATCCCCAAAGTTACCAAGTCTAATTGACTTTTTTTGCAACTTCCCCCCATCTATCCCCTTCTCTCTATACTTACCTCCACCACCCCAGGATAGATCCTCATTACCACCTGCACACACAATTACAGGAGCTTCCTTTCAGGTCTTCTGGTTGCCATTTTCCTCCCCCTTCTTTTCCTTTAATATGTCTTCATGAATAGATTGCTTGGTTCAAAAATCTTAAGGGGTTTCCTATGGTCTTCTAGCTCCTTAGGCTAGCACTCAACATCCTCTTGAGTCGAAATCACCCTCTTTCCAGACTTCACTACTACACACTTCAGCCAAACTAGTCTACTCTCTGTAGAGAGTAACCCAGACATTCAACGCACCCTTCCTGCCCCCATGACTTTGTGGATACTATTGTCTTCGCCTAGGAATATCATTCCCTCTTCTCTTTTCTTATCAATCAGTCAGCATTTATTAAACAACCATCCTTTTAATAATAGTTCACATTTATACAATGCAGTAAAACTTGAAAAGTTTTATATATATATATACATATATATACATATATATACATATATATACATATATATACATATACATACATATATATATATATATAAAATCTCAATTGATCCTCAAAGCCCAACTCAAATGCCTCCTCCTCAATAAAAACTTCCCTGGGGATCCACATGTTGTTAGCAATTTGTACCCACCCACTAACCTCACAAAGTACTTCATTTTGCATCTCATTCATGTATGATTGTATATCATCATAATCTCTGTGTGCCATGTGTACTATACCCTTTTGAGTACTTTTTTGTTTTCCCTGCCTAGAAGAGGACTTTGCACAAAATACCTGCTAAAAAGGCTTGCTGAGTAAATTAATGAATGGATGAGTATCTGGTTTCATAGACAATAGCATATTCAAAGCAATAAAACAGAAGAGGGTGGGAAGGAGAGTTAGAAATCAGGCACTATTTCAGCTACAAGACTAACAGCCAAGTATCACAGGAGCAGACAAACTAAAAAGCAGACACAGAACTGACATACAGTATTGGATGCTCATGACAGTGGCCATGAATCATCCCTAAAAAGTGATATTACTTTCAGTATCATCAGTTTTAGGAAGCAGGAAAGTATGTAGTCCATTTTTAGAAAGATTTCCTTTGGAAAGGTTTAAAACATAAGTTGTGATGCCTGGAGAGGGTCAGTTTCTGTTAGCTGAAAGATGAGTTTATGTGGAGCCCTCATTCATCGAGGATGATGAATATACAAGAGGTAGATAGTTGGGTCATTTGCCTATGGAAAAGGAGGTTTCTAAGACACTCTCCCTTTCTCTGTTTCCCCTCAAAGTCTAGGCAGGCTGAGTTCTCTCCATTTATTTCAAATAGCAGATTTCCTGAACAGTTAATTACCTTTAGTACTTTCTTGATGCCATTGATGGTTGAGGTGAGCAGGGAATGCACTTTAAGGTCATCATTGACATAATCAGCATGTCTGATACACATGTAGAGGATGTAAGCAGGGAGACAAGGAACTGTGCCTGATAGTGTCTGGGGTTTCAGATCTGTCAAAAGAATAAGAAACAGGGGTTACTATTAGGAAAAAACCTGGGGTTGCTACAGTCTTGGTTTACCATGGAAATAAATGTTGTAAAGACAAGAGTAAAGTGCATTTCAATAGCAGTTTAAACCATAAATGGTTGAATTTATGAGACATAAGGCACAGGGCAGATAGACTGTCTCAGTATCCCACCTAGCTCCCATAACTGCAGCTTACACTCCTGGGGGAAGAAACTGAACAGGTCTGTAAATACACCTGAGGCCACTTTGTAGATTCCAGGGCAGCTTCTGGGCCCATCAGTGCCCTCTCTCCTTACACTGTCTTAGGCACAAGAACTCACACCATAGGCCACCACACTCATGCCAAGATAGAGTCTGGGTACATATTTGCCTTAAGGAAGTTTCAGCATCTAAAGGTTTTGGGCAAGCCTGGATTTCCTAGCCAATGCTACTGTACAGAATTAATTCACCTAGGAATTACTCTGGATTTATTTTTAAACCTTCTCTTTTCATTGTTTGGACTGCAATGTTCAGGTGTTCTCTCTGGGCCTTCAGTTCTATTCTAGAAGGGTAAGTAAGCAACCATGACACTAACAGATCCTTGGTGCATTTGTGCTTCAAGAAAGAAGTTTCCAGGCAAGGAAAAGGCTTATAAAACCAAAGAAATAGATTGAGGATAAAGCTAGCTTCCAAGCCTGCCCTGGAAAAATCCCCAGGGCATAACATTACTTTCCATCGGGCCACCTAACTCTTACATCTGCATCCTCTTAATATTTGCCACCTTCTCACCAGAGGCTGACATAATCCCCTTTAGCTGATGGGAATAACAACAGCAACTAGATTTTTAAAGTTCCTCACATACATATGATCTCATTTGACCCTACCCAACAACTCTGTGAGATTGGTGCTACTGTTGTTTCCATTTTTCGGATGAGGAAACTGAGGCTCAGAAAAGTAGTCATTTTCTCAGGGTCACACAGCTAATAAGTGCCTGAGGCAGAATTTGAATCCAGATCTTCATGACTCAAAGTCCAACTTTCTATCTACAACACCTCACTGCAAATCTTGCATGCCAAGGTGTGACAAAGGGGCCCAACCCTAAAGGTAGTGTGATTCTGCCAGGTGCAGGGAGCAGCTCAGGACTTCTCTCTTCCTCCTTCGATGGAATTGCATTTACTATCTGTCTTAGTGATTTAACCACTGTCTACTGTCTTATGGTAACTTTAACATAATAAATATTTAATGTGTTTTTAGTGGCTGTATAAGACTTGTGTCTACATTTTTTTCTGCTTCTCTCTCCCCCTGCCCCCTCTCCTTAATCCAGAATCTGATGCAATGTTGAGTGTAAAGTTAGGTGTCTAATGTATACTTGTTGCCTAACTACAGAGAAGCTCTTTGGGGACACATTATAGGGGAGAGCTAATTAAATTCCCTAAGCAAGTTAATAGGTTAGTCAGAGTGTCTACTCTCCCTATACACTAGTCACTTACAAAAGACTGTTATGCTTTCTAAGCACCAAATACAAGCAGGATTCATTTTTTAGGGTCCTTTTCTCTCTTAATTTGACATAATGAACTTAAGAATCTCATATTTTATCTTAATGTGCCAAACTGCCAAGAATTACACATTAAAGACTGGACTCTGGTAGGGTTTTAAAATCAATATTCAGACTCTATATTATGTTAATGCCACAGTTAATGACTGAGCAAACCTACATCTCTAGACGCACTGGGAAAAACTCATCTTTATAAGAGGTGCTAGGCCAGGCTCTAGACTTAAAATGTATTAAAAAAAAATGCAACACAAACCAAACAACTAGACTGTAAAGTCCTTGTGGGCAGGTTTGTGTATTACACCCCTTATCTATCCTCACAGAACCTAGGAGAGTAGGTGCTCAATATATTCTTTCTGGCTGATGGATGAATGATCATCTCTAGAACTGGTACAGCACCATCTTCCTTCTCTCCCCTCCTCCTCTCCTTTTGTCTGAGATCAGGCCTCCTGTCTCACCCAGGATGGAAATACAGGGGCTCCTCATGGGCCCATTCCCACTATGATGATCTGGGAGCTTTGACCTGCTCTGTCTCCAACCTGGGCTGGTTTGTCCCTCCTTGGGTAACCTGGTGGTCCTCTGCTCCTGAGGGGTCATCCTATTGGTGCCAGACACATACTATAGACCTCCAACTGGCTTGACCCACTACAACTTGGAACTCCCAGACTGAAGAGAAGTGCCAGCTTCCACCTCCCCTGTAAAGATTATAGGAACCCACTACCATGTAGGCCACTGGTAAATGTTTTTGTTTGTTTTTTGGAGGGGAAGGTAAGGCAATTGGGGTTAAGTGACTTGCCCAAGCTCACATGGCTAGCAGTGAGGCTGGATTTGAACTCAGGTCCTCCTGACTCCAGGGCTGCTGCTCTATTCACTGTGCCACCTAGCCATCCCTCACTGTTATACTTTTCAAAGCTCTTTCAACTCTTATTAATTTGATCTTAACAATAGCCATATGATGCAAATATTTAATATTATCTTCCCTTTATATGAGAAAATAGAGATATAAAATTTTCCTTAAGTACTGCTTTGGCTGTATTCCATGCATTTTAGTATGTTGTTTCACTCTCTTGAATGAAATTATTTATATTTTCTAGGATTTATTCTTTGACCCACTAATTCTTTAGGATCAGGTTTTCTAGTTTCCAATTAATTTTAATCTCTCCGTCCATGACTCTTTTTTTTCTTTTTTTTAATTAATTAAACAAATGCTTTATTAACTTCTGGTTTACATCATTCCATGACTCTTTATTGAATGCAATTTTTATTACATCATGATCTAAAAGGGATGAATTTAATATTTCTGCTTTTCTGCATTTTGTTGTGAGGTTTTTATGCCCTAATACACGGTTAATTTTTGTGTAGGTGCCATGTATCACTGAGAAAGAGGTATATTCATTTCTATTCCCATTCAATTTTCTCCAGATATCTATCAAATCTAACTTTTCTAAAATTGTATTCATCTCCTTAACTTCTTTCTTGTTCATTTCTTGGTTGGATTTATCTAGTCATATGAGGAAACAGAGCAGTTGAATGACCTGCTTGGGGGTCACTGACAATCAGAAGTAAAATCCAAATCTCCCAATATAGATCTTCACCTAACCTTCAAGCTTTCCCCAGGTAACTCCCTCTGTTATGGAACAAGGTATGGCTAGAAGCAGTTGGGGATATATCAGCAGGGAGAAAGGCCTTTTAGAATACTGAAGTTAGGATCTGCTTGGGGTCCATGAAAGAGAAAAAGTCTTTGAGAAGGGTATCCTGTCTGCAAAGACTTCCCTAAGAATAAATCTAGGGCTTCTAAAAATACATGTAAATATATGCACACACATTTACATGCAAGCAGAGCCTGAAATGCATTTAGCTCAATCTCTTTCTAACTCTTCAAGGAAAATCCTTCTTTCACATCTGAAAAACCCTGAATCTACTAACTTGCCCTAATTCTTTGAGTCAGGCAGTAACAGGTAGAGTAGAAAATTCCTCAGTAGTTAGTCAGCATGATGTCTACTGATAAATCATTTCATGCCTTGGCATTGTCTACAGCTTTATGCCACCGAAAGCACTTTTACCTCTAGGAGTCAAAGTATCAAGAGCCCAGCCCAGAAATCAGAGAGGTGCACCCTGGCCTTGGGCTTTGTACCACCCTAGCTCTATCAGCACAATGCAATTCTCTTCCTCAGAAACTCCCCTTCTGTATAAACCACAGAGGACCAACTCTTTTCAAATTCCCACACTTAGGCTTGGATATAACCAGACCCACTGAGGACCAAGTTTCCATTTTATCAAATTGTCCTAGAGTTTCCAAAGCAGCTGCTGAAATGAGAGGGTCATGAATCCTTCTAACCTGTCACCAAATTCCGAATGAGAAGGGGCTCATCTTCTTTGTAGTATTCCAGCATCCCTTGGAAATCCTTCTCCTTCCTTTGGACTGTGACCTGTCTGGTAAGCTCATGCCGCTTTCTCTCACTCTGTGCTAATGCTTGGGCAGCTAAAGGAGGAAGAAAGACAAAAAGAAGCATTATTTGATACTGTCAGATAAATTCTAGGACCAGCTGGGAGGCTAGTGAGATGATGATAACCAGATTGTTGTTGTTTGTCCTTCATTGTCGAAGAGGACCAATGACATCAGGAGGAGGATGTCTTGACATGCAAGTGAATTGGATTTAAGTGAGGCAGGGCTGTGAAGAGCCATCTGCCTCACTCTCTCCTCCTCACTCTCATCAGAGTCCAGGGGCAAGACAAAAGTCAGGATGACTGGTGATGGCCCCAGGTGCAGTGGGCCTTTTTAAGCTAAGGTCTTTCCTAGGTCTCAGTTTGTCTGGGACGACAACCATTCAGCCTAATTTGCCTTCACAAAAAAATCAATCTGGGAGGGGAAGACCCTTAACCAGTGAGTGGAAAGAAAGTCAGGTCACTAACTGACCCTTTAAGGCTTTCAACTTCCCTTGGCACAGAATCCTCTGGTCTCTCCCAACAGTCCCCTGCAGTTCACTGTATACTGCCTTCTATTGTTCTTAATTGTTCTAACACTGTATGTTCCCTTCAGGGCAAGGACTAGCCCAGCTGCTTACAGGTCATGTGACAGCAACGTTAATAGCAGGTTGCTCTGTGTTCCCACTTAGGATCACAGGAGAGAGAATGGTCTTCAATCTGAAGCAAAAGGGAATTTAGGTTAATCAGAGGACCATGGGAGGTATGAGACAGTTATGTGCATAGTTACAGAATCCAATTTAATTTTATAAGCATTTGATTGTATTGACTATGAGTCATGAATTGTGCTAGGCACTGGAATAAAAAAACAAAAACAAAAAAACTGACCCATGATATCAGTGGTATGAGGAATTCTCAATGAGGAAACTCCCTCTACCAAAGCACCTGCTCAGCAACTTATAGTGTTAAAGGGTTGAGAGGTTAAGTGACTTGACCAGGGTAACAAAGTCAGTACATGTTAGGGTAGGTTTTGAGCACAGGTCTTCCTGACTCCCAAGCCAGCTCTCCATTTCTTTTGATACTATGATACAAAGATAAAAATGAAAACAAGCTTTGTCTTCACTATAAAGTTGTAATGAAGAGTAAGAGTGAGTCATTTTCATTAGATGCTTCACTTAGAGGCCCTAGGGGCAAAGGGCTAGATTAGATGACCTCAAAGGCCTTAGTCTACCTGTGTTTGAAAATTCTGATCTCTCTACAGGGGGATGTATCACATTAGGGATGATGGATGGCCCTTTAATTCCATAAGGAGAAAAGAGGTAATGGGCAGCACATCTTTTAGTTAAATAATTCTAACCTCACAATTAGGCATTTAATACCAATCCTTATCTATGGGTCATGGAGGTTTCAGAACTAATAGATCCTGAGCTTTCTAGAAGCAATGAGTTGATTTTTTTTTCTAGTTGGTTAGCTTATACATTGAGGTAACTTGAGACTCCCAAAGGCTAGGAAAGTTTTTGGAAAGACTTATCATATAACTGAGCTTCTTGTATTTTAGTAGCCTACAAAAACAACAATGAAGCTGACTGGTTTGATCCAAGGGAAAGAAACCTCAAGGCATTGACATAATGCAAGAGGCTAGTATGCATGAAATGGAGACTCATCGTTAGCAAACTTTCACTGAGGACCTACTGTGTGCAGGGCCAGAAGGGGACCCAAAGACTTATAAAGCATGACATAGGTACTTTCAACTGGTTTATCCATGAGTTTCAGACACAACTGCACGCATATAGGTAACAATATAAAAGTATAATATAATAAGTGTCCAAAAAGTGGTGGGGGTAAGATATGTTAGAAGGCAGAATGAAAATTCATTACAGCTGAAGTGGTTAGGGAAGGGACGTTTTAGGGAGTAAGGAAAAAGAGAGATAGAGAGGTCAACAGAAACTGTGAAGGGGCTTATCCTGTAGGTCATGGAAAGCCGTGTTAAGTTTTCCGAATAGCTGAGGCCAACATATAGGTAGCTAGGTGATTCAGTCGGTAGAGCACTGGGCATAGAGTCAGGAAGAGTCGTCTTCCTGAGTACAAATCTGGCCTCAGACACTTGCTAGATGAGTGACCCTGGGCAAGTCACTTAACCTTGTCTGTTGCAATTTTCTCATCTGTAAAATGAACTGGAGAAGGAAATGGCAAACCACTCTAGTATCTTTGCCCAGAAAACCCCATGAGGTCATGAAGAGTTGGATGTGACTGAGCAAGGGGAAACGTATGTTGAAGTTCTGCTCCTCCTCCAAAGCCTATCTCAGTATCATCTCCAGGAATCTCTGTCTTATGTCTAAGAGTGATTTGTCCTCCTCAAATCTTCCTAGAGCATTTGTTTTGATCTCTTTGCCCTTATTACAATGTATTTTATAATAGATTTTATGGCCATACACATTGTATTTACCTGTTAGCTCTTTGGGGAAGGGGTGATGCCTCACTTTCATCTTAATCTCCCCTCCCCCAATACCTAGTCTAGCACCTTATACATCATACTGAGGTGCCTAATGATTATCTGTCAAAAGGAATTGACGGAGAACTTAGGGGGAAAAGAACAAAACAGATTCTTAATAAATAGAAAGAAGTCCCAGAAAAAGCAGGAAAGCTCTTGGCAGAAAATAGGAAACAACAATTCAGTTTCCCCAGATAAACTTCTCTTAATACAACTACCCAATCCTCCCTCCCTCCCCATGCCCAGCACTGCCAGCTCTCATCATTAAGTACCTTCTAGATCCTGGACTTTCTTCATATAAATCTTCAATTGTTTTTTCAGTTTCTTCTCATTCTTTTCCAGTTTTTCTACCAATTCTTTGAGGTCCTAAAACCAGAAGGAAGAAGTTAGACGAGAAAGGTATGTAAACTTGACTTTGGTGAACCCTGTGTTTTCCAAGAAAGGGGCTCTTCTGGACACTGCCTACAGCTGTCCCTGGAGAATACAAGGCACTGTCAGACAGCCAGGAGCCCCGCCTTGCCAGGAATCCAGGTCCAATTCAGAGTATGTTTTCACATTAAAGACAGGGCAAATACCTTTACATTCAAGCCTCCTGGCAGCCTGTCAGATCCCACAGTTTCTCATTACCCTATCAACCCTAAAGGAAGCACACACCCAACTTGGGTGCATGGGGCAGATGTACCCTCTAAAGGAAGAGACCTGGGTGAGGAATGTGAATAGCAGGGCTGGACAAGGACAATTAGAGCTGAGAGAGAAAGCAAGACAGAGGCTGCAGCCCCTCCAGGGGCCTCAGCAGCCACTGGCAATGAAGCTATTTGAGCAACGGCCATAAGGGACCTTGTTATTAGTGTTATCTGCTACCTTTCCCTGTGGTCCATGAAGCAGGTGGAGGGAGAGGCTTTTCTCTTCTCTCCCATCCTCCACTGTAATGCCAGCTTGGGCCTCTTAAAGATAACATAGTGACCTCTTTATAATAAGAAAATTATATACATATGCACTCATCCATCCATACACACACATATAAAATGAACTCATTTGCTAACTCCAAAGACCTGGGTGCTCTGGATGGGGGCTCATTTTGAGGGCTGACTTAACACCCTGTTTCCACCATGGCAGGTGACTCCCCTTACACTTCTATTACTAAGGGTAATCATTTGTTTGATTTAAGGGAGACGCTCTGTCTAATGTGGCTCCGGAGAAGTGAGTGTTTTACAAGTTTCTAAACTTGTTCAAATCTCCCACATCTTGAGTTTTATAGCAGGGATCCAAGCTTAGTAAATGTCTTCTTAATACCATGTAACCTTTCATTTGGATCATTTGTCAAGTTTTTGATCTTTAACCACATCTACACCTTTCCCCACCCCACATACAGGCAGCTAGGTATCACAGTGGATAGAGCGCCAGGCCTGGAGTCAGGAAGACTATCTTCCTGAATGCAAATCTGGACTCAGACACTTAACTAGCTGTGTTACCTGGGCAAGTCACTTAACTTTACTTGCTGCAGTTTCCAAATAGTAAACTGCGCTACCAAACAACATGTATACACAAATACCAAAATTTGTCTATATATGTACATGTAAGGTGCCCCTTCTACTCAACAATGGAGTGAAGTAATCTCTCTCTTTTTAATCAAGGCTCCTCTGAGAACAGGGTCCAAATGAAAAGATGGAAAATCCATAATAGTATTGCATGACCAAGATTATGAAACCGATTCTTACCATGTCAGTTAGACATGAAGCCAAGAATTAGCTGTTACAACTTAGTTTGCAGATCAGCAGGGGCCTGGTTAGATTCTTAGAACTGAACTGGACCTGCTTGGAACTGGGGGTAAGGGAGAGAATAGGGAGGATGAGAATTCTTAGATAAATGTAATTCCTTTCTCTCTCTTAGGCATCCAACTCGCCACTCTGGGAAGTTGTTAGCCTTTAAATCTACTCTGAAGGAACAGACTTTCCTAGTAATCTATATTCCAGTAACCTTGCTCTTTTGCCAATTTAGGCACCGGGAAAATCTCTTTGCTTTGTTCTATACATCACATTCATAAAGGATAACTAGACGGTCCCAGATGAAAGAGTTAGTCCTTAGGGACAGAGCAGTGTGAGAGATGTGTTCTCTCTCTTGAGTCACTCTGATACTAGGGGAAAGCCCTCAAACACGAGCCAGGATCGAGACTATCCCTTAGTCAAGCTCTTGAGTCTCATTTATCAGAGTCTCCAGGGACTCATGTGCAAAACATTCCTGCCTCTTTTAGATGACTCTAGACTAGAATAAGTTTGAAAGTCTCTTCCTATTACAATCTATCTTTCCCTTAGCTATCAAATTAATCTTCCTAAAGGGCATATCTGACCATGTCACCCATCTACTCAATAAGATCCAGTGGCTTCCCCTATCACTTCCAGGATCAAATATAAAACCTTCTGTTTGGCATTCAGAACACTTTATAAGCTTCCCCTTCCAGTTTTTCTTACTCCTTACATACACCCCTTCCCAATTTACTTTGAAATCCAGTGACACTGGCCTCCTTGTTACCTAGGGCACTCCATAGCTTGACTTTTCATTGTTGACTTTCCATAGTATTTTCACAGAATGTCCCCCATGATTTGGAATGCTCTCCCTCTGTCTCTACCTCCTGGCTCTCCAGGCCTTCGAAGAGCATAACTCTTTATAATATTTTTTTCCCCAGGAAAATATATTTAATCTTTTCCCAATTACATATAAAAACACTTTTAACCTTTTTTTTTCACACAATTTTGAGTTCTAAGTTCTCTTCCATACTCCCTCCCTCCCCTCCTTCCTCATGGGGAAGGCAAGCAATTGTCCTTTATAAACACTCTTGGTCTGGGAACGACCCTTGTCTACATTTGGCAGAGAGGATCTACCCAAAATACTGGGCGCCATTCTTGTTTCCTCCTGACAGTCACATTGTTAATGAAGTATAGAGGGGCCATGTGGACTTTCTGGAGTCAAACACTGCTGTCCCTTGATTTTTCCATGTCATTAACCTATCTTTTTTGTCATCTATTTCTTTGGTGACATCCTTTACTACAATTCTTCATAATTCTTTGTTACGAGCTTTGTTATGACTGATCCCACCTACCACATAGCTTCTCCATTGCCCTAGTGAGCCCTCATTTTAAATTCTTTGCAGCTGTAGTGTTATAGAACTCACAGCTATAACACCAAATTAGTAGATTTGTGTATTAAATTGTGTATTAAAAAGATGGGATTTTTTTTTCTGGGAAAAGTTTAAGGTTATTAAAGGGGTCTTGGATTTTCCTGAAGGCAATCTACATCAGTGATGTCAAATTTGAATAGAAATTGATCCTTGTAGGTCATATATTGATTTAGAATACCACAAATTAATATTATGCATGTTATATTGTATTGTTATTTATTTTGTTAAACATTTCCCAATTACACTTTAATCTGGTTGGCATTGAGGTGTTTGACATTTCTGACCTAGAACACTTCTTTTGTCTAATTTTGGGCCCTTGGCATAAAGGTAAATAATAGTGGTGGGATAAGTGGTCTCAACTCTCCACAAGCTTATAAATTCTTTCTCATGTATGAGGCCCCTCACAGGTTAGTCACAAACATGGTACAAACCTCTTAAAGGCAATGGTCTACTATAGAGGGTAATTTCTAGACTAGGAATTCATGAACTTATTTAAAAAATATTTTGAAAACTGTATTTCAATACAATTGATTTACTTTGTAATCCTGTGTATTTTATTATATGTATTTAAAATATTATTCTAAGAATAATGGCAGAGAAAAAAATTAAGAACCCCTGTACTGGACTCTTATGGACCTGGCTACATGTCCTTTCTGTGCCCTTTAGTATGAAATAAAAAGCATTATATTTGTGAACTTTGCTGTTTATAAAAGGTGCTTATGGCTGACTTAGGGAGAATGTCAAATTAGCTACAATTCCTAGGTTCATTCTGGGTGGAGGAAACAAGCCAGATTAGTGAGCTGATCACCTTGTTTGTGACTGCCAAATAAGAAAATTCTGAGTTTCTGCCTGGGTGGGGAGCAATGAGCCAAATAAGTATGAGGTTTTCTCAAAGTGTATCTGGGATCTTTAAGTCCAAGGGGAAACTCTGACACAAATATTTATAATAGTTTCACAGAATTTCAGGGATTAGAAAGAACCTTAGCAGTCATCTAGGCCAACCCACATGTAAAATAAATCCTCACTACACCCCATCCAACAAATGGCTGTCTAGCTTCTCTTTTGAAGGCTTCCAGGAAAGAGATACTGACGGCTTCTCCAGGCAGCCTATTCAACTTTTGGACTACAGGGCCAAAGCTGTAAATAATAATAGTTAGTGTCTATTTTTAACTCAGCTCTGTTACCAAATTTCTATCCAGTGCTACTGGTTTTCTAGCCTCTGAGGCTAACAGAACAATGCTGATCAATACAAGACAATGTATTTGAAATACACTGAAGATGGCTATCATCTTCCCTGAGTTTCTCTTACCAGTGCTAAACTTAGTTCCTTCAATAAAATGTCATAAAATATGCTTCAATGTTTTCAAATTTCACAACAATAATAACAAAAATAATGTTAATTGTGGACATTAAATCCATTCCCCTTTCAGCTGATTATCCAAATACAAGGGATGTAGTCCTTCCCTATTTCAAAATAACAACTGACATTGCCATGTCTAATGGGAATGGGAATTTGAAGATCTTCCCTGCCCCTTAATAGACCTAGGAGGGAGTCTGAAGACCTCCCCTGCTGTGAATATAAACTCTGCCCCTTCGAGCCCACAGGAAGCTTTCCTGCTGGGAAGATAATTCCTGCCCCCAACAGACTGAATGTGGTTACATGGAGCCTGTTTTGGGAGGAGTTTGCTGAGAAGAAGGAGAGCCTACAAGAGCTAGCCAGACAGTTGGAGACAGTTAGGGACAGAGGAGCTCAGGCAAGGAGATAGAGTTTTGTGAGTAAATATTGATCTTACATTGGTTTGTAGGAAGGCTAAAGGATGGCATGGCTCTCAGCATTATTAAGATCTCTGGGTGTCTTTGGTACTTTGGCTTACTGGTTTTGGGATCTGGTTTTCTGGTGTTTAAATAAATCCTTCAACTTTATCCTCTACCTGGAGAGTTTGGCATGTTTTGTGATTGAACATCACAGTCTTTATCGTGATTGTGGGCACTGCAGATATTGTATTGGCACTATACTATGTCACTTCAAGCACTTTACTCCCATTATCTCATTTGATTCTCACAATAGCCTGGGGCGTGGTGGTGGTGGAGTACTATAAGCATGATTACTACCATTTTATGGAAGAAGAAACTAAGCTCAGAGGTTAATGATTACTCATGGTCACACTGATCAAGTGTTTTAGAGGAAGGAATTATATATATATATATTTTTTTTCAATTTTCAAATGCTTTATTAGCTTCTAGTTTACATCATTCATTTCCACCCGATTTTGAGTTACAAATTTTCTCCCCATTTTTCCCCTACCCACTGCCCCAACATAGCGGTCCCTCAGGATATCTATCCCCTTCTCTAATCTGCTCTCTCTCATGTCTTCCCCCATATCCCCTTCGACTTTTCCAGTAGGGCATGGTGGACCTCTATGCCCCAGTGCCTGTATATCTTATTTCCCAATCACATGTAAAATAGTACTAATAATAGTATATATGTATCTCTGTATGTGTGTGTGTATATATGTGTGTGTGTGTGTGTGTGTGTGTGTGTGTGTGTATGTATGTATATTTTAAACATTGGGTTTTAAAACTTTGAATTCCAAATTCATTCCCTTCCTCCCTTGTCACCCACACTTACTGGGAAGATAAGCAATTCAACATAGGTTGTATATGTGTAGGTAATGCAAAACATTACCATAGTAGATATATTGTAGAAGACATTATATTTCCCTCCCTCCTATCCCATTTCCCACTTGTTCTGTTCTCTACTTTGGTCCTGCACCTCTTCAAAAGTGGGTGCCTCCAACTTCCCTCCCCCCACCAGTCTGCCCTCCCTTCTATCATCCCACCTCTCATCCCTTTCCCCCCTACTCTCCTGTAGGGTGAGATACCCTATTTAGTGTGTATGTCATTCCCTCCTCGAGCCAAATTCAATGAGAATAAGGTTGACCCATTCCCTTATGCCTTCCTGTTCTTCCCCTCCATTGTAACCATTTTCCCTTGCCTCTTTTATATGAGATAGTTTACTCCATTCTGTCTCTCCCCATCTCCTCTCATTATATTCCTCTTTCATCTCTTAAATTTCACCTTTTAAGTATCATCCCCGAGGAAGAAGTTATATTGAGGTCTTCCTAAATATGAGTCCAACACTTTACCTACTCACTAAACCACACTCCCTTTCCTTGGGTTTTGGACAAGAAATAACTATTATCCACAGTGCTTATGCCCCCCAAAGCTATTAAACTGTGCAAAGCCTTTGACTCAGCAATACTGCTACTAGGTCTATACATAAAAGAGATCAAAGAAAGAAGAAAAGGATCCATATTTACAAAAATATTTATGGTAGCTCTTATTATGGTATCAAATAATTGGAAATTTAGGGGGTGCCCATCAATTGTGGAATGGCTGTGCTGTAAGAAATGTTGAAGTAGATGGTTTCAGAAAAACTTGGCAAGACTTGTATGAACTGATGCAAAGTGAAATGAGCAGAACCAGAACATCTTATACAGTATTTTAAAGATAATCAACTTTAAAAGACTTAGCAACTTTGATCAACACAACAACTCACCAGAATTCTAAAAAATTAATGACGAAATATACTATCCAACTTCAAAATCTATCTTCCTTCCTACCTTCTCTCCCTTTCTTTAGATATGGCTAATAAGGGATTTTGTTTTGCATGGCTATATATTTATAATAGTTTTTTTTTTGCCTTTGTAATAGGTAGGGAAGGGGAAGCTGGACAATTTGGATCTGAAAATAAAGTAAAATTAAATGAAAAAATAAAATCCACAATGCCTTTAAAATTCTGAAGAGTCAAGTTTCTGGTTTAAGGCATTACCAAGGGCCAAAGCCTTGGTCAGAAACCTCATACATCATGGTGGTGGTTCCATCTTATTTCCTACAGTTCCCCAACATGAAGTTTCTGCTTCAGGAAGTTTGACTTCCTTAATGTCCTACAAACAGGGGTATTCTAGAGCCAACTCATACTGGCTCAGAAGTGCTGATAGTTCAATTTTCAGTGTTAGCTTTTATACCTCAGAAATTGGCCAACGCTATAAATCAAGGCTTGATTTGTTTTGTTGATTGTCCAGTCTCAAGAAAGTAACATAGGACATGTTAATAATGTTGACTGAACTTAAAAGTATGTCATGCATTTTTTTAGAGAGCCAGTTGTTAAACATTTACCAGCACACCCTTGCTTATGAGCCCGAGACTCTTCTCACCTACTTACTTACCTTTCAAGGCCTGGCTCAAGTCCCACCTTTTTCCAACCCACTCTAGTCCATATTGAGCTTTACCTTCTGTAAATTTACTGTTCAATTGACCATTTATCCTATGGAATTTCACATCATGTTGTTCTTTGTAGTCATAACTAGACTGTAAGCTCTTTTTTAGGCAACTGGGGTTAAGTGACTTGCCCAGGGCCACACAGTTGGTGTCTAAGATGGCATTTTTTGAACTCAGATCCTCCTGACTGCAAGGCTGGCACTCTATCTATTTTGCACCTAGCTGCCCCCCAAATGGTAAGTTCTTCTTCTCTGAATATGCTGTTTCTAGCATGTAGTAAATGCTTACCTGGTATTTGTTGTGTTGATACAATAATTCATTGCATGAGATCCTATACTTGATTGTATACCATTGTGGGGGGGAGGGGAGGGAGGGAAAGAAAATTTGAAACTCAAGGAATTGTGGGGTTGAATCTTATAAACTAAAAATAAACAAACAAATTAATAAAGACAAAAAAAAAGAAAGAAATAATTCATTGCATGACTCTTATTCCTGCTCCATGGACAAGACCATGACCTAGGGTCACCATGCTGCTCAGGCTGTGGCCACACACCTTTCTATTAAAGACAGCACTTCCAGGAGGTAAATGCGGTCTCCTTACCAGGTTTTCATTGGTCAGCCGGGATATTTCTTGCTGGACTCCAAACTCCACCTGGGCCTCAGGAGACAGCAGGAGCGTTTGGCAGAAGGTCTGTTGCTGCTTGTCTATCTCCTCCTTCAAGGTCTCAATCTGGCTCCTCAGAGACTCCATCTCCTCCTCATGCTCTCGGCTCTGGGCCTGCAGCTGGGCTTCCAGCAACCTGTGAGATGAAGGAGGGTTCATTGACTTCTTTGTCCCCCGCTGAGAATGGCCAGACACAGAACGTTAGGTTGGCTTCTCAGAAGAGCAGCAAAGCTGACCTCCAGCAGAGGACGAGGCACAAGTTGAGACACGGACAGGACAGAGAAAATGAGGATTTCGGGATGAGCAAGCAAGACCATCCCCAAGAAGCTAATGGCTGGAAAGGGCCAGTTGCAGGGCTTCATAAGCAGGCAGCTTCAGCCTGTCTCCCTTTCAAACTCTGTTGTAAATATAGAGAATTTTGGCAGTAAGGCCTGTCTCTACATCAAGAGATGAGAGCAAAGATTAAATTCTCCCCACATTTTACTATAGTGCTACAGCTACTGGAAAAATACTGATACTCATCACAAAGTCCTAATGGGAGCCCTCCCGTTGGGAGAAAACATTAGCACGGAGGAGAGATTAACAAATGCTTGCTGGGTGACTGATGAGCTGATCTGATTAGTTATTTCCCCTTTCATAAAAATTGACAGTTCACATTTCATAGTGCTTGAAAGTCAGCAAAACACCTTCCTCACAGTCACCCTTTAAGGTAGGAAATATAAGCATCATCACCCCCATATTACAGATGAGGAAAGAGTTAAGTGACTTGTCCAGAGTCACACAGCTAGGAAGGATCAGAGCCAGGATTTAAATCTAGGATTTCTGACTTCCAGACTGCTTGTTCTTTCCACCGTATTATCTTGAAATTTTAAAAGGGAAAATATTTGTTCCTTTGCCCTTGGCATCCTCTACTTACCTGCCTGCACAGATATACTTTCTAAAAATGTTTTGAAAAAAAAATAGCTTGTAATAGAAGGTTCAAGGTAACTTTAAAAACATTAGCTGGTTTGCTATTTGGAGGCAGAGGGATCTAGATTAGAGTAACTGACTGGGAGAAAGGAAAAGACGATATTAGGGGGTTCTAGATTTAACTGTGTGACTTTGGGTGAGTCACTGCTCTTTGAGAAGTAACGCTGTGTAATGAGCTTTGACCTGAGAGTGAGAATTAGAGTCCTAGGTCTATTGCTTAATAGTTGTGTGACTTTGGGTAAGTCACTTAACTTCTATGAGCCTCAATTTCCTTATCTGTAAAATGTGAATAATTTTTATGTTCCTTTTGACAAAATTGTTGTGAGGTTCAAATGAGAAGGCACATGCAATCACAAAGTGCTTTAAGCTTTGTTCGCAGCAACATAAGTGTGACTTTTATTGTTTAGTGAATGAGGATGAGGATGATGTCTGATCACTGTCTCTACACCTTAGAGCAAAAAAAAAAAAAAACACGAGGGGAAAACAAGGAAATTGTCAGTAAACATTGACTATGGAATCCAAGTTTCACTCTACAATATCCAGTATTTATTATTCACACAAAACATCGGTCTTCTAGATAGGTTGGAGATTTGTGTTCTAGGTATAGCCCAGAGCTTTATAGATACAATTCCCTCGCCTTTTTTTAGGATACAAGGAAAACCATGATTGGTTTCTAGTACAGTGTTGTGTATAGTAGATTAAGACTTGGCCTTCTTGACTTCAACTCCAGTGCCCTAGCCACTGTGCTACACTTCAGGGGTGTAGATGCAATGCTATTTATGTAAGACAAACCATTTAGTGTGTGAGGTCAGACATGGACACAGGGGCTCTTGGAGGCATAAGAGTCTGGAAAATGAGCACATGGACTTTCATGTTGGGCAGTTTGGGAGACTCCCTCTGGAAATCAATGAGGGGCTCATCACCAACCGCTTAGCTCCATGAAGTGGGGCGGGGATTTACAGGTTGGATTATGTTGCTGTTCCAGGGCAGTGTCCTGCTTAAGTGTCAGCCCTAAAGGCAGGGCACCTCTGATGCACAAAAAGAGAACTGGGCACCAGGAAGGTCAGCAGGAATGAAAGGCTGAATGCAATTCAGAGAGTCAGGACCCTGAGCACTGGTATGGGCAAGGGATCTGGAGGGAAATGACTCAATGGGTGCCGTGGGCTTCTTTTCCACACAGAATTGTTTACCCAGGTTCAAATGACAAATGCTCGTGTGTTCTGACATGTGCTGCCTTATAGTCCTGCCATGAAGCCTCTAGCACGGGCTGCCCCTGTAAGGTGAGCTGCATGCATGCGTGTGTGTGTGTGTGTGTGTGTGTGTGCGCATGCACACACAGCAGCCAGATCCGAGATCCTGGCCATAAACACAATCCCCTAAGCTCTCCCCACCCACTCACCCATACATCCTCCTTATTCAGGTCACCTATTGACCAGGCACCTGAGGAAATGCAAAAGACACTGAAATAGGAATGCCATCCTTTTCATCACCTTGGCTTTAGGAAAATAGACAAAAGAAAGAGTGTATCCCCATTTTATGGAAAAGGAAACTGAGGCTTAGTCAGGCAGGTTAAGTGATCTGCCCAGAGTTACATGGCTAGGACGTGTCTGTCAGTGATAGAATATGAACCCAGGTTTTCCTGGCTCCAGGTCTATCTAGCACTCTATCCAGTGGGCCATGCCTTGCTGCCTCTCTCATACACTGTGATTTGTATGATGACTGTGATTTGAGAGCAATAACATTTGGCACAGATGGAAAAATGAACAGAAGGGCACATAGCAAATAAGCTATTTTTGTCACTGTTTTGCTAAAATGAACATTACCTTTGTAGGAGACTATAAACAATTTATGCATGATTTTATTTCTTGTTTCGTTAGTAAAAATAATTGATGCTATTTGCTGTTGATAAAATAATTGCTTTAAATTTTGCAGGTGCATCATGTTCACTTTAACATAATTCAACCTATAAATCCCCACTCCACCCCACTTCATTTGATCCTCTTAACTATCTGATGAGGTAGGCACCACGGGGGTTATTATACCCATTTTACAAAAGAGAGACTGAGGATCAGAGACATTCAATGACTTGCCCATAGTCACACAGCTACCTTGAGCCAGAGAAATTCAAAACTAGTTTTCTCTTGATTCCAATCCAATTCTTCTTCCTGTTTCTTGTTTATTTGATGACTGTTGTGGAGGCTGCTTAAGTTTATGATAAAAATTATGTCTTAAAATTGAAAACCTGGGTTTCTTAATCTCAGCTCTAATGCTGAGATTATAATATGACATTGGCAAAATCATTTATTCTTTCTCGTTCTGAATTTCTTCATCTGTAAAATGAAGGTGAGAATATCTGCCACCTGCATCAGGTGGTTCTAAGAATCAAAGGAGAAAACACACATGGGGTTTCTTAGCAAACACTCCAGTTCTGGACAAATGTTTCCCTGATTTCCTATGATTCCCCTGTTCACAAGGAGTCTCTAGCCCTGCCACAAAAAGGAGACCATTGAGAACAGGACAGAGACATCAGGCACCAAGCATATAAAAACAGGTGAGTGGGTAACCCATGACCCGACTTCTCCTCTGGTTAACATGAAGTCAGAGCAAGTAGCCGAGCAGTCATGGACAAGCAGAGCAGAAACAGGAAGGAAAGAATATTATTTGACCTGGCAACTTGCTTTAGGCCTTGGTAGGCCAAGCCGAGCTCTCCATCTTCATTCAAATATCCCCAATCCTCAGTCTTGCTAGAAATAAAGGACAGGAGAAAAAAAAGGAAACCAGTAGATAGAAAAGATAGTCAGACAGATATGTCAGAAGGAAAAGTTAAGGAAGCTCAGTGGGCCCAGCTATGGTTAAAAAAAAAAGGAAGGCTACAGATCAAAGGATAGCATTCATGTAAGATATATTCAGATAAGCAAAAGATAAGATCATTGCATGATCTGCATCCTATCTCATTCCTCTCAAATGCAAAGCAAAATGTTGGGGGAATTATCAGGCTCTTGTTTTTAGACCTAATTAACCATCATGGGAATAGATCTTTTGTGCCTCATGCCTCATGCCAACATCACCTATGAAAACTGTAAATAAGCCAAGCGGGACAAATACATCACCAAAGATAAAGAAAAGGGGAACTTACTTGTGGTGCCTCTGGGAATCAGGCCTAATGAAGAGGATGGATAAAAGTCCCATGGCACAATGAAAGCCTTTACACACGCACACACACACACACACACACACACACACACACACACAGAGCACAGAGTTACATTTACCTGAATGATCAAGGCCTCAGGGAAGGAGAGAAAGAAAGCAAGGAAAGCTTGCAAAGCCAAGGCAGAGAGCAAAGGGTCTTCTTCATCGGTGGGTAGAGGGGATGGGAATACTCGGGATGGAATAGCAAATGATTTAGAATGCCAAGCAGGAAGATGGAATGATTCACCACTACCTCACCACCTACAGATTCATGACGTTAATGATTTCGAGACAATCTGGCACTGCTTAAATAAAAAATAGCGGAATGCATGCAGAAATCTGGTGTCTCTCGTTGAGAGAGTGGCTGTCTTATATTATGTTTTTCCTGTCTTGGATTGTAAGATTTTTTGAGGACAAGTGAATAAGTAGCCAGCCCAATGCCAAGCACTGCTTCAGAGTCCCATGCAAAGAAGCAACTTAATTAACTTAATGCTTCATATTGATAACTGAGCTGCCCATCTCTGGATGGTGCCCAGAGTATCAGACCTTCCTCATTCCCATGCCACTCCCCTCTTCCCCTTAATCATAAACTCGTACTCTAGTCTCTCAGGGCCTACTATATCTGTGCTAATGAATGCGCAGAACTCTTCTGCTCTGTGATCAATTCATTACAAAAATACTTACTGTCAGTTGATTCTAGGCAATAGATACTTATTAATAAAGGCATTAGATAATATACTGTACATGCCGTCATGGAGTTTATTTTCTAGTGGGGATATAACATATACAGATCCCTAATCACAGACAGTATTACATCATCATTACATTAGAGGTTTATAGAACAAAGAGGGAAAAATTTATTACCAAGGAGAAGATAGAGGGTGAGAAAAAATGTATAGAAGAGGTAGCTTTTGAGTCAGGTTTTGAAGTAAGAGTAGGAATCAGCAGGTAAGGAGGGACAAGGAGGGTATTCTAGGCACAGTGGACAATAGGAGCAAAGGCATCATCATGGAAAAAGCCAGTGCCACATTTGGGGGATAAAGACACTGCAGTTTTACCAGGGTATAGAGTATGGGGAAGAGAATATGAGAGAAGCATGGAAATATAGACAGCACTAGAATATGGAAGACTTTGAACATCAGGCAAAATAATATGAACTTTATTCAGGAGGCAATGGGAAATCACTGAAGACTTTTTTAGTGGAGGATGACCTGACTAGATGGGGAAGATATTCTGGAAGGGGTATGGAAGATGGGTCAGCGGAGAAGGAAGTGGAGGTGAGAAGACCTGTTAGAATGCTCTTACAGTAGTCCAGAGCTGTGGCAATAGGGAATGTCCTAGGGTAATAGCAGTGGAAGTAGAGGCAAGAGGAAGGACAGAAGACTTATTCCAAGAGTAGAAACAACTGATGGGCCATAAGAGGGATGTGTCATAAACAATACACAGGTTCAAATATGGAAGAAGGGGTGAAAGAATGGTGGTAACCTTGACTGAAATAGTGATGTCATTAAAAAGAACAGATTTAGGAGAAAAGTTAAGTGTAATTTTTGGACAAATTGGGTTTGAAATATTGGGAGGACATCCAGGTGGAAAAGCTAGATTAATAGGTACCAATGCCTAGGTAATGTAAATGTATTTTAACTGCAGTCTTTGGGTCAAGGCCATACCTTAACCCAAAGGAATAACATAGCTGGGAACTTCTGGCAACATGGGCTAGTTCTTGGAAGAAAGACCAGACTTTGAGAAATGAAAGTGACCTTTGAGATCATGAAGCATTGACAGAGCATATAGTCATATTACATTGCTTTCACATACATTGTCTTACTCAATCCTCACAATAACCCCTCAAGGTAAGAAGAATGCATAAAATGAGGAAACTGAAACCCCCAAAGATCAAGCAATTTGCTTAACCTTGGGGTCCCTCAGGGGGCACTAGAATGATTGGGGGAGTCTCGGGTGCAACTGGGGGGGACTGAATAAAAATAAGAGGGTGGTAGAAGCATAAGGAAAGAAGATAAGACAATTTTGGAAAACTTCATCCCTGTTTCATCTGTTGTGTAACAGAATTAAACTTGTAGTGATTGCGTTATTTTCCAAATAAACACACAAAATGCAAGTTATAACCAATCACTCGTTAAGTCTGCCTAAACGTCTTAACAAGCAAGTATTGACAGACCAATATGTTGTACATTGTTGGGAAGTCTAGCTTGTATTGATAGGAACATGTGCATATAATGACTTGTTTACAAAACTATAGTATGATGAAACTATACTGTTACATGATACAATATTGCGTCATCAAAATTTCAATGCAGGAAAAAAACAACAGATTTACAATAAATTTTCAAGTTTAAGATGAGTCATTTAAAACACATTTTAAATGGTGCAAATTAAAAAAAGAAACATCAAAAGATTAAAGAAATTAGATTTCCAGGAAGGTGATGAGTAATTTTTTTTTTTTTTGAAAAGGGGGCAGTAGACCAAATAAGTTTGGGAACCTCGGCTCTAACTCTACATTCCTATAACTATTTTTTTAGGACAATAACTTTTATTTGACATTTACAAGATTTTGGTGTCTTCCAGCTTTCTGGACAGGTCTATACAATATCAAAAGTTTTCAATGGTGCAACCAGTTTTTCAGTGTAGCTAACCCAGAAATGGCTCATGACACATCTGGACCAAAGAGATTTATCAAAGGAAGGGATGATCAGCAGAAAGGTACATGGGAAAAGGGGACAGAGTGGATAGGGAGAAAGTGAAGGGAAGAAAAAGAGGAAAGGGAGCTTTTTTTTAGCCAAAAAAATGAGGAATATTTTCCACCATTTCCCTATTGTTGGCTTTAAAATGCCACCTAGTGGTTACAACAGAAAATAGTTTTATTAAATTGAGTATAAAAATGCAAATTTGTGAATCAAATCAATCAACTAATATTTGTTGACGGCCTACTGCATGTATGACAATATTTCAGATATAAAGTGAACACAAAATTTTGATGAATTTAAAGGTTAGAGTTAGCCTGCATGTTAGTGGTAATTTGGTTTCATCCTCTGCCTTTATATGTTGGGGATGAGAGGCCTTGAGAGTGTAAGCAATTTGCCCAAGATTAATTATTCAATGAAATGAAGAGAGCTTGACTTAGATGATCTTGAGGATTCCTTTCCAGTACTTTGATTCTATTTTTGTTAATTTAGGTATTTATCATAGTCAAAATGACTTAGTTGTTCTTAAAACGATATGGCTGTTACTGTACACAATGTTCTCTTGGTTCTGCTCATTTCACTCTTCACTGTTTTGCACAAGTCTATTCATGTTTTTCTAAGATCACTGAGCTCATTGTTTCTTACAGTATAGTTATTTATGATAAACAGATGTATAGAATGATTTTATATGTACACACATATTGGTGTCTAAAGATTCTATTTCTGTTGTTATTTAGTCGTTTCAGTAATATCAGGCTCTTTGTGATCACTTCTGGGATTTTCTTGGCAGAGATACTGGAGTGGTTTGCCATTTCCTTCTGTGGCTCATTTTACACATGAGAAAACTAAAGCAAACAGGGTTAAATGACTTGCCTGGGGTCATACAGCTAAATAAGTGTCTGAGGATGAATTTGAACTCAGGTCTTCCTGACTCCAGGGCCTGTAATCTAACTAGTGCACCTCAAAGTTGCTCTTTTGATTTTTTAGTCTACACTATGTATTTTTTATATAAATATTATAACGCACTAGAACAGGCCTGCAACAAATGTGATATATAACCTCTATTCCAGGAGCCCTGAAGTAATAGAAATTGACAATCACTTCTCCTGCATTGTTGAAATGTTATCTGCCTAGTGATGGGGTTAGAGCATTGGACCTCTCAAGGTCCTTTCTAGGACTGGGATTATAAAATTCTTATCTCTAAAAAAAGAAACCTTTTGGGATTGCCTATGTCTTTAGCTCACAATTTTTTTTCTACCCTATCTCTTGGTCTGGGGACATTGGGGGTACAAGAGGTCTTCCTTCTGTGAAATGAGGGACCCAAGGCATTGAAGTTTCAAACTTGGTCACAAAGCACATATACTATTTGTGGTACTTGACAAGCTGCTTTTTGGCAGAAGCAAATGTTGCTGGCAGTTGCAGCATTTTCAGAAACATTAGGTCATTTTAAACTTCAGAAGAAAATCACAGGTGTTTAAGCAAGCAGGGGTAGTGAAAGGAATTATTTCCAAAACCAGACCTGGGAATTTGGAGGCTCCACTCAGCCATATTTTAACCAGATAATTTGAACCTGAAGAGACCTTGGTAGCCTTGTGTTACAGAGAATATTCAGTGGTTTGAAAATCTCAGGCCTCTGAGAGGCAACTGCCCTCAGGCCACTTTGGCTCATACAATCACTGTGATAAAGGGTTGGCTCTGTGGGATTTCTCTACTCCAGCAAAGATGAATTAGAAGGGTGACCCAGGAGCATGAACACTGGATGAGAAGTTCAGTCCTTGTTTGACTCTGCCCTATCTTGAAAAAGTCAAATTAATTTTTTTTTGGAGGGCAATTGGGGTTAAGTAACTTGCCCAAGGTCACATGGCTAGGTTTTCATTTGTGTGTGTGTTGTGTCTGAGGCTGGATCTGAACTCAGGTCCTTCTGACTCCAGGGCCGACGCTCTACTTACTGCGCCATCTAGCCGCCCCCTCAAATTAATTTTTGATTAAAAAAAAAATTCTTTCGGCAGCTAGGTGGTGCAGTAGATAGAGCAAGTAGCCCTGGAGCCAGGAAGAACTGAGTTCAAATCCAACCTCAGACTAGTTGTCTGACCCTAGGCAAGTCACTTAACCCCAAATGCCTCCCCTCCTAAATTCTTAAGAAAAAAAAATTATTTAAAAAAAGAACAAAGGACATTTCCCCCTCTCTATACCTTAGCTTCCAACATAATGTAAAATGACACAGACCATAAGATCATAGATTTTGGAGCTAAAAGGATCAACTAATATGTTCCCCTTATTTTACAGATGAATCTTAATTTTGGCTTTTTTCCTTCCTAACTCTATAAATGATGATGGGGTGGAGGGAGGGAAAGATAGAAATAAGAAGATCAAAAAAGATCTTGTTTCAATTCAAGACCTCATTTCAAAAATGAGGCCCAGAGAGGTTAAGTTTCTTGCCTAGGGTCACAGAGATGATATTTGGCAGAAGTGTGACTTCAACCCAGATCTTCCTGAGCTCAAAGAAACTCCCTCTCCACTATACATGCTTGTACTTATAGCTGTTGCTAAATGAAATCTTTTTTTCCATTTCTAAAAAATATAATGTTATTTTCATTTTCAGTCCCAAAATATCTACTTCTCTCCACCCCTCCCCCGCCCACTGAGAAGGCAAGAAATACACTGCTTATTAGACACATCTTCAAGTCTTTACATTAGCCATGTTCCAAAGGAAAACAAAAAGCAAGAAAATAAAGGAAAAAGTATGCTTCAGTTTGCACTCATTAGTCTATTCGTTTTCTCTTTGGAGGCCGGTAACTAACATTTTTCCCTCTGAGTTGTCCTTCTAAGTCTTTCACAGTTGGTTATCTTTATAATATTGCTATTAATATGTAAATTGTTCTCTTTGTTCTGCCCACTTTATTCCACATAAATTGGTACAGGTCTTCCCACATTTTTCTGAAAACCATCCCTTTGTCGTCATTTCTCACAGCTCAATAGTTTTCCATCACCTCCATATACTATAACTTGCTAGGCCTTTCCCCAGCTGGTCCTAAATGAAGTTATAAAACCTTGCTTTCTCTTTCCCAGATCTATAAATTGGGGGGAAATATAGAGATGCAAGGATCAACAGGGATTCTCTATAGGGGTATAAACATCAATGGCAGAAAACAAAAGTCCTTTATACACTCACACCACACACAATTTATGCTTAAAACATAAAATTCTTAATGGGGGTGGTGGCTGTATTTAGGAGAAAATAAATTCCTCTTCTTTTTAAAGAATTCTAGATTTGCTGAGGGCAGCCTTTAGCATACCGACCTGCCCTACCAGGCAGGGATCCAAGAAACCATTAGTCAATGTTATCAGATTTCTGCCATCTCCCCTTTTCCCTCGATGAGCACCAAGGCAGTCACAGAACTCCTTCCACTCCAAGGCAGATGTGCCAGGCTAATCTGGAGACAAAATGCCCTGTGGCTACCTGGAAGGCACACTGCCATTGGGAGAACCTGTTCTTCAGGATCTTTTTTGGGGGTAATGTAAATAGTTCCAACACTGTGTTTAACTCTACCTCACAGGGCATTCATTTCTTATTGTGGGCTGGGCTTGCTGGGAACTGAATTATTTTAACTATAATAGAAGCTATTTTTAATTTTATCATCATCACCATTATCACTACTGTAAGGAAAGACACAAATTCAGGATATTAAAACGCCCCTGAGAAAACCAGTGCTCAAGCTTGGCTTCCTGCCAGGTGTTTGGAGGTAATAAAAAGGAAGCTGATAATAGCAAGCCTCTGAAGATTAGGGGGATGTCATTGCCTATGTGTCAGGACCAAGCACATAAGAAGTTTTTATCATCTGAGTACTTTTATCTTGGCCCATGATAATTTAAAATGACTAAATCTGGATCCCAGTTTAAAACCTGAGAGATTTACCTTCAGATTTTTCTATGTTCCTCTTTTCTTCCTCTGTCTCCTTTCCTCTCTCCCCTCCCACATTTGCGAATAATTTTTTTCTTTAATAATAAATTCATTATTGTTGTTCTTTGGGAAACTCAAACTCATGAATAGGGATCATGGTGGGAAGACCACTAGATTGAGTTAAGATGCCCAGGCTACAGTTCTGATCCTGGCTAGCTTGCTGTGTATGCGGACTCAAATCTCTTCCCTCTCTATGCTTGGGTTTTTCTCAAAGGTCCTTCCAGCTCTAAAACCATTTAATTCTATTAAGTATGCACAAGTGAATGCTAAAGCAAGATTCACTCCTTCATGTATAGCAAGGGTTCAATGAGTACAAATAACAAATCTCTAGAAGTAATTACATTATGTGAATTTGCACTGCATATTTCCATTGGGCTAGAATAAGTTGCCATGGTTCATGTAATTACAACTTTGAACAGTATAAATTTAAATACATGGGACCACATCAGGAGATTCATTATTTGCACTAATCAGGATGTGACTATAATGACATCTTCTTAGAGTGTTCCATATTCTTATGGATTCTGAACATCTGGTACTGAGGGCATATAATAACTGCTGATGTTTGTATAGTACTTAAAATTTTACAATTTACAATTTACTCATTCTCTCATGATAATCTCACAAAAACCTCATGGGGAAGGTGCTATATTTCACAAATGTGGAGACAGACATTTAGAAGGACTGATTAGTATATAGATTTAGAACTTGAAGCAGCCTCAGAACTCCTTCATTTTACAGATGAGGAAACCAAGGCTTAGACAGGTTAAACAACTTGCCCATCACACAATTAGTAAGTGTCAGAGGAACAATTCAAACATGATAATCCTGACTCTAAGTCCAGCATTATTTCTATAGCCCCATAGAAAATAAAGGTCAGAATCAGGATTTGAACTCAGGATTTCCTGACTCTAATTCCTGTATTCTAGCCATTTTATCATGCTTGCTACAAATACCTGTAGAATGGCTGGACTGATTGCTTGACTTTTCAATATAAGCTCTAGCTAGGTTTTAGTCCTTTTTGGAAGAAACATCTTCATAAGGAGGATTAACTATTATATGTCAGACTCAGATGTCAAAGCTGGGATTAAAACTCCTGGAATCCAGCTGTGTGCTAATTCCCCTGACCACATTGCCCCAAAAGTTCCTATCTTCTTCAGAGAGTTACTCTCTCTTGCTTTAACCTTTAACCATCCATTACATTGGGGAAACAGGGATGTAATGTTCTGTTTTGAAACCCAAATAATTTGGTTTTTCATGCAATGAGGATTTATTAAATATATGCCACAAGAACTAGAAACTAAAAGAGTGCCTATCAATTGAGGAATGACTGAACAAATTATTATATGTAAATATAATAAAATACTACTGTGCTAATGAAAGAGAATAGTGAATTAGACATTTGAGAAACCTAGAAAGACATTATAAACTAACGCAGAGCAAAGTGAACAGAACCAGAAAATCAATTTATGCTGTAACAACAACATTATAAACAGCAGCACAAAAAAGTCCACTCAAGACAATGCTTCCCCCAATCTCCAGGTAAGCAGAGCCCAGCTTTTACATAAAATTCAAAGTTAAGAAATATACTGGCAAAAATCAGCAAACAATTAAAAAAAAAAGAACTTGACCATAAAAGCTATTATGATGTCAGGGAAGACCAAGACATAAAATCAGAAGAAGATAGCAATGTGAAAATAGTTACCAAAAAAAGCCTCAAAGAAAAATGCTAATTGGACCCAAGCTCAAGAAGAATCCCTGGAAGAATTAAAGAAAGAGATTAGAGTGATAGAGGAAAGATTGGGAAAAGAAGGGAGCGATGCAAGAAACTTATGAAAAGAGAATTAGATTGGTAAAAGAGGCAAAGGGGCGGCTAGGTGGCACAGTGAATAGAGCGCTGGCCCTGGAGTCAGAAGGACCTGAGTTCGGATCCGGCCTCAGACACTTAACCCACACAAACAAAAACCTAGCCGTGTAACCTTGGGCAAATTACTTAACCCCAATTGCCCTAAAGGGGTGGCTAGGTGGCTCAGTGAGTAAGAGCACCGGCCTCAGAGTTGGGATGACCCGAGATCAGATCCGGCCTCAGAAAATGAGCACCCATGCATAAATAATGACTAGCCGTGTAACCTTGAGCAAGTTACTTAACCCCAATTGCTTTAAAAAAAAAAAAAAAGAGGCAAAAACAAATACTGAAGAAAATAACCCCTTAAAAATCAGAATTGGTCTAACGGTTAAAAAAAAAGTTACAAAAATGCACTGAAGAAGAGAACTCCCTAAAAAAGAGAACTGGCCAAATGAAGAAATGAGGTACAAAAACTCACTAAAGAAAATAATTCCTTAGAAATCAGAATTGGGCAAGTGAAAGTTACTGACTCCATGAGACATTAAGAAACACTAAAACAGTCAAAAGAATGAAAAAAATACAAGAAAATGTGAAATATATAATTGGAAAAACAACTGATCTGGAAAACAGAATGAAGTGAGATAATTTAAGAATTACTGATCTACCTGAAAGTTATTTTTTTAAAAAGAGCCTAGACATCATATTTCAAGAAATCACAAAAGGAAATTGCTCTATTATCTTAGATCCAAAGGGTAAACTAGAAAATGAAAGAATCCACAGATCGCCTCCTAATGAAATTCACAAATGAAAACTCCCACGAATAATATAAGCAAATTCCAGAGCTTCCAGGGAAAGCAGCCAGAAAGAAACAACTCAAATATCATGGAGCCACAGTCAGGATCACACAAGATTTGGCGGTTTCCACATTTAAGGAACAGAGGGCTTGGAATATGATATTTCAGAAGGAAAAGGAGTTATAAAAAATAACTCATGATGGTCTGTGGGAGGGGTGGTGGAATCAAGATAGCGGAGTAGAAACAGGACTTCCACGGGACTTTGCCTCCCACCTTCTTCAATTCATGTAAAAGGTGACTCTGAACAAACTTTGCATCTACAGAACCCACAAAATGACACAGAGAAGATAACATTCTGCTGAGGAAAGCCTGGCAGGCCAGCACAGCACTCTGGAAGCTCACCCCAGCCCCACTTGAGCCAGAGATTTTAGCCTCAGGGCAGGCCTGACCAGCCGCCAGCTGGAGGGGCTTCAGATCAATAGCTGCTGTGGCAGTTTCCATAATTATCAACCAATAGATGCTAAGGGCAAAGTGAGAGGTCATTGCAGTGTGAACTTTGGGATCTGGTAGCTTGGGAGTGTGGTTGACATTTGCCCCTGGGGTGAGAAGCCGCTGAGGTGCTGCAGCTGTGCAGCCGCCGCCACATGGCAACTTCAGCTCCTAGACTGCAGATTGTAGGGGGACCAAGTGACCAGAATGAAGGGTAATCACTCTTGCTTTAACCTGCTTAGATCTGGATTGCAGTGTAGTATATAGGTCCTGGGGTGTGCGACCAGCTTACCAGAGCATGTGGAGGCTTCAGAGAGAGCACCCAACTAATACATTCAGCAGCTGAAAAATGCCAGAGTTTGGGACAAAGCTCCCCTGTCTGGTGGCACAGTCCTATTGTGGCAAAAATCCCAAAAGTCAAGTATTTGAATGGCAACATGAGCAGGCAAAGGAAGCAAAGCAAACAACTTTACACTCCTATTTTGGGGACAAAAAGGATCAAAGCATGGAACAGGAGGAAGGCATGAAGTCAGAACTCCTGCACCAAAAGCTTCCAAGAAAAATACGAGCTGGTTACAGGCCATAGAGGACCTTAAGAAGGTTTGAAAACCAAATTTGAAAACCAAATAAGAGAAGTGGGGGAAAAACTGGGAAGAGAAATGAGAACAATGCAAGAAAATTATGAAATGAGAGTCAATAACTTGACTAAAGAAAATAACACCTTAAAAATAGACTAATCCAGATGGCAAAAGAGGCTCAAAAAGCCAATGAGGAGAAGAATGCCTTAAAAAGCCGAATTTGCCAGATGGAAAAAGCATATCAAAAGCTTACTGAAGAGAATCATTCCTTTGGAATTAGATTGGAGCAAATGGAAGCTAGAGACTTTATGAGAAATCAAGATACTATTAAACAGATCCAAACAAATGAAAAAATAGAAGGCAATGCGAAATATCTTACTGGGAAAATTACTGACCTGGAAAAGAGATCCAGGAGAGATAATCTAAAAATTATTGGACTACCTGAAAGCCATGATAAAAAAAAAGAACTTAGAAATCATCCTTCAAGAAATTCTCAAGGAAAATTGCCCTGATGTTTTAGAACCAGAGGGCACAATAGAAGTTCAAAGAATCTTCCAATCACCTCCTGAAAAAGATCCCAAAAAGAAAACTCCTAGGAATATTATAGCCAGGTTCCAGAATTCCCAAATCAAGGAGAAAATATTACAAGCAGCCAGGAAGAAACAATTTCAATATTGTGGAAACTCAATCAGCATAACACAGGATCTGGCAGCTTCTACAGAGGCATTGAAGGGTTTGGAATATGATATTCTGGAGGGTCAAGGAGCTGGGATTAAAACCGAGAATTACCTACCCAGCAAAACTGAGTATCATGTTTCAGGGGAAAATATGATCATTCAGTGGAATAGAGGACTTTCAAGCATTCTTGATGAAAAAGCCAGAGTTGAATAGAAAATTTGACATTGAGATACAAGAAGCAAGAGAAGCATGAGAAGGTAAACAAGGAAAAGAAATCATAAGGAATTTATCAAAGTTGAACTATTTACATTCCTACATGGAAAAATGATAATTGTAACTGATGAAACTTTTCTCAGTATGAGAGCAGCTGAAGGGAATAGAAGTGTGTGTGTACATATATACATACATATACACACACACACACACATATATATATACACATACATATATGTATATATAGGAGGGTATATGGGCATATGAATACATATGTGAATGTGTGTATATATGTGTATAGGTATACATAGATAGAGGACCAATTTAATAGAAAGGGATGAAACCTAAAATGTGAAATTAAGAGGTAAGAGAGGAATATAATGAGAGGAGATGGGGAGAGACAGAATTAAGCCATCTTATATAGAAGAGGCAAGGGAAAATGGTCACAACAGAAGGGAAGAACAGGAAGGCAAAAGGGAATGGGTCAACTGTATTCTCGTTAAATTTAGCTTAGGGAAGGAATGACATACACACTAAATAGGGTATGTCATCCTACAGCAGAGTAGTGGGGAAGGGGATGAGAGGTGGGATGATGGAAGGGAGGGCAGGCTTGGGGGGTGGGAAGTTGAAAGCACCCACTTTGGAAAAGGGACAGGATCAAAGTAGAGAATAGAACAAGTGGGATGTGGGATAGGAGGGAAGGAAATATAGTCAGTCTTTTACAATATATCCACTATGGAAATGTTTTGCATAGCTATGCATGTACAACCTATATTGAATTGCTTATCTTCCCAGTAAGGGTGAGTGACAAGGGAGGAAAAGAATGAATCAGGAATTCAAAGTTTTAAAATCAAATGTTTTATATATATATATATATACTATTATTAAAAATATTTTACATGTAACTGGGAAATAAGATATACAGGCACTGGGGCACAGAGATCCACTATACCCTACTGGAAAGTCAGAGGGGTATGGGAAAAGATATGGGAGAGAGGAGATTGGAGGAGGGGATATCCAGTGGGATAGCTATTTTGGTGTGGTGGGTAGGGGAAAAAACAGGGAGAAAACTTGTAACTCAAAATCTTGTGGAAATGAATGATGTAAACTAGAAGTTAATAAAGCAATTGATTAAAAAAAATAACCCACATAGCAAAACTGAGTATAATCCTTCCAGAAGAAAATTGGATATTCAATGAAATAGAAGACTTTCTAGCATTCCAGATGATAAAATCAGAGCTGAATGAACATTTAACATTAAAATATAAAGCTCAGGAGAAGCATAAAAAGGTAAATATGAAAGAGTAACAATCATAAAGGATTCAACAAACTGTTTATATTCCTATATGGGAAGATGATATATGCAATTCCTAACAATTTATCATTATTAGGGAAGTGAGAAGGAATCTACATAGAGGTCATAAATGTGAGTTGATTACATTGGGATGATCTTAAAAAAATGAAGGGATTAAAAGGAGGGATGAACTGCCAGAAAGGAGAAGGGAAAATTAGAGCGGGCAAAATTTTCTCACATAAAAGAGGTGTGCAAGGACGAGCTTTTATAGTGGAGGGGAAAGTGGTGGGGTGGCAGCAATGCTTGAACCTTGCTCTCACTGGAATTGTTTCAAAGGGGGAAGAATATATCTATATCTCTAACTATGTCTATATTTATATCTATCTATCTATACATACACTCAGTTGGGTATAGAAATCTTACAGGCAAATAGGAGTAGAAAGGGATGAGATATGGAGGGGGGATGATGGAAGATTAAAGGAGGCAATAGTCAGAAGCACAACAGACTTTTGAGGAGGGACAATATAAAAAGAGAGGGAAGGATAAACAGAAGAAAATAGGATGGAGGGAAATTACAGTAATTGTAACTGAATATGAATAGGATGGTCTCACCCATAAAACAGAAGGAGATAGCAGAATGGATTAGAATACAGAATCTAACAGTGTGTTGTTTTCAAGGGACTCATTTGGGACAGAAAGACACACAGAGTTAAAATAAAGGGTTAAAGCAGAATCTATTATGCTTCAGCTAAAGTTTAAAAAAAAGGCAAGGGTAACTAACAATCATGATCTCAAACAAAGTAAAAAGATACCTAGTTAAAAGCTATAATCAGGGAAACTACATTTTGCTAAAAAGTACATATACAATAAAGTGATATCAAAAATTTTTACAGAAAATTTATCTGATAAATGTTTCATTTCTCAAAATATAGGTAAATGAGTCAAATTTATAAAAATAAGAGCCATTCTCTAATTGATAAATGCTTAAAGGACATGAACAGGCAGTTTTCAGAAGAAGAAATCAAAGTTATCTGTAGTCATGTGAAAAAATGCTCTAAATCACTATTGATTAGAGAAATAAAAATTAAAACAACTCTGAAGAACCACCTCACACCTTTTGGAAATAACAAATGCTGGAGAGGATGGGGGAAAAACAGGTACATTAATAACTGTTGGTGGAGTTCTCAGAATATTCTGGGGAACAATTTGGAAGTATGCCCAAAGGGCTACAAAACTGTGCATAACCTTTGATTCAGCAATACCATTATTAGGTCTATGCCCCAAAGAGATTAAAGAAAAAGGAAAAGGACCTATATGTACAAAAGTATTTATAGCAGCTCTTTTTGTGGTGGCAAAGAATTGGAAATCGATGGGATGCTCATCAATTTGGGAATGGCTAAACAAGTTGTGGCACATGATTGTGCTATAAGAATTGATGAGGGGGGTGGTTTCAGGAAAAAACAAACGTGGCAAGACCTATATAAACTGATGCAAAGTGAAGTGAGAAGAGCCAGGAGATTATTGTGCACAGTTACAGCAATGTTATAATGATGATCAACTTGGAAAGACTTGGCTACTCTGATCAATTCAGTGACCCAAGACAATTCCAAAGGACTCGGGATAAAAAACGCTATATACCTCCAGCAAGTGAAAGGATAAACTTTCAGTGCAAATTAAAGCATAATTATCTCACTTTCTTTATTTTTTTTTTTTTTTGCTTTTCATGTGTGATATGGCTAAGATGGAAATGTTTTTTCATGATTCTTGCCTTCTGAATAGAGGAGGAGTGGAAAAGAGGGAGAGAATTTGGAACTCGGAATTTAAAAAGAGAAAAATGTCTAAAAATAAATGAATAATAGATTTGTTTTTTTTAAAGTTCCAGCATAAATGGAATCCCTGGCTGTTCCCTGAGCTCAGCCTTCCACCTCCCCCTCTGTGGCTCCACAATCAAGTCCCTTTATGAGACCAGAGATCATTTCACTTTTGTTCTGTATCTTTAGGACCTACCACAAGCGCCTTATTGGCACTCAAAAAGAGGATTTTGTTGAACTAGATTAAATTGCTATAACACAGGGCCAGCTGGAGTTAGCATAGAAAGAACAAAACACAGAAACTTGGAGGAACCTTAGACATCATCTTTATCTTCCCTTCCAATGGAGAGGAATGGTCCATTGACCAAATTGGTCCATTGACCAAAGCACTAAGTAGGTGTTTCCTTCTTTGCCCTTTTCCTTCAATCCTGTAGGGAAACTCTTTTCCCAGTATGCACAGTGGAGCTATATTCTAGTTACTTCATGTGCATTAGTCTTTCCCCAACTAGACTGAAAGGTCCCTGAAGGCAAGAATACTTTTCCCTCCTCTCATATCTATCACAATGCTTGGCACAAGGCTGTGCATGTAGCCAGTACTTGATGGAAGTGAGATGTCTGCCTGAGCTAAAGTGTCCCCCTTCCTTCTCCTGGGAGGCAGGACTTACCTATTTGTCTGGCAGACCCCATGATAGGCTTCAATGGCATCTTCCTGATCCACATGCTTTTCACTGTTGGGCCAACTGGTCCGGGCATTAATGCTAGGCTCCTAGAGGGAAATGTGACAGACCAAGACAAATGAAGACAACCCTACTTATACAAATATCTGTCAATGGAGCGTAAACTCTACATATAAGTGTATGGTTAAGTGCACACATCAGGAAAGTATGAGAGCTTGTATTTTAAATAAGACAAATGCCCTCTAGAAACAGAACTGAGTGTACTTCCTTCCAGGAAGTGTGTGTAGGGAGTGGTGGGGGGTGGGGGATGGGGGTGTCAAGTACAGAAAGACTTCCCTGGTATGCTGCTTTAAAAGATCAAATTCATGCTTTGGAATAAAGTAAATAGAACCCCTTCCACCCAACTCAGAGGAGATGAGAGGGTTGGCTGTGCTAATGTTAGAGAGATTCCCTGCCTCTCTCTAAATCCTCTTTGTTGTGAGGCATCCTACAGAAATATTTAGGGTTTCCCTGCAAAAAGGAACTTGAACTCAGGGGCTTATGATACAGAGGGAAACTGGGGCCATGACCTCTCATACCTTCACACCCATCTCCTCCCTTCTCCTAATTTCCTTTTGCTCAACATATGCCAGGGCATACAGTAAGTTGCACAGTGCCCTCCCCTTGCCCATATCTATCCGTCTCTCCCTGCATTAGATCTTGCTCAGTTCCATTCGCTTCCCCAACTGTTGAGTCTCAGAATCTGGATTGGATCCCCTGTGCCTAGGAAGGAGGGAAGGGAGGGGGGGCAACCTCTCACTGTGCCAGGACACAGGTCAGGCGACAGGCATCCAGGGTTTTTAAATAAACTTAAATTTTTTTCCCCAAAAGTATAATGGGGTTGAAAGAGAAAGGTAGAGTCCAAGCAAGAAAAGAAAATGATGATTAGTTGGGTTTCTTGGACATATAGTCATTTCCCTTTGGGTTTCTCCAGGCTCAGGGTTGCAGCTATACAGGCTCCATAGACCAGGTATGGTCCTAGGTTCCACAGTTCACATGCTGTGCAACCTAAAATCCCTTAGGGTGGAAACAACCTTGAAAGGTCACCAGATCTCTCAGGCAGAATCCCAAGGCCAGACATCTCTCAATCTCTCAATTCAAGGCTCCCTTCCTTCAGTCTCAGGTATTGTGGAATGCAGCCATGCATTCCTCCTGGATGGGGAGGAAGCCCAGCCCCACTCGTTATCCAGTCCTCTGGCTGCCATCCCAGGCTGTATGCCTTACCATGCTCCTGCCCGCATGCTTCCGCTGGTCAGCGCTCACAATCTGGGTCCTGAGGATGAGCACCTCCTCCTTGCGGACCTCCAGCTCTTCATTGGCTGACTTGAGCTGGTTCAGCAGGAGGGCGTAACTGTCTTGGACCTCGTGGGTTGAGTTGTTCTGCGTGGCTTGGTCGGCCACTGCCTTTCTCAGCTCATTCAGATCATTTTTCAGCTTTTTGTTTTCCGACTCCAGCTCTTGCCTCTGGAAAACGCCAAGGTCCCCCTGTTAGCTCTTAGCTGAAGCTCACCCTAGAAAAGTGCTCCCCACCATGCCAGCACCCCATTGTGCTTCCTCGGGTGGAACCAATCTCACCACCAGGCCTACTCTGTGTGGGGCCCGGCCTGTGCACAGAAGCATCTGTGAGACTATAAGGATGCTTAACAACTTAATATAAATAGTGCTTTAGAGCTCGCAAAACACATCCCATATTCTATCTCATTTGCTCCTTTCAACAGCCCTGAGAGGGAAGTGCTATAGGATTCTCGTCCCCATTTTACAGATGAGGAAAGAGGCTGGGAGGCTGTGACTTATCTAGAGTCACACAAGTGACTGCATAAGTGCCTGAGGACTGTTTGAACTCCAATCTTCCTGCTTCCAAGCCTGGCATTCCATGCCTGAGCCACCGAGCTGCCTCAATACTTCCTGATGACCCCACGAAGGCCATGGGGAGTCTACTCGCTGGGCCAGACTTACACCCATAGAGTGACTTTGTGTGTTTCTCCCTCTTAGCATAGTAAAGTAGACAGGATGTTAGGTTGTGGGAGAATGTGAGCTCCTGGAAAACAGGGACTTTTTCTTTTCATTTTCGTCTTTTCATCCCTAGTGCTTAGGACTTGGGAGTCCCTTAATGAAGGTGGCCAGCAGTCTGAGCTTCCTGTCCAGTTGGGCTCTATGGACATGAAGGAGCTGGGTGACTTGCGTGAGTCTCTGCCTCAATCACCTTTACAGATGAGGGTGATCTCTAATGTCACTTCTGTTTTTAACATCGTTATAGTGATAGAGAGGAGCTAGAAGCCTGGAAGACCTAGGTTCAAGTCTAGCCTCAGACACATGCTGTCTGTGTGACCCTGGGCAAGTCACTGAAATTTCCAGAGCTCTTGGCCACAGCTGTCAAGCATGAGGTCCTACATCTAGCAGAACCAGATTAAAGTACAACTGAGAAATATTTAACAAAATAAATAAAAATACAATAGAATTCAGTGTTAATACAGTCACTAGGTGGCGCCGTAGTGCACAGAATGCTGGGTCTGAAGTCTGGAAGGCTCATCTTCATGAGTTCAAACCTGACCTCAGATGCTTGCTGTGTGACCTTGGACAAGTCACTTAACCTCAGTTCCTCATCTGTAAAATGAACTGGAGAAGGAAATGATAAACCACTCCATTATCTTTGCCAAGGAATCCCCAAATGGGGATACTACTGAGAAATGACTGAATAACAATAAAATGTCAATATGTAGCCCACAGAGATCTTTATGTAGGTTTAGTGGCCCTATTTCTATTTGAGTTTGACACCCCTGCTCTAGGCCACTCTCTGTAATCTGTAATCTGCCCTGGAGGATAGAGCTTACACCTCTGAGAAGTCCTTCTTCCAAGGAAATCATAAATCAAATGCTTATCCCAGTCCCTATTCACCAAAAACTAGATTTAGTGAGAGGAAATGTATAGTTTAAAAAAAATAAAAATCACTAATTCTATTCCGGGTGTTCCTACTATTTTTTAAGCCCTAGCCAAGGCACCTGGGCCTGTTTCCCCCATATTTAAAATGAGGGCATGCTTAGACCAGATGACCTCTGAGTTTCCTTCCCATTCTAATATTTTCTGAGTCCATGAGGGCTGCAGAATGGGTGTCAGTGCTAACTCTAAACTCCAGGTGTCCCCATTCACCAATGATATCGCCCAACACAGAGCAGTGGGAAGGCTTAGGCAGAAACACAAGGCAATGTCCATTCATTCCCGCTTTTCCCAACCACACTGTATATGAATACCTTCCATAGACCTTGCACCTTCTCCTCCCCCCAGGCCCCAAGGCCACCTTTCCTTGTTTCTCCATCACAGACCCCTATATCTCCCAAACATTTCCCAAAAGGAAATTACATTACAACATACCATGGACATTTTCATGATCCACCTAAGTGTTGTGTCACCCCCTGGAGGAGGGAGGATTATAGGATAGGGGAGACCACATTCCACTGTCCTTGAAATCTCCCAATTTGGACAATCCCCCAGAATAATGCACTCATTTGTTTTAATGAGCTCAATACTATGACTGATAGCTAAGGGCCTTGATGACCCCATATACATCTTTTTCCTACAAATATGGATTTTCTACAAAAACGGAGACCATTTCTGCCAAAGATTAGGGATAGATGTGAAGGGGTCCCTGGTTCAAAAGCTTCCCCTACAACTGTCTCTGACGGGATGTTGCCTGTGCCTAATATTGGTAGTATTTGGTAGTGAAGAGAGGTCTAGAAGGTCACAGCCCCCCAGCCTCTCTTTCCTCATCTGTAAAATGGGGAGGAGAATCCTATAGCGCTTCTCTCTCAGGGCTGTTGTAAGGAGCAAATGAGATAGAATACGGGATGTGTTTTGAGAGCTCTAAAGCGCTATGGGAAGGTATGGGAAGGACAGAAAGGAGTCTTACCAAAAATCAAGAGTGCCCCAGGCTAAAGATTGTGACATGATCTGTGGCTGGAAGATGGTCTTAATAACTTATCATTAACATTCAGTAACTAAAGAGGCCACAGAATATGCCAGGGTCTTGGCAAAATTATGGTTCCTATGTCTCTCTTCCTAAAGACTTTATTTGATTTTGTCCTGGACTGAGGAGAGGGTATACTGAACCAGAACTGGAACCAGGAATTTTTGTGCCAGGGTAAGTAGCACAAAGCACACTGTAATTTAGGTAGAGACATGGGGAAGGGTTGGGATATTCCCTACCGAGGGAAACAAAGACCCTAGAACATTGTTATATAACGTGATCTTGAAGGAGACTGCAACATTGCCTTTCAGAAAACAGGGCAGGCGTTCATGTGAGCCTGTTACTTGGTAGTTTCCTATTTTAACTAATTTTTTCTTGCTGATTAGGTAGTAAGCAAGTGCTATCAGTGCCCTAGGACAAAGTCCCAGTTGCCCTGTCCTAGTTATGGCTCTGATATGACCCAAAGTAGGATCTAGGGTAGAGTCTGCTCTAGTCCAGAGTTCCTGTCAATCAAGGGCTCAGGTCTGTTTCCTATTGGCTTTAGAGAGATCTGTGTAGCCAGTCTACACATCTCAGACTTATTACATTGGACATAACTGTTTCCCCACTTTTTACCCCAATGGATATTTGGAAATGGCATCGTAAACTGTATAGAATTTTCCCAAAGAAATAATTATTTAATTGGGGGTTGCTTTCCTGAGGCCTTGGCAATAAATTGCAGATATGACTAACAAAAAGCCATAAAAACAAAGATATAATAACCTTCAACTTACAGAATAATTAAAAATGGTAAAATCATGCTTCCTATCCTACCAAGTGGGCATTATTTTGCTGGCAGTGATTATATAGGGCACCCCAAAGCATTTTGCACAAAGTGTACAGTCAGCACATAAACAGTGCAACTCCAGCACAAATTTGATCTAAAACTAATGTGCTTATTATAGAAACAATTTCATATTTAATTAACAATGATTGCCTTGAATTTAGAAGGGTTGGGGGAAGGTAAGGTGATGGGGGCAGGTCTGGCTTTTTTTTTTAAAGATCTGTCTGTCTGAAACTTTCTTTTCCTCTTGCTCAGTTTCCCTGAAGCAGGCAACAGCATCCCGAATTCTTCCACTGACCTGAGAGCTGCCTCCCAGTACCTAAGGTGACCTATCTGGCCTTTGTTGACAGATATCAGAGCTCTTCACACTTTACTTGGAAAACTATATACACAATTACCAGGTCATTAGCATGGACATCAAAAAAGGTCCTTCAAAGTCTCCCTTACCAAATTGTTAAGACAGGCTTAAGAGAGAATCCTGATGGAGCATCTGCTGTTGCCTTTGTAAACCATATTCTGACAATGGCAGAAACTGAGGGACAATGAAGGACAGTCTGAATTACTGTGTCAGTATGGGAAGGGGAGAAGTCACCTGACTCCCTAGATAAGATCAGAGCTGGCTTTATATGTAGGCACAATAGACCTTGGCAATTGAAGGGCATCCAGGACAGCTCCCCTCCCCCTAAATCTTCCTTCTAACTTTAGCCTGTCACACTGACTGAAACTTTACCATTAACAATTCATTCGATTCATTAAGGCAGCTAAGTGGCAAGGCAAATATAGCACTGGGCTTGGAATCAGGAAGATCTAAGTTCAAACCCTGACTCAGATACTTCCTAGCTGTATGACCCTGGACAAATCATTTGCTATTCCCCAGTCTGTTTCCTCATCTATGAAATAGGGATAATAGTACCTATCTCATAGGGCTGATGTAATATCAAATTAGATAATATATGTGAAATACTTTGCAAATCTTAAAGCATCATGTAAATGCTAGCTATTATTATTATCACTCATCATAATTATTGCATTTTTCTTTACATTTAGAAATAGTCTGGGAGGGGTGGCTAGGTGGCGCAGTGAGTAAGACCACTGGCCCTGGAGTCCGGATGACCTGGGATTGGATCTGGCCTCAGATACTTGACACCCACACAAAAACACTGGCATGTAACCTTGAGCAAGTTACTTAATCCCAATTGCTTTAAAAAAAATAGTCTGAGGATGGGTAACACATGTGGTACTGATTCCTACAATAGTTTATACACCTCTTATGGAGCTTACTAATTTTATCCTAGATTACAAATATCTGATGACATGCTTTATGGTCTCTATTGATAGACTGTAAGTTCTTTGAGATCAGGGATTGTTCCTTTGTTATTCATTACTGCGTTCAGATGGTTGCTCCATGTAAAACCATAACCCGAGAGCTATTCCCTTCCCCCTGACGTCTGACCGCTGTCATTAACCACAGCTGTCAGGAAATAATAGCAACAACAGAAATAATAATAAAGAAGATGCAGTCCTCCCTCAGAAGGGAACATCACACACATATGAACACACCCATTTACGTATGTGATGACTACTAGACAGGCCTTCAGGTTAGGGTGCTGACATCAGTCAAGTCAAATCAATAAGCCATAGCAATAGTGAGAATGGTTATTATAGCAGCTCACATCACACATGACTGTAAAACTTATAGAGTTCTTCCTTTCCAACAGCTCTCCAAAGCAGGTACAGCTGGCATTAAGTGCTTATAACTGTGTTCAGCACGGGCTGTATTGCAACTAATCTGTCCTTCCCTTAAGTCCTTCTGATGTTTCCTAATGTCTCCATGTGACCCAGGATTCTTGAGAGAGATGTCAATGAGTAAGGATGTTTTCTGGTAGGTGGGTGGGGGGCTGCAATGGCAAATGATAAAGATAATCCACTGAGGCAAAGAAAGGCTGAGGTCTGTGAGGGAGAGAACACCCAAATCAATGAAAGCACAGACCTTTTGAAGTCTAGAAGCTGGTAATTGGTCTTAGAACCAGAACTGAGTCTTAGGGACTAGGGACACATCTCAAAGTCTAGCCTTGGTCCAATCATGGGATTTTCCCTGGATGACTGCCCTCACTGATTGCCTTTTCACAGAACAGGATTCCTAGGCATCTAAGAAGGAATCTGAAGGACACAAGGATAGACTGAGATCTTAGGTACCTCCACATTCCCCTCCTAGCTTTGGTTATAACAGAGAGGGCAGGATAAAGGCATAAAGACAGCACTGATCTCACCCTGGCTTTTAGTTTACTCTCTGATTTCTTGAACTTTGGTCCCAAGCAAATGTATAGAATATTTTTGAATAGCCCCTGAATTGCAGATGACCTGCTGCCTCCACTTGTCCAAATCTACTTATTTCGTTACTAAATTCAACGTTTTTTCTGTGCCCCAGTATCTAAACTATCTTCCCTTTCATCCTCTTAGGTGTATTAATGCTACAAAGGAGGGTGAAGCTAGGAAGGATGGTGATGTAGCTGTCTGCATGGAAGGTTTCATGACCTTTTTTTGGCTACTGTCATGCCCATAAGTCTTTTCTCCTCAACTAGATCATAAGATCTTTAAGGGCAGAGGCTGTCATGCTTCTTTTATATCCTATAATAACTTACAAGGGCTGGTGGAGGCAACATGGAGTAGTGGAAAGAACACTGACCTTGAAGTCAGCAGGGCCACTATTCTTCATGGTTTTGATATCTACTGTGTGACCTCAGGCAAGTCACTGATCCCTCTAAGCCTCAGTATCCTTACCTGTCAAATAGGGTTATACCTACCTACCCCACAGGCTTATTAAATGGCAAGCATCTGGTCAACCTTAAATCTCACTTAGAGCCACCAGCTCTAAACCATGCTGCCTCCGCTTTCGCCATCTCCCTCCTCCCTGGCAGAAACTTGAATTTCATGCTGGGACTGACTCACCCTGGGCCCTGAAAGGGGAGCTTTTCACTTTATCTTGCCCTAAACCAAGCCCCAGCCTTACTTTCAGGCTACTGACTCCAAACCATGCTGTGAACACTGACCTTGGTCAGAGAAGCTGTAGCATGGCCATTTGGGGAACAAGGACAGGGTAGCTCTAGCTTGGCCTTACACATCATGGATAATGGTGATGTATGTGCACCAAGTTCAGTGGTACAGTGAGACCCTTGAAACAGGTGTAATGGGGGGTATGCAATTCCCCATGTAGAAGAAGGTGGGGAGCCTGTTTCCAGAAAGGCATTGTGATGTGTAACAAAAGTCCTTGCTCCCTAATTTGGAGCATGTGTAGACATTCTACAACTGGTTTCAGTTTGCTAACCATGCAGTTAGAAGGAGCCTCTTTGATTGGTTATGATGTTAGAATAGGGGGTATTCAAAAAGCACTAGTCACTCAGAGCCTGACCCTTGGTCAGTCTTTTTTATCTTCCTGAGGTTGGGGCAAATATTTGTATTTCTGTTCTTGTTACTGTTTTTGAAGCAAACACATTTTTGAAAAATTCACTAATGTTATTTGGTTAAATAGCCCTGGGATGGTAACACATTTGAATGAGGGCACAAACTGAGAGCATTAGAAAAAGATACCTTACCCTTCAGTGGCTCCCCTAGAACCCTGAAGGTGAGATATAGCTGGCTCCCCTCTGGAAAAGAGAGTCTGGGGCATTGCTATACACAGAAGGGAGCTTTATCCTAATGTGTTCTTCTCACTGGCAAAGGCAGATTATTGGGAGAAAGAAGGGAGGGAGTTCATTTTAAGAGACAGGGCTTAGAGTAAATGATTCACTTACAAGATGCCACTGCTTTTGGTCCTAAAAGGGGAGGCAGGATGGATGACTTAATAATGCTAATTGTTTTCCACATCCTCCAATTCTCCTGACATGATCAAGGCTCCACTGGGGAATACTTACTGAAGGCAGGAAAGTTTGATTTTCATAGGCATTCATCAAGTGTAAAGACTTACTAACTCTATTGAGACTTTTAAATCTCCCAGAAATCACACAGGAAAAGAAAACCCAACCAATAATTCAAAGGAAAAAACCCTACTGAGAACTCTCATACTGAGCTAGCAGCAACAGCCCTGCTGCTTGAAAGGGCCAGTTTAACAGCTGCCATACTGCCCAGCACTGGATGACCAGATTGCAATAGGCTGGGCCCGTTCCCATGCTGCCTGACTCCTGGGGGAGGTTTGAGTATTGGTCAGTGGCAGGATGTATGTAGAGCTTCTAGGCTTCGGGTTTTCATGCAGGTATGATCCCAGGCATATCTGCTAACAGACCAAGTCTATCTTTGACATCCACCAAATCGTCTTTATCCTAACCCAGCCCTGAGGTGTCCATGTGCCTGCCCCCCTGCCCTACACCAGTTCCAACTCAGACCTGACCACAGAACTATTAACTCTCCCACTTAGCAGCTCCATGACCCTGGGCAAGCCATTGAAATTCTTAGCCTCAATTTCAACATTAAATGAGCACTATTTACATGTAAAATGAGAAAAAATAATACTTAATACTACCTACCTCACAGAGATATGGGAAAAGCATATTGTAAACCTCATCATGCTATAAAAATGGGAGTTATTACTACTTGGTTCACCTTAGCTCTGCCCCTCACAGTGCTAGGAGCCAGCCTGTGTTATCAGGACGTCAGTACCTGACAGTGATACATGTATGTGCATGCATACACAAGCATGTATACTTATATCTAGCTATGTATACACACATGCTCACATATCCATGTACATGCACACACAACATAGGCATACATGTGTGTATATGTACACACACATACAGATCTATGTGTATACATATCAGCCTGTGTTATCAGGACTTCTCGGACACTGATATATGTACAATAATATGTGCATATCCATGTATATACATGTCATATATGTAGATATAGATGTACACATGTACATGCCTGTATGCATATTTAGGTGTGTTCATATACATATATATGTATAGATATCTGTACACACACACACACACACACACACACACACGCACACCCCAGGTTAGGCTTTTTCAAAGAGTTCTACAGCTGTCCTTGTACTTCATTTTCACAAAAACTGCATAAGGTAGGCAAGACAAATATTCTTGTCATTTATAACAAAACCCATTAAAATATTTTTCTTCATTTTAGACTCGAGTGTTTCCTTCAATTGAAATCAATCTATTAAAAACCTTCCATGTGTAAAGTAAAGGTGAGAAAACACAATTCCACAGGGGTAAATTGATTTGCTCCACGGCACACACAGGGCAGTGGGATGTGGCCCTGGGTCTCCTAACTCCCAGCTGATCACACCAGCCTCCGGAAGGTAAAAGAAACTTCTTTGATGAAATGGAGGCTAAAAAGTCAAGTGACTTGGCCAGGGTCATGCAGCTGATAATTCTGACTGGATCAAGCTTACCTTCAGGCTATTGTAGGCCAGATCTGCATCTTGGTCTGTATTTATTTCATTCTTTGTTTCAACCACCTGCAAAGACAGACAGATAAGTGATGCAGAGTTATAATAACAGCAAGACAAGACAGAAGACCAGGGCCTTGCCTTGAACTACACTGCAGTTCTAGAAACCAGAGGCCTGAGGTGCAAGACGGGCCCCAACACTCTTTAGCTGTGTGACACAGGATAAATCTCTTAGCCTTCCTATGGGTTAGTTTCATCATCTGCAAAATGGAGATACTGCTCAATACACCCAGCATACCTCATGGGATTGTTGTTAAAAAACACAAATTCTATAAACCTTCAAACACTACATAAATGTAGGAGGATTTATGACTCTGCATGCCGGCCTTACCCTCTGCACACTATTCTCTCCATTAGTCACTGCCCTCACAGCTCAAAAGTCACCTTTTTTCCATTAAGCTTTCCATGCCTGAGGAGACCTAAGGTTAAAGAGGAGTGAGCGACCTGCCCAGTCCCCCAGCCCAGCAGCAGCAGACTCAGGCCTTCTGTTTCCCAGTCAGAACCCCCTTTTCTACCTTACCATGCTCTTCTGGATAATATTCCCTAGTACAGAAGAAGGGAAGGGAATAAGCATTTATAAAGCACCTACTGTGTACCAGGCTGTGCGAAGTGTTTTACAAGTATTCTCTCATTTGAACCTCACAACAACCCTGGGAGGTGGGTGCTGTTGTTATTCCCATTCCACAGAGGAGTAAACTGAAGTAGACAGGGGGTGAAGTGACTTGCCCAAGGTCACACAGCTAGAAAGTGTCTGAGGCTGGATTTGAACTCTATTCTTCCTGACTCCAGGCCACCCAGTTATGGAAACATCTCTAGAAACATTAGCCCCATGATCCTAATCACTAGGTTGACTTTCTACAAGCTAAGTGCCAGAAGTATTGCACACATCTCCCTCAGTGTAAATTAATTTGATCGATGGTAGCTCAGATTCATTATTGCCCTGGCTAGCAGTCATGGTGCCAGGGTCATTGCCCTTGCAACGGGACAGAGCAAACAAATATTGATTTTACATCCCATTGATTTCAATGCCGACTCTCATTTACAGATGTGTCCTTCTTTGGGGTTGACAGCTATGCCATAGATCCCTACCCAGGAAAAAATAATTCAGGGGGAGCTCCTTTCTCAGAGTTTTCTAGAACAAAGCAGGCAAGGTATTATACAAGTGGGACCCTAGCTACTGAGGAGGCTGAGACTGGTGGATCTCTTGAATTGAAGATTTCCATGCTGCAGTGGGCTAAGCTCATGGGGTGCCCACACTAAGACTGATGTTAATATGATAAGTCTATGTGAGCAAGGGGCCACCTATTCACCTGAAGGGAGAACAAGCTGGGATTGGAAATGGAGTAGGTCACAGCTCCTGTGCCCCAGAAAGTAGGACCAGGCCTTTGAGTAGCTCTTGTGCTTTCAGTCTGGGCGAAATAGGGAGACCTATTCTAAAAATAAATAAAAATCGTAGAGCACACTGGATCTCTCCTTTGTCCCCAACACACTCTACCTTGTAGAGTACATGTGACCCATATCATATTCTGCAAATCCTTCCTCCCAGAATGAAAACTTCCTGAGGACAGGAACTAGGGGGCTTTTTACCCTATACTTTTGTTTTAAATTAGTAATTTCATTGGTGTAAGGCATTTTGGGCAAGGAGCTCCCTCTGCCAATGCAAGTCTGAACTTACTCTTCAACTGATAGTCTTAGAAAGTTGCTTGGGGCAGGTACCAGGAGCCTGAATGACCAGGGTCACACAATTAGTATGTGTCACAGGCAGGATGTGAACCCAGGTCTCCCAGATCCCAAAGCTGGCCTGCCCTTTCTGCACCATGTCACATCGCCTCCTTGCTAAACTGGATTCAACTACCTGGGCCTTGATGTTTGTACCAATGAAAGTCTAGTAACTGCTTGCCCTCCACTCTGGGCCTTACGAAGTAGATTATGGCTGGTCCCAGAGGCAGGGATTTGGGATGTCATAACAGTGTTCTCTTGGTTCTCTCCTCTGTTACTCTCTTGGTCAGGAGCCAGAGGTTTATTTAGGAGGGAACCCAAGTTTCTCACTTTCATTCCCAATATTTGGGACAAGACACTTACCCAGTTAGTACCCAGAATAGCTATCCAGAGGATGGGCTTTCTGAATCATTTGGAACTGCTAGACTGAGGGCATGGAAAATGGAGGGATAAAATACAAGCAATTTTTGGATTCAGAAGGAAGCAGGAGCTAGATCTTTCTCTCTCTCTCTCTCTTTTTCTTTCTTCTCTCTCTCGAGCATCTTCTGATCCAGTCCATTTGGCTTTCCATACATTTGATTACTGCCTGTCATGGCAGCTTCTTTCCTAATGTAATGTGTCACTTATAAACCTAATCCTTTCCCCCTCCATTCTGAGTCTAATCCACCAGAGAGGTTTAAATCCATCAGCATGAGTCACAGCCCAGCTTACTGCAGGGGGTGGGGGTGACTCAGAAGGGTCTTAGGAGGAAGAAGCAAGTACAGTTACATAGAAGAATGGGAACTGTTTTGTGCAAGCTTCTTGAATCTGCACAGGGAGAACAGTCAAAACAGTGTGTATCATATGTGTGTATCATATATAGACTCCAAACAGTAGAATACATGGCTCCTTCAGGCTAAAACTAAGGTTAACAACACCCGAGTTTTTAATACTACTTTATGTAGGTGTGGGCAGCTAGGTGGATCAGTGGATAGAGTGCTGGGCCTGGAGTCAGGAAGACTTGGTTCAAATCCAGCCTGACACTTAAGAGCTGTGTGACCCTGGGCAAGTCACTTAACTATTTATTTCAGTTTCCTTATCTGTAAAAAGAACTGGAGAAAGAAATGGCAAACCACTCTAGTATATTTGCCAAAAAACCCAAAACCAAACCAACCAAACAAAAAACAAATGGGGTTACAGAATAAGACATGTCGGAAGTGACTGAATACCATGTTTGGTTCCAGAAAGCCAATGACCCTTCATAGAATACTAAGATTTAAAGCCTAAAAGGACTCCACATTAAACAAACAAACAAACAAAAAAAAAAACCCGGGGCTTATTTTAATCCAACCCTCTCATTTTACAGAGGAGGAAAATAAGGCACAGTGAAAGAAAAAGTACTCCCCAAGGCCACAGAGGTAATAAGAAGCAGAGCCCAGCTTTGGATCCCAGGTCTCCTGACTCCAGGAATACACTTTATCCATCCCTATATTAAAAATCACTCTTGCATAGGTTTTAAGTAGGCCAAGAATTTTCAGCTTCCTCTAACTTAAGACAGAATTTTGAAATGAAAAAGTCCATGTGGAATGAGAGCAGACCCATTGCAACATTCATTGATCCTTTCTCAGAACCCCTTTAATATCTACAGTTTGGGCCCCATAATTTAACCCTTGGTTCTATTGTATTGTATTTATATCTGTAGTGATAACAACTCACCTTGATATAGTGGTTCATAGTAACAAAATGCTTCCTGGACATTCTTCATTTAATCCTAACAAGGCCCCCAGAAGGGAAGGGGGGGGTAGCATAAATATCATGATTCTTGTATTACTGATGAGGAATGTGAAGCTTCAGAAAAGACATGACCTGTCCAAGGTCACACAGGTAAATAAAACTAAGGCTTAATCTTGGACCTCTGACTTCAAACCCAATGTACATTCCACAACACCACATTATCCCCTGATCTGGCCCTTCCTACACCATCTGTTAAGGTTTTTTGTTGTTTTGTTTTTTTTTTTTATAATTAGAATATAAAGCACTATATAAAGACCATAACGTTCTTTCCCGCTTAGAAGCAACAAAGGTCATACACAGAGTAGGTGAACAGTCTATCTGACAGTAGAGAAAGAACAGAATGGGGCAACTAGGTGGCACAGTGAATAGAGCACTGATCCTGGAGTCAGGAGGACCTGAGTTCAAATCTGGCCTCAGACACTTGACACTCTTACTGTGTGACCTTGGGCAAGTCACTTGACTCTCAATTGCCCTGCCCTCCCTCCTCCAAAAGACAAAAAAAGAGAAAAAGAACAGAAGAAGAAGGTGCAGGAAAATATATCATCCATCTTGTTGTTTGTCCTTTATTCTTGAAGAGGAGACCATGGCATCAGGGAGGTAATGCCATGACAGTCAAGTGAATTGGATTTAAGTGAGGGAGGGCTGTGCAAAGTTACCAGCTTCACTTTCACCTCCAGAGCCTTCTGGGTCCAGTGGCAAGATGTAGATCAGGATGACTGGAGATGGCCCAGGATGTAGTAGGGGACCCTGCCTTTTTCAAGCTAAGGTCTTTTCACAGGTCTCAGTTTGACCAAGGCAAAGCTCATTCAGTGATTAAGGCTTAATCACTGCAAACTCACCACCAGAACATCTAAGTCTTACCAATTAAAGCTGTTTAACTTAGGAGTACTTGGGCAATCTCCTACTCTGCTATTCCAATGGGGAGGGCATGGGGAATGCATATAACAGAATCAATGCATTGTTGTTATTCAGTCTTTTCAGTCTTGTCTGACTCTTCATGACACCATTTGGGGTTTTCTTTGCAAAGATACTGGACGTTTGCCATTTCCTTCTTCAGCTCATTTTACAGATGAGCAATTGAAGCAAATAGGGTTAAGTGACTTGCCCAGGGTCATACAGCTAGTAAATGTATGAGGCTGGATAGATCTTCCTGACCGCAGGCCCAGAACTCTATCTATTGTGCCACCTACTTGCCCAAATTCTGGTTTAACATGTTTTATTAGTGAGTATGCATACTGGATTATTTATGACCAGGTTAGCTCGCACACCCAGAAGTCCAGCATCACCTGACCACTCCAGGAGTAGTCTAAGGAGACAGAGGTGGGGTGGTCAGTGTGTCTTCTAACCTGTGCATTACAAGGGGTCCCTAAGAACCTCACTGTACCTGGACTTTCTTGTTTTCCTGTTGCTCCTTTTCCAGCTGAGTTTGCAATTTCTTCCTTTCCTGCTCCAGCTCCCGAACTCTCTTCTGCAGCTTCAAGAAGACTGACATGTCCATAGCTGCCTTCTCCAGGCCCATTTCCTTCAGAGACAGAAAAGAAAAATGCTCCAGACAAGGCAAATACTTTAGGGAAACATCTTATTCTCTAATTGTATTTTGTCTCCACCCCTCTCCTTCACAAGCTAAAGCTAAATGAATAGCTTGACTTCTACCCAAATACATGAAACCTTTTCACATCAAGAACATTGACACTAATGGATTTTAAGGTTGTTTTTCTCCAAAGATGCAAGTCTCCCAGAAAGCCTACAGAACATCTGAATCTTTGATATAAACCATTCTCTTATAGAAATCCATAAAAGTGGCCATTCATGTAGTAAAAGTCAAATTGGATGAAAACAAAGTCCTTTGGGAGAAAAGGGATATAAAAGAATTCTTTAAAAAAACAAAAACAATACAGTCCCACATAAGAGACACTAAAGAATGTGGAAAATGAACCTTATTAACAATAGATAAGATCAGTAATCATTGCCAAGACTATAGTCAAACCATGATAGATCATACCTGGGGACAATAGTAACATATCTGCTTCTACATCTAACAGTTATGGAACAGTGGCTTCTCAAGAGATTTTGTTTTCCCTTCAGGCTTGTGTCTGTGTTTCTGTCCTACAGATTTTTAAATATATGTGCCTGAGGGGAGCTTCCTTTAGGGGTTCAACTCCTGTGGAGAACAGGCCCACCATCCCCATCCTTACCACCACCAACTCCACTACCCCCACTTGCCACCTTCAGGGTGGTAAATCCAAGAGCCCTGAGAACAGGAGTGTTTAGCACACCACTGGATCTACTTCCAGCCTGGCCCCCCTAGCCATCATCACAGGATACCACTCTTGTGAAGATGAGATCAGGCATTTTTTAGTTTCTTTCAGGAAGTAATCATTGTATTCTTTTCCAATTTTACATTACCCACTTGTTTTAATATGTTTGAACAATTTTTAATGATCTCTTTTTAAAATTTTTATCTTATTTTTAAAATTAATTTATTCATTTTTAGTTTTCAACATTCATTTCCACAAAATTTTGAGTTACAGTTTTTTCTCCCCATCTCCTACCCCCACCCCAAAATAGCAAGCCTACTGAATACACCTTTCCTCAATCTGTTCTCTTATATCCTCCCCCATCACACCCCTCTAATTTTCTAGTAGGGCAAGATGGATTTCTATACCTCGGTGCCTGTATATCTTATTTCCTAGTTGCATGTAGAAAACAATTTTTTTCCCTTTTAAACATTTGTTTTTAGAACTTTGAGTTCCGGATATTTTCCCTTCTTTCCTCTTCACCCGCCCCCACTGGGAAGATAAACAATTCAATATAGGTTGTACATGTGTGTCATTTCCATAATTGTTATATTGTGAAACACTAACTATATTTCCCTCCATCCTGTCCTGTCCCCCACTTATTCTAATTTTCTCTTTTGACCCTATCCCTTTTCAAAAATGTTTGCTTCTAACTACCCTGTCTCCCATTCTGCCCTCCCTTCTATCATTCCCCCTCTTATCTCCTACCCCCCTATATTCCTGTAGGTTAAGATACCCAATTGAGTATGTATGTTATTCCCTCCTTAAGCCAAATTCAATGAGAGTAAGGTTGTCCCATTCCCTTTCACCTTCTTGCTCTTCCCCTCCATTGTAACGGTTTTCTCTTGCCTCTTTTATATATAATGATCTCTTGAAACAAGAGATCCAAGTTCTTTATTTGGTCAGAGATTTAAGGTAATCAGGTAACACATGATTCTGAAAACATCTATCCTTAATATGTTTTTCGGGTCAGTTTTGTTTTTACATGAGGTATCTTGTATTTTCCTCAGGTTTCTCATTTTTGCTTTGTTTTAAGAATTCATGTTGTCACCTGAAATCATTAATTTCCATTTGGAGCATCCTGATTTTCAGGGGGTTTATTACTAGGGTGAGGTTTTGTATCTCTCCTATTAAGCTGTTTATCTTTTTTTTTTTATATTTCCCTCTCCCATAGCTTTAATTTCTTTTATTATAGCTTTTTAAAATTTGCATAATTTCTCTGAAGGATTCTAATTGTTTTTGTGGGAAAGCTGTTTATTCTTTGATGTTTTGATACTAAATGTTTTTTAATTATTCTCTTGCAGATGTGTGTTGGTCATCCCTGTTATCATATAAAGTCATTTACTGTGTTCCTTTGTTGTTTACTAATTTTTGTTTCAGAGGACTCAAGAATGGAGTTCTAGGTCTCTCCTACCCTGGCGACCAAATCAAGTTGAAGACCTTTCCTTCAGAGTGGTGGTCTTTCTTTAGCCCTTTCCCTTCACCATGGACATCAAAGTTCTCCTCTCCTGTGATCAGTTTCAGTTCAAGCCCTTTCCTTTAGATGAGAAGAGAGGAGAGGCCTTCTCTTTAATCTTCAGTGAAATCTAAAGATGCCCTCCTCTTATGGGACAGACCTGTCTGAGGCCTTTTCCTTCAAGGGGATGAAGAGAAAGGTTAAGGGCCATTTTTTTACACAATTGAAAAAAAAGTCAATAACCAGCCTGGGCAGAATCTTTTCTTTCTTCACATGGAGGTGTTTCTTTTTTTCCTTAGTTCACTGGATTTTTGTTTTACCTAGGTGCTTAAGTCAGGCAGTTTCACTTTAGTCTCTCAGGATTTCTTCCTGCTGAAGAACCTAAGGCTTTTAGGGTAAAGTCTTTCGATTTCATCTTACAAGGGATTTTTGCCTACTGAGGTCTGAATCCTTTCTCTTTCATCTTTGAGGAAATCTAGATCATATTTACTGCTTGTCTAAGAGGTGGGTTGTTAGTAATTGAATTAATGGTGGGATAAAGCTGACCTGGACTGCTTTCATCTTGGTTTGGAAAAATCCCTGTTTCTATAATATAGATCTCATTTGTAAGATACAGTCTCCATTCTTCTATTTATGTCCCTAGTGCTTGGAACATAGGAGGCACTAAATAAATGTTTTTTCATTCATTCACCTGTAACTGTAACACTATGATCAGAGAATGTCAGAAATGAAAAGGACCACAGAGATCAACCAATTCTGTTTTGCTTCAAGTTGGTGGGGTCCAAATTTTAAAATGAGATAGTCTCTGCCCTCAAGGATTTTATATTATACTCAGAAGATATAACATACCAGGCTTCAGTTTCCTCATCTGTAAAATGAAGAAGTCAGCCCAGATGGCCTCTAAGGTCCCTTCCAGTTCTGACATTCTGTGTTTTTTAATAGATATAGTTACCTTGGGGGTAAGACTTATCCTTCAACTTCTGTTCGCCCCTGATCAAGTTTTATATCCCAATGGGAGATATTATTGCTGCTTACGGGCTATTAAGGCAAGGAGGATCACAATTTTTCCTCTCCAATAAATTGTACACAGTGGCCTTGAGCCAGAGAGACTTACCTCCACTTGCTGGATTGCATCTTCCGTATCTCCGATCTCAGATGTGGAGACTGATGGGTAATTCGAGTCAGATTCTAAACTACTCTGGTTTGAAGGGTTTCGCCTATGACCTGGGGTTTGCTGTTCAAAGAGACAATTGCTAAAACAATTTAACATGTGACATCTCATAAAGCAATAGTGTCAAACAGCACGATGAATTCTGGACAAGTAGATCTTTTGATTTTTGTTGTCGTCGTTAATCTCATTTAAAAAATTGGCATTTCTGATTTCTTTGGACAGTGGTTAATAGAGTCATCTCAAAAGAGCAATTTCATCCACATTTCCTACACTCAACTAGATAATGACATCACAATCCAACAAACACATGCTTGCCCCCATTGGAAGGATGGGCAACTCTGTTGCTTAATGAAATGCAAGTCCACGCACCTTAAGCTAACAATCTATATGAGAGGGTATTGTGAAATGATCTCTGACACCCCAGGCACAGAGGGAGAATCACTCCAAAGATGCATGTCATTATTTGCCCTCTTAGGAGGGAAACAGAATCCTCAGGTCTCCCTTTCCTAACCTCATTACTACAGGAAAATTTTGAAAATTGGTAGATATTAAAAATGTAGTTTTCCATTTATATAGTTTATTCTTTTTTAGTATCTGGCTCAACTGAAAGAGAAAAAGATAGACTTGCTGGGGCAGTTTTATAATTCCATATATGTTCCTACTCAATTTCTCTTCCTGCTTACTCAAGCGATGTTCTATGGGTATGCAGTCCTGTAGGGGAATGTTTATATGAAGCTGAATGAAGTTCTAAATGATCAAAATGTGTTCTTTGGATACAATGTTTCATCAGGCATTTGAGAAAACAATCTGAATGGAATAGTATTCATGAGATGTCTGAGTCACTTAACAGGAGGTACCCCTGAAACCACTCTCAGGCCTTCTCGGTTTCATTCATAAGTCAGCTTCAACTGCAGATGGAGCAGGCCTCCCACCTCTGGGCACAGAGTCAGTGCACTGGAAGGACAGGATGAGGCTTACATTCCCAAACATGGCCAGTCTGTGGATCTGTTTTGCTTCAAGATGGTGGGTAGTGAAATTGATGTGAGAGAAAGAAAGAAAGAAAAGAAAGGAAGGAAGCAAAAAAAGCAAAGATGGAAAATATAGAGTAGACAGCAGAAGTTTAGAAATGGACAGAGGGAAAGCTTGTTGCTCTTGTAGTAAATTGAGTATTCATTTAAAAACACATTAAGTAGTGGGAGGATCCAAAGGTTCAGTTATGTAATACTATTTCTGTCCTTCATATACTGAAATTTCATGTTGATGTTTGTCAAGTTCTCAATTAAGAAAAGATAAATTTAATTTAAAATATCTATCAGCTTCAGATGGTGATGGAGGCACAAAATTACCCTAAAACTGGGAGAACCCTAGAACCAATCAGAGCGTTTGCTGGGTAGTTCCCCCACAGCAAGCCACAGGCTCCTTTATGAGACCCAGAAGTCACAGCTGGACATTGCTTAACAATAAGTTTTTCTAACCAGATAGTTTGCTTACATTACAGTTCCCCCCAGGAATGTGAAGCCTAGATCTGTGTTTGGTCATGACTTGCAGAGATCAGCTCCAGTGGATGAAGTAAAATAAGCAGTGAAGTGGAGAGGGTCTTTGACACCAGAAGTGCTAAGTAAGAAGGAATTGCTCTCATTACCCTTATGATGGTCATCTCATCCCGAAGGTTGTCGTAGCTTTGCTCCAGGCGGGAATACTCCTTCACGAGGTTTTGGTATCGTGATCGTTCCTCTTCTAGCTCCTTCTTCATTAGGAGATTCTCCTTTACTGAATTTTGGGCAAATTCATCTGAAAGTAAGACATACTGAGACACCATTTCATCTGCTAAATGAGTTACCCCAATGTCTACTGATACTGGCACGCTGATTGTCCAAAGTCTGCCCATGACCGACCAGGTTGGTGTGCCTGCCTCTGATGAATCCATGAAAACACGTCATTTAGTACATAAGAGGGATGCATCTCATCATGCATAAGCCAGCAGAAAGGAGGGAAAGAGTTGGAGGAGAGGAAGACCAAGGATCTGGATAGCCTTGGGACTATGAAATGAACATTGAATGTTTTTCAGACTCAAGCCTTTCCAACAGTGTTAGTAGAAAAATCCATGCCCACACCTTCTCAGCTAAACCTAAAGTTGCTGAAATACTATTGGCCTCATAGAATTAGGGTTGATGGAAGAGTGAATAAGCCAAAAAAGGATATAGCATAAAGGCTCATGAGGATAGTTGGAGAGATTGAATTTCATTCTTCCACAAACTCTATTTTATTTCTAGCAGTAAAGAGAAACAATGGAGAGTAATTTTTTAAAAATCTAGATAACCCAAAAGTTATTTAGGATTATGGAGTCAAAGATTTAGAGGTTCAAAGGACGTAAAAGATCATTTTGACAGTGCCAAATTCAAATAGAAACAGATTCCCACAGCTGTAGACAAAACCAAAAGTTTACACTACTTATATTGTATTATATTTTTACTTATTTTGCTGAACATTTCCCAATCATATTTTTATCTGATTCAGCTGGAAATTTTACAGGTGGTAAGTTTGATACTTCTTATCTAGTTCAACCCATTGGTTATATTGTGGTACAGGGATCATGTGAACTTTTTAAAAGTTGGTACCCATATTTCATTATAATTGGTTTCTTTTGTTAACCCATTCATTTTTGTTTTATGCATCTAAAAACATTATTCTGAGAAAAGTTGTATAGGTTTTGCCATATTGCCAAGGGGAGCCATGACATACTCAAAAAAGGGGTTAAAGAATTCATGGTCTAGTAGAGAGAGGCCAGGACTAGAAGTCTGGATTTAGGCCTCATATCACCACTAATTATCTGTTCAGCCATAGGTAAATCACTTTCTCTCTATCTCAAACTTGATTTTACAGATGAAGAAACTAAAGTCTAGTGGGTAATGGATTTGCCCAAGGTTACAATAGTCAATGGACATTTATCAAGGGGCTACATTTGTGCAGGCACTCTGTTAAACTGGGGATATGAAAAGAGGAAACCAGTTCCTGACCTCAGGGAGCACACAATCTAATGGGATAGACAACAAGCAAACAAATATGTACAAATTGTACACAAGATCAGTAGGAAATAATTATGAGACTGGAGGATCTTAGACTGGAATTAAGGAAGCTTTGAAAGACTTCCTGCAGAAGAAGGGATTTTCATTGGGATTTAAAAGCAGCCAGGGAAGCCAGTAGGCCGAGAGGAGGGAAGGGTGAACAGCTCCTTTGGATTTAATTATCATCTCTACACTAGCAATTTTCAAGTCTACCTATCCTGCCCCAATCTCTCTGCCTCCCTTCAATCTCTGATCTCCCACTGCCTTTCAGACATCTCAAACTGGATTCTAGTAGACATCTTAAACTTAATATATCCAAAAAGAACTCATTATCTTCCCCCCTAAACTCTCCACCACTCTTTCTACCCTCCCTATGACTGTAGAAGACACTATCTTCCCAATCCCTCAGGTTTATATTCTAGCAGTGAGTCTTGACTCCTCACTATTGTTCATACCCCATATCCAATCTATCACTGAGACCCATCTGTCCAATATACGCCCTCTTATCTGCACAACATTGCCACCACTCTGGTGCCTTCATCACCTTATGCTTGGACTATTAAATAGCCCACTGGTGGGTCTGCCTGCCTCAAGTCTCTCCCCATTCCAATCTATCCATTCATCCACTAAAGTGATTTTCCTAATGTGAAGGTTCAACCATATCCTTCCCAATAAACTCAAGTGGCTCCTAGTTGCCTTCAGGATCAAATAAAAAATGCTCTGGTTGGCAAAGTCCTTTGTAACCTAGTCCTACTACCTTTCTAGTCTTCTTACACCCTATTCCCTGACACATACTCTTCAATCCAGTGACACTAGCCTCTCTGATGTACCATGAACAAGACACTCCATCTTTCAACTCTGGGCATTTTCTCTGTCTGTCTCTCATGCTTTGAATGCTCTCATTATCACCTCTGCCTACTGAGCTCCCTGGTTTTAAGTCCCAACTAAAATTCCTTCTTCTGCAGGAAGTCTTTCTCAAGTTTCTTAATTCTGGTGCCTTTTGGTTGTTGTTATTGTTAAGTCATGTCTTACTCTTTGTGACCCTACTTAGAAGTTTTCTTGGAAGAGATACTAGAGGGGGTTGCCATTTCCTTCTCCAGCTCATTTATAGATGAGGAAACTGATGGGGTTAAGTGATTTGCCCAGGGTCACACAACTAGTCAGCATCTGTGCCCAGATTTGAACTCAGGAAGATGAACTCCAGGCCTGGCACTCTACCCATGTAGCTGTCTTACTCTCTGAATTATTTCCCATTCATTTGTCTACAGTTTGTTTTTATATGTATCTGCTTGTTGCTATCCCATTACACTGTGCGCTCCCTGAGGACAGGGACTGTTTTCCTCTCTTCAACTCCCTGGAATTTAGCAGAGTGACTGGCGCAAAGCAGGCCCTTATATTTATTGACCAGCTTTGTACCTTGGGCAAGTCCCTTACCCACTAGACTTGTTTCGTCATAAAATCGAGCTTGAGATAAATGCAAAATGATTTGCCTATGGCTGAACAGATAATTAGTGGTGATGCCAGGCCTAAATCTAGACTTCTAGTCTTGATCTCTTCTTGCCAGACCATGAGTTCTTAACCCTTTCTTTTACTTTTTTTTCTTTTGGAGTATGACATGGATCCCCTTGGCAATCTGGTTAAACCTATAAAATTTTTCTCAGAATAATGTTTTAGATGCATAATCTCCTTTCTAGGAGGCAGAGTGCTGGACACAATGCTATTATTATTGTTTTGATCTGAATTTGTGAGTCCATTGTTTGTGGAACTTCTGATAAGGAAAACACCAGGACAGAGACAATGCTGAGGTCAGAATACCAGGGGTATCATCCACAGGGACAGGGTTCCAGGGCAGTGAAGTGAATAAGGTGTAGATAGGAAAGAGAGTTCCCAAAACAAAGGAGCTAAAACCACCCGAGGCAGTTGCAGTTTAGTTAAAGCCAAAGGGAATAGATCAGCCAATTAGTAAACATTGATTAAGCCCCTACTATGTGCTAGGCAGCTTTCTAGGGCTATGCACTGTGTGAGAACTGACCCTGTTCTATGTGTTTTCCTTACCAGAAGTTTCCTAAAACAATGAAATCACAAAATCCAGACAATAATGATGAGGAAGATGACAATGTGCTTAGAACTGTGCCTCCTAGAAAGGAGATCATAGTCTTAGGTGGAGGTAGGGACCAAGGCAGGCCTGCGGAGGAAAGGGCATCAAAGGATCTGCGTCCTAGATCAATTAAAACTTGGCAGCATCTAGCAGGGCCAGAATTTCATAACAACGTTGCCTGTTGGGTTCTTAAAGGGACCTTGGGTAGGTCAGTGAGGAAGACCCCTGCCCCCAGCCCCATAGGACTCAGCAGGGATCTTTGGCCCCCATAAAGAAGCACAGCCCTAAAAAAAAAAAAAAAAGCTCAGTTTGAACATTTCAAAAATCTGATGAGGGACTTTTTTCTTTTAAAGGAGTCATCTCCCCCAAAGCTGCTCTGATTAATTTTTTTTTTTTTTTGCCTTTTGGAGGGCAATTGGGGTTAAGTAACTTGCCCAAGGTCACACAGCTAGGTTTTTATTTGTGTGTGTGATAACTGTCTGAGGCTGGATCTGAACTCAGGTCCTTCTGACTCCAGGGCCAGTGCTCTACTCACTGCGCCACCTAGCCACTCCACTTGTTTCTTTCTTATTCCCTCCCAAATTAACTCAGATTTCTCCACACTGTCTTTATACACAGCAGCATGACAAAGTAACAGTGATTTGGGGAGGGGGGGCGCAAGGGGGATGGGAGTGAGGGAACAAACATGAATGGAAAATAAAGAAGTGGGGCCCTTCCGAAACAGTGAAAACATACAAGTGACTCACCTAGCTCCTTACCTTTAGACTGGCACGAGATTTGGTTGTTAAGCATTTCTTTTTCATCTTTCAAAAGCGCATTCTCTTGTTCCAGGTCCAATACTCGCTAAAAAAGAACACATATACCCACACAACAGGGGAATGTGTTATTTCTTGTAATGCCAGCCAGCACAAGGTCAGGTTCTTTCTTTATGGGGATTATGTTTCACCTGGTTGACTTTGAATGTTTTCTTTTCTTTTTTTTTTAAAACCTCCCCCCCCCCCAATTTTTCCCTCTTACATTAGGGAGAAAAAAAGAAAAACTACTTTATAAACCAGACCTGGAAAAGTGAAATGTCTTTCATGATTTTCTATTGTCTAAAAAAATGTCATGTAAAAATATCATTATAAAAGGTTGGGCTGAGTTAATTCTCTTGGTCTCAAGCGTAAATGAAAAGATAAGGTATCTCTTGGAACTGTAACCAATCTCCTCCCTTCTGTCTCTTGCCTTGGGAAAGGAGGAAATGCTCTAGTAGAGGCAGAGACTCTCAATGAGTAGATTTCTTAGTTTTTCTCTCATTTTCTCTGGGGTGGGGGTGGGGAGATAATCAGGGTGAAGGTCAAAGCATTAGGAAAGGACAGGTAGGTGAAGGAATATCAAACTTTTCTTTCAGTATTCAGTACCAGGAGTCACCTCAAAGGAGTAAATGTACTGGAATGGCAAAGGAGGACACAAAGTGTTTTTAAAATGACGACGGGAGTGTTTAAGGACAAGTGAGAAGGAATTAAGAAAAATATAATTGAGGCTTAATATTGACACATATGTTCTGCTGGTAAGAATCCGTTAAAACATTCCAGAGAAGTTTCACTATGGAAATACGGGAGGTAAGAATGGGGATGATGCTTCTCTAACATGAAATGAGTTAGAAAGTTATGAAGGCCTCTCCATCTCTGCATTCCTCTGGGTGCTCTCATGGATAGCTATCTGCATTGCCCTCATTGATGCCTATGGATTCACGCTGTGGGTAATTGTAAAATGCTTCACTGAAATAATTCCACAGCACTCAGCATGACCCTGTGGTGGGTAATCAAAAAGCCAAAAGATGGGGAAATGGATGCATAGAGAAACCAAGTGACTTGTGCGTGTGGAATCAGATTGACAAATGAGTCACCTTCACCTTCCCAGTTGCCAGGTCCTTACCAAAAGAAATCACTATATTGTTAAACTGTGACTTTATCATTTTCCTTCCTCTATTTTTGGAAGTGAGTTTTTGATCCTTATTTACCTTTTAAAGAGGACCAGGCCAACATGTGTGGCACTGCTTAAGGTCAATCAATAACTATTTTTCACACACCTATTGTATGTGGGGCACTTTATGGAGGGCATAAACATGGAGAAAGCATAGTTTCTGGGTTCAAGATGCTTACGATGTGGCAGATATGAGGGAAGAGTGTTAATCTGAATGAAGTACCAGACAGCCACATCTTATTCACAAGCTTTAATCCTTATTGCTCCCACCCCACTTCAGTCTAAAGTCCTTTATTTCAATTTAGCCATAGGATTAACCTGGACAAAAACCAGCATGCTCTCTATGTAAATGGAAAAAAAAATTGAAGCTTGTCTTGGCTACTATCACTGAGTCTTATGTTTGGTAGTGCAGGTATCTTTTGCATTATAGAATCTACGTGTTCCAATAAGGTTGTCAGAAAAGTGATATTCTACTAGCCAAACCCTACCTAAAGGCTGTGAAAATATCAGTTATACTGAAGCAGAGTGCTCTAGTAGGAAAAATCAGAAGACTTGGGTTCTACCCTTGGTGGAATTAATTTCTATACAGCAAAGGATTCCTGTATTACCTAACTTCAGAATCAATGGTAATACCCAATGTAATTTTTTAATTTTTCCATAGCATATTGGTTGCGGTCCTTTGTTCTCAAAGAGGACCAAATGACACCACTATGTTGGGGTCAAGGTACAATGTGCCTGATTGTGGCTGATCACACAAGTAGGAGCTTGGAAGGCTCTACCACATGTCAGGCACAAATAGTCCATGTGACATGTAGAATGGAGATTCTCTAAATTTGCATACTTCACATAGTATATTATATGTATATTATACATGTATATAAGTATGGTATATATGTATATTACATAGCATATAGTATATCATGCTAAGCTAAGCCTTCTATACCTAGTGTGTATATATACACACATGTACACACACATATATACATACATATACTATGTGATATGTGTATGTGTGTTGTATATAATCTAGCAAAAGAAGGGTTCTAGGAACTGAAAGGGCAAGGATCCAGCAGATACAGGAAAAATTATCTAGAGCAGGGACAAGAGAGAGAGAGTCCTTGTTTTAGAAGATATTCCCAAATTAGTGTTAAATCCATATTAAATGGGAAATATCATAGATGCTACTTTTAAAGTAATTTACTAACTTGTAGCATTTTCCTTGAAAATTTTCTTTTATGATAGTTGTCCATATCCTTTTATTCTTTACATTCCCCAGGGTAGCACAGTACGTGCACATGCATACGTGCGCGCGTGCGCGCACACACACACACACACACACACACACACACACACACACCCTAATCAGTGATTTCACTGGTGTAAGGAACTGTCAGTGAAGAAACACCCTCTACCAATCTACCAATGCAACTGAAACATATAGTCTTATTAGAGTTGAACAGGGGCCCCTGAGAAGTAAAGGGGCTTCTCTGACTTTGTGAACATAAGTAGTAAAAAAATAAAGCTGGAAAAGAGGGTGAGAGTGGAAGATCTTAAATTCCAGGTTTGTATTTTATACCATAGGCAATGGGGAGCCATGGAGGGCTTTTGAAGGAGGAGTAACATTTCAGTAGGTGTCAGAGGTGAAACTTGAATCCAAATCATCCTGAATATAGTTTTCTATTCAGCCACTAAATCATGCTACTTTCTGCAGTGGAAACAAAGAGTATTTTCTGAATTAGTGAGCTGAATCCAAGGCTAACAATGCTACTTTTTAAAAGAGGCTACAGGTCTTAATTTAATAGGTGCATACAATTCTGCTTATAATTATGGTGACTAATGTTTTATGGCTGAAAATAATACCTTATACTGTGCAAGTCACAGGACAGTGCTCCTTTCCCCCTCCCATACTTCCCATTTCCCATCCCACCTTGGGATAGCTTTCCTTGGCTATTTCAAAATAAATCTGAAGCACGCTCCTTCAGTATATTTCATACTAAATCCAAAGAAAGCAGTGAGAGCTTTGCTACTTGAGTTGCAAATAGATCATCCTCTACATACAAATCAAATAAAAGATCTTTTAGAGGAGAAAGGGAAATTAACTTGACAAAAGTGACACTGGTAGAAGGATTAGAAATTGATTTAACAAAGATAACTGACCATAATATAAAAATGAAGTGGAATTCCAAGAGGATGATTTTTCTATGATCCCAGATTAAGCAAATTATCTTGATTTAAAATGTGACTAACCGTATTCTGGAATTTTAAGTCAATTTGTAAAATTTTCTCTTTTCATCTAGTCCATTAATCTATTTGACTAATCAAGTGGTTACTGAATGCTTACAGTGGGATCAACACTGTACTAGATGCTAGGATTGAATGTGTGACCTAGAAATATGGTGTTGTACATTGACCAGAGATGAAATAAGTGATGCATCTATGTCTGTTACTATGGTTGTTGGGGGGTATAATGCAATAGGCACTGAATTCCAACCCAAGCCTAGTTCTGCCTAGGTTGTTGTATAGCTCTGGGCACTTTCCTTCTTCTCTTGGGCCCTCAGCTTCCTTATCTGTAAAATGGGAATGGGAAAGGGCTTGTATTACATCATTTTAGGGTCCTTTTCATGGTAACATTCTAGGTTTGGATTCTAATTCAATATTTAATAATGCATTGTGGATATTCTATGATGAGAGTATGACCTGGGGAGGTGGCTTGACATAGCAGATGATGGGAACAGCTTGGAAACAGGAATACCTGACCTGTAATGCCCTTTAGAGGACAAAATTGGGCAGATTCTTTTTCAAAAACAAAGAATGGTCATTAGATATGACTGTATTTTAGGGGTAAAGGTAGCATATAGATTGGGAAAGGAATTTTTAACCAAGATGATTTGTTTGTAGATGTTCAAGTCTTGTTTGCTGCTTGTGCCAATTCTTTTTCTCCGTTACCTGGCATCCTCAGAAGGCAGCTTGGGTATTAGAGCAGGCACTTCAGACACAGGTTAGATTTCCAGAGGTCCTGTCAGATTACACTGCGATTCTGGCAAATCTAGAAAGTATTGAAACTTGAGTAAAGGCAGAACTCCTGGGATCTAATCCATTGAAGACTCTTAAAGCTCAGAGATATGAGCAGATCAAATAGGGTTTCTGCAGATCAAAGGAGAAACCTAACAACATCTCTCCTCCAGAATACTGCTCTGCTCCAGAGCACTGGAATCAAGCTGTCTTTATAGGACTCTAGATTTGGAGTTAGAAGGGACCTTTGTGGGTGTCTCCTCATTTCACAGGTTGGGAAAACTCAGGTCAAAGGAAATTAGGTCACACAGGTGACCTTGGAAGCATTGGATTTTAACCCAGGTCCCCTTACTCCAAATTCATCAATATTTCTATGTGCCATGTTACCTTTTCCTCATTTTGAAGACCTCAAAGTAAGATTAAAAAGAGATTAGAGCTAGAAGTTACTATAGAAACCATCAAGTTCAATCATCCCATTTTAGAGGTCAAGAAACTGAGGCCCAGGGCAATGAAGTGACTTGCTTAAGGTCACAAAGGTAGTAAATAGCTGAGTCAGAATTTGAATTTGGGTCCTGTGTCCAAATCCAGTGCACCATCCGCTACATCATGTGAGTGTCAAGTCATAGACCTGGAAGTAGAATTTAGAGAACAATAGTCCTCCCATTTCCAGTGTTGTAGGGGAATGAAGATTATTCCTTATCCCAAGGAAACATAATGTGCATGCTCCTGGGGCCTTTTGTTGTGGCAGCCTAATTCATGCATCCTCACACCATGCTCACATGCAGCTCTTCTGAGCAGATAGAAGACGAGACGTTCCATTAAACAAGTGTGTCTGATATTTATAACCTGACAATGGAGGGCATAGATGGAGGGGCCCCGCATGCCAAAGGCAGATGTTCAGCGTAATTGGTAATGAGGTGCAAAGTCATGACTGCTCCTCACAATGGAAACTCAGAACCCAGTGTCTCTTATTTAATGGTCCTTCAAATGCTTTCTCAGGAGAGCTTTCCCAATGTGGGATGTGTATGCACTTTTAGCTTGGCCCTGTAAGGGCAGCAAACCAGTGGAGAGAGAAACAGACACAATAATGAAGGCTGGTGAGAAACTCTAAGATTTGAGTAATGGCATAAATGAGAAACTCTACAACTTAAGTAATGGGACCCCCCCTTTTTTTTTTTTTGCTTTTTGGAGAGTAACTGGGGTTAAGTGACTTGCCCAAGGTCACACAGCTAGTTTTTGTGTTATGTGTCTGAGGCTGGATTTGAACTCAGGTCCTCCTGACTCCAGGGCCAGTGCTCTCTATTCACTAAGCCACATAGCTGCTCCAATGGGACCTTTTTAACATCATCAACAAGACTATGTCCATTATCGCCTTTCAAAACTTGACTCAAAATCTATATCCCGCAGGAACTATCATTAACTAACTTCATTCTTCTGCTTCCCTTTGGCATCCAGAAAGACTTTGTTTGTACTGGACTAATGGGTTCTTGTGAAGATGTTTTTGACTTGTTTTGCACTATTCCTATGTCCCTATGTTCAGTTTCACCCTCCCATCTACAACTGGACTAGAAATTCTACAAAGGGAGGAAAGACAACCTTCCTCCCTGCCCCACATCTAGAATTCTCTCCCTCTTCCTCTCTGCTTCCTGGTTTCCCTAGTTTCCTTCAAATCCTAGCTAAAATCCCACTTTCTACAGGCAGACTTTCCTAATTCCCCTCAATTCTAATGCTTTCACTCTCTTGATGATTTCAATTCATCCTGAATGCAGCTAGTTTGTTTGTATATTGTTGTTTGCATGTTATCTCCCCCATTAGACCATGTGCTCCTTAAGGGCAGGAGTTGTCTTTTGCCTTTCTTTGCATTCTCAGCATTTCGCACAGTGTATGGCACACAGCAGGTACTTAGTAAATGTTTGAATGACTGGTCCCGTGATCTTTAGAACAGTACTCTGAACACATCAGTTACTCAAAGGCAGCTAGGTGGTACACTGAATAGAGCACCAGGACTGGAACCAGGAAGACTTGAGTTCAAATTTGGCCTTAGACACTGGTTTTGTGACCCTAGCCAAGTAACAACCCTTGTCTACTTCAGTTTCCTCAACTGTAAAATAGGAGCATTTACTTCACAGGGATGTAATGAGGATCAAATAAGATATCTGTAAAGTACTTAACACACTTGGCCTGATACATAGTAGATACTTTTAAAATGTTTGTTCTCTTCTCCCATTCAATCTTCAGAGAAGGCTACTTGACTGAATGAAGGATAAAGTAGGCCTTCCTTGGATCACACGGTCATCAATTGAACTCCAGAGCTAGAAAAGACTTCAGAGACCATGTAGTTCAATCTGATCACTTTATGGATAGAGAAACGGAAGTACAGGGAAGGGAAGTGGTTGCCCAAGGCCATGAGCATTAGAGGCAGGATCTTAACCCTGCTCTTCCAACTCCAGAGACGCTACTCTTTTTAGTTCTAAGCTACCCATATTGCCTCCATTTATAATTGGGAAAGTCACAACATAGAACAAAGCTATTTGACCAAGGACAGCCTGACAATTTGATATTATAAATGGAGATAATTAACCTATGTCACCGAGCTCTCACAATGTGGGGTTCAATTCACATAAGCCTGAAACTGAGGAGGAACAGTTTGTCTCTTTCAGAACTGTTCCAAGAACTGAGTGTTCTCATTTACCAGCATCTGAAAGATGCAGCTGTGAGATAGTTTCATATTTTGTTTTAATTCTTATTTCCTTTTGGATTAAAAAAAAAAACTTCATTTCTGGACCATGCTAATTAGATAGCATTTGTCCAAGTCCCATCTAGTATCATCTATCAACTGCACTAAATAGGTATACAGCTATAAGCAATTTAGCTCCGGCTTTCCAAATCTGTAAAAGGAGGTAGCTGTCCTTGGTACCTAGCATTCATAGAGTGCTTCAAGATTTGTAAAGTGTTTTACATATGTTACCTCATCTGATCCTCACAACAACCTTGAGAAGTAGATACTATCATTATCTTTGTTTTATACATGAATAAACTGAGGCTGAGTGAATTTAAGTGACTTGTCCAGGCTCACAAAACTAGTTAAGTGCTTGAGGTAGGATGTGAATTCAGGTCTTCCTGACAAGGTCCAGAGAGCTACCCACTATGGCAACTAGCTGCCATCCAGCAACCTTGCAAACTATATACTGTTGATATTGTTCTCCCCATATTACAAAAGAGATTAAGAGAAGTTAAGTGACTTGTTAAGGATTCTTCTAGCTCTAAGATTCAGTGGTTCCATAATTATGATATGTAATAGCTTACATTTACTAAGATGCTGTCTCAATCCATATTTTTTTTTGCTTTTTGAAGGGCAATTGGGGTTAAGTGAATTGCCCAAGGTCACACAGCTAGTAAGTATTACGTGTCTGAGACTGGCTTTGAACTAGGGTCCTCCTAACTCTAGAGCCAGTGCTCTATTCAATGCATCATATAGCCGCCCCTCAATCCATAATGAGAATAGACTTCAAGGGTCATTTTCTCCAATGCAAGGAATCCCCTTCCTGACAGGTAGAAATCTGGTCTCTGAATACTTCTAGTGACATGGATAGCCCATTACACTGCAGATAGCTTTAACTGTTATCAAATTTTTCCTTATGCTATACTAAAATCTGCTTCCCTATAACTGCTAACTAATCCTACCCCTTAAAGCATCACAGAAAGACATCATGTCATCTGTTACCTAAGTTTTCTCTTCTAAAAGCTAAAGATCCTTAATTCCTTTGGCCAGTCCTTCTAGGAGAAAATTTCCAGGCCCTCAGCATCATGCTCACCATTTTAAAACATACTACAAGTTGGCAACACTGTTCAAAGTGTGCTGTTGTTCAATCATTTCAGTCATGTCTGACTTTTCATGATCCTATTTGGGATTTCCTTGCAAAGATACTAGAGTGGTTTGCCATTTCCTTCTCCAGTATATTTTATAGATGAGAAAACTGAGATAAACAGGGTTAAGTGACTTGCCCAGGGTCACATAGCTAATAAGCATCTGAAGCTGGATTTGAACTAGGGTCTTTCTGACTCCAGGTCTGGTACTCTATCCATTGTACCACCTACTGCTCTAGCTATGGTACCCAGAATTTGACACAATTTCTAGATTTTCATTAATATACCTATTTATTTTTTAAAAAATAAGTCACGTTATATCACATATGATTAAAAACTGAAGCCTAGGATGGAATTTTGGGCAGGCCATGGTTAACAAGACCAAAATCTAATAAAGCTTTCTATTGTTTCCAATTGATACTTCTTTTTCTTTGTCTCCACAGCTTCTGATTCAGGAATGCAGGCCACTGACAAAGTGGGATTTGTTTTTCTAAGCCATACATCAAAGCGGCATTAAGGAAGATCAACTATGCGTGTGATAGCTGTGCACTTGTTCTTCTTTGCCTGTAGAGATGACAATCCCACAGACTATACTCACTGGCTTTACTAACTGAAATTCTAAAGTCACATTCATTCAGACACTGACCATCAACCTTGTACTCTAACCAGGTACTGTTTGAGATGATGGGTGACAGACAACCTTTGTAGTCAAACTATTTCCCTTTCCAGAGTTCTTAGAAGATATGATGAGAAATATCAAAGTAAAAAGGAGACAAACAGGGTTGATTTCCCCCTCCGTTCCCCATAGTATATGACAACAATACCCTGACTAGGTTCTAGGATCCACTAATAGGACTAATAGGATTGTAGATTTATAACTGGAAGAGACTTTATAGGATTGCTGGTTAAATTCTCTCTCTCTCTCTCTCTCTCTCTCTCTCTCTCTCTCTCTCTCTCTCTCTCTCTCTCTCTCTCCCCCTCCCTCCCTTCCTTCCTCCCTTCCTCCCTCCTTCCCCAGAGTCACACAGCTAGTAAAGTGTCTGAGGTAGTATTTGAACTCAGGTTCTCTGGACTGCAAGGCCAATTGCTCTATCCACTGTACCATCTAGTTGCCCCTTAAATCCTCTCATCTTACAGATGAGAAAACTGAAGCTCAGAGAACAGATGTGATTTGTCCAAGGTCATAATTACTTGACTAGGGGAAAAGCTGGGACTTGAACCCAGGTCCTCTGATGCCAAAACTATGACTTGTTTTCACCCTACCATACTGCTTCTTGAAAAAAAAAGATCCAAATGGGATAATTCTAAAATTTTTGTATTTCTAATGACTTGTTGTGGAAGCCTACTAGCCCCTAATGGTCAGGAGCAGAACAGTACAAATCAGGCTAAAATGTCCCTGTTCAATTATATGAAGCATAATGGCCTTCCTTGGACTGCACTTCAATAGTTTCTTTGCTCTCTGAAGCAAAATTAGTCTCCTAAATGGTTTCTAGATTCATCTTCCTAATTAGACATGTTTGATCACTTCAATCCCCTGCCCAAAAATCTGTCAGTGGCTCCCCAGTGACTAGTGGAAAAATTCTAGGTGTCTTAGACTGGTATTCGTGGCCACCATGATTTGACTTCCATATTCCTGTCCAGCTTTCTCTTTCACTGTTCTTCATCATGTACCTTCTCCTGCAAATTAGACTTGCTGTTCCCTAAACATGACCTGTGATTTCCCACCTCTGGGCTTTTGCTTAGTTGTCTCTTTGTTTGAATGCCCAAACTCTAAGCCCTGTTTTTCTGATTCCTAACTGTCCTTTAAGGTCCATCTCAGATGCCACTTCCTCGAAGCCTTGGTAGTTTTCTTATCACACTTTTACCATTTATCTTGTTCTAGAGAAGGCAAGTGTAGTGTAGTAGAAAGGACAATGGCTTGGGGGTCAGAGCACCTAGGTTTGAATCTCAGTTCTGCCATTTACTACCTACATGACCTTGGGTTTAGTCATTTAACCAGCTTAGCCTAAGTTTCCTCATCTACAGAATGGCATGGTTGAACTTTGAAGGTTCCCTTCAGCTCTACATTATGACTGTATAATCAGAAGAGTTCTTTATATGTATGGGTGAATAATGTGGAGTTATTTGTGGAAAAGCTGGAATCAGAGCCTCTTATTTGCTTAGCAAAAGGGTAGGGATTGGATACAACACAGGATTTAAATCAGCATTCAATGAATAAGAATCCTCGATCAGGTCCTCACTAGCTGTGTGATCCTGGGTAAGTCACTTCACTCTTCTAATAGTTTCCTCACCTGCATTACGGGAATAATAATAGCTCCTACCCTCACAGGGCTGATGTCAAATGAGATGATATAAGCAGGTCCTTTTCAAATCTAAAGGTGCTTTATGCAGGTTAGCTATTACCTGTATCTTGTTACCCTTTTTTGATGGCTTGTAACATCTGGGAGAAATCCAGAAGGCTGGGTTGCCTGAGATAATGGTTTTTATTTAATTCTTTTAAAATGACCTTGTGAATAATTACTGGTCCACTCAAGAGAAGGAACTATTGGAGGTGAGCATATGAGTAAATCATGCTGATTTTATTGGTGTATGCCTGTAGAAAAGCAGGCGAGTTGCTAAGAATAGTAATAAATTATACTCAAGAACCCTTTAGATATGGATTTTTTAGGGATATTTTGGAGTCAGTGAATCAAACTCACAGGATCACATGCAAGTCAATTAAGTCCAATTCAATTCAACAAAAATTCATTAAGCATATATTGTATTCAAGGAGAAGCAAGAGCATGGCCTGGTGGACAGAGCTGTGGATTTCAAAGCTAAGAGGAACTGGGTTTCAGTCTTGCCTCTGAAACATACTGGCTGTATAACTGCAGATGGTACATTAATCTTTCAGTGCCCTCTTGTTCAGTTATTTTTCAGTTGTGTCTGACTCTTCCTGAGCCTGTTGGGGGTTTTCTTGGCAAAGATACTGAAGTGGTTTGCTTTCTCCAGTTCATTTGACAGATGAGGAAATTGAGGCAAACAGGGTTAAGTGACTTACCCAGGGTCACACAGCTAATAAGTGTCTGAGGCCAAATTTGAACTCAGGAAGAGAAGTCTTTCTGACTCCAGGTCTGAAGCTCTATCTCAATACTCTAGGCAACTCGTTAAGACTATGATTAGCAAAGAAGGTGGCAATTTGCTTTCAAAGAGAGTGTCCACATGTGGAAGTTCCCCATGCATATGTAATCAGTGGTACACTCCCTATCCCTATCCCTGCATACAAGCAAATGTAATAGATGGAGGGGATGTTAAGAAAAAATGAAGTAGTTATCATGACTCTTGTCTCTCCATTACTCCCCAGATTGAGCCAAATGCAAACTCTTATTAACTTCATCTCTTTCACTTCTGTTTCCTTTTCTACATTCACACAAGCATCATTCTTCTATCTCCCTTCTGGTCTATTATAATGGTCTCTTCCAGTCTTCCCCTTCTCCAATCCATCTCCCACTTAGCGGCCAAAATAAAGGAAGAGGAAGGAAACAAGCATATAGAGATCACCTCTGTTCCATCCCTCTCTTCCCCTTAACAACAAAATCTGAATGATTCAGATATTTGCCTCAGCTTCTATTGTGGGGAACTGTCAGTCAGTAGCATCTCTTCACTCCAAACTTAGAATGATGAAAGCTACTTCCTCTGGGACTCTACCTAGAAGCAAGACTGCTTTACTCCTGTCCCCTATCCTCCAGTCAGTACTCACTCCACATATACTGTCTCCTAGGGCAGGGTCTAAAAAGGCAGGGGTGGTCCCAGTCCTGGGAAAGCACGTTTTTTTCTGTCTTGCTCCTCACTCAGTGACGAACAGAACCCTCTCCTTTCTCAGAGAGGTTTAGTCACAGAACAAGTATTTTCTTCTCCTCCTAACCCCCCAGGTGGGAGCCCCAAGCCAGGAAATTGAAGGGAGAAATGGGGGTGATGTGTGGAGAAGCTTTCCCATGCACTGTTTCTTGGCTTCATAGGGACTTGCCATACAAAGCTTCCTTCAGAGCCAGGCTTTGGGGAGGGTGGGGGAAAGGAGGGGCTAATGAGCTATCTCCTTTGCTCTGGGGCGGTCCTGTGAGGGGCCAACCTGATTCTCCCTTTCAGTCAACATAAAACAGTAACAGGGCACAAAGCATTCAGCACAGGGCTCTTCTTCACAGATCAAAAGGGAAAGAGCCAAGGGGTCTGGGAATGCATGGCTCTAGGGAGAATTTAGTAGAAAAGGAACAGACACCTAGAAAATACTCTCCCTTGTCCAGTTGCCTTGATAGGAATCTCAAGCTAGGTGGAGATCCAGGGGATCATTATGTCCAGTCATTGAACCCCACTTTCCCCTTTCCAGGACTGGAAGGCAGATGTAGCCCTGCATTAATTAGCCATGGCAGGTGGTTATCTGCCTTATCTATTAAAGAGCTCCAGGGATAGAGATCTCCTGCCTCTCCCCACCTTCAGTAGCCTGTTCTAAGGCTTAACATTTGATCTTTCAGCACATTATTTTTTATGTTTAACTCATGTCCCTCTGGCTACGGTACAAGTTGTTTGATCACCCTAAGATGAATGTGTGATTCTTACTTTATAGGATTTGAAGCTGGAAGGGGCCTCAAAAGTCATCTAGTCCAACTAGTTCATTTTCCAGAGAAGGAAACTGAGGCCCCAAGAGGCAAACCCAACTCTTTGACACTCAAATCAATGAAAGTAGGAAATTCCTCTTCCTATTCATGCTTGCATACTTATTAAGGAAGGTATACTTTGTTCTGGACATGAGACATATTGGTAATTCAACATGCCTTCAAACAGGGTCTCCTGGAAGCATATTGCTTTATCCCAAAGGGGCTTCGAGAGAGGGAATTTCATGTACCATGGCAGACAGGGAGGGTACCAATATGGGCAGCAAGGAGGCCTTGTATTGATCTTCAAATCATATTGGGTTGATGTAATGGTAATGGTAATTTGAAGATCTTCCCTGACCCTTGATAGGCTTAAGTGAACTTGAGGACCTTTCCTGATTTGAAAATAAACTCTGCCCCCTAATAGGCTGAATGTAGTCACATGGAACCTGTGGTGGGAGGCTTGTTCTTCAGGAATGCCCACACCTGTTACTTTATGATTGGGCAGTGGGTTGTGATGGTCTCTGACAAGGGTTGTGATGGTCTCTGACCCAGAAGAAGGTTATATATACCCTGATGTGCGGTTTTGCTTTGGGGCTCACTTTGGAAAGAGTTGTGTGATTTGGCCAAATGAGACTCTGGGCAGCCATTGGGCCCCCTGGCTTTGAAAACCCAGATGTTGGTGCTTCCCTCTCTGGTACCTAACCAGGTATAGATGTAATGGTCAGGCAGCTAGAAGCCCTGTCTGTTGGTCTGTTTCTCTATTTTTTTTGCCTGCTTATAACTGCTTATTTTCTCTAAAGTTTGGAGTGCTGACATTTCCCCCTAAACTAAGTAAATGATATATATATATATGTTTAATTAAAGTGTGATTATTAAGCCTTTTCGACTTGCTTTCTGTTAGAAAAGCCGATCAAAGAACTTGTGCTAGCAGCCATCCTGGGTATGCTAGGGTGCTTGCTGCTACAGCTGACAGCCACCTACATATAATAATAATAATAATAATAATAATAATAATAATAGCTAGCATTTATAGAGCACTTTAAAATTTACAAAGTGCTTTTACAAATATTATCTCATTTGATCCTCACAATAACCCTGGGAGGTAAGTAACATTATTAACCCCTTTTACAGATGAAGAAATTGAGCCTGAGTGAGGTTAAATGATTTGTCCAGGGTCACATAGCTATAAAGTGCCAGAGGCCAGATTTGAGCTCAGGACTTCTTGACTCCAGGTACAAAGCTCTATTGACTGCACCACCTAGCTGGCCCCTTTGGGAAGTCTCCTGAGTGACTGTTTCTCCTCTCTTCCTCCTCCATCACTGTTCACTAGGAAGCACCAGGGATACTTTATCAGAACTGTGTCTAGAGGATGCTGATGCTGCACCGAGGACACTGTGGGATCTTGTTGGAGATCTGCCTGGAATTGGCAGCATCAAGTTATTTCAAAGCTATATTTGAAGGCCCAGAAAAGGAGAAGGAATAGAAAAGAAAAGAGGGCAATGGAAATGAGAGCAATCAATGGGAGAGAAGACCTGAGGGCTGGGTAATAAGGTAATAAAAGGACTACTCTTTCAGGCAGGGAAATTGAAGATATCTCATGTAATGTCCATGTGTATGAGACAGCTGCAGTACAGAAATGCAGGCTGTCAGAGCACTGTGTCACTTCACAGCTGGAAAGGACCATAAGGATCACCTCATCTCATTTTATGGGGAAGGAACTGAAATCCCATGGGCTTAAATAATGATAAACATCACATAATTTGTGGCAGAGCACAGACTGAGTTTTCCTAGGTCTCACAATACATCTTATGCCTTATATATATTAAAAGTCTTGTTTTTCCCAATTATGAACACTCCTGAGCCCTGAAAACTCTGTCTGGTGGCCTTGTATTGTGGTGGGGGTGAGGATTGGCAGGTCATTAATAGTGATTGGAGAAAGGGAGCAAGGAAGTCAAGATGGCGAGACACTATATAATGAACTGTCTGACTACCAAGTCATGACTGTGAAAAGAAGAAAGAGAGCCGGAGCAGTGGTGATAGACTTGGAGAAAAGGGAGAGTAGAGGGATTGACAAGGTCAAGGTGAGGATGAAGAATCCCTTAGGGGGAATGAAGCAGAGCGAAGGCCCAGCCTACTTCAGTCTGAGGTGTGGGAGATAAAGATTCTTTGAGAACTAAGGTAAAGACAAAATCAAATGTAGTTCTGCTTCAAAGACACAGACCCCATTACCCTTCAATAGCTTCAAAAGGGATTTAGGGATGACCTAAGGGATAGCCAGGCCATGCCTATTATAGCTCACCAGGATACTGGGGAAATGTACCCAGGCTTTGAGGTTCATGTCAAGGAATCTCCCTGTTAAAGACAGAACCAGGACCTGCTTTTAATTCACTTAAACAAAAAAGTGTCTCCCATGAACAGGGCATGACCAATCAGTGTGATTGATCCTTCTGACATAGAGTCCCCAGGAGTCTAGAGTCTCAGTCTTACTTGTATTGGATGGTTTTGCCAGGGTCTTATTTGGAAGCAGGAGAATGCAGACCAGTCTGAACATCTTTGTCACCCCAGCTGTCACTTAGGAAAGTAACCCAGGTAATTCCCACGACCCTCATAAACAGAGAAAAAAGGCAAGGGAGACGTGGTCTTTGTGGGGCCATGGTTTCTCCCATCCCAGCAGTCAGGATTGTTCCTATGTGTCTGGCCCTACCTTTGTCAGCTCATCTTTCTCCTGGGTGTGGATGTCTTCGAGGATCTTCCTCTCTGAGTGGGCTTTCTGCAACTGTGCCCGGAGGCTCTCAATCTCCTCCTGGAGGCTCAGTCTCTGGCTGTCGTCCCCACCCTGGCTCTTCTGGTATCTGGTCAGTTCTTTCTTCAGCCTCTCCACCTCCATGTTGTGGGCAGAGGTCACCGTGGACAGCTGCTCTGTCAGGCTCTTGAATTCTTTGTTCTGCAGAGAACAACAGCTCCCCTTCTCCAGCCCCTCCCCAATAAATGGGGGAAGGAGAGGGAAGGAGAGAAAAAGAGAGGGGTTACTTTGGCCAGGCAAGAGCATGAAGGCTAAGAGAGGAGAAACATCCCAGGCAGAATAACACTTCAAGGTTATGACATGTTTGAGAGGTTTCTCAGTGTTTCACTAATAAAACTCGGGGGAAAAATACAAAGGAAACAAACAAATCGATATCGGTATCTCTGAAAGAGTCTGTGATGTTTTTATGAGACATCTCCTGAGCTGAAGCTGGCTGACAGTGGCTGTTGGGTGATGGCAGCTAGCTGGCTCCAAAGCCAAGCTAAAACATGCTGAGGAGATTCCAAGAAAAAGACACACCACTGGACTTGCTCGTGCTACATAGCCTTTCACTGTTCAAGTTGTTCTGCTTCTTCCCTGATGGGCCCCTCTCCTACCCTGGGAATCTGTTGGCACAATGGGCTGCAACCTAATCTCGGACTCCCAGACAAAGGACCCCTTCAGGAGCAAGCCCCTGTCTCCCCCTCCTCCAACCCGCATCCCTACCCCACTACCCTTCATTCCCACTACCTGTTCATAATTACTCATCCCCCGAGGCGCTCTCTGGCTCTGTTACCCTATCCCTCCACCAAAGTGGTCCAAGATGCCTCAGACCAGTCAACCAGTCCATCAACTGAATATCTTTCCAGCACCTGCCATGTTCTTGGCATGTTGCTGAATACTGAGGGGAGGAGGAGGTTATAGAATTAACATAAGGCACAGACCCTGTCCTCAGGTAGCTTACAGTCTAGGTGTGGAGATGATATGCACACATATACCATAATTAGAGAATAACATGAGATCCTATTGAATTGTGTTTAAGTTGTGAAAGACAAACTTTAAAATGCGGGTCAGCTTCAGGCAAAGCAGCTAGCTCAATGGAGGAAGAAAGGGAGCAGGAAAGAGAACATACCAATGCATCCCATAAGTAATGTATCCATGAAAGCCTTCACTTCTACATGCCCCCAGAATAAATGAAAAGAATGTGCTGTTTTGGCTGAGAAGCCTTCTGAGAAGCTTGTGATTAGCTTTTCAATATTACCCACACAGGAAATAAATACAGTCAGCATGCTCATGTTATAAATGCTAACATACAAAATCAGCACACAGACTACCCAAGAGCAGATTCTAGGGTGGGAGGGGGACACAAAATGAGAAAACCCAACCAGACAGACAACTGTCTTCTACAGTGAAAGGGGTAAGAAGTTGGGTATGGTTTGGTGCTGGCAACTAGTGATAATACAACAGCTCATATCCAAGAGTCCAGTTCTCTGATAAAGTGGTGACAAATTAAGCTCTAAATTCTGTATTTTTTCCAGTAACCAGTCAGGATATAGAAATCCCAGCACAATGATAACTTCCAGTTTACTGCCCAACATTCCCACGTGTCCTGTCTGGTCCAAATATCAGCTTTGCTCTCAGGATTCATAAATAATAATAATAAAAAAATCCCATCACATTGTACCCATTTTACAAAGTAATCTCTTGTGACTTGTTCCCAGACTTAACCAGGGCCATTTCTGCAGGAGATTTTTGGGAAAGAAATACGAGGTGATTGCAGTGTCCACCAATTCCCTTTGACTTTTTCTATTTTCAACCGATAGTTGTTGTTCATCTTTTGTTCACAAGGAGGACCAATGATATAATGAGGCTGAATTGGATTTAAGTGAGGTAGAGCTATGCAAAGTCATCAGCCTCTTTCTCTCCTCCATAGTCATTGGAAAATGGAGCCCAGGATGTAGCAGATGACCCTGGCTTTTCCAAATTAAGATCTTTCCCAGTTCTGTATTTCTGGAGGGAAGCCTCAGCTTGACCTGGCTTTCCAGCCAAAGATGCCTAAATCATAAGATCACTTACAGTATCCTCTCAAGTCCAAAAGTATTGGAAGAATGGAACATGTCGGAGCATGTACAAGGTGGTTCCTGCAGCGATTTCCTATTCAGGTTGTAGCAGGTAATGAATAATTAGAGCAAGATGAAGAAAGTGGGTATCAGGGCTGGGAGAGAATGGACTGGAAGACTGTTAAATTTTCAGTGTGAGAATTTATACCTCTGAAATCAGGAGTTTTCAAGTGTACAAGTCAGGCCTTGATATGTCCTATATACATGGTTGTCAAACATTTATCAGCACAACCTTGATTTATTCTTGGTTATGGAGGGACAGAAATATCAGTTATCCCACCCTGGATATTCCTACAAGTTACATTTCCTGGGAAATTACTGCCCATAGAATGTTAATGTTATGACATGGGTCAAGGCAATAATCAACACCCTTCTGTATGTGTGTAAGCATTTCAATCTTCCATGTTCACATTCTGCCCCTTCAAACTAGATCAGATACCGCAGCATAGTCTCTCCTCTCTAGCCTCCTTAAATCATTTAAAAGTTTGCACTACATATTCTACACAGGGAATTCAGTTTAGTAGAAAGAGGCATGTACTTGGAACCAAGGGTCTTGGGTTTGAATTCAGGTTCTACTGAGTGATTCTGGGCAGGCTCCTTAACCTCTCTGAGTCTCAGTTCCCTAATCTGCAAAACGGGGATAATACTTTCACTACCTATGTCCCAGGGCTACTGGGAGGCAAAGGCTTTGTAAACCTTGAAGTACTATCCCAATCCCCCATTCTAAAACCTTCAAGGGCTCCTCAGTGCCTCTATGATAACATGTAAAACTTCTCAGCCTGACCTTCAAGACATTTCTCACTAGTGGCTCTCTTCCTCCTCTGCAATCAATCTATAAGCATTCATGAAACATCCACTATGTCTCAGACCCTATGCTATGTGCTGGGAGCATGAAGACCAAATCAAAGCAGTCCTGTAGTCCAAGGACCTTAAATTCTTACCTTTTCCTTGATGCACAGCAGAAGCTCTCACTTCTGAGCTCCTATAGAACACATAGTAGCCACTCTATGGGGGCTATTTACCTCTCGGCCCCACATGGTGGCAAGCGATTGAGGGGCACTAAAGGTATCACCAGAAAACCTGGTTTATTCTATCAATATTGCAATGGTTTGATCTGGGGAATCAATCTCAGAGACTTTCTTCTTTTTCTGCATGTTAGAGGCAGTCTTGTTTTTTAATGAGGCCAAGCATAGGGTCCCTAAACTGTTAACAGATAAGCTAATGCCAAGCCTCAAAATACCCCTGAGAAGTACTCAGAGGTCAAAAGGATTGGGAACATGGCATGCACTTCTGTGAACACTTGTGCCTCAGCCCTTGCTCCCTGATGATGTCTAAGGGGAATGGGAAAAGGGGCGACTGGGCACCTGCCTCACTAAATATTATTAAATGAGACACAATCTATAAAGTGTTTGTACAGAGCCTGGCACACAGCAGGCACTTGGTAAATGCTGTTTTCTTCCCCATCCCCTTAATGATCAACAGCACCATCATCTAAAACCAAACTGCTGAGAACACACTCCGTGCTTATGGATATGGCTTCAGTGTGACATAAAGGAAGATGCCACACTGTGTTTGAAGACAGAGTAGGAATCTCAGAATCAGAAAGGATGGGCAGCAGGGGCCACCTCTTCCAACACATATGTGAAAAGGAATCCTCACTACAGTGTACTAGAACAATGATGACAACTACTACTACTACTACAATTGCTACCTCTACTATTGCTAACACCACCATCACCACCACTATCACTATTGCTACTTCTACTGCTTCCACTCCTCCGCTTCCTCCTCCTTCTATTGCTACCTCCTAGCATTTATATATCGCCTGTACCAGGCATTGGTTAAGCACTTTACATTATTATCTCATTTGATCCTTACAAAAACTCCAGGGGGTAGGTCTTATAATTATCCCCATTTTATAGATGAGGAAACTGAGGCAAACAGAGTTTATGTGGCTTTCTGAGTAAGAGTCTGAGGCTCGATTTGGACTCAAAGGGTCTTCCTGATTTCAGGCCCAGTGCTCTATACACTATGGCACCATCTAGCTGCTAAGGATATCTGACACAGCCTTTGCTTGAGAGCCTCTGATCAAGGGGAACCCACTAATAATGTGTGACATTTTTATAGAGTTTAACAGTTTGCAAAAGCACTTTACATACATGATTTCCAGCAGTTCTCAGATTGAGCTTCATTGTTAGGAAATTTTTTCCTTCCATCAAGCTAAATTTGTCTCTGCAAATTCCACTTATTGCTCCTTGTTCCATCCTCTGAACAAATCTAATCACTATCCAATGTGAGACAGTTTTTCAATACTTTTAGGCAGCTCTCATGTGTCCTGAGCATTTTCTTCTCCGGGCTAAACATCCCTGATTTGTTGAGCTGATCCTCATGTGATAGCATGTATAAAGGGGGGAGGGCTGACTAAGGAAGCCCCCTAGACATGATGATGCTAAAGACAATAGACATACCCAGTCCAGCCATGCAAAGAAACTCACAGGATTACAGACTTGGGGCTGGACAGTACCTCAGAGGGCACCTGACCCAGTGGAACCTGATACTCAAGGTATTTAAACGACCGGCCCAAGGTCACACAAGTGACAAGTACCTGATGCAAGATTTGAGCCCAGGTCAGTGTGATAAGCCTACCTCAAGCTTTTGAGAGTTTGGGGCTCAGACTCTCTGGAGACAGAAGGGGTCATGAACAGAGTGATTTTTGGAGAAATGAAAGGATCACTCATATGGCTCCTGAACCTAAAGAGAAAAACTACAAGATATGAGGCAAAGGATCTAGGCCTGCTACCCTCTCACACCTCATTTTTATAGTGAGCTATTCAGACTGGTTTGATGGGAAGGGCTCTGCCTGTTGAGAAGCTCCAAAGTGAGTTTGCCTTCTGGATGGAATCTAAACCCCATGAAGCTCCTCTGAGTCTGGCAAGGATTGTATAGAACTCTGTGGGAGAATTCATCAGCATTGCCCTGCTGCTGACCTTGAATTCAGTTCCTATCAAGGGGAATTATGGCCTCCAGTGAGTCCTTTTTGTATTTTCTGTACTTTCTGTAGGGTAAAATAAAGGAAACCCTCTACCCCTGCATGTTTATTAACCTTGAATGCTTGTACAGGAACGTGGGCCTCTTTAACCCACATGTATGTAAATCTAGACAAAGTTCTAGAGATTTCTTTTCATAATTCTGGATGGGGGAAAAGAACCAAGGGAAAAATGAAATTTTATGACTGTCACTGAGATTGGAACAACTTTGTCCAAGTGCAGAGTCTTAGGGGTACCTTGGAGACAGGTTACAAATGGACAAGAAGTGAATTTAACATTTTAATCGCCTGACTTTGAATACTGTCTGGCTTATCAATATCCATCCTAAAATGTGCTGTCCAGAATTCAACATAACATTCCAGATGTGGCCTGACTAGGACAAAGAACAGGGGGTTGGGCTAACTGCCTCCTTACTCTAAGAAATATGCCTCTTAATTCAGCCCATTTGAGTGACGTTTGGCTTTTCCACCCCACTGATCTCCTAGGATGCAAAGACTCAATTGAGAAGAAAGCTGTTAGTACTAGACACCCATATTCGAAGTTCTCATTGTTAGTGTGGTGCTCAGACAGAAAAACCCCTATCACCTCCTCAGGGTTACGAGCCCAGTTGCTCTGATTTGCCATTAAGGTCTATGGTTGTTTGAGGGGCTATCTCCATGGCTATCATTTCAAATAACCTTCATGACCTGGGTGTCTGATGCTTCCTGGACTGGGAGCAACTTCTCAGAGACATTGATATATTTACCACCCCTGGCAAATAAGCAGGTTCAAAAGCATCCATGGATTCCCTCTGCTAGGAGGGAATTATGCAGACCCAGTGACTGCCCTCTTACAACCTTGTTCTAAGATAAGCAACATTTATCCAAGAGAAAGTCTCCTTCCAGTTAAATACAAGTTCTCTGAGGGTAGATTTTTGTTTTTGTTTCTGTATTGCTATGATCTAGCAAAGGGTCTAGAACATGCATGGTAGGCACGTGTTAATAAATGTTTGTTAAGTGACGGATATACATAAAACACAAAGGCAGATATGTCCCTTATGTAGGGTATCATAGTATAGTTAGACAGAACTTTGGCTTAGGATTCAGGGGGCTTCGATTCTAACCCCTATTCAACCAAAGACTTGTGTAGCCTTAGATAAATCATAACCTTGTGGCATCTCAGTTTCCCCTTCCTTAAAAGCAGGGATAATAATACTTTCCCTCCCTACTTTCTTCTCAGGACTACTGTGAAGCTTGTATGACATCTCAGATTTATACAGCATTTCAAGTTTTGTAAACCATTTTATATACATGAGCTCATTCAAGCCTCACAACTAGCCAGTGAGGGAGGTGTTGTTAACATAGATGAAAAACAGTTTGATAAACCACTCTGCAGCAGTCAATAGATAATATTAAATATTTACATTAGGTAAACATTCAGGGATGAGTAAACTAGAGGGGTGGGCAGTGAGGAGGAGAGAGTTCTGTGAATTTCACCCTGAGAAGCGAGATTAAAAAAAACAAAACCAAATAATCCTCTGAAATTCAAGTGAGTGATTCCATTAAGACAGACCTTGCCTTTATTCTTTCTCCTGAAATGACTGAATAACAACAAACATGATGATTAATAGCATTTATAAAGCTGTTTTAAGGTTTGCAAAGTACTTCATATATGTTCTCTCATTTGATCCTCACCATTACCCTGTGAACTAGGTACTATTATCTTCATTTTATAGGTGGGGAAACTGAGGCTGGGAGAGGTTAAGCAATTTGTCCAGGGAGACACAACCAGGAAGTATCTGAGTTTAATTGTGTCTTCCTGATTCCAGGTCCAGTGTTCTCTATACCACATCAGTCATTTCAGTCATGTCTGACTCTTTGTGACCACACTTAGGGGTTTTCTTGGCAAAGATACTGGAGTGGTTTGCCATTTCCTTCCCTAGATCATTTTACAGGAAACTGAGGCAAATAGGATTAAGTGATTTGCCCAAGGTCACGAATCTAGTATGTGTCTGAGGCCAGAGATATGAGCTCAGGCCTTCCTGACTTGGGCCTGGTGCCACGTACCACCTAAATGGTTAACAGATGGGGGAATCCTATTTTCTGTCATTGTTGGCATTTATTCTTTCAATCAATCAACAAAATAACTACTTGCAAAGTACTATGTTAAATGCTGGGGAGTCAAATTAAAATGAAACAAGTTACTGCCTTCAGGGTGCTTATGTTCTAATGGGGAAGACAACACATACGTAAAGCAATATATACAAGATAGATACAGAGTAGATTGGGTGGAAGACAGACATTATATATAGTCTTTGGGATCAAACACAAAATCCTCTGCTTGGAGTTCAAAGACCTTCATAACCGAGCCCCTTCCTGCCTTTCTAGTCTTCCTACACCTTACTTCCTTACAGGTACTCTTTAATCCAGTCACACTGGCCTCCTTGTTCATCAGCAACACACTGCAGGGCATTTTCTCTGGCTGGCTTCCATTCCTGGAACGCTTTCCTTCCTCGTCACTGCCTCTTGGCTTCCCCAGCTTCTTTCAAGTCCCAGCTAAAATCTCACCTTCTACAGGAGCTTTTTCCTCTTTAAATTATTGCCTATTTAGCCTGTCTAGGGTTTGTTTGTATATATTTGCTTGTCTCTCTTTTTAGATTGTGAGATTCTTGAGGGGAGGAACTGTCTTTTGCCTCTTTTTGTAACCCCAGTGCTTAGCACAGAACAGACACTTATTAAATGTTTACTGACTAGAAGAGAAAGCACTATCATCTGGGGCCCAGGAAAGATTTGCTGCATTCAAATATTTGCTCTCATCACCTTGTTCTTTCTGCTTAAAAGAAATACATCACCTTCTAGGTGGCCCTAAAGTGAGTTTCCCCTTGGGATCAGAGAAGGAAAAGCATCACATTCAGTATCCAAAAGGTTGACCCCTGCCTGCAAAGTGGCTTTTAATCAAGACAGACTAACCCCTCTCTAATCACGACCGTAGTTATAGGTCCACAGTCGTTCTGTTGTCAACTAGATAATGTTCATTACTTTCTTTGTAAAAGGCCAATAAGCCCTCAGCTAAATGTTGGCTTTGAAGGTCTAAAGATGCCCTGGCTTTCAGCTGCCTCATCAAAGCTCCAGAGGCAAGAGGCATTCTCTTGACACATCTAGATCCTTGCAAATTGGACCTCTGGAGCCTTGCAAGGGGTCTACACTAGGAATCCTTAAAGAGGGAGGCTTGGACAAGCAGGTACTTTGCCTCCAATCCTCTCTTCTGTTTTCAGCTGCTATCTCTGGACATGTGATACTTTCCAGATGTGTGCCAGGCAGGAAGCTCGAAGCAAAACATTTTTTAAAAATAAAATTAAAGCCTTTAAAAATAGAGCTTTTAAAAAGTGCTTCTCTGGTTTTTTCAAGCATGTGGATTGAAAATGCCTGGTTTATTTTTAACTTCCTAAAGACAGTTTGAGAACCAGAAGGACACTGGCTGTGCAAATGAGGAGATGCACACGTTCTAGCTGGCACTTAAAGGCCCGACCTGTGGAGCCTTCAGAACCCGTGGTCATGTTATATTGAAGCGATGGAGCCCAATGTTCCCCCAACTACACTTGCTGGCAGTGTAAATAGCTAACTCTGTATCACTCAGCTGGCTCCAGATGAACTTGACCATGGAGAACTGGGTCTCTGTACTGGGTGGGAGTCCCCAAGAACTTGACTTTGCAAACCTCTTCCTTCTGTTCATTTCCAGACCAGTATCTCACCTCCCTTCTTTATAGCTTTCTTCTCACTGTCTAGCTGTGCCTATGTGCCATATTCTCATAGTCCCATCAATATCATAGCTGCCTCCCCCCATTTTTCTCCACCAATGGAAGGAGCCATTGGTCAGACTGTACATTTAAACAGAACAGTTTGCAAGTAGGTCTAGAAAGACATCAGTGTGATCTCAACTGTAGCACTCTGCAGCTTAGGGCAGTTTGTCTAATTGGAATATCAAGGCCTTTGCCTCAACTGGGTATCATGAAGGTTAATAAATACCTAGAACAGGAAGAGGCTACCTGTGATCCTCATGGACGCTGATGGTCCTCACTCTTAATTCCTTACCCTGTAAGAGTTATCTCCCTTTTGTTTATCCCTCTTTCCTCTCCCTTCATCCCTCTTTGTCCTCCCCGCTTCCTCTGAAAGTACTGGCATCTCTCAAAAGATTCTGCAGGAACACAGTCTTGTTGCCCCCTTTATCTTGGATTACCTGCTGCATAGACTAATTAAGTTTAAGCCTAACTCCCAGCATACTGCCTTTGGAATGCTTATGAGTGACCACCACATAGAAAAAAGACACATAGAAATTCAGGTTGAGATGAGAAGCCAAGCACCTCCCACAGTTTATATTCTTCTATTAGGAGTTCAATTTCAATTTAACTCAACAAACATGTATTCAGTGTTTGCTATAAGCAAGGCACTGAGCTAGGTATGGATAGAGCACTGGGCCTGGGGTCAGGAAGATACCTCTTTGTGAGTTCAGATCTGGCCTCAGACATTTAACTAGCTATGTGACCTAGGGAAGGTCACTTAACCCTGTTTACCTCAGTTTCCTCCTCTGTAAAATGAGCTGGAGAAGGAAATGGCAAACGACTCCAGTATCTTAGTCAAGAAAACCCCAAATGGGTCCTGAAGAGTCAGACACAACTGAAAAATGACCCAGAAACAAAACAAGAGATTTTTTTTTACTGATGCTGTAATCTGCATATACACTGTGAACTCCAAGAAAGGGCTTCCCTAGCTAATTGTTATTATACAGTGCCTAACAACACAACAGTCATTTCATCATGCCTAGTGAAGAGGAAGACTGGGATTCATGTTAAAGTAAGGCAACAGTAAGCAAGTAAACACATACACACATATACATATATATATACATATACACATATGTGTCCACACATATACACAAATATATACACATGTGTATATGTTTGTGTGTGTGCATACAGAGAGAGAGAAAGAGAGAGAGAGAGTACATTGTCTCTACAAGTAAACTATAAGCTTTATGAGGACAAGGACTGGGTCTTTCAGCACTGAAAGAGCTTAATTCATTTAAGTTCATTTGAATGATTGGTTAATTAAGGCAGGATAAGGGAAAGGCTTTAAGATCACATTAAGATAAAACTTTAGATTTAAGAATTAATTTCTTCTTGAAGTCACTCAGTGCCCTAAGGTTAATCATTTTGTCTTTGTTTTTCCATCACCTAGAACATAGTGTCTGGTGTATAGTCAGTCAGAAAATAAGCATTTATTAAGCATTTACTATGTTGCCAGGGATTAAGAACTGGGCAGGGGGCGCAGCTAGGTGGTGCAGTAAATAGAGTACCAGCCCTGGAGGCAGGAAGACCTGAGTTCAAACCCAGCCTCAGACACTTGACATACTTACTAGCTGTGTGACCTTGGGCAAGTCACTTACCCCCAATTGCCCTTCCCCGCCTCCAAAAAGACAAAAGAAAAAAAAAAGAACTGGGAAGGAGTGGGGAAGGTGGGTACAAAAGACAAAAGTCAAATAGTCTCTGCCCTCAACAGATTCTGCTGGTATCTATAGCATAAAGGGGAACTCTATTAACCTTTCTCTCTTTCCCATGTAGCTTTTATTGAAGGCCCATTACTCTTCTTCAGCTATCTCCTTCAACATATCCAGACCTGGGGCAGCTAGGTGGCATAATGGATAGAGTACCAGCCCTGGAATCAGGAGGACCTAAGTTCAAATCTGGCCTCGGACTTTTACAGTCTGCATGACCCTGAACAAGTCACTTAACTTCAAATGCCGCCCCCACCCCCCAACAAACAAACAATCCAGAGCCCTGGAAGGTCTGCAGATGGTGCCCAGGGCAGGACTGACCTGGTCATCAATCTTCCTCTGCAGCTGAACCACCTTGTTCTCCATGCCCACATTCAGTCGCTTCAGGTGTTCAGCAGAGCGTGCTTCAATCTTGAGAGCCTTCAACTCCCTCCTGGCTTTCAGGCACCTGAAGGCACACTGGATGACAATGGCCGCCCTTCGAAACTGCAGAAATCTCCTCCTGTCCATCCAACCCCGAACATGTTTCTGGATCCTAGTGGCCTTGTGTTCCAACAGGATCTGTGAGAGACAAACAAAACCACAGACCTGAAGCTCCCTGTCTCCCCTGACACTTGCTGGGATTTCTAAGTCAAGATAAAAGGAAAGACAATGGATGGGAAAAAGCCAAATTTCTGAGATTAAAGAGGTTTCAGGGTCTGGATTTCAGCCAGGGTGGAGAAGGTCTGGGAAGTGGGAGAGAGTTTCCTTGCTAAATTACACCCCATTTTCAGTCTCCTCTCTTTAATTTTAAGAATTTACTAGTTGCCCAACCCACAGACGAGTTGCAACAATGTTATTAAGAAAGTTTCTGGAAGTCTCTATTTTCTTAAAAAAAAAAAATAAAAGAATCACTAAGTGAGTGCTCTAAGAGAGCACCTAACCCAGTGCCCCTGGGTTATATATTATATTAGAAATTATAATTATATATTAGAAATTATATATTGTAAAAATGAAGGCAAGAAAGGTGGAAAATTACCCAAATGGTGGCAGGGAGGGAAGTAGAACCCAGGTCTCTTGACTCCTAAGTCACAGTCTTTCCACTACTATGGTACATTGGATCCCCCACTTAGGGACAACCTGAACATGGCCTCCAGCTCATTCTCTTACTCTCTCCTCTGGGGTAGGCTCAGAGTAGAAGACATCCATGAATATGTGTTTGGTGACTTTGACCTTTACTGGAGGTATTCACGATGGCCACCTACCAAGTTATCGGTACTACCTACCACACTCCCATCTGCCCCCCTCCCGACCTCATTCCCTCAAGATATCATATAGGATTGTAGCAATCTCCAGGACACTCTCCACAGAAAGTACTTCTGGTGGCTTGGTGTCCAAGGCACGGGCTTGTGATGGTGAGAGGGGGAGAAGGATTCATCCAGCATTGCCTTATCCCAACTTTTACTACATTTAGCAAACATTTTGGTTTTCTCTCCCATTTATTTAAAATTATTCTGAATTTTTCACATGATGGATTTATGTCAGGTAGGTGGCACAGTAAATGATGTAATTCTAGATCTGAATACTTGAGTTCAAATCCAGCCTCAGATACTTACTATCTGTGTAACCCTAGGCAAGTCATTTAAACTGTCTGCCTCAGTTTGCTCAACTATAAAAAGGGGATAGGAACAACATCTACCACCCAAGGTCACTGTGAGGATCATATGAGATAATAATTGTAAAACACATAACCAAGTGCCCAGTGTTGTTCATGCTACACTGTTGTTCATGTTCGTGTTCATGTTCACTTGTTTTTCAGTCATACAGGCTCTTTATGATCCCATTTGGGGTTTTCCAGGCAAAGACACTGGAGTGGCTTTTCATTTCCTTTTCCAGCTCATTTTATAGGTAAGGAACTGAGGAAAACAACGTTAAGTGACTTGTTGAGGTTCAAACAGCTAATAAGTGTCTGAGGTTGGATTTGAACTCAGGTCTTCCTGACTCCAGGCCCAGAGCTTTGTCCATTGTGCCACCTGGATGATGCCCAGTACATAGCAGGCTCTTAATAATTAAATTCCACCATAGACATGCATGTAATTATTTTGTGGTCCCCTCTCAAGTTTCTCCCATTCCATCCTTTCAGAATTGTGGGTATGAGGGGGAGGGAGAGGGGAAGAGAGTAAAGGGAGGAGGAGGACTATGTAGTACCTGGCGGTAGGCTTTCCGCACAAACATGCCTCGGGTAAAGGCCTGGATAGTGACAGTAGCCTTATAGGTCCTTCTATAGGCTTGCCGGACCTTCTGCATCCGATACTGTTTCTGGAGGACAATGGCTGCCTTGGTTTTCCGCAGGTGCTCAGCCAACCTGTAGTGCCAAGATAGATGGGCAAAGTCAGAGAGATTCCCCACCTCATTTGAGTCCTTAAAATATACTGCATGAGGAAGTACCTTCTTTCCTAGGAAGCTTAACCAAACCCACTTGTCACTGTCATTGACTATAGCAAGGCTCTCAATGCTCTTTAATTCTTTATAGCATCCTTAGTTACTTTCATTGTATCAATCAATCAATACTTTAAGTGCCTACTACATGGTAGGCTAAGAAATCAAAGGAAAAAAATGAACAAGTTTCTGCTCTTAAGGAGGTTATATTCCATTGGGAGAAACAGTATATACACATACAAACATATAAAGAATATAAGAAAAAGTAAATTCAAGGTAATTATGGGGAGGGGGACCAAGAAGAGGCATTAGCATTTGGAGGTATCATGTCAGTGGCCCAATTCCTTGAACTGAGCTCTATATATTTACCTCTCCTGCCTTCTCCTGCTGTGTTGCCTTTTCAGAGCATTTATCATGGTACATGATAAGGAAGTGTTTCATATTGGTCACTAGTTTTCTTAATGAAGGCATATGTGTTGTTCCCGAGTGAGACTATGAGTTCCTCAAAGCCTGCCTCTGCAGTTCTAGGCTTTTACACCATCCACAGTGTCCAACTTTGTGGTAGGAATATACAAATCCTTAGAACCCTAGACTAAGACTACTCAGGCTGGGAAGGATATTGCAGATAAGGACTGTGGGGACAAGAGAAGTAAAGTGATATCCCAAGATCAACTTGGGTCTTCCGATAACATCACATTACCTACTTTACGAAGTGAAGCTCTGTGTTTCTCTTGTGGGCATCCTTAGGCATTTTTTAGATGTATGCAGTCTTCTCAAGCCCATTAGAGTATCAGCTAGCCGATGGCAGCTGTCACGGTTTGTTGAGTTTCAGTTGTGTCTAAATCGTTGTGACCCTATTTGGGGTTTTCTGGTGTGGTTTGTCATTTCCATCTCTGGTTCATTTTACAGATGAGGAAACTGAGGCAAACAAGGTTAAGTGACTTGCCCAGGGTCAGCTAGTAAGTGTTTGAGGTCAGATTTGAACTCACAAAGATGATTCTTCCTGACTCTACATCTGTCACTCTATGCACCATGGTGCCACCTAGCTACCCAACCAAAGGCAGAATCATACTCAGGCAGTATGGTGCACTAGAAAGAATAATGGATTTGGAGTCAGCAGACATGGGCTCAAATCCCAGCTCCAAGCACTTTCTATCTATGGGACCACTGGCAAGTCTCTTGACCTCCATTTCTCTGTTTGCAAAATGGGAACAAATCATACTTGCGTTATCTATTTGTCTGACCCTCAAATACCACAGAAATGTGAGTTACCAATGTTTCCTTTCATATTCCTCCTGCACCTGGACAATGCTGTGCATGTACAGCAGTTACCCAGCCCCTCTGACTACTTGGCAAAGAATGTTGGTGGATTTCTATCTTTTATATATATCTTTTAGTTTCACAAATCAAAAAGTAAAGTGATGGAAATGAGACAGTGCTACTATCCAGAGAGGATTTCTCAATCACTTGGCATTAAAAAAAAAAAACAAAACCAAACAACAACCACCAAAAACCAAATATTAGCATGCTTGGCTTATTCTCAGTTCTGTAAAGGGCTTAAGGTTATACATGAGGGAAGCTAGGAGTAATGTCCTGAATTCTACTTCAAATCAAACCTGAGGATCAACAGAGGATCACTTCCTGCTCTCTGCAGTCAAGGAGAGGGAGATAAGGAGAGGGAGAAAGAGATGGAGACGGGGGAAGGAGTGAGAGAGAAAGGGGGTGAGGAGAGAGTAGGGAGAGGGAGAGAGACACAGAGAGAGAGAGAGAGACAGAGGCAGACAGAGACAGACAGAGAGATAGACAGAGAGACAGAGAGAGAGACACAGAGAGAGACAGACAGAGAGAGACGGGGGAGGGGGAGAAAGTGGGGACAGGGAGGGAAGGAGAGAAGGGGGAGAGAGGGAATACTTCTTATTGATTATTGCTTCTTGAAGATAAATTGCTCTAGAATCAATGTTCTACAAATGTTTACTTTGAGGAAAGACCTAAGAGAGAGCAGAGCATTCCACACAGAGATCCTTTTCCCTCCACTCTCAAGTTATTATTATTATTGCACTACAATGACCTAAGGTCACAAGGCCAGTAAGTGTCAAGTGTCTGAGGTCAGATTTGAACTCAGGTCCTCCTGACACCAGGGCCAGTGCTCTATTTGCTGCACCACCTACCTGCCCCACACATTAATTTTTTTTAAAAAATATATGACTTTATTAAGGGAAGAGGCTGATTATAATGTCACATAAAAGTTTGACGAGAAAAGCATGTAAAGGGAATACCGTAATAAGCAGTAAGCCCAGAGGAGTAGACTGGAATTATTCCAGTGTCTTTTACCCTAGAGGTAAGATGGAGCCCTTGGAGCTTTTTGGGAGGAATAGGGCCAGGCTATGTTAGTTGTGTGAAGGATAGTGGTGAGGGGGAACCACCAAAGCCTGAAGCCCAGTTAGGGGCTATTGCAATAGTCCAGGTGAGAGGTAATGAAGGCATGAACTAGGGCAGTGACCACTGAGTGAAGAGAGGGGATGCTTCTCTTAACTCTATGATCCTATACTCAGAGGAGCAGGGATAATCAAACAGCCCTGCTTATAGAATTCTTGATAAATAGGGGCTGCTAGGTGGCGCAGTGAGTAGAGTGCCGGCCCTGGAGTCAGAAGGACCTGAGTTTGGATCCGGCCTCAGACACTTAACACACACAGACAAAAACCTAGCCAAGTGACCTTGGGCAAGTTACTTAACGCCAACTGCCCTCCAAAAAAAAAAAAAAGCAAAAAACAAAAGAATTCTTGAAAAATACAAAGGCCATACTTATAGTTTCAATTGATTCTCATGGCATCCCTACGAGATAGGAAATAATAAGTGTCAACATCCCTACTTTATAGCAGAAGAAACTAAGGCGATTTCTCCTGCATCATGACAGATCCCAGCCTTTATGTACTAGGGGCCTTTGGTTGCTAATTCTGTGCACTGGGTGGTCCGGGAAAATTCATGGTCAGAAATGGCACAAGTTGATATTTAGGGTGCAGCAGTCATTCAAAGGGGAATAATTTAAGTTAAAGGGTGAAGCATCAGGTAGATACAAAGACAATAACAGAAACCTATCTACCTGATGAGAATAGGGATTTGTGTTGGAAAGAAGAGAAATAGAGAGCTGGGTAAGCAAAGTAGAGTCAGATTATAGAAGGCCTTGGAAGTTGGTTAAAAGAATTTGAATTTGGCATGAGCCACTGTAGGATCATAAACAAGAGAGAAGATCTGCGGTGAATTGGTTTGGCAGTGGTGTCCAGGATGTCCCAGAAGGAATTTTGTATGTGTGAGAGGGTGGAGAAGAGATGGAGATGGAGAGAGAAGGCAGCATTGCTTACCTGCGTGCAAAGTAGCCCCGGATGTGCCTCTGCAAGGTCAGGGTGGACCCTCGCAATCTGCGATATTTCACTTTCTGTAACCAGCCCCGCACGGTCTTTTGGATCATGATGGTGGCTGCTCGGACTTTGTCTGCCCGTAGTTTTTCCAGGTATGCTACCTGGCCTGCCCGGAAAAATATTTTGGTGCGGCCAAACTGGAATGCATCAGGGTCCTTTGAAAAGCAGGGAAGAAGGTGATAAATTATCAGCAAGGCTGTAAAGCAACATTCACAGACCATGTAGAGCAGAGTTTCTTTTATTTATTTATTTTTAGTTTTCAACATTCACTTTTATAAAATTTTGAGCTCTAAATTTTTCCCCTTCCCTCTCCCCAAGAGAACATACAATCTGATATAGGTTATACGTGTATAATCACTATTAACATATTTCCACATCAGTCATGTTGTGAAAGAAGAATCAGAAGGGGAAAACCACGAGAAAGGAAAAACAAACCAAAAAAAAAAGAAAGAAAATATTATAGACTAGGGTCTATGAAGAGCCCCAAGGGGTCTCTGGATAGATTTCAAGGGTCTATGAACTTTTAAAAATATTTTTGATAACTGTATTTCAATATAATTGGTTTCCTTTGTAATCTTATCTATTTCCTTTTATACATCTGAGAAGACTTACATAGGCTTCAGAAAGCCAAAGGGGTCCAAGACATAAAAAAAAAAAGTTAAGAACCTATAACATACAGGCTCTTATTCTTTTCTACTCAATACCTTTCTGAAATTTTGTTCTACTTTTTCTTTAATAAACGTGTTACTTCTTTATTTTTAACATTCATTTAAATATTTTTTGGAGCTTTAAATTCTTTTCCTCCCTCTAGTACCTCCCTAACTCATTGAAAAGGCAAGCAATATATGAATTATACACATGAAATTATGTAAAACATTTTCTCATATTATTAATTTTTCTTCAAAACAGCAAGAAAAAAAACTACATTTCATTCTGTACTCAGAGTTCATCAGTTCTCTCTCTGGAAGTGGATAGCATTTTTTATCGAGTCCTTTGGAATTATCTTGATCAGAGTAGCTAACTTTCTTTCACAGATGATCACCCTTACAATATTGCTATCACTATATAATAATGTTCTCCTGGTTCTGCTCACTTCACTTCGCATCAGTTCATATAAATATTTCCAGGTTTTTTCAAAAGCATCCTGCTTGTAATTTCTTGTAGCACAACAGTATTCCATCACAATCATATACCACAATTTGTTCATCCATTCCTCAGTTACAGGCATCCCCTCAGTTTCCAATTCCAATTTCCAATTCTTTGCCACCATAAAAAGAATAAATATTTTTGTACATACAAGGTTATTTCCCCTTTTCTTTGGCCTCTTTGGGATTCAGGCCTAACAGTCATATGGCTGGAACAAAAGGTATGAACAGTTTAATCCTTTCTCAAATTTTAGAAATCCCTTATCTTTCTATACATATTCAAGCCTCTGCATAGATATTCTGAAATGATGGATAATCCAGAAATAATTTTTATTTGGAATGAATGATATGATTCTTTTGATCACATGTCTACTTTCCTAATTATATTTTATTTAAGTTCATCCCAATTAATGGTGTAAGGGAGGCAGTCCAAAATAATGTTCCGAGGCTAGGGAGGAGTAATTCTGTGATTAATCATTTGGCTGAGGATAATTCACAGATTGGATAACACACAGCTAATTAAGGCTTGATTATAAGCAAAAATTTCCCATGTTTGCTTTCCTAGTATGTAGGAGATGAGAAGAATTCAGGGGTCTAAGACAAAATCCACCCCATACATAGAATATTGGATACTGGGAAGAGGAAGAGGAAGGAGAAGAAGAAGAAAATGATGATGAAGAAGGAGAAGAAGAAAGTCAAAGAATCATTTTAAGTAATCATTCTCCACATCAAGTTTAAAATATTTGAAGGAAAGCCAGCCATGTAAAAACAATTAGCGTTTTCAGCACACTAAGGTGATGGAGTATAGTGGGAAAAGTACTGTATAGAGTCAGAGATTTGGGTTCAAATCCTGCTACTCAGTATTTGTGTGACTTTGGGCTGGCTTGGTCTCTCTAGGTCTCAGTTTCTTCATCTGGAAAATGAAAAAGTTGAACTAGATGATCCCTAAAGTTCATTCAAGGTCAAAAATCTATAATCTCATGACCCTTAAATTTCTGCTGCCCATTTCTTTTAAAGTGGACCAATCCATGCCTCCAGCCACTGGCATCTTTTCTCATGCTTGATGTGAAGAGTTCTATATTGTGTTGCATGACTTTGGTCCCTTTGTTAATGCTCCACTAAACATGTCCAATCAATGTGTCTAGAGATGATAATTCTGGTTCCATTGGGGAAAGATATATGGACTTTCTCTCGTTATTTACTTACACATTTATTATGATTTTGCTTTTATTTATCTTTGTATGTAAGTGCCCAGTCCTGAGGTGGGCACACTGAAGTACCCCACCCCCACCAAATGAATGTTTGAGGACAGCAGCAGCTGCACAGGGTCTGGAGGGCGATGAAACAGAAGTTCTGGTTACCATCTTGTTGTTCCCACCTGGGGAAGCTTCCTTCTCAGTGTGAGGGTGTCCGATCGCCCTTGGTCAGTCCCAGAAGTCAGGAGATGATGATGGCCAGAGAAGCCGATCTTGCTGCGTTAGCCACTGAATGACTCTTTAACTCCTGGGCCCTTGGGCTCGGAGGGGACCTGGAGGCTTGAGGAGTCAGAGTTGTGGTCTTTATGCTAAAGGGAAGAAAATTTAAGAAGGGGCAGGGTTGCCTGCCAGCCTGGACCTGACTGGTTTGGCCATTACTGCAGCACAAAAGCCAGCATATGTCTAATGCTCTATGTAGTGGCTGGGGTTGGTCTCTGCTTTAGTTCTGATTTTGAAAACTCTATGAAGAGAATAGCTGGTAGAATGTAGTCTTCCATACATTGCATGAGTCACTCACTGCTCTGAGACTCAATTCTCTCTTCAGCAAAATGATGGGGCTAGGGCGGCTAGGTGGTGCAGTGAATAGACCTGAGTTCAAATCTAGCCTCAGACACAACACAAAAACTAGCCATGTGACCTTGGGCAAGACACTTAACTCCAATTGCCCTCCAAAAACCAAAAAAAAAAAAAAAAAAAACCAAAAACAAAACAACAACAACAAAAACGATGGAGCTAGACTAAATAACACAAGGAATGGCAACAACCACAAAAACGATAAAATAACAATGATACTAGCTAAGATTTAAATACCGCATACTACAGGCCAGGCATTGCATTAAGCACTTTATAATCATTCTCATTCAATCCTCCTCCTCATCATAACAGCTAACACTTACATAGTGCCTACTATGTGTGACACTATGCTAAATACTATTTTTTTTCTTTTGGCTTTTTGGAGGACAATTGGGGTTGAGTGACTTGCCCAAAGTCACAAGGCTAGTAAATGTGTCAAGTGTCTGAGGCAGAATTTGAACTCAGGTCCTCCTGACTCTAGGGCCGGTGCTCTATTCACTGTGCCACCTAGCCGCCCCTATGCTAAGTACTTTACAATTATTATCTCATTTGATCCCTACAATTCTGACAAACACATACTAATATGATCCCCATTTTACAGATGAGAAACTGAGGTAAACAGTGGTTAATGACTTGCCCAGGGTCACACAGCTAGGAAGTGTCTGGGGTTGTTTTTGTTTGTTTTTTTGCTTTTTGGAGGGCAATGGGGGTTAAGTGACTTGCCTAAGGTCACACAGCTAGTAAGCATGTCGAGTGTCTGAGGCTGGATTTGAACTCGGGTCCTCCTGACTCCAGGGCCAGTACTCTATTCACTGCATTACCTACCCACCCCTGGGGTTGTTTTTGAATTCAGGTCTTCCTGATTCCAGGCCCAGGGTTCTCCCCACTGTGCCACCTAGCTGCCCTAGTAATAATAGTTGACTTTATATAGAATTTTAATGTTTGAAAAGCATTTTGCATATACTATCATATTAAACCTCACAATAATGCTTATGTATTTAGATGCTATTCTTATCTGCATTTTGCCAATGAGAAAACTGAAGCAAACAAAGGTTAAGTGACTTGCCCAGGGTTACACAGCTAGTATGTATCTGACATAGGATTCAAACTGAGGTCTTTCTGACCCCTAGTCCAGCATTCTATGCACTAAGATCATACAATCATACATCCAGAGTTGGAAGGGACCTTGGAGGCCTTCTAGGAGACCCACAGAGGTCAAGTGATCTTTCCAAAGTAATAAGTACCAGAGGTAAGATCTGAAGCCAGGTTCTTTGATTCCAGACATAGTGCTTGTTCCAACTTAACACTCTCTCCTTACAAAACTTTTCTTTGCTCTGTGTGTGTATGTGTGTGTGTGTGTGTGTGTGTGTGTGTGTGTGTGTGTGTGTGTGTTTGGAGGGGCAATTGGGGTTAAGTGACTTGCCCAAGGTCACATGGCTAGTAAGTGTAAAATGTCTGAGGCAGAATTTGAACTCAGGTTCTCTTGACTCCAGGGCTGGTACTCTATTCACTGTGCCACCTAGCCACCCCCTCTCCTTATAAAACTTTTCAAACAAGGTCATTAGAAAATTCCACCAGCAACAAGTGATCAATTCAAGCAACTCTAGGAAAACAGAAAGAGCTTGGCTAGAATCCCAGATATCTCCAAACTTTCTAGTCACCTACTCCTTATTTCTGCCCATTTGGCCTGAGGGAGGACTCAACACACATCCAGACACAAAAGTGAGAAAAGGGACACATACAATCTCTTTTAGAAAATTTGCTTTAATTTAACTAGCTTGTTTCTACTGAGGAATGGGAATGACTCCTTGATGACAAAGGAGGTTAGGAGGGCATCTTTGTCCTTGTTATAGCTCCTAGGAGAGAGTCCCATATTCACTAATATTTGATTTGAACCTGAATGGAAATGAAATCGAGAGAGCAGAGTAGGGAATCCTTCCATTTCCATCCATCAGGAATCTCAAATCCATAGGATTAGTCACAGTTTCATAAGATTTAGCGTTGATAAGATCTCAGAAATAATCCACATTTCTTCGATTGGTACTCAAAGTCTTCTAAGGTAGCCCAGTGGATACAGCACTGGACTTGGAATGAGGAAGACTTCATCTTCGTGGTTCAAATCTGGCCTCAGACACTTAATAGCTGTGTGATCCTGGGCAAGTCACTTAACTCCTGTTTGCCTCAGTTTCCTCATTTGTAAAATGAGCCAGAGAAGGAAATGTCAAACCATGCCAGTGTCTCTGCCAAGAAAACTCCAAATAGGATCAAGAAGAATCAGATACAACTGAAAACAACAAAACAACGTATTCCACAATCTTCCTCCAATTTACCTTCCTGACTCTATCTTCTACTACTCCCCAACTCCAAATTTCTGTACAAGTCAAACTGGTGCCCCCCCCCCCCGCCCAGTTCATGTAAATGCCATGAGCATTCCCATCACTTCCATAGTCTTCCTTGATGACTTGTCCTATTGTGAGGCCTCTCTTCTAACTTACAGCCTTTTATTTGAACCACCTATTTGGTGGCTCATGCTACTTTGTGACATGCTTCCCCTACAATCAAAGGATGTCAGAGCTGGAAAGGACGTTACCAATCATCCAGTTTATGCCAGTAATTTTATATAGGAATGGACAGAAGCCCAGACAGGTGGCGTGATTATCCCAAAGTCACAGAGCTAAATGGTTGAGCCAAGGTTAGAACTTTTATCTTTCTTCTGCCAGGCATAAGAATTAAAAAAGATAGGATACTCTTATACTATTGTCTTGTTGCTTAATTTATAAAACATATCTTGCTCTACACACAATAAGTAGTTAATAAAGTGTTGGTTGATAGTGACCACACACAATAAGTGTGTATCATCTTTCATCTTGTATATTTGGGACTATATTTGAAAGAAAAGAGGTAAAAGCAGTTTCTATATGTTATATCTTGTTTCCATAGCAGACTATATAATATTCTTAGATTACAAATTCCTTGGGGATTGGCTGTGTCTTATCATGGGATCAAAGGATCAGAGCATACCTTTAGACCTGGAAGAGATCTCAGAAATCACTGAGTCCAAACCAGCACCACCACCCCTCACATTTGTAGACCAGGAAATCGAAAGACAGAAAGGTTTAGTGATCTCCAAGGTCACACAAAAAGCAAGTTTTTTGGGTGAAATCTGAATCAAGATATTCTTTTCTTCAAGACCTGTGCCCTATCCATTCTGCATCTCCTACAAATCTTCAGTTCTACGATGATGTCTAGTCCATAGAAGATGCTCAGTAAACATTTGCTGGGTAAATGAATGAATGAAAATTCAAGCTAGAAGGGGAAGTAAAAAATGGGGTAATAAATTCTAACAGACTTTGGACATGTTCCCAGTACCATCTCCTCATTCTCCCCAGCCCCCTTCCCCCAAAAGCCCTTCATTTAGGTGGACCTGGTTTATAAACACTCACTGTCGTTCCCCCTCAATTGGAAGGAACCAATAAATAAAAAGGCTCCTTTCAGCCCCTGGATTGCTTCATAATGCATATGGTCATTTATAGTCTGCCACTCAGCCAACCTATCACGCTTACTGCCACTTCTCTACTAATCATTTCAAGGCGTAATGTGCTTAATGCTTAGGTTGGGATGAAGACAGGGAGCTGACAGGTGCTGTCCCATTGTGATGGAGAGCTTTGCTGAGACAAGCAGCAGAGCTGGTCATGGAAGGAAAGGAGAAAAGCAACATGAAAGATGATCGAATTCAAATTCTGAAGTGAACTTTCCAAGGTCTAAACATCAGCCTCCTACTGAGAAAGAACGAGCTATGGGATGCAATGGGCACACAGTGACTTTCTCTGTCTTACTGAAATAACTGTTCTCATGTGATGTGATGCTGTACTTATTCTAACTGCTTAATCTCAAACAACTTCATTCATTCATTCATTCATTCATACATTTGTAGAATACCCAGTCTGTAGGGGAGAGTGACTAGGTACTCTAGGTGATAGAAAATGCATTTAGAATAATCCTTATGGAACTCCTAATTTAGTGGTAGTGATAAGACAAATACACAGCAGTATATGAACCATTTAATTACAAACAAATATTATCGTCTAAATACAAACTAAGTCCTATATGAGTGCAGAGGGGAACAAGTGAACACTTCTGGCTTAGGTGATTAGGGAAAGACTTCACGGAGGAAGATGGTAACAAGATGGTAACCAGAACTTCTGTTTCATGGCCCTCCAGACCCTGTGCAGCTGCTGCTCTCCTCAAAAATTCATTTAGTGGAGGGAGCGCTGTGTGTCCACCTCAGGACTCGGCACTTGCATACAAAGATTAATAAAAGCAAAACCATAATAAATGAGGCCTTAAATATATAGAACACTTGAGCTAAGTTTTGAAGGCTGGCCCACATTTCCATAGGTAGAGGTGAAACTCTTCTAGGCAACATGCAAACGATTATGTACAATCAAGATATACATAGGCTAAATTGGAGATAATCTTTGAGGGAAGACACTAGCATTATGAGTATTGGAAAAGGCTTCTTATAGAATGTTGGATTATAGCTGGGATCTGAAGGAGGTCAGGGAATTCAGAGAAGAGGAGGGAGAGAAAATTATCAGGCTCTCTATGCTTATGACTCCCAGATCTATGCAGCCAGCCCTAATCTCTTGAGCTTCTGTCTCACATCAACAGCTATCTTCTCAACACCTCCATCTGGACATCCTATAAGAATATCAACCTCAACTCATCTCAAATGGCACCAATTATCTTTTCTCTTAACTCAGCCCTTCATTTTTTTCTGCTGAGGCCGCTATAATCCTTCTAGTCATTCAGGTTCATAACCTTGAAGACACCTTCAACTCTTTCCCCACTTTTCCTTGGCAATCATTTGCCAAGTTTTATTGACTTTAGCTCTATAATATCTATGCCCATGGAGCCAAAACCAAGTTCATCACTTCTTGTTCAGGTTATTGAAATAGCCTCCTAAAGTGGACCCCTGGCTTCCAGTATCCCCTTCTCCAGTTGTCCTTCACACAGCTGCCCAAATAATCTTCCTAAAGCACAATCCTGATCATGTCATTCCCTCATTTGTGGGGTTTTAGTACCTCCCCATTACCTCTAGAATAAAATACACACCCCTCAAATTGGCCTGGAAGGCTCTTCATAATGTACTTCCAGCCTATTTCCCCATACTTACTCCACATCAAATCCCTAGACATACTCTGTGTTCCAGTCAAACTGATGTATTTTCTTTTCTAGAACCTGACACTCCTGCTTCTGTACCTTTTTCACAGTGATCCCCATGCCTAGAATATACTTTCTCCTCATTTATTTCTTCAATCCATCACTTTATTCAAGTTAATGTGTCACCTTCAATAGGAAGTCTTTTCTCATCTCCCTCATTGTTAGTATTATCTCCCTTCCAAATATCATCTGTATGCTTTCTTATTTACATGGCTATATGCTTACTTATTTACATGGTATCCTCCTAATAGCCCCACATCCTACCCACATCCTACCCCTTATAAGTTCCTTGAAAACTGAGACTATTTTTGTGTAACTTGTTTTGTTTTATATCATCAAGTTCAGTGCTTTGCATGCAGTAGACCCTTAATAAATGCTCAAGCACAACGTGTTCCTAAGCTCACCTTGATGAGGTTCTCCAGGACATTCTTACAGATGGCTTTTTTGTCAGTGTTGACAAGCTCCCTCTTTTTAATGAGCACTCTGTATCTGTTGAAGAAGTCATGATAGGTCCACCTAGAGAGAAAGCAAAATCAGCATCAGTCAAGGAATCTGTTGAAGTTTGGATGGCTGCTGGGAACCTTTTAATAGCTCATATTTCTATAGCACTTCAAGGTTCACAAAGATTTGTGTTGTTGTTGTTTTGGCCTCACAAAAACCCTATGAGATAGGTTATACAAGTATTATCACTCCCATCTGGTAGATGAGAAAATATAAGCTCTTAGAAGTCAAATGAACTTGTCCAAAGACATATAAGTGTCAAAGTCAAAATTCAAACCCAAGACTTCTCATTCTAAGATCAGTGCTCTTGTCATTGGACTACATTGAACCTGAAGACCTTGAATGAGTCTTTTAAAACAGGGCTCACCAACTACATCCTAGGAGTTCTTAGCCAGATATTTGACCCATTGCTTTGGGACTGTGCATGACTTGAATGTCTCTTAATTTTCTTCTTGTGGAACCAACAATGACATCGTTGGCATTCTTCTCTCTAAATATGACTTCTAGGACCACTCTCACAATTATACATAATTAGACTGTGACCTTGGTGACTGACTCTCCACTTGAACTCCTTAATCAGCTTGCTCCTCAAATGGAGCAACTTTTCCTGCTGATCCTGCTGGTTCTTCAGATCCATAAATTATGATTCTCCAACTAGGTGTTAGGATTCTCCTCTGCTGTACTTGGCTGGTCACCAGACACCATAGGTTTCCACTGCCAAGCTCCATGACCTGCAGGTAAAACCCATATATCCTGGGTTTTTCTCTCTATAAAGGCCGCGGATGAACTAGGACCATGTTCCTTGAATGACAGCATTTTTATTTTTTAGTATACTAAAGAACCAAATAATACAACCTCTCTCCCACACATGAACACTTCCACACCTGCCCATATTGGTTTTCAAAGGATGAAAGAAAATCTAAGAGCATGAAAGCTACAGAACAGTAGACTAGGAATCCCTGGAAAGTTTTCTGCTTTAGGAGTTGATTATTAACTGAACAGAAAGAATGTAATGTGAGTGGAATGGAAGGTTTTTGGCTCTCCTTACTTATTTTTTTGACACTTATTTCCTGCTTCTCCTCCTGCTCTTTTTCAGTCTCCGTGGCTGGCTCATAATCTGTATCATGCCCTAACTGTAGGTAGTCTCAATGATTCTGTCCTTAGTCCTCTTCTCTATTAGCATTCTCTGTTGGTAATTTTAACTCTCATGGCTTTAACTATCATTTCTATGGTCATCTCTGAGCAAATAATTCATAGATCAGTTTGTCTACTGATCTATATAGTTCCAATCTCAACCTTGAGCTTCAGCCCTTGCACCACTAATTATCTATCAGACCTTTTAAACTGTAGGTCCAAGATAAATTCAAGATGTTCAAAATTGAGCTCATTATCTTTCCCCACACACTCCACCTTCTTCAAGTTCCATGTTTATTTTGAAGACACTACCATTTTTCTAACATTCTAGGCTCATAACCTCAGCACTACCCCAGACAGGTTACTCTCTTTTAGCCTAGACATCTAATTAGGTGGCAATTTCATCACTTCTACATTCACAACATCTCTCATGTCTATCCTCTTCTTTCCATGTAGTTATAACCTTAGCTCAGGACCTCATCACCTCTCACTTAAATTACTGCAACAATCTCCTTTGTGGCTTCCCTGCCTAAGCCTCCCAACACTACAGTCCATCCTACACACTGCTGCTGAAACAATTTTCCTTAAGTGCAGATCTGATCTTGTGACCCTTCTGCTCAATCAACTACAGTGGGGCTGCCTATTACCTGTAGAGCAACCATATAAATGTCTCCATTTAGCCTTTAAAGCCATTTGCAACCTGGGGTCCTATTTTTCCAGCTTCATTGGATATTATTTTTCTGCACTCTTCAATTCAGTCATACTGGGCCTTCTTCCTGTTGCTCATACACAATGCTCCATCTCTTCTCTCCATGCCTCGAATGCTCTCTCCTTACCTACAGCTCACCTAACTGGAAGGGAGAATTCCAGTCCCCCCTTCTCTAGCCTATCCTTTGCACAGCTGCCAAAATAATCTTCCTAAAGCACAATCTTAATTATGTCAGTCCCTCATTACAATGAGTTATGTATCAAGTTCAGTCTCTTACTGGTGGATGGTAGATATTTCAGGGCTGGAGGACCATTTGGGGTCCCTTATATCACAATGCAGAGGTAAGAAACTAGCTAATTCACCAATGTATAAGACACGTCCTGAACAGATTTCACTTCTCCAGAAGGTAAAATGACATCTCATATAACTGTCTATCTTGGCCATCCCCATGCCATCCATTCTGCATCCAGCTTTCTCCAGACCACCAAACTGCCTAAGACTAGGTGCCCTGAGTGACTTAATCTATTCAGCTTTGAAACCAGTACCCTTTTTGATAGTCAGTGCTATAATATGACCCATTGTTTCTAGTCAGTCCCAGACCATGCTTCACATCTCATTCCACCATCTACCTGGTCCATCTCTTTGATACCTCTCTGTATATAATATTCAAATTAATATTACCATTGTTACTAGAAAGAATACATCCATTGATTCTCCTGTGGCTCTACAAATGATCCCTATGACTTCCCAAATCAAAACAACCCTTTATGGATTGGCCACAATGCTCTCTTTTTGAGTTGCTTCTCTCAACTAGAATGTTAGCTCTTTGAGAGCACGGATTCTCCTGCTTTTATATCTGTACCCTCAGAACTTAACACAACATTTAGCATACAATAAGTGCTTCATAAATGCTTTTCACTCATTCACTAGTTAGGGCAGTGTAAAAAAATAGTACTTCTATATTTTTTAGAGTCTTGGGCCATGTAGTTCAGATCCTAAGGATAGTAAAGGAAAGTGAATTCCCCAAATGTCCCATTATTTTTTGATCACTGGTATCAGTGAGACTTCTGTAGCCTTACTCCAGTGACATGGGGGTTCTTCAGGGTTCTGAAAACTTTTCCAATGAAATACATAATTTGTCAGTCAAGTCCAACACCAAGCAAGAAGAGTTTGGGGGAGGGGTGTATTGTTAATGTATTTTTGCTTAATGTGAAGATCCCTTTCATCCATTAATAGGCCCCTGTGACCTGCTTGGTCACATGGAAACATAAGTCACATGATTCTGTGGTGGGAGGAGCTTGATGAACAGGTGGAAGAGGAAGAGGCAGAGCTGGAAGAAAGCTGAGAGAAGAAGTTGGTCAGAGTAGTTACAGCTGAGAGAGAGAAAGGAAGCAGGCAGTAAGCTGTGAGTATTCATTTCTGGGAAGGCCCTAGGAGGGGGAAGGCTTGTGGATGGTGATGCCCACTGTAATGTTATTGTGTATAGATTTCTTTATTGCTATGATGGATTTGGCTTTCTGTTGTGGGGATTCAACTTTCTAGTGTTTAAATAAATGTTTTGGTTCTGTCTTCCATGTGGAAAATCTAATTTATTTTAATTCAGAATTATGCTGCCATATTCATAGCTGTTGTAGGCACTGTGAATATCATGTTGCCACTGGGGGGGGGGGTTTCATCCTAAGGATGGATTATATAACTTTCTTTCAAGAAGAAATCCTGATAAATTGAAAGAGGCTAATCACCAGAAGGTTGGTGACCAGGAGACAAGTTTTTTGGAGGGGGGAAGGAAAGGCAATTGGGGTTAAGTGACTTGCCCAAGGTCACACAGCTAGTTAAGTGTCAAGTGTCTGAGGCTAGATTTGAACTCAAGTCCTCCTGACTTCAGGGCTAGTTCTCTATTCACTGTGCCTAGAAGATAATTTTTTACAAACACTTCCTAAGTATGGAAGAGCTATACAATATATCAGGAGGAGTACTCACACTGATTAAATTGGGGTCCTTAAAGCACTAAAATAAGTACTAATGATATATTGACCAAATTTAATCTGCATTTATCCCTTGTCTAGAGATTACTTAAGCCTTATCATGGCTCTGATATGATCTGCTATTGGTATATATTTTTCTGCAGGCAAGAGACATTTTACTTTTGTCTTCATATCTGCCCCCATTTAACTCAGTGCCTGACATATATCAAGTGCTTAATAAATAAATGATGAATGATTTCTCTAATCTGAGGGCAAATTCTTTTGGGGACATAGGATAACCATGCTCCCTGAACCAGGAGCACTGTAAAGATGTCAAGGGTTAACTATGGAATCCACATACTATTTCAGAGCTACCTGCAAAATGATTCATCCCACTGTTTGTCCTGTTTTTAGGACTCCCCAAATAAATAGGAAGCACTGCTTACCACTCTAAGCTGTGACCAGACTGCAAACTCACCTAAGTTATTGACTTATGGAACTAAGTTATGTCAGAAACAGGAGACTTTTCAACAGAAAAAAAACAAAAAAAACAAAAAAAACCATGGTTCTTACCTCTTCCAAATGCCACTTTAATTATGTCAGACACACATTCACAGTTTCTGGAGGTGAGATTGAAAGATGTGGGGAGGATGGCAGAGTAGAAACAGCGCGTCCAAGGCACACTCCCCCCAAATCACCTCCAAACTATGTAAAAGGGGACTCTGAACAACTTCTGGAGCCCCAGCACCCACAGAACGACACAGAGAAGCTAACCTCCCGCTGAGGACGGCGCAGCAGCCCTGCAGAAAGGACCAGCGCAGCGCTCTGGGAGCCAGCATGCAGAGCACCCGGAGCGCCTGAGCTGCGGTTTTAGCCCCAGGGTGGCAGGGCCAGCAGCCAGCTGGCAGGACCCCAGAACACCAGTAGCTGTGGTGACTCCAGAATTATCAACATAGACATGCCTAGGACAAAGTGAGAGGTTAGTGCCCTACGGATTTTGGGACCAGTATTTGGGGAAGGCGTTGGCTTCCTCCCCTGGGGGCTAGAAGCCACTGAGGAGACACGCCATTTTGTAGTTTTCAGAGGCAGCTCCAGCTCCTGGCCTGCGAACTATAGGGAGATCCAGCGATCAGTCTTGGGGCGTAATTGCTCTTGCTTTAACCTCCCTGGATCTGGATTGTGATCTGGGGTGGAGGCTGTGGGTGGGTTTCCAGCTTGCCAGAAACGGAAGTTGGCCCCCACCACACATTTGGTGCGAAAGTTCCTGTCTGGCGCCAGGCCATACTGTGGCAACAAGCCCAAAAGCCAAGTAATTAAGTGGCAACATGCCAAGACAAAGGAAACAAATTAAACAGAAAAATGCAACCTTAGACTCCTACTTTGGGGGCAAAAACGATCGAAGCATAGAGGGAGAGGAGGACTGTGAGGTCAGAAGTCCTGCTCCAAAAGCCCCAGGGGAAAACATGAGCGGGTTGCAGGCCATAGAGGACCTTAAGAAGGACTTTAAAATCAAATAAGAGAAGTGGAGGAAAAATTGGAAAGAGAAATGAGAAGGATGCAGGAAAAGTATGAAATGAGGGTCAACAGCCTGACTGAGGAAAGCAACACCTTAAAAAATAGACTAGCTCAAATGGCAAAGGAGGCCCAAAAGGGCAATGAGGAGAAGAACGCCTTAAAAAGTCGAATTTGCCAGATGGAAAAAGAATCTCAAAAGTTCACTGAGAAGATTCATTCCTTCAGAGTTAGACTGGAGCAAATGGAAGCTAGTGACTTTATGAGAAATCAAGATGCTGTTAAGCAGATCCAAACAAACGAAAGATTAGAAGGCAATGTGAAATATCTCATAGGAAAAACCACTGACCTGGAGAATAGATCCAGGAGAGACAATTTAAAAATTATTGGACTACCTGAAAGCCATGATCAAGGAAAGAACCTGGAAATCACCCTTCAAGAAATTCTCAAGGAAAACTGCCCTGATGTTTTATATCCAGAGGGCAAAATAGAGGTTGAAAGAATCCACAGATCACCTCCTGAAAAAGATCCCAAAAAGAAAACTCCCAGGAATATTATAGCCAGGTTCCAGAAACCCCAGATCAAAGAGAAAATACTCCAAGCAGCCAGGAAGAAACAATTTCAATATTGTGGAAACACAATCAGAATAGCACAGGTCCTGGCAGCTTCTACACTGAGGGATCAAAGGGCATGGAATACGATATTCTAGAGGGCAAAAGATCTACCTACCCAGCAAAACTGAGTATTTTGTTTCAGGGGAAAATATGGTCATTCAGTGGAATGGAGGACTTTCAAGCATTCTTGAGGAAAAAACCAGAATTGAATAGAAAATTTGACATCCAGACACAAGAAGGAAGAGATGCCTGAGAAGGTAACTGGGGAAAGAAATCATAATGAACTTATCAAAGTTGAACTATTTACATTCCTATATAGAAAAGCAATAACTGTGACTGATGATATCTTTCTCACTATGAAAATAATGGAAGAAGGGGGTGTGGTCATATGAATACATATGCGAATGTGTGTGTATATGGTTACAGTTATATATGGATAGAGGGCACAGGTTGAATGTGTTGGGAAGGGATAATACTCAAGGGGTGAAATTATGAGGTGAGAGAGGAAAGTCGCATGAGGAGATGGGAGATGTCAGGGTAGGGCAAACTATCTCATGTAGAAGAAGCAAGGGGAAGTGGCTGCAAAGGAGGGGAAGAATAGGAAGGCAAAAAGGCAAAACCACATTCTCATTGAATTTGGTTCAGGGAGAGAATGACATACATACTAAATGGGATATCTCAACCTGCAGCAGAATAGGGGGAAGGGGGATGAGAGGAGGATGATGGATGGGAGGGCATCCTTGGGGGGAGGGGAGGTTGGAAGTACCCACTATAGAAGAGGGACAGGATCAAGTAGGGAGTGTACCAGGTAGGGGGTGGGATGAGTGGGAGGGAATTATAAGCAGCTTTGTACAATATATCTACTATGGTAATGTTTAGCATAGCTAGACATATACAACATATACTGAATTACTTATCTTCCCAGAGGAAATGGGTGACAAGAGAGGAAGGAAATGGATCTAAAATTCAAGGTTTTAAGACTAAATGTTTCAAATATATATAAATACTATTATTAAAACAAAAAGAAAGATGTGGGGAGTGAAAAGCTACAGAATGACCAAAAAATAAAAATAAAAAAAATTAAGATGGCTGATTAAATTTCTTAGATGTTAGATATTCCAAATAATTGAGGAATGGCTAATTTCAAATTGTGATATATCAATTTATTGAAACATTATTACATTGTTAGAAATGATGAAAGAGATGATTTCAGAGAATCATAGGTAATATGAACTGATAGATAGTGGAGTGATAATGAAATGAAAAGAACCAGGAGAACAATTTATAAAAAATAAAACAAAAAGCAATGAAAACTCAAGTAATATTGTAAAAAAAAATTAAAAGCCCACAAAACTTTTAAATACTTAAGTATTTTAGCCAACTGTGTCTCTAGAGAACATATGATAAGTCATGTTTATGATATGATGAAACATGCTTCTGGATAGAGAAGACAGAAACAACATGTATTAAAGGACATGCATTTTTGAAAAAAAAAATTATGTCAGACATGTCTGTTAAATGTCTAGAGGATTTCTAAGCCCTGACTTGGGGCTTGAGTGACTCAATACTGTATTCCCCTGGGATGGCAGGCTACAAAACAGGGATCCATTTTTTTTAAATGCATGCAAATATAACTGAATTCTTTCCAGGCTATTCTTAACACATCTTCCCTCTACCTTCCACTCCCCCTCATGTGCTATAGTATCAGTACAGTATTTTCTTACCTCAAAAAGCTATGAAGATTCCTTTCAGTTTTAATCTTGTTGTCTCCTCACTAGCAGCAGTCCCACTCCTAGCCCCTACCAGAACTTTGGGGCCTCAGAGAAACAAATGAAAGTCTTCCAATCTGTGTGGCATCCAGTTCACTCTACAAACACAACCTACTCATTTTGCCAGAGGACAGGAGTAGGATTAGAGTTTTCGAAAACACACATTAGGTGAAACAATGTTAGAGGGGGTAATATGGCCTACAAAACCAATGTCATAAATGTTGCAAATCGGGGCGGCTAGGTGGCGCAGTGAGTAAGAGCGGCGGCCTCGGAGTTGGGATGACCCGAGATCAAATCCGGCCTCAGAAAATGAGCACCCACACATAAATAATGACTAGCCATGTAACCTTGAGCAAGTTACTTAACCCCAACTGCTTTAAAAAAAATTAAAAAAAAAATAAATGTTGCAAATGGACAGGGGCTAAGCAACACTACAATAGGATCCCATTATTCTAGTGTAGATTTCATGGCTGGCCAAGCTTCTCCCTGAAACAAAAGTCTATCTTTTAAACAACAAATACTCTTTCCAGTGAAGTGTTATGGCTTCCAGTCATAGAACAATACTCTCTCCAAGGAGGTGGGGTCAAGGATCATCTAAAAGCAAAAATTCTTACGTACTTTTTTTTTGTACTTAGGACCCCTTTGGCAGGCTGGTGAAGCCTATGGATCCCTTCTCAGAACAATGTTTTTAAATAATTGAAGAAAACAGTGAATTTCAGTCAAAGGTTAGTGAAAATAAAGATGTAGGGTTTTTTTTTTTTTCCAATCCAAATTCAGGGACTCCTTCAAGGGACTGTGTTCTCCAGGCTAAGAATTCTTATCTAAATGGTAATGGAAATATGTATGATGGATGTGAGCAGGCTGTAAGACATAGTAATGAGGAATTATGAAGGAAAAGAGATGTAAAGGATGTCATCAGAGAAATGTATGATGAAAAAAAAAGATGAGCTAGTCACATTGCAAGACTGAGGAATGGCCAGCAGAAAATTACATACACCATTGGTATGCAGATATTACAATGAGCATGAAAGGAAGCACCTAACATGTGGGTAGGCTCCCCAATTGTGAAGTCTTTGGAAGATATAGGGAAAGGGGAAGGGAATAAGTGTTTATGTAGGCTCTGCACTAAGCACTTTACAGTTATTTCCTTATCTGAATCTCATGCCAACCTAGCTGGGTAGGTGTTATTATTATCCTAGTTGAAGAAACTGAGGCAAACAGAGGTTAAGCAACTTGCCCAAAGTCATACAGCTAGTTAGTGTCTGAGGTCAGATTTCTCTTCCTGACCCTGGACCCTACACTCTATCCCTCTGGGCAGTACAATTTCTGCTCTCAAGTAACTCACAGCCAAATGGAGGAAATAACAAGCAAGCAACTATGTCTTCCCACCCTCTATCCACTACTCCACCTAGCTACTTTTAGGGCAAGAGCTGAACAGAATGGACTGGCCAAGATGGGTAGCTATCTTCACTGCTGGAAGGAATAACATCATTAGCAAGAAGACAGACACTTGATTTCAAGTGACACTATCAATTATGTTATTTGGGTAGCTTCAGGGTTGGGAAAGCTATTGAGAACTCTATTAAGGCTGGATTTACTAGGGAAACCAATTGCATTTGCTTTCAATAATAATATTCTAGTGAGTGCTTGTTTTTAAGTCAAAAGGTCTTTTTTTAAAATGGGGAAAAAGAAACAAGTGGAATTATTTTAGAGATAGAATTTCCCCAGAAGTCCTTTGGGTTTAGCACCAATCTGCTGAAGTAGTTTTGCAGAGTTCATTAAAGGTTGAGGTTCTTTTTTTTTTACATCTTTAAAAATTTTAACATCCAACATGTCTTCTTTTGTTATAATCATTTCTTTTACAGAATTTGTAGACACAAATGTGTTCAATACATTCTGACACATTCTCTAGTTCACCATAGAACTATACTTTTATCACACTGGATATTAAACATCCCTTTGACAAACATTCTATTTTTCTAAACCTTGACTATAGCTCACAGACTTTGCTTTTTTTTCTTATTCTCAACAAATACCAAATAAAAAGAACATTTCCATATACAAAATAGGACAGAAAAGAGGGGACAACTGTGAATTTCTATTATGTACAGCTTGCTCTTACTTTTAAGTTTATAAATAATTCAACATTTAACTTTCAAAGATGTCCTCCTTATCTATGGTTCCTTCTGGTTTTTCCTTCTGTTCTAACAATGGACATTTAAAACTAGGCTAGTACCTACTAGTTCCAAAGCCTTCCTTTGTTCCTGGTAGCTTGGTTGGAATGCTCTTGCTTTGGGTTATTTATGTGGGGCTTAGATGAAGGGAGCTAAGGTCTTGAGTTCTTTCCCAAAAAATAGCTTCTGTAGATGTTGAGCTAGTCCAAGAGAATAAGGAAGCAAGAATGAAAAAGGGACTTAACATTGTCGTTCTTAAAACAAACCACTGTCCTCCAATAACACAATTATACCAAAGCCCCTTATAACTAAACTGATATACCTATGTGAGGTCATTGTTGAGACAAGAGGATCTGACAGCTAAAATGCTAGACTTGGAATCATGAAGAACTAAGTTCAAATTTTCACTTGTGACACTTATTAGTTGTATGACCCTGGTTAAGTCACAACTTCTCTGAGATACATTTTGTTCTTCTGTAAAAAGAAGGGGCTGGATTAGACGTCCTCCAAAATCTCTTCCAACTATAAATTCAGAATCCTAAGAGGTTCCATGATGACAACAAATGCACATGAAAGGAAACAAGTCTATAAATGGGGAAACACCTGTGACATTTCCATTTTCTTTTTAATGTCTGGAAAACCAAGCAGCTGTGACAGTCAACTACACTTGCCAAGTGGCACTTTTAGTCCCATGATCCTATGCTTTTTAGTCAATCCTCACTTAGGGAAACCCTATCAACAAATTATCAGTTGAGACCAAAAGAAGGAGAAAAAGACAGAATAAATGGAAATTTAGCATGACATTTTTCATACAAACCTCGTACATTTCCAAAGGTTTATGTGTGGGGGTGTGGGGTGCAAGTATGGGTAGGTGTTTTGTTTTGGTAATTGTAGTATTGTATATCTTTGTTTCATAATCCCCAAACAAACTACAACCACAATCATGAGTCCCTCCAGAAAGACAAATGACTTTACAGTCAAGAGACATCTTCAGAGTGGGAGGCAGAAAACTGGCTGATGGATAGACTATCTTCTGTTCCAGGACAGTGCATTTATCATTTATGCTTTATGTACATTATAATGAACATATTTTTTAACCACTGAAGAGCATTTCAAATTGAATGATACATTTTCATTTTAAATCCTAGTTTCACAGAAGGCAGTATTTCATGAAGAGGGGAAAGGAGGGAGATTAAAAACCAGAAAGGTATAGGGGAGGAATTATCAGGCAGTCAGCTTTTGACGGGAGTTCTGCTACTCCTCTCTCTAGCTCATGGTGGGCATTGGACATATGCTAATTTCATTGTTGGCCCAAGAGTCCATTGTAAAAAAGATGCAATGAATGACCACCCTAGAACCCTTGCTTTGCTCGGGCTCCCCAGCCAAGAAGCTCTACCATTTGCTCTGGTAACATGTCTCAATCAAAAGACACTCAGAGTAGGGTCACAGACTGAAAGAATGTTACCCCAGAAAGGAACTTATCTTATCTTTTTATCCATTCAGTTTTACAGATGAAGAAATTAAGGCCCAGGGAGAAATGACTTGCCCAAAGTCATACCCATTAGCAGATCTCAGTCTCCTGACTTCTAGTGCAATGATTTTTTATGCAGACCACAATGTCACCTCTATTTTACCCACAGACTCACACCTTTAGACTACTGCTTATTTCCTTCCTAGTCACTGCTTCCTTTTGTGTAGTACTAGTAAAAATCTTAACCTCTAAGTGACTAGGTAGAAATGATGCAGGAAGGTGAGGAACAGTTATGATTTCCAAAAGGAAAAAAAAAATTCAAAGCATTCCTTGCACTGCCTTATTTCTAAACAGGTTCTATGATTCACTAAAGTCTTTCAACTGATCTAGTGAAATTGAAATTATTTCCTTGGGGTGGTGGTGGTTGTGGTAGCCTTGGTAGGATTCAGTGTAGATTCATCTGCTAAACTAGGACCCCAAAACAGAGCAGAGCCAATAGGAGGACCAAGTTTGTGCTCAGTTGCCTGGAAACTCGAAATCTTTCTCTCCTGCTTAGGAGCCAAACCAATTTATCTATTAGCACTTACTAGTCACATACTATGTATAAGGTAGGGTGTTTGGCACTGGGGAAATAAACACAAAAACAAGAGTATCTGATCTCAAGGATCTTGTATTCTATCGTGAGGAAAACACGTTCACACCTCAGTTGTGTCTGTCTCTCTCTCTATAGGGAATGGAAGTGACACACTGCTACATACACACACACACATAAAATATATAATACTATAAATAATAACCTATATGGTATATACACACACAAAGCATGTACTACATATGTACTGTAAGTACTATATTATGTAGACAATATGTTCTATATAACACAGTACACACACATAATATATATTATATTATAGCAAAAGTATAATTTTATATATAGGGAGAAAATATGTACTCTATAACACTATAATATAGTACACACTTATGGCATATATACATATAGTATGTATCATATATGTACTGTATTTTAGTATAAGTGCTATATTATATACATGTATTTATAATTACAAAGTATATATGTATATACTCAATGTTAAAATATATAATTACATACATGTACATATGTATGTAATTATAGTTATATGCATATGTGTATATGTATGTGTTGATATGTGTGTATGTGTGTGTATGTACACACACAGAGTAATTTAGGGACTTTGGGGAGGCCCTAGCTGCTAGCGGGATTGGGATAAGCATCATGTGGAAGGAAGCATTTGAACAGAGCTTTGAAGGAGGCTAGGGAATTCTATAAAGTGAGGCGGGAATGTATTCCAGACATGGGGATAACCAGTTCAAAGGCATGGAAGCAAGAGTCAGAGGTCACATATGAGAAGGACTGTTTGCTTGGAATGGAGACTGGAGGCAGGAAGATCAATTAGGAAGTTTTTATTACAATAGCTCAAGCAAAAAGCAATGAGGATGTAACTGAACTGGGGTGGTAGCTGAATGGGTTCTGAGAAGGGAATAGAGAGCTGAAGGATATTCTGGAAGTAGAAGCAAAAGACTTGGCAATTGAGCAGATGCTCAGTTGAACGAGGGTGTTTGCTAGAGCCTAAGGAGGGTTAACCCTGGAATTCTACATTGGCAGGGAACAAACATCAAGAAGACTCTCTTAAACACAAAGAGTCATTACCATCTCAATTTCTACTTTCTCCTCAAAGCTTCCACTAATCAAATCACACTAGCCAGGCTAATCTGACCTTCTGTTACATGGATAGTGACCACACAACCTTATAGTTAGTTCTCTGTAACAGTAGTACATCTTGTATTTCTTGTTTTGCCTTGTGAGGCACACGGTAGGAACTCAGTAAATTCACATTCCATTAATCCATCCAACATTAAGCATCTGCGGTATACCTGGCATCATCTTAGGTGGTAGGTAAGACACCAAATTTGAATAAGATAGGGGAGTGCGCTCTCTCTCTCTCTCTCTCTCTCTCTCTCTCTCTCTCTCTCCATATATACATACATACATATATATATATATATATATATACACACAGGGGAGCCTCCAAATGTAGGCTCTTGAAATGATTGCCACTCCTGGTGGATCCATCACCACTCTAATAAAGCCTAGTAGGAAGGGGGAGGGGTAGAAAGAGAAGAGAGAATGTAGGAGGTAGCAACTTGGGTCCTCTAAGAAAAGAGATTGGATCAACAACCATGATAAAAAAATATTTTCCACAAATGTGAAAATGTTTAAACCTTCTCTTCCCTCTCACTATCCTTCCTAACACAACATGTGGCTACAAAAGATAACAAGTAGAAATACAAACACAATGATTTTTCAAGAGAATTGGAATAGTAGGGAAAGATATTCATCAGATTCCCCATTCGGGGCTGTTGAGTTTCCAGGCAACTCAGCTTTGCCAGAAGCAGACATGATTTGAGCCAATTGGAACAAACAGTTAAGAGGTGAGGGGGGAAGCTATTCCCCATATGGGTCCAAAGATTTAATAGGAATATGTTTTCTGGAATGCCAAGGAAAAGGCTGCCTGAATGAGGTGAAATGAACACCTGGCTTCTTCTCTGAAAACTCAAGTCGTTTTCTGTGGAGATGAAGCCAAATGGCACTTGACAAAGGAGCAACAAGAAAGGCAAGCTGGCAGGGTGTACCTCCTTCCCACTCATGGAAGGACAAATAAGGACATTCAATATTTTTGGCATTCTGTGCCATCCCTCGTTCTGTTCCACTTGTCTGGGATGCTCCCTCTCCTCCTTTTGTTGAATGAAAATCCTACCCACCCACAGATGCCTAATTTGTGTTCCCTTCCCTAAAGAGTCTTCCCTGAGTACTCTAGTACACGGTAAGCTCTCCCTTTATTAAAAAGAAATTGAACTTGATTACATATGGCATTGTATCATTTTCTGATTCTTACATATTTCTAAATCTTATCTCCCTAGGTTTATTGCAAGCTCTTAGAAGGCAGGAATCATTTTCCAGAACCATTACAGTCCCTACAGTGCTTAATTCAGAGCTTCACATACTTTTAAGTAGAATCTACATTATTAATATTTTCTTAATCACTTAATCAAGTCTACACTATCAACCAAACAATAAACCAAGCTCTGATTTGTAGCCTTTGCTGATTTCCAAGATGTAAATGTTCACAATGAAAATTTCACCATCAGCTCTTGAGAGTCCTGGCAACATGAATCAAAAACAGTCTTAAATTTTCAAGAGTCGATGTTATGTTCAAGATATTACATATGATACTTTTATTTGTGACAATACTCTAGTGCTAGTATAGTTTATTTGTTGCGTGCTCACAGATATGTTGAAGTTTGTTTTTGTAGAACAGAAATTTGTCACCTGTTAGTTTAGAAAGAAGAGTGAGCTGCTACTGTATAATCCTGACCACCTGATTCTGTCTTCCTAGGAGTCAGTAAGGGCTAACTTGTTGCAGCTTGCAGTGATATCGTATACAATTTCTGCTTCAAGCCTCTGTCCATCAATGGCAGGGGGTCTTTAAAGAATGAGATTAACATTATTACTATTATTGTAGGGCTAGGGATAAGGGGCAGACTTGGTATAGGGATCTCTCAGGAGAGGAAATTCCTTCAATCAATTCAATGTTCTCTGCAACTTAAGTCTTAGAGACTTGTCTGGAGCACTGAGAAGTCAGTATAAGGGACAGGACATTAAGCTGCCTCTTTAACCACTGTCTCTCTTTATTATTACTATATGAATTACTAGTATTATTATTATTATGCAGAATGAGATGTCAACAGGAAGATGCACCATTATGAATATACTATGTTAGAGACACAAGAGCATCAGAGACTTGGAAGGTGGCATCTTCTCCCAGTTCTCCTAAGTTGGCTTTCCTGAGAATCAGGTGATCTCAGAAAAAAAAAAAAAACAGGAGAGCTCTTTATAGCCCCATATGGGCTGGCAACAAAACTGGAGGGGAGCAGATGGCAATGTGTATTAAGCAGCCTGGCTTTCTGGCTCCACAGCTGGAGCCATTAAATTCTCACCTTTAGGTTCAACTATCCACTATTTTCTGGAACCAATCTGGCCCCTTGACAAAGGACAGTTAAAAACACCACAAAGCTGTAGCTTTGAAGGACCATCAGCCTTATGGCTCCTTCCAGTTTGCTCTTGTACCTTGGCTCTAGTAACTGTGTTTTAGTAACGTGCTTTTCAGTTACCTTTTATATGCTGTCTTCCTCTATTAGAATGCAAGCTTCATGAGGGCAGGGTCTATTTTTCTTTTTTCTTGTATTTGTAACCTCAGCACTTGGTACAGCGTCTGCACACAGTAAGCACTTAATAAATGCTTGTTGACTTATTTTGTGTCCCCAGATTCCTGCCTTTCACACTATAATTCCCTGGTAATTGTGTCATGTATTATTTTCCACCTTTCCTCAAATCACTTACTGGTATCCCAAATAATCTGCCTTGTTTAGTCCATGAATCCCATGCCACACCACCTGTTCTCAGACTTCCCTGGTACTATCTGCCTGAATTTCAGTCTGTTTCCTTGACTTTTTGCTTTACCTTCCTACCAGAACCATCCACCTGAGATCTTTGCTAGATTTCCCCAGACTCCCTGATATCACCTGATGCTAAATTTGCCTCAATTACCCACTCTGTTCTTCATGGACCTCTGAATCTCTAGGTGGAAAATTCCTTTATTTGGCCCATCTTGCCACCCACTGAGCCCAAGATCCAATATCCAATATCCCTGGATTATATAACACAGCTAGGATTATCCATGATTGATTAGAATTGCATGACTCTTCAATATATGATTTAGGAACAATACCAGCTCAGTGTGCAAAAGCAGTCCCAAAGAGTGATGTGTGACATCTTTTAAATTTCTTATTGTGGCCTTTAAAGTGAATGAATCCCTGGTGTAGATGTAGTTTAACTTGATAATGGCAGCTGGAGGCACAGCTTGGCCTGCAGGCCGGGGGAAGTGAGCAAACCACTTACATGTATGTCCTTAGACTCTAAGCTTGTGAGAATGGGAAAAGCTTTCAGCTCTTCCTTTTTCTATCCTTATTCCAGCAAGGAGGACAATCTCAAAGAGCTTAATTTCAGCTCTAAACTGTCATTCCATATTCTGGATATCAGAGCTATCCTGATTGAAGCTATCCACAAATTGGTCCATAAAGCATAGGCTGCATTCCTTTGGACAAGGCTCTGTCAAGTCCCCAGCAACCTCATCTCAGGAAACTCACTGTTCTATGAGATTGTATCAACCTTGGTCCTGACCCCTCATCAGCACCTTTAGTATCTTCTGCCTCTCTGATTGGAGGGCTGCAAGGTGGAGCAAAGAACTCCTCCCAATGCCTCCATTTAAAGAAGCATTCTTCTCTTCCCTACCAGCCCCACCCCTTTCAACTTCCTTATGCCTTCTATCTTCTCAAATTAGATTGGAAGGGCTCTGAGGGCAAGGACTGTCTTTCTTTTTCATATTCACATCCCCAGTTGGCACAGAGCAGGCACTCAATAAATGGTTATTAACAGAGAGCTCACTCACATTTAACACAAAAGCATTGTGTCAGAAAGGCAGCCTCATAGGGCACAGAACTGGAGCCAGGAACCTTCAGTTCTAGACCCACCTCAGCCAGTGTGACCTTAAACAAGTCACTTCCCCTAGGCCCTCAGTCTCCTCTCATCTCTAAGATGATGCTGGGTTAGATGAGCTCCCAAACTGCTTTCCCACATAAAAATTCTATGCTGTCTGTCAGATCCAAGCTCTGATACGCAGACTTAACTCACAGATTCATGAGGTGATAAAAGGAACCATAACTGGCATTTGTGACAGCCTTACCAATGAAGTGAATTATTGAACTTTTAGCCTTTCTCCCCTTGGCTTTCCCTGAATTAAATGGCTGATACCAGATGCTGCAGGGGATAAGGCACAAATCAGCTCAAAGTCTTCTAGTCAGGTTGGAAGGGAAAGCAGAACCAGCTCATTAGGCATGTGGTCATTAGCTGTTTTTGTTGATGCCCCAGGGTCAGCAATGAAATCAAGCAGACCCTCGGGTGTTGCAAATCTTTTCTTACAGGGGCTGTGGGGTGAAGGATGCACAGTAGTTGAGAGAAGGAAAAGAGATATATTTTCCCATTCTTACTCGCTTATCACCCTGAAGAGTGTCATTTCAGGTTTTGAAGTATGACTTGGGAAAGCATTTTATCCATACACCTTACATTTGTCAGCCAAACCTAACTTTTTGTTTCCATCAGCATCTTCCCTCCCAGGCTCAACATTTGGAGACTTTCTTATGGCTGAGCTGTTCATGGTTAATTAGCCGTGGCCTGTGAAATGATTCTGAAGCAGGGGCCAGAGAGTGCCTGATGGAAAGGCTGGGAGGACAAGAGGGAGCTCCATGCTGCAGCTTCTCCTAAAGCAGAGTCTCAACTTCTGACATGATGGTGAAACCCTAGAGTAACAACATCAATAACCAGGAGCAGGGGAAGTTTGTTTGGGGGGGATCCAGACTCTTCTAAAAACCAAAAAGACTGCTTTTCAAGGATAGTATGATTAATAAGGTCAAAGTGGAATCACTTCAAGGGCAGGAAAATCACAGTCAATTCCCCTTCAGCAAAAAAAAAAACAAAAACAAAAACAAAAGAAAACCTCACTCTCCAAACTCACTGATGTCATTAATTCCCCTCATTCATTCATTTGAAAATATCAAACATTCACTAGGGACAGAGATCCATTCTTTTGGCTTAAGGTTTTTATCAAAGTGCAATTAAATTGGGAGAGCTGATCTTAAGAAAAGACACAAGACTCTAATGGTATCACTGACAGGTAAAGATGAACATGGTACCCCTTTTAGGGATATTTGCTGTTTGAGTCCTTTCAATCAGTGATTCCTTAGAGTGTGAATGAGTTTGTCAGTTCTTTTCCTAAGGATACGTTTTAACTGGGGGCCAAAGATGGGATTGAAGAGTCTTCAGAGAAAAAGAAAAGAGAAGCCTTCACTTCAGACTACTGGAATGAAACTGAGATGCCAACTGCCTCCTAATGGCCATGTACTCCAATTACAGGAGAAAAAAGTGCTTGAGGGTAATATGCACAAATCTAAACCTCTCAAGTGACAGTTAATAGCACACTGTCCTTTAATAAACAATTTCTTCAGAGATGGAAAATATAGTTATAGACACCTCCATCCCCACTTTTGTAACCTGCATTATAGACCAGTCCCAGGGCTACTTCATCATGTCTTAAAGACATTAGTGGTATGGTATGCACACACACCCAGAGGACTGTAGCTCTAAAGGAGATGTCACATCTGGGAATCCCAGGACTGTGGCTCTAAAGGAGATGCCACATCTGGGAATTCCAAGAAGACTGGATTAGAGTAAGAATTCTTGACCTCTTCTGCATCATAGACCTCTCTGGCAGTCTGGTGAAGTTCTGGATCTCTTCTCAGAATAATATTTTTTAATGTATAAACACAGAGGATTGAAAGGGAAACCAATTATATCAACATACAGTTGCTAAAATACATACATTTTTGTTTTGCATGATACATATGCACAATCTACATCAAATTGCTTGCCTTCTCGAGGTGGAGGGAGTAAAGGGAAGGGTGGAGAGAATTTGGAAAACAAAATTTTTAAAAAGTGAATACTAAATTTTTTTGTTTACATTTACTTGAGAAAATATTAAAAAATGTTTAAAAAAATGTACTTTTTTTTTTTAAAGAACAAAGTCACGGCCCCCAGGTTAAGAACTCTTGGATTAGTGGGCACATTACCTGGATGGATAACCTGCTGCACTGATACGGATGGTCTCCAGTACCCCACAGGCTCTGAGCTGCTGGACTGCTCTTTTTGGATCAAAGCTGCAAAATCAAAAAGTTTTTTTTCAAAATCTACAAACTACTATAACAGAAATATGAAAAAATTAAATATTCCCTCTACCCCAAGTTGACTTATTAGGTCTCCGCTGCCCAAAATAGGCCATATAAAAATTGGCCTGCACCTATGAGCTCAGTGCCTGAAGTTAGACAGGAAATAAAAGAAATTCGACCGCAAACACATGAAGCGATCCAACGGTTTCAGAAGTCGGGCTTTTGGTTGTGCTGTTTCCATTATCTGGAATTTGCTCTCCTTAGCCAGAACGAATTCTACTCATGTTCCAAGGTGCACACTGCTATTTCTCTTTCACAAAACTGTCCCTAATGACCTCAGCCCACAGTACTCTCCCAGATCTCTGAATTTCTCAAGTCCAGAACAAGCTAAGGCCTGCACTCAAAATCAACATAATACAAGCTAGTGCTCCATTATACATTGTCAACACATTATTGGTTTGACACATTCAAGTCTTTGTCTCCTTAACTGTAGAATAAAAGCTTCTTGAGGGCAAGGATTGTGTTTCTTATTTCTCTGGTAGCCCCCATAGCACCAGCCCAGTCCTGGGCTGTGTCCATTTAACCAATGACCAATGAGCCTTTACTATGTACAAGGCACTATAGATGGCTGCTATGGTGGATACAAAAATGTACTCTAGCGTCTAACTGCTTAATAAGGAAAAGAAAGGCAAATAAATATGCTGCAAAGCATCATGGGAAAAACATAATATGGGAGGAGTAAACAAAGCTCCATAGAAAATCCAATAAAGGAATCCAACAAAGGAGAACTCTCCGAGCCCACTGAGGTGATCAGAGGAGGCTTCATATAAGAGGTAACATTTGGGCAGGGATGCTTAAAAATAACTCCCATTTCTGTAGTGCTTTTAAGGTTTAAGAAGGGCTTTCTTCACAACAACTATGTGAAGATGACAATGTGAATCCTTTCTCCATTTTAAAGGCTAATAAAACACATTAATAAAACTTAAAGTGTAAAAATGAAAAATGCATAAAATAAATTTAAAATAAACATTAGGCAATTAGGTGACTTGCATAAGTGGAGAACTGGGACTCAGACTTCACCCTTTGGATTCCAAGATCAGGACTCTTTCCATGGTACCTCATGGCTTTAATAACATTTTAATAATATGATTTAATATTATTAAATAATATCTGCAATAGGCATAATGATAATATAATAAAATACTTATTGATAAGATAAAGGATTCTCTCTGCCATCATCCTCATTAGTTCTCTAACAACACTAAGTATGGTAAAGATGAGATTGACCTATGGGGCTAAGACACTTATTGTAATCACCAATAAGATGTAGCTGGCTTCCAGGTAACTAAAGTAAAACCTTCATAAACATTTACTGCATCCTCCCCACTGGGAAGTGAAAGAGCCCAGTTGGGTTTTCATCCCAGGTCCATGTTTTGGAATCCTGGAGATTAATGTTGATTTCAGCATAAACTTTGGCTGGGAAATAGGTAGACTGAGGCCTCAGTGGGATTAATGGAGACAGATTCTATAACTTCAGGGCAGAGAAAGGCCTGAGCAGTTCCTTCCCATGCTCATTTGTTACTTCCTCTCTGATGAGGCCAGTGATTCTTTTCCTAATTGGGTAAGGCAGTTCAACCAGGAAATAGCAGTGCATTTCTCATACAGGTTCTTAATTAATTTTCCTTCCATGAGCATTTATTAAGCTATTACTATATGCCAGGCACTATAGGATTAGGATTCAAAAACAAAACACAAACATTTACTTTAAAGAACTTATATTCTATTGAGAGGAAACTAGAACATAAGCTGGTAAAAGCCATGTACAGGAGCAACTAGGTAGTATAGTAAATAGAGCACCAGCCCAGAAGTCAGGAGGACCTGAGTTCAAATCTAGCCTCGGACACTTGACACACTTATTAGCCATGTGACCTTGGGCAAGTTACTTAACCCTAGTTGCCTTGCCTTTCCACATCCAAAAAAAAAAAAAAAAGAGAGAAAAAAGTCATGTACAAGGCAAATACATATTAATATCTGCTAATATAACTTTCTATATTAAATTTCCCTATGTGAAACTCCCTCTACCTACCTTCTATTTGTGAGGTCATATAAGGACAAATTCATTCATTAAATCATTCAAACATGTAAATGACTTTACATATATACACACATATAACACATATAACCACATGTGTGTATGTACATACACACACAATAACACATGCTCCTAAATATAGACCCAAGAGTCAGAAACAATCTTTTCCTCTCCTGACCTAACATCACATGTGGACTTTGCTTATGTACTTATATTCCAGTTGTATATCCCTGCCTCATCTCCTACTATATCATAGCTCCCATGAGGGTAAAGACCCTGCCTTCTGAATGTCTGTAACTCCTCACAAAGGTATATCATTGTCTCTAAACATAATAGTAAATGTTTATGGATTACAATTACAAGGCACTTCAAGAGTGGCTGGGGGAAACCCAAAGCTATCTATGGCACTATCTCTCCCCATCCTCAGGAAGCACAGAGTCAAGGAGAAGAGGAGTCTATCGGTAATCATCATATACAATGGAATATAATAAATCTATAATAGAAAGAACCGGAGTGCTATGGGAGTGTCCAGGAAAAGAATCACAGAATTTAGGGGATGGAAGGGATCTCAGGGATCACTGAGGCCAGTCTATAGCTGAGAAAGAATCCTCACTAAAATATACCAGGTAAATAGTCACCCAACCTCTGCCTGAAAACTTCCAGTAAGCAGGAACTCACTACTTTCAAGGTATTCCATTCCCTGTCTAGATAGCTCTGCCTATTAGAAATTTTCTCCTTACATCAAACTCAAATTTATTTCTTTGCAAATTCCACCCATGACTCCTAGTTCCATCACTCAGAACCAAACAGAACAAAGTCAAACCCTCTTCCATAATGTGGCTGCCTTGGAAAGCCTTGAGCTACTTAAGTATCATGGCCCTCAAACCCTACCCTGCAACAAATGTTCTCATCTCCAGTTTTTTAAAATGATCACCATACAGCATGGACAAAACTCTGTCTCTTGGATTCCTTCCTCTAGCTATTCTCCAACTTACCAATGATCTTCCTAAACTGTCGCTCCAAGAACTAGAGAAGAAAATTTTGGTTGAGGAAGAGAGAGAAATTAGAGACAGTTTCACAGAGAAGGTGTCACTTTACTTGGGCCTCAAATGGCAGAGAAGATTACAACAGGGTGATAACACAGCCAATGACTCAAAGACTTTGCAGGGGTGGGGAACCTTGCAGCCTTGAGGCCACACATGGAATTCTAGTGCAGCCTTCTGACTGAATCCAAACTTCACAGAAAAAATAAGTTTGGATTCAATGAAAAGGCCACACTCGAGAACCTAGAGGGCCCCATGTGGCCTCGAGGCCACAGGTTCCCCATCCCTGCAAACTCTAGGGGATTCTGAACCTTTCTGGGCTTCAAATTCCTCAACATTGTAAAATGGAGATGAAGCCATCGATTCTGCTGAAGTTAATAGAGGCTGGAGAATGGTCTAGTAAAAAGAAATCAGACTGGGAATCAGGAGGCTCAAGTTCTAGTCCTGGCTATTTTGAGCAAGTAGTTTCATTATCTTGAAGAGTTCACTAAATTCTCACCCCTGTTTCCTCTTGAAGATGTCACTAAAATCTCACCTCCATTTCTCCTTGAAGGGGTTCCTAAACTTTCATTTCCATTTCTTTCTTTTTTTTTTGTCTTTTTGGAGATAGGAAGGCAAGGCAATTGAGGTTAAGTGACTTGCCCAAGGTCACACAGCTAGTAAGTGTTAAGTGGCTGAGGCCAGATTTGAACTCAGGTCCTCCTAACTCCAAGGCCAGTGCTCTATTCACTGCACCACCTAACTGCTCCCCCTTTTCTTCTTGAAGGGGTCACTAAAGTCTCACCTCTATTTCTCCTTGAAGGGGTCACTAAAGTCTCACCTCCATTTCTTCTTGAAGAGGTCACTAAAGCCTTACCTCCATTTCTCCTTGAAGGGATCACTAAAGTCTCACCTCCATTTCTCCTTGAAGGGGTCACTAAAGTCTCACCTCCATTTCTCCTTGAAGGGGTTGCTAAAGTCTCACTTCGATTTCTTCTTAAAGAGGTCACTAAAGTCTCACCTCTATTTCCTCAACTTCAAAATGGGGATAAAAATACCAACTGTAACTAGTTTTCAGGGTTATTGTGAAGATCAAATGAGACAACAGATGTGGGGAGTGATTTTGGAAAGTTAAAAGGGAAATGGGAAGTATTACTATTCTTCCTTCTCCTAAGGCTCCAGAGACTGCCTAAAAGTGAAAGCGGCAAAGCCTCCTGTTCTCCCTTTTCTCTTGCTTTAAAGAGAGAATTTCTATTCTGATTGACATTGGTGCAGTGGGAAAAGGCTTAAATTGGGAGTGAAGGACTTGGGTTTGAGTCCCAGCTCTGTTATTTGCTACCTGTGTAACCTTGGACAGGTTAATCTTCTTGTCCCCCACTTTTTTCATTAGTAAAATGAGAGAATTGGCCTCAGTGGCCTCTAAAGTCCTTTGCAGGTTAAATCTAGGATCCTATAATTGCATCAGGTCAATATCTTGTATGTAGGGTCACTTATTTAGGAAGAACACACTAGGAGACCAGGTACTTGGGAAGAATCAGTCCCCTTTCTCTATGAACTGAGAAAAGACAATGGTATGGCCAGTGAACACCATGTCCCTTACTGAAAACTCCCCAAGGACCATATTATCAAACTGCACATCTTCCCATTCTCTGGGGAGAGTCTAAATTTACATTTCTCTTCCTGCTGAGACATGCACTTTCAGTAGCTTAAGAAGACAGCTGGGTGCAGACTCTCTCTGTCACAACTTGGTACCCTCTCAGGAGTCACAGCCCACTTAAACAATTGCTCCACATGCTGCAAATTCTCCTTTCCCATCCCCCAAGCCCTGCAAGATCTGGCAGCCTGGGCTCAGAACATTATGGCTGTCTTGGATCCCTAGATGCCCAACCAACAAGATGACTTACAGAGGGTCAGGCCAGTGCCCTCAAACAAATGAGGAGGTGGTGGATGTGAATAGGTGAGCTAATCATGGGAGAGAAGCACATTTAGACTCTAATAACTTCCTCGGGATCTGGAAAGACCACAGGAAGAGAACGAAGGCAATCTTAATATGTCAGTTGGTCAGTCACAGTCATCAAACACTTATTAAGTACTTACTATATTGAAGGGCAGGCAGGTGGCACAGTACATAGAATGCCTGACCTAGTCAGGAAGACTCATCTTCCTGAGTTCAAATCTGACCTCTGACACTAACTAGCTGTGTGATCCTGGCAAGTCACTTGACCTTGTTTGCCTCAGTTTCCTCATCTGTAAAAAAGACCTGGAGAAGGAAATGGCAAACCACTCCAGTATCTTTGCCAAAAAAAACCCCAAGAGCATAAAATGACTAATCAGCAATGTGCCAGGCATTGTGTTAAGCACTAGGGATCCAAAGAAAGGCAAAACCATGGTCCCTGCTGTTGGAATAATTATATGACCCCTTGTATTTGAACATAATTCTATTCATCTCCAATACTTCCATATCTATTATGTCACTTGAGGGAGGTGACATCCCAGCAGAGAGGAAGGGACAGTCTTAATAGTTTTTATTTATTTTATTACTTTTATGGATGAATAGGGAACAAGGAGAAACATGAGGTTAAATGACTTGCCTAACTCCATGCAACAAATTAGTAGAAGAACCTGATCTGGAAAGCGGGTTTCCTGATTCTTAATCCTGTGCTCTCTTCACTGCACCACAAGGGAGGAAAAGGGGAGAATTTATTTGGGGTGTGTGTGTATGTGTGTGTGTGTGTATACATACATATATACATATACACACACACATGCACATACATATTTATATAATACATTTATATATTTATTTTATTATATATTATAGAATTATGCATTATGTTATTTATATGTTTAGTACTTATCATTATATATAATACTATATATTTATATATAAATATATATTACATAATATACATTTATATATGTACATGTTTTCTTTCCCCAACACAATGCAATGAGGGCTGGTTTCATTTCTGTCTTTGTAACCCCAGTGCCTAGCCCAGCAATTGATGAATAAGTGCTTGCTGACTGAAAAAAAATAATTAGAATAAAATAATTTTGATTCAAAAGGGATCTAGAAGCCATCTATCATGACATTTTACAGCTAAGGAGACCAAGGCCTGGAAAGGTAGAGTGACAAGCCTAACGCCACACAACTTATCAGTGACAGTTATTGGAGCTGGAGCCAAAGCCTCCTGACTCCTATCCCAGGGCTCCTTGTGGGTTGCCTCATGCCCTTCACAGACACTATGTCCTTCATATATACTACTCCTCTAACATCCTGTCTGCCTCTCCTCATTTGGAATCAGCCAAGGAACAGATGTCACGCAGTGAAAATTCCTAAGTGCATTTCAAACATCAGGAGAGAAAGAGGGTGAGAAGAACAGAGGGCAGCATGTATTGGCACCAGCCAGGGAAGGCTCGCTTGCATGTGCCCTCCCCACCACCTTTTCCAAAGGCCAGTCCCCATATGGACTCAAGAAAGCCAACTTCAATTTAACAGTAGGGACTGATATAAGAAACCTCAAGAAGATCCTCTAAAAGAGATACCAGGTGACAAAGGAGTAAGAAAGAATTTGAATAAAACTGGAAAAAAACCCACCCCAAGTCTTGCTACCATACTTCTTAAGCAGATGATGGAAGGTGGCATGTCTATCCTACTACATGCCATCCTCATTCATACCTCTGTGCCTTTGCTTGTGCTATTTCTGCCTAACTGTCCCAAAGCCAAAGGGTCTTTCTGCCTTCATTTATGAAAATAGTACTCATTGTTCAAGGTCCACCCAAGTCTTCTCTCTTCCATGAAGCTTTTCCTGACTACTCCTGTCCACAGTGATTTCTCCAACTTTTGCACCTAGCACTCACTATCTACTTTAATGTTTTATAATATATTTAATTTTTGTATCATAATATCTCTCTCTATTCTCTGAGTTCCCCCTCACACCTCTGATTCAGCACTTAGGATCTATACCACTCACTTTAGTGCTTAAACATATCATGTTTTGGTTAAGTTCTCTGTTTCAAGTATGTCTATCTTTAACTCTCCCAATAAAACAAGGTCTATGAGGTCAGAGAAATATTATCACCTTAGGATGACAGGAGCATAGATTTAGAAGTAGAAGGCACCTTAGAGACCACATAGGACCGATTTCCTCATTTTATAGATGACCTTGTGGCCAAAGATATGAACAAATCTATCTAGGGTCATACCAGGAGTAAGTAACAGAGCTGGGATTTGAACTCAGGTTCCTCTAGCTCCAAATCCAGTACCATTTTTTCCCTCTAATGCACCACCCTCCTTTCTTTTGTATTGTGCACAGTGTAATGCACAAGACTAGGCACAGAGTAGGGGCTCAAAAAATCCTCACTGGCTTGAATTTGTGAATTGCTACTGGAGAATATTCTACTCTAGCTATTAGACTGGAGACCAAATACATCAATTCTGTAAAGCTGTGTCCTACCTTTCCATTCCACATCAATATCCAAAAACACATTTCCCTCCTGCTCTCTCTGACCCTTCAGGTCTCCCTGAAGAACATAGACCATAGCCCAACTTGACCCCTGAGTGACAAAATGTATGGGACTGTTACAAAAGGAGCCCTTACTGGAAGGGAAGCTTCTCATCATTCGGCTTGATACAGCGGACATAGTGAGGTGTTGTGGCGTTCAGTGTCTCCATGAGCAGGTTCAGGGAGGTTCGGAACTAGGAATGATGAAAGGAACAGTCATTACTTTTAAAACAATCAACCAAGCAACCAGAACTGTGGCATAGTGTAAAAAGTAACGGATTAGGAGTTTCAAGACTGAGGTAAACCTCACTTATCCCTAGACTTTTTATATGATCCAGGATAGAACAATTCAACTCTCCAAGCTTCAGTTCCTTCTTTGGTGCAGCAGAATTAATAATACCTGTCTTACCTATATCATCAGCTCCTTGCATAGATCGAATGAGATTTAATGGACATGAAAACACAATTTAATCATAAGGAATTGACCTTATTGGTACTGGAGGTGGTTTGGATTTCTGATATTATGTAGGAGGTTTTAGGTAAATAGGATAGATGAGAACTTATTACTTAGTATCCAAGCATTCTAAGAGTCAGCAGAAGACAGAATCTGTATTGGATCCTGGAAAGGTTGGAGGGCACACGTCAAAGCCCACTACACATATTAGGCTTAGAGTCAAAACCTCTTGGTAGGACAATGGGTTTGAACTCTTCTTCCTATAATCCTGCATTTATTTAAACTGTTCTTATACATTTCTGATGCCATGTCATTTAGACTCTGGATTCCTGACCCAGTATCCAGTCTTTCCTCCAGGGTTTTAAGGACTTTTCCTGCCTATGCTCTCTCTCCTCTACAAGTAAGTGTCCTCCAGAAAATACCTTGTAATTTCCACCTATAAAACTCTCTATGTTCAACATACATATTTGGTTATAATGATGAGGTAGTTTCTGCCTATCTCTGAATATGAGAGAGATAAGGCAGATAAGTGATCTAGGTGTCATGAAGACTTAGGCTCAGGTCCCACCTGCAACACATGCTGTTTATGTGACCACGGGTAAGGGATTTAAACCTCTTGGTACTCCAGGAAACTGTAAAATGTCAAGTTAGAGAGAAGATAAAGATACTCATTGGTAAAGAGAGTTTTCTCTGTTGTCTTTGGGTTGTCCCCTATTTCAATTATATCACAGTTCTGGAATCTTCCTCCTCCTTTTTCTTTCTCTTTTCTCCTCCTCCTCCTTTTTTTCCTCTTCTTCTTCCTCCTCCTCTTCCTCCTCTTCCTCTTCTTCTTCTTCCTCTTCCTCCTCCTCCTCTTCCTCTTCCTCCTCCTCCTCTTCTTCTTTTTCCTCTTCCTCTTCCTCCTCCTCCTCTTCTTCTTTTTCCTCTTCCTCCTCCTCCTCTTCTTCTTCTTCTTCCTCTTCCTCCTCCTCCTCCTCCTCCTCTTCTTCTTCTTCCTCTTCCTCCTCCTCCTCTTCTTCTTCTTCTTCTTCCTCTTCCTCCTCCTCCTCTTCTTCTTCTTCTTCTTCTTCTTCTTCTTCCTCTTCCTCCTCCTCTTCTTCTTCTTCCTCTTCCTCTTCTTCTTCTTCCTCTTCCTCCTCCTCTTCTTCTTCTTCTTCTCCTCCTCCTCCTCCTCCTTCTCTCTCTCTATCTCTCTCTCTCCCCCTCCTTTCTCCACATTCTCATTCTCTTTCCCCTCATCTTCTCCCTCACTTTCCCCCTCTGTAATATTAATAGAATATGAAAATCTTCCCCTGTCCATTAATAGGCCTATGAGACCACATGTGTCTCCTTTTCCTTGGGACAACAGCCATGTTCTCAGGTCTAAAGGTTCATAGGTATTTCGATCACAGCTTTGACTATACTGAGTCACATAGAGCCCTTTGGGGAAGGAACTTGCCTAAGGAGGAGCTTGCTTAGGGGGAGGCTTGCTTGTAGGAAGGCTTTCACATCTTTTGGTACTAAGCTAATTAGGCACTGAATTATGAAGATTGTGATGCCTTCTGGCTTTGAACCTATTAGCCAAAAGTGTATATATATTCTGAGGTGAGATTTTGCTTTGGGGGCTCAGTCATGAAAAGGATTGGACTACTCAGAGGCTTCTGCTCTCAGGGAGTATGTGCCTGACTGTAGGTATGTAGGTGGTTGTATTATTCTGGTTGGACAACTGGAACCCTTGTCTATTGGATTCTTGGATACTCACTTTTTTCTACTTATCTGTACTGCTAATTAGGTAATTAATTAATTACCTGTTAATTAAGGTAAGATCATTAACTCTTTTAAAGCTTTATTTCCTTTAGAAAAGCAAATCAAAGAAATTGTGCTAATAGCCCACCCTGTGTGCTAGTGTGGTTGCTAATATACCCTCCTTCTCCTTCTCTTCTGCTCTCTTGCATTCCCTTTCTACCCCTTTTTTCCTTTTTCTTCCTCCTCTTCTCTCCTTTTCCCTCTTCCTCTCTTTCTTTTTTTGTGTCCTTCACTGTATCTCTCTCTTCCCCTCCTCTCCTCTCGTACCTTCTCTTTTTCCCTCTTCCTCCCTTCCTTCTCTTTCCCCCTATCTTTATTAGGCATGCTTTATGTGACCAAAAATCACTACCTTGATGAGGTTCACAAGGAATCAAATTCAAGTGTATTTCACAGCCCTTCTCCCCACCCTATGAGGTCGGAGGACACTGACCTGATGCCCAACAGTTTTCTTGTGCTCCTTGTTGGCAGCCTTCATGGGAGGTCTAGCAGAGCGGACACTGATTTTTGAAGATGCTCCCTTCCCAGATGAAGAAGTAGCAGCTGCTGTGTCCTTATCATCTTGGAATAACTCAGCCACCAGTGGAAACTAGAAAGAAATACAGAAAGAATGATAAAACCATCCCTTATACTTGAATAACATTCTATATACCTTTTAAAGAACCTTTCCAGTACTCTATCTCATTCAGTACTCATAATAACTCTATCAAGGAGACAGGGGAGGTATTATTATCCCCATTTAAAGAAGAGACAATGGAAGCTCAGAGAGACTAAGAGACTTATCAAAATCACAGTGGAAAAGTCCAGTCTAGACTTCAGGGCTCATGGTACCATGGAGAGAACACTGACTTTGGACTTCGAGGACATGGTTACATAGCCAACCTCTGACTCTTACTACCTGCATGATCTTGGCTAAGTCACTTAAGTTCCTGGGACCTCAACTTTCCAATTGGGTTGGACTAAATGGATTCTGAGGTCTTCTCCAGTTCTAGACTGACAATTCTATGGTTCTCTGAGTATTGTTCCAGTGTACTTGCCATCTAAAACTCTGGAAACTTCCTAATGACTCCAGTAGCCTCTCTAACCCCCCCAAAACAAAGAAGTCCAGGGAAACTCAAAAGCCCTAGTCACCCAGTCAGAGGAAGATCAATGGTAATGATCTAAGTCTCTTTCCCATTGGCAGGGAGATGAATTACTAGTCACCAATTCCCTAGGAGTTTTTCTTCCCCCAACCCCATTGGCATAAATTAGCAACAGTCCCTAGGTACATGCTTCTCTAAGTCCCTTCCCCAAATTCCTGGTCCTACTAGGCAAAGAAATAATGCTATTTAAAAAAAAAAAAACTTAAAACCGGGGGCGGAGCCAAGATGGAGGAGTAGAAACAGCTCGTCCAAGCCACTCTGCCCCCAGATTCCCCCCAAACTATGTAAAAGGGGACTCTCAACAACTTCTGGAGCCCCAGCACCCACAGAACGACACAGAAAAGCTAACCTCCTGCTGAGGACAGCCCAGCAGCCCTGCAGGAAGGACCAGCACAGCGATCTGGGACCTGGCAGCACGCAGTGTGCTGAGCGCACGAGCCAAGCCGAGCCCAGGTCCGTGTGAGCTGAGGTTTTAGCCCCAGGGCAGCAGGGCCAGCAGCCGGCTGGAGGAACCCCAGAACACCAGGAGCTGTGGTGACTCCAGAATTATCAACATAGACATGCCTAGGACAAAGTAAGAGGTTAGTGTCCTATGGACTTTGGGACCTGTATTTGGGGAATGCGTCGGCTCCCTCCCCTGGGGGCTAGAAGCCACTGAGGAGACACGCCATTTTGTAGTTTTCAGAGGCAGCTCCAGCTCCTGGCCTGCAAATCATAGGGAGATCCAGCGATCAGTCTTGGGGGGTAATCGCTCTTGCTTTAACCTCCCTGGATCTGGATTGTGATCTAGGGTGGAAGTCGTGGGTGGGTTTACAGCTTGCCAGAAACGGAAGTTGCCCCCCACACGTTCGGGACGAAAATTCCTCTATCTGGCCTTAAAGCCATAGTGTGGCAACAAACCCAAAAGTCAAGCAATTAAGTGGCAACATGCCAAGGCAAAGGAAACAGAAAAATGCAACCCTAGACTCCTATTTTGGGGGCATAGAGCGGGAAAAGGACTGTGAGGTCAGAAGTCCTGCTCCAAAAGCCCCAGGGGAAAACATGAGTAGGTTGCAGGCCATAGAGGACCTTAAGAAGGACTTTAAAAATCAAATAAGAGAAGTGGAGGGAAAATTGGAAAGAGAAATGAGAAGGATGCAGGAAAAGTATGAAATGAGGGTCAACAGCCTGACTGAGGAAAACAACACCTTTAAAAATAGACTAACTCAAATGGCAAAGGAGGCCCAAAAGGGCAATGAGGAGAAGAATGCCTTAAAAAATCGAATTTGCCAGATGGAAAAAGAATCTCAAAAGTTCACTGAGGAGATTCATTCCTTCAGAGTGAGACTGGAGCAAATGGAAGCTAATGACTTTATGAGAAATCAAGATGCTGTTAAGCAGATCCAAACAAATGAAAGATTAGAAGGCAATGTGAAATATCTCATGGGAAAAACCACTGAACTGGAAAATAGATCCAGGAGAGACAATTTAAAAATTATTGGACTACCTGAAAGCCATGATCAAGGAAAGAACCTAGAAATCACCCTTCAAGAAATTCTCAAGGAAAACTGCCCTGATGTTTTAGATCCAGAGGGCAAAATAGAGGTTGAAAGAATCCACCGATCACCTCCTGAAAAAGACCCCAAAAAGAAAACTCCCAGGAATATTATAGCCAGGTTCCAGAATCCCCAGATCAAGGAGAAAATACTACAAGCAGCCAGGAAGAAACAATTTCAATATTGTGGAAACACAATCAGAATAGCCCAGGACCTGGCAGCTTCTACACTGAGGGATCGAAGGGCATGGAATATGATATTCCAGAGGGCAAAAGAACTGGGAATGAACCCAAGGGTCACCTACCCAGCAAAACTGAGTATTTTGTTTCAGGGGAAAATATGGTCATTCAGTGGAATAGAGGACTTTCAAGCATTCTTGAGGAAAAACCAGAATTGAATAGAAAATTTGACATCCAGACACAAGAAGGAAGAGATGCCTGAGAAGGTAATCAGGAAAAGAAATCAAAAGGAACTTATCAAAGTTGAACTATTTACATTCCTATATGGAAAAGCAATAACTGTGACTGATGATATCTTTCTCACTATGAAAATAATGGAAGAAGGGGGTGTGGTCATATGAATACATATGTGAAAGTGTGTGTATATGGTTACAATTATATATGGATAGAGGGCATAGGTTGAATTTGTTGGGAAGGGAGAATACTCAAGGGATGAAATTATGAGGTGAGAGAGGAAAGTGGCAAGAGGAGATGGGGAGAGACAGGGTAGGGTAAACTATCCCAGGCAGAAGAAGCAAGGGGAAGTGGTTGCAAAGGAGGGGGAGAATAAGGAAGGCTAAAAAGGCAAAACCACATTCACATTGAATTTGGTTCAGGGTGAAAATGACATACATACTAAATGGGATATCTCAACCTGCAGCAGGATAGGGGGAAGGGGGATGAGAGGAGGGATGATGAATGGGAGGGCATCCTTGGGGTGAGGGGAGGTTGGAAGTACCCACTATAGAAGAGGGACAGGATCATGTAGGGAATGGACCAGGTGGGGGGTGGGATGAGTGGGAGGGAATTATAAGCAGCCATATATCTACTATGATAATGTTTTGCATAGCTAGACATGTACAACATATACTGAATTACTTATCTTCCCAGAGGGAATGGGTGACAAGGGAGGAAGGAAATGGATCTGAAATTCAAGGTCTTAACATTAAATATTTCAAATATATATATAAAAAAAAGACTGCAGGTTCTCCACCACTGCACTAAATTCTGGAAAAAATATAATTATAACTTAGAGACTTTTTCTTAGTATGAGGATAAATGAAAGGAATGTATATGTGAATGTATATACACACACGTATATGTATGCATAGACAGAGGGCACGGAATGACTTCAATATAAAGGGATGATATCTAAATAACAAAATTAAGAAGTTAGAGAGGAATATATTGGGAGAAGGAGAAAAGGAGAGATAGAATAGGGTAAACTATCTCATATAAGAGACAAGAGAATACTGTTACAAAGGAGGGGAAGAGCACGAAGGTGAAAGGGAATGGATCAACCTTACTCTCATTGTATTTGATTTAAGAAGGGAATAACATACACAGTCATTTGGGTATCTTACCTTACAGGAAAGTAGATGGGAAGGGGATAAGAGGGGCGATGATAGAAAGGAGGGAAGACTGGGGAAGAGCTAGAGGCAAATACTTTTGAAAATGGACAGGGTCAAAGGATAAAACAGAATAAGTGGGGATGGGATAGGATGGAGGGAAATACAGTTAGTCTTTCACAATATAACTACTAGGGAAATGTTTTGTGTAAATACACATGTACAACCTATATTGAATTGCTTATCTTCCCAGTGGGAGTAGGCAAGGGGGGAAGAAAGGAAAGAATCCAGTAATCAAAGTTTTAAAAATAAATGTTAAAAATTGTTTTTTACATGCAACTGGAAAATAATATATACAGGCACTGGGGTATGGGAATCCATCTTGCCCTACTAGAACGTTGGGAGGGGATGGAGGAGGATATAAGAGAGAACAGATGGGGGAAGGGGTATTCAGTAGGCTTGCTATCTTGGGGTGGGGTTAGGGAAAAGAAAGGAAGAAAATTTGTAACTCAAAATCTTATGGAAATGAATGTTGAAAGTAAAAAAGACATAAATAACATTAAAAAAAATTAAAACCGCAGATTTTACTGGTTTGAGTGTTTCATTCCTTCTTGGCTCCCAATAGTGTGTAGCCAATTCCATCCAAGCTCGCAGTAGACCTGACCCATTCCCACTATCCTCCCTGACTTCCCTTCATATTTTGAGTATGTCCCATCAATCAAGCTAGCTTGCCTTGCTATTTTGTTGTGTGGTCCATGTTTTCTTGAGTGAGACCTGGGTATGCCAAATCTAAGTCTATGTGAAGATATACACTTCTGCTCCCACACCAATGCTCCACTAGCAAGAAAAAAAATAAATTTTCCTGTGACCCTTAGCATTTTATTAGATCATGTATCTGTAGCTGTAAGGGATAAAATGGAAGTCCAGACAGGGAATCAGAAGCAAGTTTTGAACCCAGATCCTTTGACTTCATAGTCAGTGCTCTTTGAATAGTCATTGAATGAATGAACCCCCATGAAAAATCCTGCTCTATGTCTCATCATGGTATGGAGGTGAACCAGGGACCTCAAAGGCCATACTCACAGAGCACAAGTTCTGGCAGATTCTGTCACGCTAGAAAGGTCTTGGCAACAGATGAGGTCCACTTTCTGAGGAGAACCTGACTTTGTATAAAGAGGCTCATACTCAGTAGACTGACAACTTGATAAAATCTTTGGCCCTGGCATCCCACAAAGCAAAAAAAAAAATACAAAAGTTCTCAGCAGAATAAAATCCCATCTTAAAAGGTCTCCTTTAAAGGATGTTTCTTGTCAACAGGCTGCTTACTAGTGTGCTAATGGAAAATATACTGCAGCCACAGTGTTATGTTTGCCCCATTGTGTGTGTGTGTGTGTGTGTGTGTGTGTGTATGTGTGTGTGTGTGTAGACCCAACCTTCCCCAAGGAATATGCATGGGATGATGGGAAGGACAAGAGAAGTAGCCCCACATCAGGGGTCACCAAAGCTGTTCTGAAAACTCCATTGTGCTCCTTCCCTTGAAAGGAACAGATCAAACATGGTGGACCATGGGACCATTTAATCTCTTGTTTAGTATGAAAACCTGCTGTATGACTTTAAAACACCAGATCTCACCTTCACTCAGGGTTACAACAGGATTTACTGAAACCAGGTGCAGAAAGATTATGCAAGGTCAACAGGGAATCCCTAGACTCAAACTTGGCAGAACACAGTCTGTGGCAGATATTTGCAAGTGCTCCCTTCCCCAAACCTTAAGGTAACATTAAGACACATTAAGGTAAAAGTTTCTGAATAAAGATAACTAAACTCTTCTATAATAATAATAATTTTTTTGGTGAAGTCATCTACATTTTCTATGTAGGAAACAAATGTTTGCAAGCGCAGGTAGATTTAAATAGTAAGAGATATTCATTCATTCGATAACCATTAACACCTACAACATGTCAGACATTGTGTTAAGTTCTGGGGAGACACAAAGAGGCAAAAGATAGTCCCTGACCCCAAGGAGCTTGCAATCTAATGGGGGAAATAACATGCAAACAAATATATACAAGGCAAGCTCTATAGAGAATAAATAGGAAATAATTCAAAGATGGAAAGCACCACGGTTAAGAGGTGTTAGGAAAGCCTTTCCATAGAAGGTGGAATTTTAGTAGAGAATTAAAGGAAGTCAGGGAGTTCAGTATTCTGAATGTAGGAGCGAAAGCCCTCCAGACATATTGTTGTTAAGTTGTTTTCAGTTATGTCCAACTCTTTGTGACCCCATTTGGGGTTTTCTTGGCAAAGATACTAGAGTGATTAGCCATTTCCTTCTACAGCTCATTTTACAGATGAGGAAACCGAGGCAAACAACATTAAGTGACCTCTCCAGGGTCACACAGCTGGTAAGTATCTGAGGCCAGATTTGAATTCTGGAAGATGAGTCCAGGCATGGGAAGAGCCAAAGAAAAGTTCCTATGCCATGGGCAGGTTATGGGTTATGATACCGATGAATTTTACAGTTTGAAAAATAAATCTATTCTGAGAGCTGAGATTTTTTTCCTATTCCCTCTGGCTACTGCTGCTTGTTGATTTTTCCCTTTTCTTACTGCTGCTTCCTGAGAAGAATGACTTCATGAAATATTTTTCCCTGGCTTAGAAAGAGAGAGTACTTGTCTACACATACTGTTTTCAAAGGTCTCTTACTTTTCCTGAGGGATGAGAAGCTCAAGAACTGTCTTGCTTTTCCTTAGTTCAACCCATCCCAGCAAGAGCATCTGATGAGATCCTGCCAAAGGCATCCTTCCTGCTCTGTCTAGCTTTCACTTTGAGTTCCTCTCCTTTTGATCTCCCTTATCTGCTATGTGTGCAAATATATCTTTTCATGAACTTTAACCATATTCACCTCTGTTCTTTATATGTATCTTTGTATATGTCCTGACCATGGTGTATGATTTACTATAAGCCATGAAAGAGAAGTTCCTAGTACAAACAAGCAATAAACGTTTATTAAATACCTACTGTGTAGCAGGTACTGTGGTCAGTGCTGGAGATAAAAAGAAAGGTAAATGACATCACTACCCTCAAGGAGCTCACAATATAATGGGGGAAATGTGTAAATAGCTACATGTAAATAATACATATGACAAGGTAAACGGGAAGCGACGACAGCAATGTAAAGCAATCAGAAGCTGTTCAGTCATTTCAGTTGTGTCCAATTCTTCATGACCCCTTTGGAGCTTTTGTGGCAAGGACAACAGAGTGATTTACTGTGTCCTTTTCCAGATCATTTTACAGAGGAGGAACAGAGGCCAACAGGGTAAAGTGACTTGCCCAGGGTCACACAGTACTATGTGTCTGAGGCTGAATTTGAACTCACGAAGATGAGTCTTTCTGATTCCAAATCTGGCACCTTATCCACTTCTCCATCTAGCTGCCTATAGATGGGAAATAACTAATAAAAAGAAGGTGTTATATCTAAGGCAGATTGAGAAAGCCTTCCTGTAGAAGGTGTGATTTTAGCTGGGACTTGAAGAAAACCAAGAAAACTGGAGGAGGGGGCAGAGATGAATAGGGAGAGGGGGACAACCAGGGGAAAATGAAGGGGATTATCTTCTTCAAAGAACAGCAAGGAGGGTCAGTGTCATTGGACTGGTGTGTGTGTGTGTGTGTGTGTGTGTGTGTGTGTGTGTGTGTGTGTGTGTGTGTAAGATGTAAGCAGACTGAAAGATAAGGAGGGGCCAGGTTATGAAGAGCTCTGAATGTCAGCAAAGCAGCTAACTGGTATAGCTAATTCCAGTTTTCCTACTTGCCCTTTGAATTACTATTTCTTCAATATTTTCAATGTATATCTCAATTATATATGATTAATAAATGTAGACTCCAGTTTTTAAAAGAAAGACTTATGAAAGCGTAAGTTGAAGGGTACAATCTGTCAAAACACAGCACTGCCAAAGTTAAAACAGCCCAAATTCACAACTCTTGGAATGTGTCTAAATGAAGCATTTGTCTATGAGAGGGACCATGCTAACATTCCCATGCATTTGAGAAAAATCACAGAAAATTCCTCAAAATACATAACAGGGGAAGGAACAAGCAATTGCACAGTACCTCTATGTGATCCTGAACGTAACAGAGAGCCAATGGAGTTCATTGAGTGGAGGAGAGACAAGGTTAGACTTGGACTTTAGGAAAATCATTTTGGCAGCTCTGTGAAGGAGACAATGGAGAAGGGCCAGAGCTAATGCAAGGACACCACTTGAAATTTTACTGCAATAGGTGAGGCAAGAGGATGATGAAGGCCTGAATTATGGTGGTGGCTATGTGAATGGAGAGAAGATAATAGATGAAATTATGCTGTGGAGGTAGAAATGACAAGATTTAGAAATTGATTAGATACGTGGGTTGAAGAGTTTAGGATAAAAGTGAGGTAAGACACAGATCTGACCAAGTTATTCACTCACTCAAGAATCTTCAGTAGCTCCCTATTAACTCTAGGACAAAATCCCCGAATCTTTAGTCTGGTATTTAAAGTCTCCTGCATACCTTTCCAGTTGTCTTTTATATTCCTTTTCATACAGTCTCCATTCCCAGCCAAATGAATCTACTAGCTATTCTCTGTACATTTTAACTCTTACCTCCTGTGCCTTTACTAAGACAACCTCCCACATCTGGAACATATGCTCTCTCCTCCACACTCTGCCTTTCAGATGCCCTAACTTCCTTCAAAGCATAGCTCATTTACTCGTTTTTCTATGTGTAAGGTCCTTCCTGAGCTCCTCCCCCAAATATTAGTTAGCTCTTTCTCCTGAAATAACTTGGCTTTACCCGAATTAAAATTTGCTATTTACATACCATCCTTCTTTGTTCTCCCTATCTCCCAATAAAATGTTAGATCCTTTCAGGGCATCTGACATTCAGACTTAGCTTCCTGAATTCAAATCCAGTCTCAGACACTTACTAGCTATCTGACCCATGGCAAGTCACTTAATCCAGTTTGCCTCAGTTTCCTCATATCTGTAAAAAGAAGTGGAGAAGGAAATGGCAAATCACTCCAGTATCTTTGTAAAAAAAAAAAAACCCAAACCCAAATTGGATCATGAAGTCAGACTGAACAACAACAAAGTGGGTTATAACACACTTGGTGCCACCAGAATGTCAGAACATCAGTTCCACAATAAAATGCCAAGAATGTGGATCTAAAAACCAAAACCAATTTAAAAAATTTGGATCTCTGCTGCCTGTTGTGGTGTATTGATCATATCAGGGAAGTAATAAATGCATCTTGATTTGAATGTGAATTGAATTGCCTGCTTCACTCCCTCACTGAGCCAAATCCTGCCCATCACTGGTATAATTTGTAATTCAAAAACACTATCTTCTCTATGGAATATGAATATTACAGTTTAAATAGACCTTTTTTTCCCCTGAACTCTTCTAGTCCAAGTCTGTACCATATTTCTAACATCACAGCCTATGCAATGATAACCCCTCGTTCACATTGTCTGGGCCTCCCACTGCATCTAAATTCAGGACGAACATTGACCTGTGGCATGAAAACTAATGAGCTCTAAGTATATTAGAGATGGAAGGAAAATCTAGGTTTAGTAACCTATCTTTTGGACTTGAGACAAAAGGTTTGAACACAGGCCAAAATGGTAGTGATGGTGGTGGTGTCTATGGGTCAGGCAGTCCTCACAGCATTCTATAAACTGGAGAGGGATTTCAGATTTGAACAGAGGACAAACTATCAATGTTCTACCCACCCTAACCTTAGAAGTGAGGGCTTTCACATAAAAAAGATGCCAAAATCAGCATGTGACATGCAGAGAAGTAAGCAGAGAGAGCCAAAGACTCTGACCTTGGAGGACAGGTAGAAAATTACCCAGGCTGAAGGAAGAAGTCCTAGCCAAAAACTAAATGCTGAATTTGCCATTTTAGCTTGATCTAAGGACCATTTACCTGTTGCTCCCTGCTCCCCAACGACAGGATGAACTCTGGGGAGACAGGGATAGAACCTGGAACCTGCTACTGACCATCTGAGATGCTCTCACAAGGTAGCCAGTGTGCTGACCTACAGGGCTGAAATTCACCCCTATGATCTGCTCCTTTTACTCTCTTTCTTGATCTCTTCCTTAATGGAGAGCTGAATATAGGGAAAGCCCACCACATTGGCCTTTCTTCTCTTAGCCTTCTTGCAGCTGCAGACTGTGGTGTCCAGTTTTAAAACTGGTTATCTCTTTAAATGATCTTGCTTCAAGTGTTTTCTCAGTATGTGTGTGATAATGTATTAAAATCCAGATGGCTACTCAAATCTATGCCAATTCTGCTTACTTGGATGCTAGTAGTGAGATAAAGAATTGGGGGAGGACTAACCTGGAAGGGAACATGAGTATTGAGGCTTCATAAACCCAATTTGGATTCACTAGTGCAACTTGGAGCCACATAGCTTTTAAAGCATGAGAGGGAGAAAGAGAATGATATTTTGTGGATGATTTCTCTCTGAGACCAGAAACAACAAGAAGCCCTAAGCTATACAGTATAATGCGCTGATAATTTCTTGACTACTAACATTTTTGATGCATATGTTTAAAAACAAAAAGCTCTTTCCTCAAAGGAGTCATAGGATAAAAGCCATCCTTCCACCGAGAAGAGGAAGGAGGGAGAAAGAGGGATTCCCTCTTCCACAGCACATTAAGCTTAGCCTGCCTTGCCCACCAGGACCACCTGCTGCTTACAGATTATAAAACAATATAACTGAAATCAGAGAGCATCTAGTCCACTGTGCTCATTTCCAAGATGTTCAGAGGAGTAAAGTGACTTGTCTAAATCACACAGTTGAACAGCCCAGAACTAGAGCAGCCAGGTATCTTTGATGGGGGATGGGACCTGGACCCCAAGGAGGAGGGGACCATGTCTTTGCCCCTGAACTTTCCCACACATTTCCACCTAGATATTCTTTCAACAGTCCTTTTTTCTGTGGCCCTCCAACCCAGTGCAGCCTTTCATGGACTGCACCTGACACACCAAGGCTATTTACCACTCCTTGATCCCAAAACAACTTTCTCACAGTCTTGTTCTATATAAAAGTACCAATCTTACCCCCATTAAATTGCATAGATTCTTAGAATCTCACCTGCCCAATCAATGTATAATAAAACCTCACTACTTTGACAAGAAGGCTTGAGGGGTCAAATTCTTTGGAGGTAGACCCACCCTGCACCCTTGCTTTTCCTAATACCCACAACATCTTCACTTCTAGTCCAGTGCTTTCTATGCCAAGTATTGCTGCTATCATTATCCTTATTTGTATGTACAAATATTAATGGACTACTCAGTAAATCTCATGCTAACAACTTGAGAGACAAAAATGTAGAAGATGATCCCTGCCCCAGAGGGGTTTATAATCTATGGTATATAAAGGATACCCTTCCTCCTCTCCCACAAATACATCTGTTGAAAAAGATAGTATGATATAGCAGAAAGAGCCCTGGTTTTGGAGTAAGAGGTATGGGTTCAAATTCTGACTTTTCCATTTATTATCTCTATGAATTTGTAGAATTCATTTAATCTTTCTGAGCTTCAGTTTTCTCATAAGTAAAACTGGAGGGGTGGACCTCTATGGTACTTCCAGTTCTGAATTTATGCTCTTAAGAAAAATAAACAAAAGTAGTCTCTACTAACTTCCTTTGAACAGTTTATCAGTTCATTCAATCTCAAAAGAAAAAAAAATGGACTCCTCAAGTGGATATTCTGAAATATTAGGGCAAATATTAAGTATTAATAGTAAGGATTAAATCACAAAGTTAAACATTAGGGATATGTGGTTGTGGAATAGTCTCATGGGTGGACAGATAGCAGGACATGGCAGAGGATAAATTTACATCTTCCCTGCCATCCTCACAAAGCCTATTCTGACAAGGGGAGGTGTGTCATAGACTGAAAGAGAATGAGAGCTCTTTTCCCCATAAAGTCTGGGGGTGAAAGAGTACATTCCTTTACTGAAAGGGTATCTTGTAGTAAGTTGGGCAGGGAAGAGCTACCTTCTCTTCCCCTTAGGTTCTGTGGTCCCCAAAATAGGTTTGTTTGTTTGTTTTATTTGTCCTTTTCAGTTCTAGGCACAGGTAGCAGTAGAGTCTTGGACCTGAGAACTTCAGTCATGAGAACCTTGGAGCCAAGATTCTGGGCTGGATATTATATTATTCTTGATATTGATATACAGCCTGGAAGCCCTGAGAAGTCAAGGTGTAGGGAGACAAGTTTAGGAGGGCTTCTGACTTGGAATTTGGTGGCACCAGTGCCACATAGGAACTGAGCTAGGTTGTGAACTAATCAATCCCTTTCCATTCCGTAGAGACCAAAGGGTAGAGGTGGAATATGCCCCAAGTTGTTGGGGGGAATGTTTGCATGTTTATTCTTGCCATAACTTTGAAATAAATATTCCTTTGTAAAAAGCTAATTGGATTATCAAGTGGTTAAGTGAAACAGAGATGCTTGAACCTCAAAAAGGGGGAATTATAATTTGTGGACACTTGAGCCTACTTGAAGAGATGAGAAACTCCCCAAACTCCTATAGTTCTGGAGAATTGGGGGGAGGGTGACAAAATGGAATAAATCTGGCTTTCAGGCAGTAGAGACAAGAGTAGTCACTGTTGCACAAAATAATAAGCATGGTTCCAAAGGAGAGAAATGTGAGAATATCCTTCTACCGCTCCCTGCCCTTCCCCCAATACTCTTTAGCAGAGGTGGGAAGTCCACAAGCGTGGAGGAACACTGCCTGTGTTTTCATATTTTTTCCAATGTATTGATTGATTTTACTGATTGTTTTCTGGTCCCCTTTGTTTTTTTTCTACAAAAATAGTTTATTACATGGAATGGTTTTTCTGGGAAGGTATGTAGAGAGGGATATAGGAGAAAATTCAGGAAATGTTAAAAACAAGCAAAAATATCAATAAAATTTATTTTAAAAACAAAGAAAACAGAAGTTGGAAAAAGCAACAAGCTTTTTTGGTCCTCTTTTCCCAAGGAACAAGTCAGCATCCAGTTCCCACACAAGTTATTTACATTTAAATGGACAATTCTGAAGGGATAGGTTCTAACCAATTGCCAGGGGTAAAAGGCTTACCCCATTCTACCCAATCCTGAATTCCTCTGTCCAGGGTTTTAAACTCAGCAGCTAAAATCAAGATCATTAACTCAAGGTCAATGAGAACCACAGAGGGGGACAGTGTCTATTCTTTCTATGGGATAGGATTGCTCTCTTTTTGGATTAATCATGCCATGGCATTCTTTATACAAAGAGAAGAACATTTGCTGGCTATATGACCCTCAGGTAAATTACTTAAACTCTCTGTATTCTGAATTCCTCTTAGGTAAAATGGGCATGTTAACATCTGCAGATTTCTCTTCAACACATCTTCTACTTGGCCTTTTCCTCTCTACCTTCATTATAACCACCCTGATTCATTCAGGTCCTCATCACCTCTTGTCGACCTTAGCATCCTAATTGGTCTCAATATCTCAAGTCTCTCAGCTCTCCAATCCATCTTCCACACAGCTACCAAAATGACATTCCTAAACAAAGCTGGGATCTGAACATGCCCACTGTCCTGTTTAAAACAAAATAAGACATCTTTGGGAGCTCTCTGATAATTTTAGAATAATATACAAACTCCCTTGTTTGGTATTTAAAATTTTCACATTTGTTCGAGTCTATCATTCCAGGCTAATTACACATCATTTCCCTGCTTATGAATTCAATGTTCCAGTCAAAGTGGCCTATTTGCTGTTTCTTATATTTGGTGTCCCATCATCTCCTGCCTCTGTCTTTTCCCAGGCTGTCACTGATGTATGGAATATATTCCCAGCTCTCTTCCATCTCTTGGAACTCTTACTTCTCTTCAAGGCCAGCTCAAAGTCAACCTTCTAGAGATCCTTCCTGATTCTCCCAAGTATTAGTTCCTGACCTCACCCCATTCACTTTATTTTTGTATGGCAAATTTTCAGTCATTTTTCAGTCATGTCCAATTCTTTGTGACCCCATCTGGGGTTTTCTTGGCAAAGATACTGGAGTGGTTTTCCATTTCTTTCTCTAGCTCATTTGAGGCAACTGAGGCAAACAGGGTTAAGTGACTTTCCCAGGATCACACAGCTAGTAAATGTGTGAGGCTAAATTTGAACTTGGGAAGATAAGTCTTCCTGACTCTAGGCCCAGTATTCTGTCTACTATGCCGTCTGGATGTCCATGCATTGTAAATATCTTATGTCTATTTATACTTTAACATTATATTCTCAAAGGAGAAAGTAAGCTCTTTGAGGGTACAGATTATTTAATGTTGTGTCCTTGTGTCCCCAGCACCTAGTATGGTGCCTGCCACATAGTAGGGTGATTAAGAAGGGTGAGTTGATTGCCTAAGTGGCTGAATCACAGAATCAGTCCTAGAGCAGGAAGGGATGTCAGAGGTCATCTGGTCCAAGTCCTTCTAGTAACCTACCTCTCAATGCCATTGCGAAATTGCACAAGACAATGAATGTCAAGAACTACGTACATTACAAAGTGCTACAAAAATGTGAATTATTATTGTTGTTGTTGTTATTTTCCTGGGTAAATCATACTTAGAAACTCTCCAATAAGTGCCCCAAAACACAACAATGGTAGTTTCCATGGAGGGAAATAAAAATGCTTCAGACTGAGAAATCTCGATTACTTTGTTCCCAGGCAGGTGGCTGCAAAGGTCAGCCTGATCGCTATCTGCTGAATTCTTGCTCTGAGACTGGCAAGGCTGCATTTCAATTTCAGCCACAAAGAGCCAACAATTCCACTGCTGTTCTGGGCAACTCCTCAAACAGATTTTAATTCCCCCCTTTCCCACTTTTATGCAGCATTTCACTGGCAACAACAGAACCTCCTAGAAAGGTAAAAGGCAGTGAACCTGTTGAAAATGTAAATTTCACTTTGTCATGTTTCAGTCAATCTATAACACTGACTGAGAGCCCACCACCCCCACCTGAATGCTATATGGACCATAGGAGTTACAAAGAAAACTACTCTCTATTTTTCTTCATTCCTATATTCTAGAAAACACATGATATAATGCAAAGAACACTGAATTAGAAGACAAGAGACCTGAATTTTAGTCAGGATTAGCCACTAACTAGATCAATGGTAATCCTGAGAAAGTCCTTTCCCCCTAACAACTGGGGTGATCAGGAAGCTTCATGCAGGATGTAGGCCTTGAGGTCTGCTTTGGATGGAGTGAGGAAAGGAGGGATTTTGAGGGATAGAGCTGATGAGGGAACACATTCCTGGCATAAGAAACAGTCTGTACAAAGGGAAAGAGGAAACAGATGGAATTCCATACAGGAGGAATATCAAATATAGCCTTGCTTGTCTGTCATGTAGAAGGTATGAAGCTGGGGGGGAGGGGGAGTAATGTGAAATCAATATAGAAAGATAGACTAGGGGCAGCTAGGTGGTGCAGTAAATAGAGCACCAGCCCTGGCATCAGAAGGACCTGCGTTCAAATCCAGCCTCAGACACTTAACACTTACTAGCCGTGTGACCTTGGGCAAGTCACTTAATCCCAACTGCCCCTCCAAAAAAAAGCAAAAGATAGACTGGAGATTGATCATAAGAGGTTTAACCAGGGGTGGGCAACCAGTGGCCTCAAGGCCACTTAGGTCCTCAATTGTAGCCCTTCCACTGAATCCAAACTTGGGCTGCACTTGAGAACCTAAGAGGGCCACATGTGGCTTCAAAAGTATAGGTTCCCCACCCCTGGAAGCAACAGTAGAAAGAGTACTGATCGAGAGACAGTTGCCTGGGTAGTTTTGGGTAGGTCACTTAACTTCTGTAGGCTTCAGTTTCCTCATTTGCACAAAGGGAAGGGTTGGACTAGCTAGTCTCACTGAGGTCCCCTTCTAGCCCTATGATACTAGAGTTAGTATCTAATACCTAAGCTAAATACTTAGCTTAGGGATAGCTGAAGGGAACCACTAATTCTTGTCAACAGAGCTGAAACTAGCAATTCTTGGGCCTGGATTCAAGGAAGTTGGAAGCAGTCTGCACAGAGGATAGTTTGCCCTAGGTACAGTAGCATGGGGGGCTCCCCTAGTGAGTTTGTGTACCCTACAGTCTGCAACTCTGCCACCCTCAGGAAGAAAGGAAGGGGCATAGTAGTTGATGAAAGTGGGACACGGGGGATGGGGAGGGAATGAGGACACGGTCCCGGGAAGACATGACAGAGATGGATGGAGGTCACATCATGCAGCAAAGAATGGCAAGATGCTGGGATAGGACAGTAGGCTGAGGACTTTTTGGGGGAAGAATCACACCACTGCCCAAATTCTGGGGCTCTGGAAGGAAATCTCTGGTCTCCCTGCCCCACTTAAAAGTCTGCCCTACACATGAAGTCTTTAAATGAAAGCTAGATGATCATCTGTCAGGAAGATTGTACAGGACATCGTCCTCCATGCTAAAGTTGGACTAGATGGTTTTTTATGTCCCTTTGGATGGGACTCAGCTTCTGTGACTAGGGAAGGGCAGGAGTACAAAATGTGAAGCCTTTCAGGTAAATGGAGGAACAAGAATAAAGGCTAGGTCTTTAAACCAGCTATGTGTTGCAGTGGATAGAGTACTGGCCCTGGAGTCAGGAGGACCTGAGTCCAGATCTGGTCTTAGATACTTATTAGCTGTGTGACCCTGAGCAAGTCACTTAACCCGTTTGCCTCAGTTTCCTCATCTGTAAAATGAGGTTGAGAAAGAAGTGGCCAGTATCTTTGCCAAGAAAGCCCCAAAAGGGGTCACAAAAAGTCAGACACAATTGAACAACAACTTCAAAGCTATAAACCCCTGAAGGTATCTCTCTGGCAAGATTTTTGCTTGAAGAAGCCATTAGCTTCCTTGTCAGGGTCCCACATTCAGACAAAAGCTTTTAGATGCTCCATCAATCCTTTCCCACTGAAATATCATGTCAATCCCTTAAACACTGAGAATCAATAGCAATTTCATTCTCAAATACCCCAAACAGAAACTCATTCCTCAATAAAATACAATCAGGTATCCACAGAGGAATTTCACCACCACCCCCATTTAAGAAAAATCTATTATATAAACACTCAAAACATTTGATCTAACTTTCTACAAGTGCCTCTTGGAACAATGTTCCCTTCTACAGAATGGCTGAAACTCTCACAGCCTCCATTCATATTAACTTGAGTTCTAATCCTGTCTTAAATCTTTAATTCCTCTTAGCTTCAGTTTACTCATCTGTAAAATGGGCACCTATTTCCCAGGACTCTTATAAGGACCTAGTTGGATAATATAAGTGTTTTGTAAACCATAAAGTGCTATATAAATGTTTGTTATTATTTAGTTCTGAGTTGAAAATGATGTTTAATGTTCAAGCCAAATCAGGAAGAATTTCTTAAGCAGTGATTGTCAAACATTACTCCCTGCCAAAGTCAATGGGACTCGAACAGAACTACTTGATTCAACCTAATTCAACTGAATAACTAGACAACAATCATTTACATCCATTTACAAAGTGCTTTCTATGTGCAAAGCAGTGTATAGGATATATAGACTCATATACTCAATTTTAAGCAAATCTAATATCCTAAAGCCCAGAATTCATCAAAGGTAAATTAGAGGGGATTCTTTTGCTTGATGGAAGGATCCACCATGGAATAGACAATTTCTGAAGAGTTTGTATCCTCTATATCTTTGAATTCACTTAAAAAATACCCAGAGAAAACTATCTGGGGTATTTTTGTATCTATAGAGAAACTTATTTTTTGGATATTTTAGAAAATATTATTTTTTCAAAGAAGATTCACTTTCTCTACCTCTTAATTCACTTACCTCTTACCTTCCAGAAAGCAAGCAAAACAAAGCCACCTGTCACAAACATAGAAAGTTAAGGAAAACAAATCCCTGGATTGTAGGTGAATCATTAAAAAAAACTCTCATTACATTAAATTGAAAAGCTTCTGTACAAACAAAGCCAATGTAATCAAGATCAAGAGGGAGGTGGGAAATTGGGAAAGAATTTTTACAACTTGTGTCTCTGATAAAGGACTCATTTCTAAAATTTATAGAGAATTGAGCCAAATCTATATGAATACAAATCATTCCTCAATTGATAAATGGTCAAAGGATATGAACAGGCAGTTTTCAGATAAAGAAATTAAAGATATCTATAAGCATATGAAGAAATGCTCTAAATCACTATTAATTAGAGAAATGCAAATCAAAACAACTCTGAGATACCACATCTCTCCAGTCAGATTGGCTAAGATGACAAAACAAGAAAGTGACAAATGCTGGAGAGGATGTGGACAAATTGGAACAATAATACATTGCTGGTGGAGTTGTGAACTTATCCAACCATTCTGGAGAGCAATCTGGAATTATGCCCAAAGAATTATAAATAATTTCATACCCTTTGACCCAGCCATACCACTTCTAGGGTTATATCCCAAAGAGATCATAGAAGTGGGAGGAAGACCCATATGTACAAAAATATTTTTAGCAGCCCTTTTTGTGGTTGCAAAGAATTGGAAACTAAAGGGGTGCCCATCAATTGGGGAATGGCTAAACAAGTTGTGGTATATGAATGTAATGGAATATTATTGTGCTATAAGAAATGAGGAGGTGACGGATTTCATAATTACCTGGAGAGACTTATACAAACTGATGCTGAGCGAGAAGAGTAGAATCAGAAGAAATGTGTATACAATCACAGACATACCATATCTGTGATGACCAACTATGACAGACTGGACTCTTTTCAGCAATGCAGTGATGTAAGACAATCCCGAAAGACTCAAGAAAGTGAGAAATGCGCCATCCAGAGATATAACTAGAAAGAACTGAGCCTGAATCCTGATGGAAGCAAACTAAATGATCTTTTTCTTTTCATTGTTTGGTTTTATTTCTTCCTTACCATCTTTCATCCCACCTAGTACAATGCACCTTTGTAATTGGAATAATGTCTAATATGAATGCATTTGCAGATCCTGTACTGGACTATATGCTGTCATGGGGGGAGGGGGGAGGGAAGTAAAGGAAATGTGAAAATCAAGGAACTATGGAATTGAATCTTGTTAACTGAAACTAAACTAATAAATTAATTTAAAAAATTTAAAAAAATAAAAAAAGAATTCACTGAAAAAACAAACAAAAAAACCTCTCATACCATGATTCAATTTAGGGATAACTACAATTCAGTTCTGGGGAGAATTTGAAACCAGCTCCTAGAATCAAAGGCTCTCAGAACCAGAAGGAACCTAACTGAAGCCTAGAGAGGGGTTATGGCTGGTCCTAGGTCACACAGCATGTTAGAAGTAGGGCTGTAATCAGAACATGGGTTTCTGGATTTCTAGGCCATTGGTCTTTGGAACCCAAATTCCAACATTACAGGTTTGCATGTGACAGTGATGGGTGAACTGATTTTGTTCACAGAAAGCCAATTTTTATCCTTGTTTAAATTTGGAAAATATTTTATGCCTGGGTAGGTGAATGTTTAGGAAAATAATTGCACACATTGAATTTTTTCCAACTGGATTGCATAAACTTTTTTGTCCTTCATTTTGAACAGGGTTCCAGAAGGCTGGGAATGTAAATGAATAGAGTATTTGCTAGATTTCTTTGTTTACTTTTCTCTAAAGAGCACAAAGCATAGTATCAATAAACTTCTAATACATTTAATCAATAGCTCTGCAAGTCTGTACAACATGACAGGGGAAAAAAGCATAACTTGGAAGGCAAGAAATAAAATAAAAATGTAGAGCTCTGCTAGAATGGCACCAGGGTAGTATGCTTCTAATACTGGAATTCCCCAAGTGGGAGGAAGAATGATCAGTTTCTGGGGATACATGTTACAACACAGGTTGGACACCATGACCTGGGGGGGCCTTCCCAATTCTGAGATTTTTGTTTTCTAAGTTTCAAAAAAATTAAAGGCATAGGAAGTAGGGAAAGAATTATTTAGGAATTATTGGGCCTCCCAGCAGAGGACCAATGAGAGAAATAATTATTAAGAACCAATGACTAATAACCAATCATCCAGAGTTCCTCTCCTTCTCAAATCCTGAATTTTAAAAGTTCAGTCTCTTGAAGGACCGTGCTAAAAATGATACTGGGCTAACTTTCTTGTTCCAGACCCCACCCCAGTGGAGTATCATTGTGTTTGGCTTGGGTTTAGGGGGGCATTTATTCTTTGAATAGATTGCCCAAGGCTGCAGGTGGTCTGGGTATAGAGATAAGTTACTCAATCCAAGGGTGATGTAAATCACTCTCAGCCCCTCACTGAACACCTACTCTTCCAAGGGCATATAAACTATGAGTCTACACGATGGTCTTTGATCTAAGAGAGAATGCTAAATGATCATCCTTTTATTAATGATGTGCTGGCCTTCTTAATCAAATGGTTAAATTGCCCAGAAATTATGTCTCCAGAACCTTTTTAATGGCCACACCAATAAAGTTTGTTCTAGCAAGGGGCAGAAACAGCCTCCCCAGACAAGGCAGAGTAAGTTGCCACATGTAGGATGTGATTTCATATACCCTGGGAAGCCCTCTAGTAATCCCTTGCTTAAAGGTGGCTGGCTGAAATTCTACATGAGAACTACATTCTTTTGAGATTAAGACTTTGGTCTTTGTTAATGTAAGGGGAGACCAGTCATCCTCAGAGCACATGCTACCTTCAAATTTTCCCAAGAGGGGTAACATTGCAAGCTCTTTTCAGTCATTCTTGTAAGTTTTCCTGATTGTTTTTAATGCTATTAGAGTCTAAGAGAATTTAATAAGATGGGGGGACTTCTCCTGGGCCTCCCAGAAAACCTAGTTTCTTAAAGCTTAAAGACACTTAAGGCACCATTTTCTAACAGAATAAACACTCTTTTGGTACTTGTTTTAAAATACTACAGGTAGGAATAACAATTAACTTTGTAATTCACAGGTGATGGGGAGGAGGGCAAAGAAATGTAAAATAAATAAGTAGTGAAATACTTTATAGCAATCATTTGACAGCTTAGAAAAGCTAATTATAGGTATACACAAAAGTTACCATGGAATCAACTTCTATGCAATGCTGTATAAAGCATGGAACATGGAAATGTGGAACCAAACTGAGGCAAGGTATACTGACAGTTGACAGTTATGATACAATATGCCCCTCAACAATTTAATTTAAAAGGGAACAGGAAAACATAATCCTTTTTTTGTTTTTGATTATCGTTGCAAAAACATTTTTCCCCTGGACAAATCCACTAGAGACAAAAATGTAATAGACTAATGCTGGCCTTTGGAAAGGAAATATAACAACAACCTGCAACTATCCAGATCAGAAAAAAAGCTGAAAATTGATAATAGTGATTTTATACAGGGTTTTACTTCTCTATTCTATAAAGAGCTAATATTTGGATAGATTTTCCTACTTAAATTTCTGAGGGAGAAAAATCTTTGTTACTGAAAGTGGGAAACAGCATACATCATGTTCAGTAAATGTATTTCATGCTTTAACATACTATGTGGTACAAGTTTAAATTATTACCCCTAAAAACTCTTAAAGGTAGGTGTCACACTGTAGAGGTTATGCAACAGAGGAATCTTGTTCAGATGCAGGTTGGACCCTATTACCTGTTAAGTTGTTCTAACTGAGCTCATTTACTTTACATGTTTCTTTGTTTAAAAAAAATGAGACTGGCTCTCCCTCTCACCCAGGCTAGAAGTTCGTCCTCACTCACAGTCTGATTAGCATGGGAAGCTTTAACCTGTTTGGTTTTTCCCAGTCTGGGCCAGTTTGCTCCCCCTTTTGTTGTCCAGTTGTTTCAGTCATGACTGACTCTTCATGACCACATTTGGGTTCGTTTGGGTTTTTTTTTTGGGGGGGGGAAGATACTGGAGAGGTTTGTCATTTCCTTTTCCAGTTTATTTTACAGATAAGTAAACTGAGGCAAACAGGATTAAGTGACTTGCCCAGGTCACACATCTAGTAAGTGTCTGAGGTGAGATTTGAACTCATGAAGATGAGTCTTCCTGACTCCAGGCTTGGCACTCTATCCACTGTGCCACCTAGCTGCTCTTTGCCCCTACTTAGACAAGCTGAAATTCCATCAATTTTAGCCTCCTCCAGCAGCAGGGACTATAAGCCTGAGCCATCATACCCGGGCCTAAATAGGAAACCCTTCAAGTGTATTTGAAATATAATTTATTTTATGAAATGTAGATAAAATGCAAAATTTAGGACTTTAAGCCACTGTGTAAACTGAGGTATATGATAATTCTTTTTTTTGGGGGGGTGGTAGAGGAGGGAGGCAATAATCTCCCTGAGTTCAAATATTGTTGGCCAAATCCAATGGCCTTTGCTCAGTACTCACCCTTTTTGACTTCTCTGTAGCCTAGGACAGAGCTAACAACCTTCTCTCCCTGGAGAGTCTCTGCTGATGCATTTGTGGCTATCACCATACAGGTAATTTTCTATTTAAGTAAGGTGTGATTCACCCCTTATTTAAGTAAGGGAATATTCACACTGAAGTGTCATTGATCTTTTAATAATAATGATAATATGTAATATTATAACTATACAGAACTTTCAGGTTTGCAAAGCACTTTAAAATGTCATCTCATTTGATCCTCTCAACAACCCTGAAAGGTAGGTACTATTACCCTCATTTTGCAGATGAGGAAACTGGGTCAGACAAATGTTAAGTGACTTACCCAGGGTCACACAGCTAGTAAATCTCTGAGGTAAGATTTGAACTCAGGTCTTCTTAATGTCAAATCCAGCATTCTGTTATACCACATATCTGTCTATACACTTTAAAGTACTGAAATCACTGCTCTTTTAGATGAACTGAAATTAGGAGACCAGCAAAGCACGATGATGCAAAATAAGACTTTACAATTACAGGACCTGAAGGAATGTTTGTCTCTCTTTTATGGGAAACATCTCTTCGGTTCCTCTCTGGATCCCCAAGGGCCTTATCAACGTATACAGCTTGGCTACATCAACCTGAAGGCATTAAGCTTTGTAGCTCCTGGTATCAAAAAGCATACACATCTTTCCTGTAAAAACGAATCACTCCTTTGATAGCTTAAAAGTCCTACTCTTAAGAGGCATTTCTTTACTTAGGCACTATTTTTAGTTCCTCAGTAACTGAAAAAAGTTTGTGCTGTATAACAGGCTATACTAATTACATTCTAATTAGCCGCACACTATCTCACCTCTTAGTGGGTGTTTCTTTTCAAATAGGTCTTTTTCCACCCCCAAGTGAGGGTAGGGGAAGTTGTTCAACTCTATATAGCACTGAATTATTCACAATCATTGATTAATGCCATAGAACATAGAAGCAAAAAAAAAAAACAAAACTTCTAGGACATCCTGTGATTTCTTTGGATTGGGGGACTCCTGGTGAGGAAATTCCCTCCACCTGTGCAGATCAGCAAACATCATCAATAAACTAATTATATTTTAAGAAACAGTGAATTACTTATTATTGTTGGGAAACCAGACACATGCTTGGAGAAGCAAAAACAAAGTGACTAGTAGGCATTGACATCAACTTGATTATGTATCCTTGAATCTTGTTGGGCCTCAGTCTCCCCATTTAAAAAATGGAATTAACATTGCAGGATGGGACTTGGGAAAAAATGAAGACTTAAAATAGAACAGAAAGTTATTTAAAAATCCTAAAGGGACAGCCACTTTTATATCTATATGATTTCAAACATTAAAATCTCTTACTTGCTCATGTGAGTTTATTAGATCATCCTAAGGTGGTTGTTTTCCACCAAGCAGGAATTTCTGGTTGGGCCATCCTCTTGGTACATAGGATAGGAGAGCAAGAAGGAGCTCCCTATAATGTAGTGAAAATCCCGGTTCTATTTCTTAATACCTCTTTGATCTTGGGGGAAATCATTTAACTTTTCTGGGTCTCAGTTTCATCAAAAATGAAGGGGTTGGACTGGGTGATTTCTGAGGACCCTTACAGTTTAAAATCCTACAATACTAGACCCTAGCATTCTGACCTTCTCTGCTAAGCCCTATTCTCCTCAGTTTCCTACAATTATGGGCAGAGAATAGAAAACAACTTACTGGCATTGCTGTCAACCTCCACATTTCTTTGACTACTTTAGAGAGCAGTAAAGGTTTAACTAAAAGATCATGGAGCTAGAAGGCATGTCAGAAGCCACCTGTCTCAACTCTTTCATTCAACATATCAAGAAATGAGGCCCAGAGAGGTTAGGCAACTTACTTAAGGTCACACAAGTACTAAAAGTATCATTCGAACCCATGTCCTCTGATTCAAGGGCCAGAGCTCTTTCCTCTGGACCATACTTCCTCAAAAAAAAAAGAAAAGAAAAAAGAACTCTATTACTTGAGGAGGTATAGATCTGTGTGAAGAGTTCTAGACCTACAGTTCCATCCTAAAGGGGAATCTAGTACCTGCTGATTACAGTGTGTGTGTGTGTGTGTGTGTGTGTGTGTGTGTGTGTGTGTGTGTGTGTGTGTGTGTGTGTGTGGAGAGAGAGAGAGAGAGAGAGGAGAGGGAGGGAGACTTGCTTAAGGTCACACAGCTAGTAAGTGTTAAATGTCTGAGGCCGGATTTGAACTCAGGTCCTCCTGGTTCCAGGGTTGGTGTACCACCTAGCCACCCTGATACAGTATCTTCTCCCTGCTGTGGCCTATAAGAGAGTGCCTGAGCAGCTGGGAGTCCCTGGGTGAGGAGAAAGGCTTAGGCAGGAAGGAAGAATTCTGAGTTTACTGAGTCCTTGTTGAATAGAAAGCCTGTGGCTATAAGTCATGTATGTATAGAAAGACAGCTGGCTTCTGGAATCAAGAAGAGTTGAGTTCAAATCCTACTGGTGAGACACCTGCAATATTACACTAGGCAAGTCATTTAGCTTCAGTGTCCCAAGCAATTCCCTAAGACTACACTGCAGAGACATCACCAATCTGCATCAATTGAGAGATATTCCCTGCACCTATGAAATCGCAGATTCAGAACAAAACTGAAACCTGCTGAATTAATGATTTATATGTATACTTTGAGCATTTCAGTTGTATCTGGCTCTTCATGATGCCATTTGGGGTTTTCTTGGTAAAGATACTAGTAGGGTGTCATTTCCATGTCCTTCTCCAGCTCATTTTACAGATTAGGAAACTGAGGCAAACAGGGTTAGATGACTTGCCCAGGGTCACAAACCTAGTAAAAGTCTGAGGTTGGATTTTAACTCGGGTCCTCCTAACTCCAGGCATGATACTCTATCCACGGGCACAATGGCTACCAAAAAAAAAAAAATGAGACTGATTCCTTTGAGTGATTTATGACCTGTCTCTGAAGGCAATTGCCAAAGAGGTCTCTAAGAAGACTGAATTGAAGGAAACAAGATCCATGTGTAGTTTGGTGAATTTATGAAAAACTAGTTACATTATTTTATGGTCACAGAATGACAGGCACTCAGAGTTGGAAGGAACCCCAGTAACCATTTATCCATTCCAATGTATACCTGATCAGGAATCCTTTCTGACACGGCCCTGTTGAAGAATCACAAAGCCCCTATTTGAAGAGGAAGGCACCATCTCCCAGGACCACTGAACTACTTTACCTGGTTGGGAGTTTCTCCTTACTTTGAACCTCCCAGGATATGCCTCTCAGGAGCTCCTACCCAACTTTCTAACCTCATCTAACTTTATCAAGGCACCAGTTCAGCAACCCCCACTCTGTCCTTATGACTAAAGGTGTCATTCCCCTCTAAAATCATTCCACCCTTTAAACAATTCCCTTCTTTGGCCTGCAACCATGGTCATCACGGGAGGATGAAGTTATCAGCCATAGCAATTCCTGAAGACCATCTATTAAGTTACAAAGGAGCTGTGATCCACATCAGTGAAGCCAATGCCCATGGTGATTAAATCACAGGTCACTGAAGGGTGGAATTAAAGAGCTCCTCCACGGGCCAGAGATGCCAAACAATAAAAGGGTCTGGCTTTTTTATTTTCAGATACTGGAAGGATATAGAACTTAATTTCCATTTCTCATTACAACTGTGGTGAGAATATATCATCTAATATTTTAAAAAAATTAAAACACCATTATCCAGCTATACATAAAATGAGTAATGGAACAGGGATCTGAACCTAGCTCTTTTGTGTCTAAGGGCAGCCAGATGGCACAGAGCACTGAGTTTGGAGTCTGGAAAACTCATCTTCATGAGCAAATATCACCTCAGGCATTTACTAGCTGTGTGACCTTGGGCAAGTCATTTAACCCTATTTGCCTCCCTTTCCTCATCTGTAAAATGAGTTGGAGAAGGAAATGGAAAATCTCTGCCAAGAAAACCTCAAATGGGGTCCCAGAGAAATGGGGTCCTCAGACATAACTGAACAGCAACTTTTAAGTCTATGTCCATATCTCTTTCCATTTCACTTTGCTTAGAGGTATGATTTAAACAGCAGGAGAGAAGAAATGAGAGCAATTTCAGAATGGCTGAATTAGCAGAAATGAAGTGTTCTCCTTTTCCTTCCCTTTTAAGAAAGCCTGTCACCCACTGCCCCCAGTATCCCTGGCTTAGCTCTGCTGGTGGTTTAAGGTTGCTGATCCACTCTCTTCTCTAGGGCCTGGACTGTCTAAGAGCATCCCCTGCTGCCCATCACAATTACATGGAATACTGCTTTGAGGAGGAGGTGGCATAGGACAATGAGATGTATAAGCAATTCCTGTCATTCCTAACACTGTCTCTCATTTCTCTCTCCTCCCTGTGATTTGTAAAAGATGTGGTCACTCCACTCCTCTCCTTTCTTTGTGGAGAGCCTTGTTATGCACAAGATCTTTGGAACCTAGAAGCCTGGAGCCTACACCCTCCCAGGACCCTGAAATGATGCTGGAGAAAAATACAGCTTGGTATAATCACACAAAGCAAAGCTTATTTGGGCCATAACTAAATCCTTGATGTTCTGATATCTGAGAGACAATTTAGGTGGCCTATGCTTCAGCAGAACACTGCAGATCCTGTCTGAATGAATCCCCAATCCCAGGAAGCACATCAATCAACAAGGATCATTTAGCTTTCAATCCTCCTGTGTTTAGTGGGGTCCCCCCTCCTTCCTCACCCCATATCAAGTGAAATTAACCGTGCATTTCTCCAGTGTAATGCCTCCTACTGTATGTTTAGTATTACTTATCCTGAGAAGAAGCTGACTGATTTCTCTGGAGCCCATCTTCTTGTTTTCTTGGGCCTTTCTGAGCTTCTCCCTCAATCTGTCTATTTATTTATTCATCCATTCCTTAATTTCTTTTTTACTTTTGTTGCTTCTCTGTAAGATACTCTTCCCCTTTCCTCTCTTGCTGAATCCTAAGAATCTTCTCTATAGAGGCCAGTATCAACAAAGTGAAGATATTCTTCCTGCGAGTTGGAGGAGAAAATCTGAAATCTGTGTTTCTCTTTAGGAATGGATCCTATCTTTATCTCTAACCAAAGCCCCCAGTTATTAATTAATAACTTCAATAGCTCCCTAGCTGCTTTCCCTGTGCCTAGCCTACTTTCCCCCAATCCACCTCTGCAAACTGTCCCACACACCACAGACAGATTACTCTAAAGCCAGTGTTTTAAATCTGCGGTCCTTAAACTTATAATATTTTGATAACTGTATTTGATTATAACTGGTTTCCTTTGTAATATTTTGTAATTCATTCTATGCTTTTGAAAAATATTTTGAGGAGGGATCCACTAGCTTCACCAGACAGTCAAAGGGACCTATAATACAAAAAAGAACTGAGAAGGAAAGCATTTCATGGATACAAGACCTTTAGTGGTCCCCACTAGCCATAAGACCAGGTCCGTGCCCCTCAGCTGAGCAGTTCCCAATCTGACCCTGATTTACCTTTCCAATCTCATCACTTGCTCTGTGAAGTCTTTGCTTCAGCTAGATTCATCCACTCATGCTGCTACAAAAGGTTTATGCTTCTGTACTTCCATGCCTCAGTTTACACCACTTCTCTTGCCTGAAACATGTCCAACTCCTCCATTCCTTTCAAGTTTTATACTTCTTTATATCCCCATAGTATCTTGTATACTTAACCCTGATCCTTTCAGAACCAGTCACATTGTTGGTATGGGTATTACCCCCACCAATACAAATGGTGATCCTTGTACAACTTGGATGGTTGTCATGAGTGAAAATGTTGACTACCTGGAAGGACAACTTGTTGATGAGCATCTCCATGCTTACTTGGCCTGGCCCTTATACAAGAGATGCTCACCCAAGTCTCGTGACAAGGCTGTCCTTAAGCTCTGACAGCTTTGTTGGACCTGGTAGAGCAGGACCTCTGGTAGCACAGGCATTGAGAGTCCAGGGCCACCTCCACCTCAGCCCTTCTTGACTCTGGTGCTTTGAATATTTCTGACAAATTTGAACACTGATAAGAGAAAAAGGAGGTGAAAGTAATAGAAGAAAAAGTATCTTTGAAGGGACAGCAGAGAAATCATTTAACCATGACATCCAGTTTACACAATTTACTGTTTCCTAAAGCCTTCCCTATGCTAATTATCTGCTATTTATCCAGTATATAGCTTGTTTATATAGATCAGCTTGCTAATGTCTCTTCCATTAGACTGTAAGCTCCTTGAGGACAGAGACCATCTTTTGTCTCTTTTTAGCACTTAGCACACTACCTGACACAGACTAGGTGCCTAATAAATGTTTACTAATTAATTGGTTGATTAAAGCAGGATAAACAAAGGTTTAAGCAAAACTTTTTGCAGAGCAGAGGCAGCATGAAATAGTGAGAAGCTTATTGATTTGGGGAGTAAGAGAGCCAAAAATTAGAGGTCTGGTTCTGTCTCTATGAATATCAATTCCCTCATTAGTAAAATGAAAGGGCTGAACAAGATAATTCACTAGAGTCTTGAAACATTATTCCCCATTTCACTAAGAGACATGACTCATTCCATTAGGTTAATCTCTTCCCCACTAAGGCCTCCAAATATAATGTATTTGTTCCCACACACACATCAATACTTAAGCTATTGTTTTTACCCTATATGCTCCCTCCTTGGACTAAGATGCCATCTCCATTTCTCTATCACTCGTCAGGATGACCGAGGGTCAAGCATGTCACTTAGTTGTGTGACTCTGGATGAAGCACGGTCTCTCACAGCTTTGGTTTCCTCAACTGTGAAATTGGTTTACTATTATTTTTATTTATGGAATGAGGAAAAATACTTTCATAACTTAAAATGTCGTTAGAGTTATTTTCTGCTTTTCATAGCCCAGTTCAAGTCCTTTTTCCATAAAACTTCCCTTGGTCGCTCTAGCCTAAAGTGACTATTATCTCAATTTCTATTATATTTGTTAATGTCACATGCTGGGCACTTGTACTATTTTCTGTTGCTTTTTCCTTGTGGAGTTTACAAGGTTTTGAGGACAAGGACCCTATCTTCTCTTTTTCTTATCTCTACCCAGCATCAAGTACAATGATATACACACAAAATTCCTTTAAACAATATGTAGGTATTTAATAAATGGATCTTGACTATAGCATTACCAAGAAGAGACCATTCAATAATCATGTGGGTTAACAGAGAGTGAGAGGAATGATAACCCTCCCTGGTCATATGCTTATGGCTCTCATATCCTGAGCTTTCAAAGGGTGAAGGAGGAGGGGAAGGTATTGCACAATTAATGTTGGCAGAGAACCTCTGGGGCAATTCATGAAATATCATTGTCTAGTATAGGAGGCTAAGGGCAGGAGGATAGAAAGACTTGGGTTCTGTTCTTACTTAGATTAGTCAACTTAGTTGAGATAACAGAAACTATCCTCTGACATTTTACTTTTTCTACCTGTAAAATGTGCACAATGTTTGCTACCTGGCATATGTATGCAGGGGAAAGAAGAAACCAACAAGCTTCATGGATAAAGTTTGGAGAAATAGAGAACTGTTACACTGGCATCAGTTTCAGTCTTTCCTAAGCTCTGACTCTGACACTATAAAGCAAATGATAAGGACTATGATTATCTGTTTCAGTAGGGATAGAACCATCTTATGTCAGAATTCAGGAGATCAGGGACAGGGCTTGAATAAGCCTCAGACAAATCGGATGTTCTCTTTTCCTTCTCCATTCATTTCTCATGCTGTTATCTTTCTCCCCATCTGCTGACTCTCTTGCTTCCTCCCTTGTTTAGTGACCACCCATCCTTATGATAACACACTCCCCCACCCTCTATACATCCCCCACATATTCCATCTAATTGCTAAGAGCAATTAGAAATGGGGATTACATGGTAACAAGAAGTACTAATGTTGGTAGCTATTAGGGGTATACATGCAGTTCCCTGGAGGCATGAGACCAGGAGCATGCTGACTCTACAGTAACCCTGAGGAGGTAAATCAGACATTCCTGTGAGACAGCTCTGCTCTGGGAAGGGAGCTCCATGACCTTCTGACTTGTTCTGATAGGGTCTGCAAATGAAGAGAAGCCTTGAGATTCCAGGGGGGTTTGGGGAAGTTTGGAACATCCTTCCCAGTACCCAGAACCTGATACAGAGTACTCGGCTGTGATGTAAGAGGCGCATGGGAACGAGGACAATGTCGTACTCCCAAAGGTAGCAGTTTATGATGGCTATACAGTTATACACTATATATTCTGAACTCTTAGCTGATCAGGTAGAAGTTAGGATGTAATTGCATGAGAAACTGCTGAATAAAGTCTTATTAACTCTTTGACTCTCCTGGCTTGGAACTCCGTTCTTGGAGAATGTAGCTGGACTATGACCAGGTGTACACTGAAGGCCGGAATAAGATAGACCTGGCCGCCCCTGACTTTGAAGGTCGGATCAGGTAGCAGCCTTTACTGTCCCCCACACAGCTTTCTCTTCTCTTCCTCCAGGCTGATGACCATAGATAGGTTCTATATCAAGTAGCTCCCCCCTCTAGCTATAGATGTTTTTCTTTTGGCTATTTCTTAAACCTTCAACCCACAGAAACTATTAATTCAGCAACTTGCTTTTTTTTACCTTGCTGGCCTTCAGGATGTTGATCTGTTCTTCATACACAGTGTCTCTATTTTTCTCCAGAAATCCATCTGAGTGGTACTCCACCTAGAGCCCAATGCAGCAGGAAAAAAGAAACACTAGTCAGAGCTTCAGCCAGAGCAGACCAATGTTAACTTGCAGAGTCTTCAGAAATTGCTACACGAGGCAGCATGAGATAATAAGAAATATACTGGTTTTGGGAAGCAATCAAAGGTTATCTCAACTTCATATCATTTTCCTAAATAGGTACAAAGAGTGAGAAAACATAGGAAGGAATTCCATATTTGCTATGCCTTCCTTTAAGCAAACTTCAATACTTTAATGGGATCATGGTCCAATGCAATACAGAAGGAACTCCAATGCAAAGTGCTAAAGTAGCATGATTTGGGGTTATTTAATTAGAAATATGTGAAAATAAGAAATTACACAAAATTTGACTGGGGGCAATTATTTAGTTTTACAAAATGACTCTGTAGAATTCCTTTAAATGGCAACTTCCTATAGTGTATTTAAAATAGGAAACCATTTACAAAAAGTTATTTTTACATGCCTTTTTAGGAACATATCATTAGTTTTTATAAGCACTAAAACCTAACTAGTACCATAGACATTTACTGCGATTGAACTCTGATGTCTTGGTTCTTGGATGTGTGATTTTCTCAAAATTAGCGCTGCTTCTTCCATAGGAAATAGTGTTAATGGGTAAATATGACCAAAAAATTCATCTCTTGTATTAACAAAAAACAATACCACAAGTTGAAAATATGGCAACTCAAAAAAACAAGTTCAGGGAACCCCTTAACACTTGGTAGCCAACTCTTTGGTGATGAACCTCTTTGAATTTAGTTAGGCCAGTCCTTAAATTATATCTGGGCCTGTACTTGAAGTCTTTTCAGTTTACTAAAACCTCCCAGAGCCCATGTGCCACTGAAGGCACAGCTTCCAAGAAAGAAAGCGTAGTTTTTATTATGCCACTGTAGCAAAGACCTCTAGAGAACGAACCATAGCCCTTCTGCCAAAACATGCCACTGTGATAAAAAGAAGTAAAAGAAATTATTCCATGTAATTACATGGTTTATGATTATATGAACTATATATATATATATATATATGTATATGTATATATGTATGAGAGGCTGTATGAATTAGCAGACAGAGAATCAGTCTCAAAGCCAGGCAGTCCTGGGTTCCAGTCTTGCCTCTGATACATACTGGCTGTATGACCCTGGGTAAGTCAGTCAAATCTCTTAGTGCTCCAAGATCATATAAGCTTGCAGAGAAAGCTTCAGCATGCACTGGTGGAGGGAGTTTTCTCATTTGAAGGGTTCCGTATACCAACAATATCATAGGTTCTACCCCTATCTTGTATATGTTTCTACATAAAGAGGTTCACACATATGCATACAGACACATACACACACATATCCCTCACAGGTAAGATAAGCCTTCCTGAAACATTTAAGCAAGTATAAGTCCTATCTCCCAGTACCAACCTTATAAAGGAGTATTGCTATATTGGATTACATTTCAGGAATAGTCTGATGTAAGGCAAATGCATAAGTCAGGGAGGAAGATAAACCAGAAACCTTCATGAGAAACCTTCAAGCTAATCATATTCGAAGAAAAAGCTTAGCTCAGAGGACCACAAGGTAGGACTTTGCTTGGTATTCAGGCCTCCAAAGAGAACACTTACCTTATCTGCAAAATGAAGTACAATGAAGGAGGTATTGGACATTCTGGGTTTCTGGAAGTGCTGGCTGCTGGAATGCCGGTCATACAATTTTTGAGCCCAATTCTGGTCAGTGCCTTTGGGAACCTACAGAATCACAGAATGAAGAAAGTTTTATTAGGGAAAGTAAAGGGCAAAGAGAGGATTAGTCAGTTGCTCAGCAAGGTCAGATTCACTGGGAACACAATAAAGACCTGGGCCCTGTTGTCCAACTTGACTACAGAAAGGAGACACAAAAGCTCTGGCCCCAAAGGATCACCTTAGAGTTTTCTGTGTGCCAGGCTCCTGTAGGCATCCTCAGGAGCTGTGATATTCAGAGAACAATCAGTTCTGAATCTATTAGCTGGATTGTGGGAACTAGAAGAGGTGTTGCTAGAGGGAAAACACAACCCATTTCACAACTAAGAGGGTGCCCCTCTGCTCCACTGAGGCCAAACTCCTCACTCTCCCAGGCTTATTTCCTCTTCCCTGATTTCACTCATGTTATTCTCCTCACCTAGAATATCCTGCCCCTGGCCACATTTTATCAATTCTTCAAGGCTCAGCTGGAACCTCATCTCCTCCAATTGTTGTTTAAACCTTCATTCTTGGAGAAGGCCAGTGACATCAGGGATGGTGTCTTGACTTGCATGTGAATTGGATTTAAGTGAGGTAAATCTGAGCAAAGTCATCAGCCTCACTCTCTCCTCCAGAGTCACAGAAGGTCCAGTAGTGAGACAAAAGTCAAGATGACTGACAATGATGGCCCCGGATATAGTGAGTGACCTTGGCCTTTTCAAACCAAGGTCCTTTCCTGATCTCAGTCTGTCTGAGGCAATACCCAATAAATTATTCCTAACTCCACCATACTTCACTAAATTTCTTTCCCTCTGATTCACAGAATTTACAATCATAGGTTTAGAGCTAGAAAAGACTTGGGGGTTAACAAATCCAACCCCCTCATTTTATAGATGAGAAAACTAAAAGTTTACATGATTTATCCAAGATCATATAGTTACTAAGTCATCAAGATTTTAACCTAGGTCTTCCTAACTCCAAGCTCAGTACCCTAACCACTATGGGAGATGCTCAAATATAACTTAGTCTTTTTTTTTTTAAAGCAATTGGGGTTAAGTAACTTGCTCAAGGTTACACGGCTAGTCATTATTTATGTGTGGGTGCTCATTTTCTGAGGCCGGTTTCGATCTCGGGTCATCCCAACTCCGAGGCCAGTGCTCTTACTCACTGCATCACCTAGTCGCCCCGAATCTTTTTTTTTTTTTAAACTCGTGAGATTCAGACAGGTTAAATCAATTACCCACATGTGTATTAAGTGGTAGAACTGGGATTCGAATCCAAGTCCTACAACACAAAATCCAGTGCTTCTTCCACAGCCTTGTCACTTAAAAATCCCCATCACAAAATTTTTCAGTCTTTAAATTGGATACTCGTATCAGTTTTGTGGGGGTGTGTATGAGTATGAGAATGTATATGATGAGTGCGTGTATGTATGTGTGATGTTTCCCCCAGAAAATCAGAAGTGCCTTTAAGGCTGGGGCTATTACCTTAAGGTTCATGAACTTAAAAAATTTAAATATACATATCTATATATCTATGTCTATATGTACACACACTTATATGTAGGTATGTGTGGATATATAGATATAGATAGATAAGTGTATTTTAATGTGATTAGTTTCCTTTGCAAAATTATGCATTTCACTTTATGCATTTTAAAACATCATTCTTAGAAGAAGTCCATAGACTTCACTAGACTGGGGTGAGGGGTCCATGACTTGATAAGAAGTTCTGTTCTAGGGAAGGCCCACATGCATTTCAGCATCCTGGGCAGCCTGGTCCTAGTATACTCAATCAATCCTTGGTGAAAGACTGATACATTTGATTTCTTTCCACTTCCTCTGAAAATTATTCTTAGGACATCACACACATGAGTTTGGGGAAAAGAAAAGCTATAAACAGGCCCTTGAAGATAATTTATAGGAAACCCAGTTGTTGAGTCACTCTCCTCACAGGGAAATGTTCTACCAGTGACCATGGCTTCTCATCATTAAGTTTATCAACAACAATATGAGACTGTCCTACTAATGCAATGTTCTGTTTACTCAATCAATGCTGCTGCCCCCCAACCATCTTCCTCTAGCTCTGACATGAAGTCCCTACTTTGAGGCTTGAAAAAAAATTCTCCTGGAATGAGATGATACTTATCACAACTTGTTCCAAAATGCTTAAAATCACTTTGAACTGCAAATAACACTATACACACCATTAATACAGCTTGGGTTTCAATACCCTCTGGTGACTTTCCCAGTTTGGAGGCTCTCTTATACTCCTATTGTGTTCATCAGACAGATCTGCAGTACATGTATTAATCAGGATTCAATTTAGGTTCCCAATTACAAGTTACTTAATTTACGTGTACCTCATTAATTCCAAATTTTAATTCAGACAGGAATATGTGGAATTGAACTTTGAAGATGGAGTTGGATGGGCAAATCAATCATGGCGAATGGGTTACCAGAAGAATGCTTATCTTCCTAAGAGACATTTTTCAAACACTTGAAAAGCCCCAAACCATATACACTGCTCAAACCAATTCAATTTAACAAATATTTTTGAATACCCACAATATATCCAGTCTTGTGCCAAGCATTAAAAAGAGAAAAGAAGAATAAAGCACAGATCTTGTGACCAACCAGTTTCTCATTTGTTTGAGTTGGGGGGCAGGAAATAACATGTATTGAGGGTAGAGTCTAAATCACCCTTACCCCAGGAGCACATCAGGAAGTATTAACCAAAGTGAATCTACTCAGGTGGTAAGGATGATCATTTATGGCTTCCCGAATGAGTCAGAACCTGGGAATAGCCTTGAACTGGTAGGATTTAGATCAGTAGAGAGGACTGGAGAGAAGACTTCTTTAAGCACACCAGTTAAGCATCTATATGATATGTCAATTACAAATCCTGACTCTAACTTTGCTAAAAGTAATGCAGCTGGATTTCTTCAAGAAATAGTCTATTGCTCAGACTTTTCATTAGACCAGACTGGCCTTCCTATCATTTAGTCTGAATTTTGCTGGACTTTAATGCAGTCTTAGAGGAGACCAGCAATCCAGGTCAGAGAGCAGAAGTGTCTCCTGACTCTGAGGAACAGGCTAACAAAGGGTGACTGACAACTGACAGGAAGATCTTGTCTTCTGCTGTAGATGACGTAGTAGCCTTCAAGAACTCCCCCTCCCTTCACAAGGCAGAAGCCCTTTTCAGCCTTAACCCCTCCGTTCAAGGATATTTCTCTTCTTCATGAGAGAAGAAAGCAACTGAGGCTTTAAGAGGGAATCATAAAAAGTAGGACAAATGGAAAATGCTCTTATGCATGGAGAAAAGTCAAGGGTTGGGGGAAGGAGCCAGGTCCTATATCTTTAATAAATCCTACACCTTGGATATCAGGAGCTCTCAAAGATGAAGCTGAGTGTAATTTAAAAAAATCCAGAGTCAGCTTTGTGGAGGCTGCTATATCTCAGCTTCTATATCCTGGATCCTAATCTGAAACATTCAATCTTCAGGGAGAGAGGAAGAAAGGGAGGCAGGATTCAGAAGCCTGATCTTACAACCTTGGCTCAGTCCCCAGTGGATAAGAACAGGGTGAGGGAAGAGTGGGGGAGGTAGGGTGGAAAGCACCTTCAATTTGGAGTCAAGATAAGTGGATTTAAATCCTGCCACTATGACTTAGTCCCCATGCAAATCTGGCAGGTCATTTGACCTCACTAGGTCTAGGCTTCCTGATTGGAAAAAAAAGAGAATTCACCTTTCAAGTTCTAACACTTTAAGGTCCAAGATCCCTGGATAGGATCTGTAAAGCCAAAGTCCTCTGCAAGCAGCCACAGCTGATGGGTTTGGTAATCAATCAGGCAACAAGGATTTATGAGGTGCCTGCTATATGCTAAGTGCTAGGGGTAATAAGAAAGGCAAAAAGCAATCCCTGTCATCAAGCTCACAGTCTAATGGGGAGATCACATGCAAACCAAAGACACAGAGGATGAACTGGGCATAACCAAAAGAGGAAGATGGTGAGTATTAAATGGGAAGGTGGGGTTTTAGCTGCAACTTAAAGGAAGTCAGAGATTCTAGGAAGCAGAGATGAGGAAGCAGAGCATTCCAGACACAGAAGACAACCAGAGAACATCGCTGGAGTTGGGAGATGGAGCCTTGGGCAAGAAAGAGCAAGGAGGCCGATGGACTGCCAAGTGTCACTGGAGTGAAGAAAGATGCAAGAAGTCAAAAAGATGGGGGGGAGGAAAAGAGAAGGAAATAAACATTTATACAGAGCCTACTATGTGCCAGGCACTGGCTAAGTGCTTTACAAATATTTTCTCATTTGAATCTCATAATAACCCTGGGAGGTAGGGTGCTGTTATTATCCCCACTGTACAAAAAAGAGAGTTCTCTCCTATCCCTTCCTCCATGTCTTGCATCACTCAGATGCCTTTGCTACTATCTCCTGCTTCCCTCTGTCACATAATGAGGCAGTCCTTCTCCTTGCCAGGGCAAACCCCTTTATGTGCACAAGTGATCCCATTCCATCCCATCTTCTCCAGCAGATCACCCCTCTGCTATCCACAAAAAGCCACAAAACCTTAGAGAAAAACTTAGGCAACAAGAGGTTAAATGACTTGTCTAGTGACTGAACTCAAGGCTGCCTCACTCAAGGGTATATATCACTATAATCATTGCACCCTGTTGGGGGGGGTGTCCCCCAGTTCAAGATCTGGTTTATAACCTTTCATCACGTAATTGTCACATGGCATAATTCTTTTTGTCATACCGTTTAAAAGGTAAACAGAGCAGCAATGTATTCACCAGTGGCACATGGATATGCATTTATCTCGCACACATTGCAACTGCAAGCCTAGAACTCTCAGAACACATGCATTGTCAGTATTCAATTTTAATGTATATTCACGAATATTTTGTGCATCCTAATATTGTACCAAAGACAGTTTAGTAAAAATGATTTTTAAGTAATACTAGCACAATTTAAAAATCTTCACATAATGGTTGCGCCCCACTTTTTTGCAAAAAAAAAATTTTGCATGAAATCTGTGACGATCACGCAGTGAAATTCAGAAGCTATTGCATGATGACTTTCAAATACCAGCAGGTTTTATATTTAATCCTGGAGGTGACAGAGAGTCAGTGGAGGTTACTGATTGAGGGGCAAAGGATGACATGGTCTCATATGAACTTTAGAAAGATCAGTTTGACAGCCAAGTGGAGGACAGACAGAAGTAGGGAGAGACTTGAGGCAGGGAGACCCAGCAGCAGCTGCTGCCATAGTCCAGAAGTCAGGTGATGAGGGTCTGCCCCAGGGGTGTGACAGTGTCAGAGGAGAGGAGGGGTGTATGCAAGAGATGTTACAAAGGTAAAACTGAAAGGCCTTTGAAGCAGACTGGGTATGGGCAAATGGGGTGAGATAGATGGAGGAGGCGAGGACAATACCTAAGTTATGAGCCTGAATAACTGGGAAAATGGACCTAAAACAACAGAGAAATTTGGAAGGAGACAGTGTTTGGAGGGAAAGATAATGAGTTGAGTTTTGGACACATTGAGTTTGGGATGTCTATGGGACACCCAGTGCAAGATGTCCAATAGTAAGCTGAAGAGTGAGACTGGAGGTCAAAATAGAGGTTAGGGCTGAATAAATAGGCCTAGAAATTATGGGCACAGAGATGATGACTGAATCCATAGGAGTTGATGAGATCAACAAAGACAGGGCAAAGACAAAAGGGCCCAGAGCAGAGCCTTGGGGGACACAATTAACAGGCATGATCTGAATGAAAATCCAGGAAAGGAGATTGAAAGGTGGGGGTAAAACAGGTAGGAAGGACACAGGATAGACTCAGAGCAATGCCATAAAACCTTAGAGAAAATATCAAGGAGAAGGGGGTGATGGACAGTGCCAAAGACTTCAGAGAGGTTGAGAAGGATATATTGAGAAAAAGACATTAGATTTGGCAATTAGTAAGAGAGGAGGGAGTAGTTCAGTGACGGGGCTCATAAGACAGACTGCAGAGAATTAAAAAAAGAGAAAGTGGAGGTGTCAGTTGGAGATGGCCTCCTCAAGGAATTCAGCCACAAAAGAGAGAAGGGAGACACGAAATGAAAGCTAGGACAGATGGATGGATCAAGGGAGGCTTTTTTGAGGATAGGAGAGATATGGGCACATCGGTATATAGGAAGCAACCAAGAAGCAGGGAGAAAGTGGACATAAGCAAAAGAAGGGGGATAATAGAAGGGTGATCTGCTGGAGAAGATGGGATGGAATGGGATCACTTGTGCACATAAAGGGGTTTGCCCTGGCAAGGAGAAGGGCTACCTCATTATGTGACAGAGGGAAGCAGGAGACAGTGGCAAAGACATCTGAGTGATGCAAGACATGGAGGAAGGGATAGGAGGGAACTCTCAGCGAATGGCTACAGTTTTATCAGTGAAATATGAGGCAAGGTTCTCAGCTGAGAGGGTGCAGAGAGGGAGGCACAAAGAATTTTTGAGAAATGATAAAAAGGTTTGAAAGAGCTCCTGAGAGAACTGGGATAGTATGTCAATGAGGGATGTGTAAAAGGCCTGTCTTATTATAGTAATAGCCCAGTTAGGATTATATAACAAATTTATAGAGAACTCAGTCAACAGATTTTCTGTAGTTTCATTCCATAGCATGTGAGTAAGAACAAATGGAGTGGATGATAGGTGTGATCCAAGGCTGAGTGGGGCATGGTTGATGATAGGATATGGGGGCAAAGATCTCAAGAGAAGACTACAGCATCATTCACCATGAGTGAGAAAAGAAGAGAGTATATCCAGTTACAGGGATAATGGCCTAAGAAAGAACTAAGGGATGGAGACAATAGTTTGTGGCAAGCTTTGCCTGGAAGGAGAGGAACAACATCTCAACAATGCTAATGCTTCTAAATAAACAATCCAGGGAAAGGAGGATGTCTGGGAAGATGGGGGAAGAGTGGGGCTGCCCTACATGATGGGGAACCAAACTATGAGAGAATAAGGCCAGCTTCAGAGAGGTGGTCTAGAAATCATAGCTGTGAAGACCATCTCCCCGCCTGTCATTTCTTCATTATTTCTCCTATCAGCTCCCATGTTCCTGGCAGGCCAGACATTACACTGTGATCTGGGTCAATCTGTCCTAAAAAGCTAAAATATCCTCTCTCTCTCCTGCTGTGGCTGAAATTTTACCAGTCTAGTTAATTTTCTGGCTTAAGGCATTGTTTTCAGGAAGTTCTTTTCACAATGATCATATGACTAACCCATCACTATATAAGTTGAACACTACAGAAAGAGTATTGGAATTGAAGTCAGAGGACCTGGATTCGAATTCTGCTGCTGCTTTTACTACTTGTGTAACCTCTGCCAAGTCATTTCTTCTCTTCAGGTGTCCATGTTTTCCTTCATAAGATGAAGGTATTTGACTAGATGGCCTTTTTAATATGGGCCATATGACAATGGCCCATATTAATCCATTAGCTTCCTATAAGTAGGAATCTAAGGGAAAGAAAATAAGGCCTTAACCTTTGCTAGGCAAGGAACTTGTGGAAACAGGACACTCTTTTGAAGAGAAAAAGGAAAGGGGTGAGGGAAAGGTTGACTATAAAGAAACATCTGGTTTCACAGGAGTGCTCTATTGGGTAACACTGAGAAGCCAAAAGCCAGTACAGTGACACTGGGGGTCTGAGAAAGGACTTACTGAATGGAAAGAGGAGAAGTAAGATAAAAGTGGCAGGATTTCAAAGATAAAATTTCTCTTCTTCACCATTTTGGTCATGGCGAATACTGTTCCTAATACTTGAGTAATAAAGATATTCATGGCCTCCACTAAACTGTCAGATATATGTAGTAATGGAGAACTGAGACACTTCTAATCCAAAAGGGAAAAAATGTCACTCATCTAAAATGCATTTTTATTTGTTTAGGAAAATATAAGCCTCTAAGAGAGTGTAAGCTCCTTGAGGGCAAGGCCTGTTTAATTTTGGTTTTGTATATCCTAGCACCAATGACAATGCCTGGTGCCTAGTCAGTGCTTAACAAACACTTGATGAACTGAATAGTAGGATGAGCCCTGGATTTCAAGTCTTGGGACTTGGGCTCAAGTCCCAGGTATGGTACTATTTATGTGACATTAAAAAGTAATTTGACTGGACCTCCATTCCTTCATCTATAAAACAGGAGTGTAGACACTAGATGACCTTTTCAAGATCTCTTACAGGTCTAGGTCCTAAGGAGTTTTATATTTTTTCATTAGTTTTTCTCAATATTCAATTTCCCTGCTAAGTTATGCTAACATTAGCAGACTCAGGCAAAGAGGAAGCGCTAGGGCATAACCAGAGATGAGCTCTGTTCTTTAGAAGCCCAGTCTGAGTCTGGCCAGTAAGGCTGGAGACGGAGAGAAGCTTGTGAGGTGGCAGGAAGCAGAACAAAGCTTGCTATTCTAGTCCCTGCACCACCCTGTGCTCCTGCACTCAGCTCTGGGCATGACCCATCATCATTTCTGAGGCCAGCTCACTTCGGACCGGTGTGGGATGGGGGTGGGAGTGGAGACTGTCTCTCACCAGCTGCTTCCTCCTGCACATGAACCATGTCTCACCTCTCTCTAAACCCAAGACACCTTCTTTCCCAGGTTAGCCTGCCCATGCTTCCCTGCCCCTTGTTTCCTTGATATACCAATCAACACCAAGAGTGATCCCTCCCTCTCCTACCCATGTGCTGCTGCTGTGCCACCTGCCCATCTCAGGGCATCACTTTTGTCTCTTGCTGCATGAAGGTCACGGTACCCAGCTCTGCACAACAGGATCTTATTATATATTCATTCTCTTTCTCTCCCTCTCTTCCATACTGCAAAGAACTTATGAAACACAGAAATGGAAGAAATGTGCTAGGGAAATGAACTCGTCCCTAAAGTAGGACTGGAAAAGGCTTTGTAGATTTGAAGTTCCGTTTGATAAACACTCATTAAGTGCCTACTATGTTCCAGGCATTGTGCTAAGCACTGGGGATACAAATAAGAAAAAGAGACAGTCCCTGTCCTCAGGGAGCTTACAATCTAATGAAGATGACACACAAAGAAAGCAGGAAATCAGGGGAGGGGACTCGGGGCGGGGAACCAACGTGGGGCCATCTTGTTCAGTGGAGTGGAAGCCAGGCAGAACAGCAGGTGCAAAACTGGAGTCACCTTTAGGAGAAGTTTAATATTCCACTCTCCAACCCACCAAATCAATCAGAGGGGAGAACAGGCTGAAGCAGCATAAATGCCTCTGCTGGGCATTTAAAGCTCTCCATAGCCCGACTCCATCCTCTCTTAGTGGTTTTATTATATATTCCCCCCTTCATTCACTCTATACCCCATCTGAACTGGCTTTCTTATTGTTGCTCACACATGACACTCCACAAACAGTCTATCCCCCTGCCTGGGAAGCCCTCTCTCTTCACTTCTGCCTCATAGAATCCCTTTGTTGTTACTTAATTATTTTTCAGTCGTGTCCAACTCTCTGTGACCCCATTTGAGGATTTCTTGGCAAAGATACTGGAGTGGAGTGGTTTCCCATTGCCTCCTCTAGCTTATTCTACAGGTGAGGAAACTGAGACAAACAAGGTTAAGTGACTTGCCTAGAGACACACAGCTAATGTCTGAGGTCAAATTTGAACTCAGGTCTTCTTGACTCCAGGCCTGTTTCACCTAGCTGCTCACAGAATCCCAGATTCCTTCAGTTACCAACTCAAGCACTTCCTTGTACATGAAGCCTTTACTGATCACCACTGCCCCTTCCTCCAGTGTCTGTGCTTTCTACCTGCCAATTAACAAAAACTTCCCTTATTTATTTGTATGTATGTAGAAACAGTTATGGATTTGGAATCCTTGTACCTGGGTTTAAAGACTGACTCTGCCTTTTACTATCTGTGAAACTTTGGGCAAGTAAACTCTTTGGGTCTCTTTTTCTTGAGTTGTCAGATGAGGGGTTAAAGCAGAGGTGTCAAACGTGGAACCCACGAAAGGCTTGAGTGAGGCTCAAAACAGGTGAAAAATATAATTGGAAAAGTTTCTATTTGAGTTTGACACTGCTGGGTTAGTCTAAGGTCCCTTAAGTACAAAACATAAATTGTCTTTGTAAGCCCAGAGTCTAGCACAATTCCTGGTAATAGCAGGCATTTAATAAATGCATGTTGATTGACTGATAAAAGGGGTGGTTATTCTACAGCCATGCAAGTAACCTTGTCATAGAAAATATCTTCTCTAGGCTCTAAGGCAGTCTTGATTCAGTCACCCAGCAGGTTCTCTCCATGTGACATCAGGAAGGTGATGACATAATTTGCAAGTGAATTAGATTTAAGTGAGGGAGGGCTGTGCAAAGTCATCAGCCTCACTTTCTCCTTCAGGGCCATCTAGGTTCAGTGGCCAGAGAGGGATCAGGATGACTGGAGATGACCTCACCACATGCCAGAGAGGAAATAGGATCAAGCAGTTCTAGTATTACTCTTTTTACAGATAAGAAACCAAGGGCTAGAAGAATGGGGCAGCTGGTCTGAATACACTTCACTAGTTTAGGCTGAAAGTGAAATCCAAAGGGGGTTTTCTGGCCCTAAACCAAGCTGCTTCTGTTGTGCTGATCATTGAAAGTATAGAAAGCAAACACCTCTCCAAACATCTGGCTCTCACAGTTTGCTTTACAAAGTTTTAATTGGTTCAGTGATCAAGAACTAAGCACCATGCAAACTCTAGCACCGAGGGGCAAGGCAACCTCTTCTCTGCTTATACATTTTTATACATAAAAACCCTATACATCTTGGGAACATAGATTGTACTAATATTAACTGCTACTCCTTCAATTTCTGGTGACTTTACATAACCCAAGTGGCAACCAAATCCAAATTAGGGTTCATGAGCTTCTTTTTACTATTGATAATACTACCAGACCCAGAAAGCCAAGAAATGTGGGGAGCAAAGAGCAAATAATGTGGAGAAATTCTTGAACAGTCAGAACCACCATAAAATGAAAGGGTTTGACAAGATGGCCTCCGAGGTCCTTCCTAGATCTGTGAACCTTGACTAAGCAAATTCCTATGATACTAAGGTCAAATTTCCCAGGGGCACTACTGTGCTGCCTTAGGGCATCTGAGTTGATGTCTGAAAATGTTCACAGATTCTGTTGGATATATCTTCAAACCCCAGATTCAATTAATCCCCAGCTAGGCCTTTGTAACTGAGAGAGCAGGAAAAGTTGCAAAAATACAAGCTAATGGTCAAGGAGGAGGAGAATAGAGTTCAAGATTTTGGAGGTGATTCATTTCCAAAGGAAGGTAGAGATAAAGGTGGCAAGAGAACTGAGTAAATCCAGAGTTGTGATTGGTAGTTAAAGATCCACTTAGACAGAAAACTTCAGTGTAGTGCCCAAGGGTTATGATCCTTTTCTGTTCAACATTGATATTAAAATTGAGTAAACATGTAGATTGTATAAAGATGGAGACTGAACCTGGGATTTCATTGATAAAGGGAACTGCCCAGTGTGATCATTCTACAAAGGTAGGGTGGCACTTTTTCTGTAACTTTTAGTCTAAAAAGTTTTCTAGAACACTGAGAGGTTAAGTCAATTTCCCAGGGTTCCATAGCCTCATATAAACTTATGAAAGGCCTAAACTTGATAGACAGAATAGATGAGTAATTGGATGACTCAGATCTGGGGTTTAAACCCCAGTCCCTTGATACCATCATGGCAAATGTCTACTGCAGAATTGTCTCCATCATTGTCATCATCATCACTAATATGAATGGAGTGGAAAATTTACAGACAGCTTTACATATGTTATTCTATCTATAACCTTTTTGGTGTAAATAATATAGGTATTATTGTCATTTTGCAGAGAAGGAAATAGGCTTAAAGACTTGACCATAATCACACAATTAGAAGTCCCCAAGGTTGGATTTAAACCCATTCAAAGTGACATTTCAACCCTGGTCTTCTTGACCCCGAGTTGAGTGTCCTTATCAGCTATGCCAGGTTGCCTTAGATAGAAAAAGGATTTCATTTTTTATGTTTATAAAGTGCTATGCTAACTTTAAGGCACTAGTGTCAGATATGATGCTGATGATGCCATATCATGATTAGTTAAAAGAACTTAAGATATTTAGGCTAGATTAAAGACTTAGTTGAGAATGGATGGTAGAGGATAAATGGATGCTTTCTTTAAATATTTATAAGTGTATTATGTAGGAAAGAGATCAGACTTGCTCTTCTGGGTCTTACTTTAGTAGGTGGGAACAGCTTCCTGACATTGCCTGTTCATGATATTCCCTGTAAAAGAAAGGCATCCCCAAGGCCAGCAGTGCAAAATGGAGTACAGAGGACAGTCTGCCCCAGTTAAGTCCACTTGTGCTTTAACGGGAAGTAGCCTGTTCTCCAGAGAATCCAGTCCACATCCCAGCCTCTAGAAAGATGGGGGAGAGGGGAAGTGGAGTTGGCAGGAAGGGAGCATAGTAGTGGGATAAGTAAGATCCTACAAAAGAGATGCAGTGCTACTGAAACCAGCATCATACTCAGGGAGCAGTGGCAATGCCCAGGGAGAGAATGAAGGTAAGTGAAAAGTTGGGAATCATAAAGTGGACAATTGTTGGAGAAGATGGGATGGAGTGGGATCACTCAAGCACATAGAGGGGTTTGCCTTGGTGAAGAGAAGGGCTACCTCTTCATAAGGAGATGATAGTATCAGAAGGCATCTGAATGATGTGAGATGAGGAGGATGGGAAAAGAGAGAGCTCTGCTGTTGAATACCCAATGATACTTGCCTCACATCAGCTCATCTAAAAACTTCTATTCTTAAATTCTCAACCCCACTCCCTTTATTTATAACCCCTTCATTCTTAGCAGAGAACTCCCATTGCCTCTTCTCTTTACCTTATCTCCCCATGATCCTAACCCTGCCCATCTTCATTCATCAATTATTCCCTCACTCTACTTTCCAAAATCTTTTATCTCTTCCCTCTACACAAATTACCTCCTCCCCACCCCCAGCACACTAGCATATTTAAGTCTCTATCTACCTAAAACAAGTTTCTCTCAATCCTTCTACCCCTTTGACTTATTATCTTCTCTTGCTACTTCTTCTTAACCTCAAACTTTTGGAAAAAATTAATCTATATTTGCTGCACCTGTTTTCTTACTACTGACCTACTTCTCAACCTCCAGTATCTAGGTGACTTCTTCTCCCACCCCCTGAAAGATGCTCTCTCTCCAGAATCATAATGCTATCGCCTCCCATTAGAGGTTTGCAAAATACTTTTCTCTAAACAACCCTGAATGTTGGCTTTTGTGGACTCTTAGCCTATTTTATAGACAAGTGCCTTTTCCATTACACCATGCTAATGGATACCCTTGAGGTACACAAAACTTCTCTCTTATGTAATATCAAAAATCCTGGGAATCCTTTTGGTAACTTGAATTTTCCCAATCTGGCTGCCCCAGAAAGTCCTTCCAGAGGGTGATGACTTAGAAATAAAAAGGCAGGAGGTTGAAAGTCATTTGGTTACCAAGCTAGAAATCACAATAATCCCAGTTAAAGTATTTGCAGCATTAATTCATGTGAATGCAATGGGGAAACACAGCTATGTTTTTTTGACTGATTATGAAGTGGCCCTTTACAAGAGTTTAGAGGTTTTAGAAGTTTAGAGAAGACAGATGAAAATAGTGTTACTTGGCAATGGCTGAAATACACAAACTATAATGACCAAACATGTAGTATCACAGTATTAGAACTTGGCAGAGACCTTAAAGGTCAATGAGTCCAACCTCTTCATTTTACAAACTGAGACAAGTATATGCATTTTAATTTTTTTTCTCTCCAGTGTTCCAATCACATAGGATCATAGATCTCTATCTGTAAGGGACCTCAGAGGAGGAGGTCAAAGGAACCACATAAGCCAACTACTCAAACATGCTAATTCTATAGATAAGGAAACTGAGGAACAGCGAAGGGAAGTGACATGCTCCAGGTCATGTAAATAATAAGTAGAAGAATCAAGATTGGTATCCAGGCCCTCTGCCTCCAAATCTAGCATTCTTCCACATCACCACATTGCTTCCCTCTTTCTAGGGCTTGATCCAAGCCAAGATATCTACATATTTAAAATGGAGCATGAGGGCAACTAAGGGACAGAAATTATAGAGTAGGTACAGTTGGATGTCTGAGGCTCACATGCTGCTCTCTGCATGCCCAGAATCCTCTGCTTTGGCATCCCGCCAAGTTTTATCCTCTCTTCTCTTCATGGTCTAAAATTATCTTCCTTTCTTTTTACAGGGGTATTGCCATAAAAATTTGCCCCCACCCCCAATTAAACCTTACAATTTTCACTGTGTAAAACTGGAAAAGATCTGAATAACTTCACATGAATATTCAATGAATGACATGTTAGCCCCACTTGGGGGAATTTTCATTTTTAAAAGAGAGTGTTTGGAGAGATAATACCCTTAACTCAGTGGGATGGATGGCTCAGAGTAGAATTTCAGGCACTGCTGCTCCTGCATAGTGGCAGAAGGCTCCCTAATGCAATAGGCAGTTACCTACTTACCCTATACACACAGACAGCCCTGAATATTGAATACAACACTAATACAATAAACACCCAAAGAAATGCAGAGAAACATGGGAAGACTTGATGTAGTAAATTAAGCAGAGCCAGGAAAACAATATAAACAATGACTACAATAACAAATGAAAAGAACATTATTAAGTAATCACAACAACTAATACAATCTCAACAACCACAACAACCCAGGAGAGGAAAGGAGGAAGTAATTTTTTTCCTTGTGGTAGAAATATGAGGGACTGTAATAGGCACAGAAAGTCAGACAAGGGCATTGTGTCAGTTGATTTTGTTTGATTTTTTAATTTGTTACATGAGAGGGCTCATTCTGTCTCACATGGATGTGATATATCAATAAAATTGATATTTTTAAAAAATGAACAAATACCCACAAAAATCTGAGCCACATCTAAGGCTCAGTGGCTTAATTCATAAGGCTAAGTGACTTAATTCATAAGATCCTGTCTAAGTGTTAGAGTCAGGGAAAGAATCATGTCAACTCCACACTTAAGAGATGTACGATTTCCAAGCTTAGCTTTCCAAATTCACTTTGAGAGAGCAAACTCATGTGCTCCCTTCTCTAGTAAGTCTTCCTTGATTACTCCCACCAGGAAGGATGTTTCCCATTGAATCTCTCAGATCACACCATTTGAGCTATCCCATTCACTAACTTGAGAGGCCCTGTGGATGATATAGCAGAAAACCAGCCTCAGAGTCAGAACATAAGGAGTTAAAGCCCCATTTCTGACACAGATCACTTAAGCTTTAGTACCAAGGGGCAAGGCAACCTCTTCTCCATTTATATGTTTTTATACATAAAAGACCAGAACTGGGTTTTTAACTTCTTGTTGTGTTGAGGATCTCTTTATCAGTCTGATAAAGATTACGGTCTTTTCTCAAAATATTTTTAAATTAATAAAATAAATATGATCATAAAGGAAACCGATTATGTTGAAAATTTATCAAAATATTAAAAATTACAACACCAAATTTGCAGATCCTCTGAAATCTGTCCATGGACTCTAGGGTAAGAACACCTATCAGGGAGCTTAAAGGAAACTTAGAGACACTTTATTCAAACTCCAGTGATCTTTAAAATGAGGAAATAGACCCAGTGAGTTGGAGTAACTTGCCCAAGATCACAAAACTACATTAATGGCAGCAACTGAAAAATGATTTTATTTGGAGGTTCGAGACCTGGTGTTCAAATTCTAGCTAAGCTACTTGCTACCCTAATGACCGCAAACAATATTCAACCTTTCTGGATCTTATTTTCCTCATTTGTAAATTTTAGGTGGTTGGACTAGGTGATTGCTTAGGTCCTTTTCAAATCGAAATCGATTATAACATTCCAGAACTAGAATTCAGGTTACCTCATTCATGGGCTCATAGTTTTGCCCCAGAAGGGACCTTAAGGAGCATCCAAATTTAAGCACCTTCATTTCACAGAGGAGAAAAACAATGCCCAATAAAGTATTGTGTTTTGCTCAAGGTCACAACATTCTTTCCCTTCATACCGATCTGCCTCTCTCTGGTGAATTTCACTGAAGCCCAGCCCATGTTCCTTTCCATTCATACTGACTGAGCACTTACATCCATTAGGTGCAATACATGCTATGCAGTGGGCATGGTCCCTGCCCTTAAGGAGAGTCACTCTCTGTAGCACTTCTGTCCAGATGTTCTGGATTCTTTCTTGGTTATTAGAGAAAGGATTTAGGTATCTAACTCGTTTTTGGTGCAGAAAGGTAGGAAAGGGACTGAAAAGCAAGGAAAGGGACTCTTTGTGAACATCACTTCCCTTCCCCTGATCTTGCATATGTGTAAAAGGAGGCTTCTGTTTCTCTGTGTGGTAGGTTTCTGAGCAAGCTGGATGAAAGTCTTGAACACTGCCTGCTGGCTCTTCCTACCTGCTGAATTCATTGATTGGAGAATACAGGTGCACTCTTGCTTCCAGCTCCAGAGGCTTGCTAATTAGAGATGAAGTCTTAGAATCGAGGGCTGGCAAGAGGTTCTCTCTCCTCACCTAAGACAGACCTCAAACCAGTCCCAAAAGAATATAAGTTCCTTGATGGTGGGAACTGTTTCATTTCTATCCTTGTGCTCCTGGGGCCTAGCCTGTGCACAACACCTCCCCCCCTCCTCCCCGCCACATACTTCAAATATCTTTTGAATTGGATACAATGAGCTGGGACCTGAATGATTTCAAAGGCAGAATTAATTTTACCTTGCATTCTTCATCCAACAGGTCCAAGATGCCAAGTTTAGCTTCTATCAGGTCGATGCAAGGCTGATTATCATAAAAATCAATCAGGGTCCATGGGATTTGCTCCTTCATATATTCTTCTTGCTCCAGTTTGAAGACATGCTGGAGTCAGAAGTGAGTGAGGAAGAGTTACATTTTGATGAAATGGTGGAGCACAAAGACCAGGGGAGTTAGGTGTCCCAGAAGAAATTAATCTCTCTTTAGGCTACATTAGACTCCATAGATTCTGAAAACATTTAATAATTTCCAGATTCAGCTCCTGATCACCAGTGGGGTATGATTTACTCAGATGTTTCTATTTTCCCACCTGGGACCTACCCTCACATCATTCACCCCCCCCATCTCTGCTCAAACCACAGAAATCACTAAATGTGGCTTTCAGCAATCTGGGCTACATCAGAGTTTGGACTACCCAAGAGTCAAGGGTGATCAGAAGTCAGACAGTATATCACCTAGATTCAGACTTCCTGATATGTATTGTATAGTATAGTATGGGCTATTCTTCTTGATGCAAAAGGCACTCACTAAAGTCCAAGGAATAAGACCAGAACATACAAAATTATCATAGGAGAGCAAAAAAGAACAACTTGAGCAATTCCACCAGTGGAACAAAGGGAGTCTACCCAATGAGTCTGAATAGGAGGCTTACCCAGTTGAATTGCTGTTGGAGTTTTTCATTTGCATAGTTGATACAAAACTGTTCAAAGCTGTTCACCTCAAAAGTTTCAAATCTGCAAAGTGGAACAAAAAGAGAAGTGAGTAGGGTGAGGACGATACTGTCTTTTACTCTGGAACCTGGTGCCTCAGGAGGACTAAAAAATAATGTAACCTCAACCCCAGCTCTAAATTCCAATTTGCTATTAACATATCATGACCATCAAAATGATTATCTGCACTAAAAGAAAAAGAAGCCCAAACTCTACAAAATGGTGATTATTCTAAAATTGTTTATTTTTGACTCAGAGACATTCACACACACACACACACACATACACACACACTACTTTTGTAAACTGTAGAATACTATATAACTATAAGCTAATATTGAGGACACACCCACCTCATTCTGAGTCCAACTCTGGCTTGTTGGGCCTTTGGCAGTACTTAATAGAGGTCCTGGCCAGATTTGGGGAAGGAAGAGGCCACACAAAAACGTGCAAGTGACAGCCTTCAAGGATAACTGGGAGCTGTCCATGGTTCTGAGGGCAAAATTCCAGAACCTCAGAGTTGGAAGGAAGCCTGGGGCCATTTAAAATGACCCATAACTGAAGAAAAAAAAATCCTCCTCTACAACATCCCTGGCAAGTGGTCATTCAACCACTGATTGAAGTTGTCCAGGGAGTGAGAGTTCATTGGGTTCCAAAGCAATCCATTCCACTCCTGGACAACTCTAATAGGAACTTTTTCTTTACATAAAATCTAAATTTGTTTCTCTACAACTTTTACCTGTTGCCTCTGGTTCTACTCTCTGAGGCCAAACAGAACAAGTGTGTCAATTTCTTGAAGACAGCTTTGAGAGCATTTTCATTCCACCATATCTTCTTTCTTTATCTCCATTCCAGGGTCTCAAATCCTTTCACTGCCCTGGCCATCTTCCTCTGAACAGACACAAGTTTGTCAGTGTCCTTTCTCAAATATATTACTCTGAATAGATACACTATTCCAGATTTGACATGACCAGGCATAGTACACTGGATCAGTCAACTCCTTTGTTCTGAACATCATTTAACATTCACAAGGTCTTAGATCTAGTGCTGCAAAAATTTCAGACATCCTCTAATCTAGCCCTTTCATGAGGACAAGAGAAGGATGAGGAAAATGAAGACAATAGGTGTTAAGTGAATTCCCAAAGTCACACAGATAGCAAGTATCCAAGGCAATATGTGAATCCAGGTCCTCTGACTCCAAAGTCAGTGTTCTTTGCCCTGAGCATTGAAAATGCCATTCATTTATCCAATATTTATTAAGTATCTAGTCATTCAAGGCAGTCATTGAGCATTTATTAAACATTTAATATGGGCTAGAAATTGAATTAAGTGCCAAGGTTACAAACAAAAAGGAAAAAATAGTCTGTGTGACCAAGGATCTCACAGTCTAATTGTCATCAACATGTGAACAATTATGTGCATATAAGATATATACAGAATAGATGGAAAACAATCACAAAGGAAAGGCACTAACAGTGGAGGCACTGGGAAAGGCTTGAAGAAGGTCTGATTCAAGCTTAGTGTTGAATGAAGCAAGATAATGTAACAGTGAGCTGTAACACTGGCAGGAATGGGGTAAGGATTTAAGCCTAATTTGGGAATATTGGGAGTTGTTGTCTTTATGTCACTAGGCTATGGGGGAGGGGGACAAAAGGTAGTAGTCTTCTGGCTGTGTGAGCTTTGCAGTTCTGGTTATGTGGAATGGTGGTCTACATGGCTGCAAGAAGATAATAGAATGCTCCAAAGTCTTTGGAAACAACTAGTAATCCAATTTATCTGGAAGGCAGAGTGCATGGAAGGGGGAAAGAGAGGAGAGAACAGGTATTTATTAAGTGCCTACTATGTGCTAGGCACTATGCTAACTAAGTTCATTACAAATACTATCTCATTCAATCCTCACAACAACTGTATGAAGAAGGTGCTATTATTATTCCCATTTTACAAATGAGGAAACTGAGGCAGACAGAGGTTAAGTGAATTGTCCAAAGTTGCACAGGTATTAAGTGTCTCAGACCAGTGCACACCTAATTTCCTGGAGCTGTGAATGCAAGAAAGGAAGGCTATAATCAGAAGGAAAGACCATATTATGCTGAAATCTGAAACTGTAGGAGTAGAAGACATCTTCAAGGTAGAGAAAACTATCAAAAAGAGGGTCATTGTAGAGCTGTAAAAGGCACCAGCAGTTAAGTGGTGGGAGTACAAGGAGACAATAAAAGTGCATGTACAGTAGTAGACTCGGAAATGGAAAGGATCTCATGGATCATGCAGTTCAAGCCCTTCATTTCACAGAAAAGCCTCAGAGAGATGATCTGAGATCAAGATCATGGTACCAAGTAAGTCTCAAGTGAGATTTCAATCCACCTCTTACTGATGCTTTGTATGCCTCACTGTACACACCCTCATACCCCATACAATCCTCAAGTGACAGGAAGCTTGAATCTGTGGACTCAAAAAACTGTTGGTTCTGAAGTCAGAGGATCTGGGTTCAAATTTTGCCCCTGAAAACTTATTACCTTTGTAACCTTATTCAAGTCAGCTTCCCTGGTACTCAAATCCCTTATTTGTAAAAGAAGGAGATTAGACTAGATGGGATCCTTTCCATATCTATTTTTTTTGGTCATTTTTTAAATTAAATCTATTTTTAGTTTTCAACATTCATTTCCACAACATTTTGAGTTGCCAATTTTCTCCCCATCTTTCCCCTACCCCCACTCCAAGACCGTGAGCCTGCAGAGTACCCTTTCCCCCAATCTGCTCTCTCTTATATCCTCCCCCATCCCTCTAATTTTCTAGTAGGAAAAGATGGATTTCTATACCCCAGTGCCTGCATATCTTATTTCCAAGTTGCATGCAAAAAACAATTTTTTAAACATTTGTTTTTAAAAACTTTGATTTCCAGATTCTTTCCCTTCCTCCCTCCTCACCCAACCCCACTGGGAAGATAAGCAATTCAATATAGGTTGTACATGTGTAGTTACATAAAATATTTCCATAGAAGTTATATTGCAAAAGACTAACCACATTTCCCTCCATCCTATCCCGCCCACCCCATTCTATTCCCTACCTTGACCCTGTCACTTTTCAAATCTATGTGCTTCTAACTACACTCTCCCCCGACCTGCCCTCCCCTCCACTATTTCCCCTCTTCCCCCCTTCCGCCTCACTTTCCTGTAGGGCAAGATACCCAAATGAGTGTGTATGTTATTCCCTCCTTAAGCCAAATTCAATGATAGTAAAGTTGACCCCTTCCCATTCACCTTCCTTCTCTTCCCCTCCATTATAACAGTTTTCTCTTGCCTCTTTTGTATGAGATAATTTACCCTATTCTATCTCTCCTTTTCTCCTTCTCTCATTATATTCCTTTCTCACCTCTTGATTTTATTTTTCAGATATCATCCCTTCCTGTTCAACTGATCCTGTGCCCTCTGTCTATGCATACATATACACAGACTCACATATGCATCTATACACAATACATCCTCCAATACATACATTCCCTTCAACTATCCTCATACTGAGAAAAGTCTCATGAGTTACATTATCATTTTTCCATGTAGCAATGTAAATAGTTCAACTTTAATAAGTTCTGTATGATTTCTTTTCCCTCTTTACCTTCTCATGCTTCTCTTGCTTCTTGTATTTGAAAGTCAAATTTTCTGTTCAGCTCTGTTTTTTTTTCATCAAGAATGCTTGAAAGTCCTCTATTTCATTGAATGACTATATTTTCCCCTGAAACATTATACTCAATTTTGCCAGGTAAGTGATTCTTGGTTTTAATCCTAGCTCCTTTGACTCTGGAATATCCCATTCCAAGCCTTTCACTCCCTTAATGTAGAAGCTGCTAGGTCTTGTGTTATCCTGATTGTGTTTCCACAATACTCAAATTATTTCTTCCTGGCTGCTTGTAATATTTTCTCCTTGACCTGGGAACTCTGGAACCTGGCTATAATATTCCTAAGTTTTCTTTTGGGGATCTTTTTCAAGAGGCAATCAAAATTCTTTCAATTTCTATTTTGCCCTCTGGTTCTAGAATATCAGGACAATTTTCCTTGACAATTTCTTGAAGGATGATTTCTAGGCTCTTTTTTTATCATGGCTTTCAGGTAGTCCAATAATTTTTAAATTATCTCTCCTGGATATATTTTCTAGGTCAGTGGTTTTTTCCACATTGCCTTCTATTTTTTCATTTTTTGGATCTGTTTTATAATATCTTGATTTCTCATAAAGTCGTTAGCTTCCATTTGCTCCAATCTAATTTTGAAAGAATTATTCTCTTCAGTGAGTTTTTGAAATTCCTCTTCCATCTGGGCAATTTGACTTTTTAAGGCATTATTCTCCTCATTCGCTTTTTGAGTCTCTTTTGCCATTTGAGTTAGTCTACTTTTTTTTTTTTTTTGCTTTTTGAAGGGCAATTGGGGTTAAGTAACTGGCCCAAGGTCACACGGCTAGGTTTTTGTTTGTGTGTGTTAAATGTCTGAGGCCGGATCCGAACTCAGGTCCTTCTGACTCCAGGGCTGGCGCTCTACTTACTGCACCACCTAGCCACCCCAAGTTAGTCTACTTTTTAAGGTGTTATTTTCTTCAGTATTTTTTTAGGTCTCCTTTAGCAGGCTGTTGACTCACTTTTCATGATTTTTTTGCATCGTTCTCATTTCTCTTCCCAATTTTTCCTCCACTTCTCTTACTTGATTTTCAAAATCCTTCTTGAGCTTCTCCATGGTCTGTAACCAATTCATATTTTTCTTGGGAGCTTCTGATGCAGAATTTTGACTTCAATGACCTCTGGTTCCATGTTTTGATCCTTTTTGTCTCCAAAAAAAGATTCTATGGTCTGATTGTGTTTCCTCTGCTTGCTCATCTTGCCAGCCAATTACTTGCCTTTTGAGCTCTTTTCCACAGTAGAACTCTGCTTCCAGATTGCAGAGATCTATGTCCCAAATCACTGTGGTTTTCACAAATGTTGTCAGAGGTCTGAGGAGGGTGCCCTCTCTAGAGACACCCCAAGTTCTGGCACACTGCCACATACCCCAGGACCACCACCCAAGACCATGATCCAGATCCAAGCAGGTCAAAGCAAGAGTGATTACCCTCTGAATGGTTGCTTTGTCCCCCTATGATCTCCAGGCCAAGAGCTCTGGACACAGCCCCTACACCTCTACCACTTCTCACCCCAGGGCAGGGGCCTGGACTGCACTCTTCCATCATGTGGTTCCAACAGTGTTCCCCACTGACTTTTTACTTTCTCTTTGGTGTTTATGGCTTGAGAAGTCTGGAAACTGCCGCAGCTGCTGGTGATTCACTCTGATGAATTCTACCCTGGCCAGTCTGTGCCATGGTCAGGGGCCGGAACCAAGGCTCACTGGGGACTGTGCTCAGCTCCCAGCTTGGTGTGATACTCTTCCTATCAGCCTGCCAGGCTGCCTTCAGTGGGAGATTTGCTTCTCTCTGTCACTCTGTGGGTTCTGTAGCTCTAAAATTTGTTTGGAGTCATGTTTTACAGGTATTGGAGGTAGTTGGAGCCAGAGTCCAGCAGAGTTCCTGTTTTGACTCGGCTGTCTTGGCTTCACCCTGATCCCTTCCATATCTAGATCTATGATCTTCCTAGTTGTTTCCAAATCCTTACCTCTCTCTATCTTTACCCTGGACCAAGAGTGTTCTTGGTACCAAGTGGATTCTTGATTTTACTGAAAAGAACTCTTACAGTCTAGAATAAGACTAGTTTCCTGGGTCCTGTCTGTCTAGAGTGGTCATTACAAGAAAACTACTTTGCAAACTTGAAGGCCTTATATAAATATTGTTGCTGTTGTTAACCTGAAAAGTACTAGGTATAAAATGGAATTCAATAAGGTATATTCGGATGTCATGATGGCAATGGCTTCAATTAATCTAACATAGCTGGATACTGGCTTTCTTTTGAAGAGAAAGGACAAAAGTCACATTTTCATTAACATGGGAGAAAAGATAGCAGAATGACCATTTGTGGAAAGACCACGAGGAAAGGAACCAGGAAATGTGGGCTGTGTGCCTAGCTCTACCACTGACCTGCTGTGTAATCTTAGACAAATTACTTAGCCTTTTTGCAGTTAATTTTCTCCACCAACAAAAATGTTACTACCTCCCTCAACTACTTCAGAGTTATTACAAAGATGAAGTTAGACAACAGTTGTGAGTGCTCTGAAAAATATGAAATACCACAGAAGTGTAGCAAAGGTAGCCTGGCATAGAAAAGAGTTCCCTATTCCCAATTCTAGCCACTATTTCTAAACTAATAAAAATACAAGGTCTTAAAATGTACATAAAGGTAACCAATGATAGATTGGACTGGAAGTGACTTTGAAAACCAAATTCAAGTTTTAGAGACACCAGATATTCAAGATTGAAAATTTTTAAGCAACTCTTTTTCTATTTTATTTCATTTTTCAATGCAGAGCCATTTATTTTGTCTCTCCTATACACCATTATCAATTTAAAAGAAAAAACCCTCTTTTAACAAATATGTACAGTCAAGTAAAAAAAATGTTTACCTTGTCCATGTCTACAATGTATATTTCCTTCTGTATTTCAAACCCATCACTTCTCTCTCAGGATGTAGGTGGCATGCTTTATCATTGGTTTTCTGAAATCATGATCAGTCACTTCATTCACTGGTGGCTTTAAGTTTTTCAAAACTGATTGTTGTTAAAATGTTTTCATTTTGTATAAATTATTCTCTGGTACCACTTACTTTACTCTGTATAAGTTTATACAAATCTTTCCAAATTTTTCTGAAGTCATTCTTTTCATAATTTCTTGAAACACAACAGGAATTACATTTAAATACCACAATTCATTCACTCAATCACTCTTCTACTGATGAGCATCTCCTCAGTTTCCAGTTCTTTGCCACCACAAAAAATGTTATAAATATTTTGGCACAAATGTCTTTTTCATCTTAGGTGGGTTTTTTTTTCTTAAATATTTCTTTGGGATAAAAGCCTCAAAGAAGTATTGCTGGGTCAAAGGGAATGCAGTTTAATGACTTTTTGATCAGAGTTCTGAATTGCTTTCCATGACTGGAGCAAAATTCACAGCTCCACCAATTGTATATTAATGTGCATGTTCTACAGCAAGCCCCTATAATACTTCTTGTTTTTCTTTTTAAAAGTCTTTGCTGATCAAAGATAACTCTGAAGAACTTATGATGAAAAATGCCACCTATCCCCAGAGAAAGAACTGATAGAGTCTGAATACAGATTGAAACATACTCTTTTTTAACTTGATTTTCTTGAGGTTTTTTTTTTTCTACAACAGGACTACTATGGATATGTTTTATATGACTACACATGTATAACCTATATTGAATTGCTTGCTTTCTCAATGGGGGGGGGTGGGATTTGGTCAGGGAAGAAAGAAGAGAATTTGGAACTCAAAGTTTTAAAAATGAATGTTAAAAATTGTTTTTATAAGTAACTGGGAAAAATAAAATACTAAATAAAAAGAAAAAAATTTTTTTTTAATTTTTGCCAATCTAATAAATGTGATACCATAACTCTAAGTTGCTTTAATTTAAACTTCCTTAATGATTTGGAGCATATTTTCATACCACTTTTGATAAATTGAATGTCTTCCTTTGGTAAATATTTAACAATTAACAATTTAGGGAATGACTTATTCTTATAATTTGAATAATTCCTTATAGATCTTAGAAATGAGACTTTTATCATAGAAACTTGACAAAAAGACTTTTGTTTTCAGATAACTGTTTTTCTTCTAATTTTAGGCTTCATTGGTTGTTGTTTTTGTTGTTGTTGTGTGTAAAGTTTTTAATTTTATATGCAATAAAAAATGTCCATTTAATATTATATGACCTTTCCTACCTTTTATTTTGGTACAAATTCTTCTCCATCCATATATGCAAAAGAAATTTCTCTATTGTTTCTATAAGTTTCCTGGATGAATATAATCGGTCTTGCCGGCTAAGTTATTCTTGGCTATAAGCCTAAGTCTTTTGACTTTTGGAATCTTTTATTCCAAGCTTTCTACTCCTTTACATTGGTATCTGCTAAATCTTGTGCAATCCTGACTGCTTTCTTTGATTTGGAAGTTCTGGATTTTTGCTATGGCATCCTAAGGCATCCTGAGGAGTTTTCACTTTGGGTTTTCTTTCAGGAAGTGACTGGCAAATTCTTTCTATTTTTACTCTGTCTTCTGCTTCCAAAAAATCTGGATAGTTTCATTTGATGATTTATCAAAATATGGCACCCAACTTCACTTTTTGGGTCATGTATCATTTTCTTCACCTATAAAATGAAGATGATAACAATGCCTATTCCCAAGGACTGTTGAAAGGATTAAATGAGATAGTATTTGTGAAGCACTTTGAAAACCTTAAAGTACTATATAGCACTTTGAAAATCTTAAAGTGCTATAGACCCACCTATTATTATGTCTTAAGGTAGTCCAAAGATTCTGAAGCTATCACTTCCTGATTAGTTGTATTTGATAAGAAATACCTTCCATTTTCTTCTAATTATTTTTGTCTTTTGATTTTGTTTTAATATTTCTTTTCTCATGGAGTCAATTTCTTTTTGGTTCAATCTAATTCTCAAGGAGTCTGTTACTAGGGTAAAGTGTGGTACCTCTTGAATTAAAGTTGTTAATTTTCTTCTCTAGCATTCTCATTTCATTGGTAACATAACTTTTAACTTAAAACAAAGCAAACTTTTGCTTCATTTCTTCTGGAAAGTTGGTCGACCTTGTGGCCTAGCCAGTTCCTTTTGAGGCTTTGGTTGGAGGTAATTTTCTTCTTCTGTGTTTGTGTCTTGGGTGTCCCAGGCACCAAAACAGATCTTTATCTTTATTTATTCATTCTTTCTGACATATTTATTGCATAGGAACTTTATTTTAGCACTAAGTTCTGCACCTTTCTGGATGGAATACCAGAGCATTGCTTGGTCCTAATTTTTATGCCTTGGGGTCCCTGATGATGCTTTCTTCAGGTATTAAATGATGTGTTCCTCAAGGATCTCAGGGATGACTCAGGCCAAGCACCTGTAAACTGGTAACGTACCCCCAAGCAGTCTGATCTCATGTAAATGGTGGGCTTACTGCCCACCTGGTCTGAGTTTTACAATATCCTTACCCCATTTTGGGTCTGAGTAAAAGAACTCAACTTTTCCTCTAGATAGAGCTCCAGTGAGGTCCTAGTCCCTGTCAGCTGGCTAGAAGTCTCTGAAAGTTCAGATTGGTAGCACTATAGGCTTTCCCTTGGCCTGAATTCCCTGTCCTGGTCCACTGAGTGTCAGCCTCAAACCAGTGTAAGGGCTGAATCTGTGAACTCAATCCAGGGTCAGTGCCACACAATTGCTGATCGTTCCTGTTCCTGCTTCTTCCTTGCCAAGAACACAGCCTCCGGCCACCTCTGAGCTGGATCTGCTGACTGAGCTACCACTCCCTGCTCTGAGACGCAGTCACATCAGCCTGGAGGTTAGCCACAGCTTCCACCCTGCAACCACACTCGGATGCAGAACCATACAGCTACAGACTGGCTTCTGCTCTCCTGCTCCCTGCAGGCAGCCCCTGCCTGGTCTGGCATGCTTCTTAGATTTTTGTTGGAGTTGTGGAGAAAGCTGGGCTGGATTGATTTATCCAAATCTATCATCTCGGCCAGTTCATCTTTAGGGAGTTTTTCAAGGAGCATGTTACAGAAAGGCAAAAGAATGTTTTGCAGGTTAAGAATGGGACAAGAGGGGACAGCAAGTTGGCTCAGTGGATGAAACCTCAGTCCAGGAGTCAGGAGGACCTGAGTTGAAATCTGACCTCAAACATTTACTAGCTATATGATCCTAGGAAAGTCACTTAACCCTGACTGCTCCCCACCCAAAAAAAAAGAACGGGACATTAAAGGATTGCAGGGAAACAAAACTTTGGGCCATGTTTATGTGGGAGAAATGAGAAAATTTGATAAAATCAGATCAAAGAAACTGAAGCTGAGTTAGGGGCAGGGTGGGAGGCAAGGATACCAAGGGCTCTTTTCTGGACCCAAAGGTAATATAGCACCTGCTGTTAATTACTTCATTCCAGGGCTGCCTATCTCAGGAGAGGCATTTAAAGAGAGGTTAAGTCCTGATGCCCAAAATGTAACTTGCACTTGGAGATGGAGCAGCAAACAGCTATGTCTAGGGCCAAAATTTAATTAATAAAACCTGAAAAGATTAAAGAAGTACTGTGGCAATTTGGTCAGATAATGGGAATTGGTGTGCAGAAAAGATTTGTCTTGGCTTGTCAGATAAAGGATTTAAATATCTTCCACTTGTCATTTTTAAAGGTTTATATTAGTAGCCTCCATGAAGAACATTCTCATTAAGTCAAGATGCCCTGAAATTAGCTCATAATTTCTCTATTTCTAAGATAATATCTGGTAACAATTCCCCTGCTATCTAATATAATTACAATAATATAGGAGGGCCACAGAGAAATGATAGGGTTTCATAGCTTTGAAAATTTACAAGAGAATTGACCTCAAGGAGATCCAGTGCTTGGAAGATAGGACACTTACCCCCTTTACAATAAAGTTATTACATCTTCCATAATCCCTTCCATCTATGCAGTTGCTTTTTCTTTTCTTTTTAAAATAAACACAATAGATTGATTTATAGCTCACATTAACATGTCACAAAGAAATTTATAAGCCAGAAGGAATTGGATTTCTCCAGTAAAATCAATGTCAGGCAAATCTTGCCCAGCATACTGGAAGGAGGAAGCAGAGGAGAAAGAAGGTGAAAGTTGGAGGTGGGGGCTCGACATCCAGATGCCTGGACTGTAACTCATGATGCACATTAACACAAATTACCTCCCCACTGTCCATCTCTAAAAGGCAGACACACCTATAAGAAGAGTGTTGGGAAGGATAAAGCCCAGTGTGAGGCTTCTCAAAAATGATAAAGACTATCAAGAAAGATAGTGCAGCCTGGTGGATACAGAGCAGGCATCAGGGTCAGGAAGACTTCAGCCAAGTTCTCCCTATTACACAGACCTTGGGCATAGCCCTCAGCCTCTCACTGTCCTCTGGCAACACTCTGAGAATGTAAATTGCAAAGCAGGTACTGATCTTATTGGTAGAGGAAGTTAACTCACTGTGATCTTCCATATCAATTAAATCACATATCCAGTTAAAAAAGTAAAAAGATATTTTTAAGTTATATGGGGAGAAGAGAACAAAAATGCAAAATGGTCATTGCTTGGAGTGGATGGGACAAAAGCAATAAATAACAGAGAAAAACCCCAGAACTATTTAACTCCGCAGTAATTTGCTTGCCTCTTCTATTCAGAATGATGTTAAGACTAGAAAGAAGTTAATTGGGTATTGAGACCCAAGATAAATGAGGTGGTCTGAGAAAAGACTTCCTAATTGCCAATGAGTTCGAGTCAATAGGTCCAGATAAATTATATCTCAGAACTTGTACACGTGATTTCTCTCAGTGGTCTTGAGGGTGCTGTGAGAAAAATAAAAGCAGAGATGAACAAAGGGTGTCTTGCTTCTCAAGAATTCCGAGGACTGAACAGACTTGTCACCAGGAAGTTAAGAACAAAGAGATTGGGTTTTTGACCTCAGCAGTTCATGAAACCCATCTAAGTTGTAGATGGGTTCAAGTTGTGAGAGTGGAGGAAAGCAGCATAGTAGAGAATACCAAATCTGGAGACAAGTTCCACCTCTAATAATTACTACCTGTGTGATCCTGGCAAGTCACTTAACCTTTCTGAGTCTGTTTTCTCAACTGGAAAAGGAGAGATGGTGAATTCAGCAGACAGAGCATTAGCTTTCACCTCAGGAAGTCCTGGGTTAAAATCCTACCACAGACCCTTAAAGGCTAGCTATGTGATACTGAGCAAGTCATTTAATTCTATAGGCCTCAATTTCCTCATTTGTAAAATGATCTTTCCCAGCTATAGATCTACAATCTTGTCATCCTAAGGTAGGGATGGGGGGAGGAAAGAAGAAATCAAATCAGAATTTAAGTGCCCACTATGTGCCAAGCATTGGCACTTAAAAGAAGTTGTTCTACAAGGCCTTTGACATGCTTTCTACCTCCTGGATTTTAAAATCCTATAACTTTTGGAGGATAAGAGGAAGATGAAGAAACATGAAATATGAGGATAAATTGAAGTAACCTGGGGCATTCAGCTTAGAGAAGATTCCAATGGGTGTGGCAGGTGACTAGGTAATGTTTCCATATATTGCAATTGTCATCATATAGAAAAATTAGGCTTTTTCTGCTTGGTGCCAAAGGGAAGGGCCAGAATGGATGGGTAACAGCCAAAGAAAGGAAGGTCACAACTCAATCTAAGGAAGAATTTCTGGCAATTCCAACAGTCTAAAAGTCAAACTTGGCTGCCTCTGAAAACTTTCCCAACTATGGAAGTCTTCAATCTAAACCTTCAGAATAATTTGTCAGGAATACGAATGAATAATCATTCATGTAGGGACTCAACAACCTCTGATTTGCCTTCCTACTGGGAGATCCCAGGATCTTGGGTTTTCCTGAACAGAAATGACAACTTGACCAAGACACTTATCAGGGATGACACAACAGTTCAGGGTCACACTATCATCAAATCTTTCTCTAGGGGATGAAAATGTGAATCAAATTTCCCCATGAAGCACTCCCAAGTCGGCCAGCCAACTAGTTCCTATATATTTATTTGTGAAGTCATAAAGAGCATAGAATTAAGGGTAGAAAAGACGTTAGAAGTTTTCTAGTCTGTTCCAACCTTCCCACTTTACAGATGACAAAACTGAGTTTCAGAGAAGTGCCTTAAACTAGTCCAAGGTCACACAGGGATAAAAAACAGACCCAGGATTCCAATGCAGGTCCTCTGAGAGCAAATCTTTCCACTGAACCCTCTTCCCTGAGTAATAATAAAATAGAAAAACAAACAAAAAAGCTATCTTCAGGAACTCCTTCAAAGTACAGATTTTAGCAAAAGTTCATAGAAGCAGTAAGCCTATGGAGACTTAATTAAAATGCACCCCTAAGGGGATTATGCTGGATTGGGCAGGAAACTAAATGTTTGAAAATTTGCTTTATAACATGTAAAATATGGTATAGGACAAAGAGAACTAAATGTCAGCAGATTTCATTTCCTTCCTCTTACAACTAACTAAAGCTTCCACTCCGAGGGTGCTGCCAGGTCCAGAAGTTCTCCTCTAGGATGCCCTCCCTGGTGTGCCCAGGCTGTGCCCCACCCCCACTCCCACCCCTCCTGCTGCCTCAGCATTTTCATCTCTGGAGTCAAAGGAAAATAAATGTGTATTCATCCCAAATTGAAGCCATTTATTTCCTGCAGCCTCCAGGAGGGGAAAGGAAATAAAGGCCCCAAGATCACAATTAATCAGACTTGTGGAGGCAAATGTTTGCTAATGTAACATGAAAAGGAAAACCTTGTGTGGAAGCTGCCAGCTTCTCTCCAATTACTTTTTAACCCCTGTTCCCACCCAGGGAGAAACACCCCGTGGGCAACTTCAGAGAATTTTAGTTAAGGAAAGGGATTTAGTTGGGATTGGCTTAATTACTGTGGGTTTTGCCTGCTCTGCAATTTTTCGGGGGTGGGGTTGAGGAGGCCACTCTTGGGCAAAGTCTTTAAATGTTGAGACCCTAGAGGGAGCAGATGGATAAAAGGGAGAAACTAAAGGGGCTGCCTTACAGACCCTAGAATGACAGAACCTATAAGTGAAGGGCTCTTACTCTTTTTTGTGTCTTCTGAAAGTCTAATGACACCCAGGGACCCTTTCTTAGAATAATGTTTTAAAATACATAAAAATACAGGGTTGCAAAGGAAATAAATTCTATTGAGTTATAAAATATGAAACAAACAAACAAATCATCCACTGTCCCATGAGGTTGTTTGATGGCTGTGAAAGGGAAGTTTCATTATTATTCAGTTTGACACCTGGGAAAACTCTAACAGGGTACCAGTGATGTAGTGAAAAGGAAGAGGGAGAGGGAGAAGGAGAGGGAGAGAGACAGAAAGAAAGAGAGAAAAAGGAGAGAGAGAGGTTTCTTCCTCTACTTGTTCTAGTCTTCTGTTCATACATTTATTTCTAAAACACCCTAATGTCTCCCCTCCACCATAATAAATTTATGTATAAATAAACATAGCTATAAATTTAATGTATTAGTATATCAAAATATAATTTAATTAAATTGTGTTTATTAAATATATTATTAAATAACTTTATTAAATTGTCACTGATATATTAATATATTTAAACATAAATCTGTAAATAAAATATATTTAGACTACACTCCTATTTAACCTGAATCACTCACACACACACACACACACACACACACACACACACACACACACACATTCTCAAACCAAATTTGTTCTGAAAAGTTCTGTTCAATGATAACTAAGTCATTTATAATGTCACCAAAGTACTTTAAGATCTCTAAGCACCTTCAGAATCATCAAAGGAAGAAATTCTGTTCTGAATTACTTTAGTGTTTTCTACTTTACTATATTCTATAGTCTATTCCTTTTAAAATCTGCAATCCACATAGCTAGATTATGCAGGGGTTTGCTGGAATCAGCACATACTGGCTCACACTTGTTTAATTTTCAGTGTGAGCATTTATACTTCAGATAAAGACAAATGCTACAATCTGGAGTCTGTTTATTGTTTTGTTGATTGTCTACCATAAGTTCCCAAGATGGGTGATACTGCTCCCCTAGAGGGTGCTGGAACAATGGAGGGAGTGGTAGCAGCCTCTGGTGGAATTGAGAGGCATTGAATAAAAATAAGGGGTGGTGGAAGCATAAAGAAAGAAGAAAATTTTGAAAAACGTTTGCATGTTTCATCTGTTGTATAACAGAGTTAAAGTCACAGTGATTACATTATTTTCCAAATAAACACACAAAATGCAAATTATAACAGATCAGTGGTCAAGTCTGCTGACAGGTCTTAACAAGCAAGTATTGGAAGACCAGTGTGTCTGTTGCTGTCAGGAAGTCCAGCATGCTTCAGCAGGAATATGTGCAAGTCATGACTTGCTTACAATACAACACTAACTATAAGGTTACATAATATGATATTGCATCATCAAAATTTCAATGCAAGAAAAAATCCCACAAAGATAAACTTGAGAGCAGAGACTCTTCGGTTTTTGTGCTTGTATTGTCAGCCTATCACCCAACATCTTCCAAAGATAAGATGCTAAGTGTTTGCTGAACTGAATTGGATCAATCATCATCCTAGGGCCTAGAACACAGCAACATCTTCAAGCTGTACCCAAGCACACAAGACAGTTCTCCCCAATAGTGCTCAGAAATTTGTACTTAATGCCCCGCCCTCCCAGCAACTTTTTTTCTCTTGCTTTCTGTAGTCTCCTCTCTTCTCCCTCATTATCAGCTGTCACTTCTTGCTGTTGTCAGTGTTATTGATTTTGGCAGCCAGTTCCATGTCCCTAGCCTAATCTACTGTAGTCTAGGAAACCAAATAACTAAATTCATTAGAATGGTATCTAAAATAGACCACAAACTACAATTCAGGTTGGTCGGTTGCTACCTCATCTGTCAAGCCTTCCTTCATACCTCTACAACTACTGATGTTCTTGCCTTTTAAAAAATTACCTCTAATTTAGTTATCTGTGTACATGTTGTCTTCTCACCTCACCTCCAACCCCTTCAGTAGAATATAAGTCCCTTGAGGGTAAAGATCGTTTTGTTTTTGTCTTTCTCTTCCTAACACCCAGCATAGTACATATCTCGAACACAAAAGATGCTTAATAAATGCTTGCTAAACTGAACAATGTCCAGAGAGACTGAGTGTAGTACATGAGCTTTGATTCATAAATTATAAGACAAAATATTTTGATTGCTCAAAAGCCATTTTGGGGGCTTCATTTCTGGTTTTCAGTTATGTATCTTATAATTAGGAGTACCATATTAAGTGATCTCTAAATAGTTGAAGGTGTCAGAGAATCCTGAGATAAGTAAGGTAATGCCAGATAAATATTTGTTTAATCTTATGTTTTATTTATTAGAATTTAGAATGGCTAGGATAAAAGAGGGTGTTTATTTTTTAGTATGAGGCAGTTGGTGTTAACAGACACCAGGGGAGTTATATGGAGAGGGGGAAGATGTGTATGCTTCCCAATCTAGGAACAGATGAAATGACATAACATTGAAGCTTTGAATGTGGTTGACCAAGATAGACATTTGCCTGAAGAAATGAGAAATGTTTCTTGTCAGAGAGAGTTGATTAGAATATGTGCTTGCAGGCTAGTGAACATATCCAACACTTTTGTTAATAGGCAGTCCCAAACGGGCTGGAGCCTATAACAGATGAGCCATAGCAGTGAATGAAACATGAGATAGACTGTCATTGAAATAACACAGGAAGAAAAAGGTTTATGGAATCAAAACTGGAGGACAGTTCATTTTAATAATGAAGATGTTTAAATAGTACCTGAGGGTTTGTTTTTCTTTAAACCTTGCTTTACCTTATATGTCATATGGGTTTGTTTGTTTGTTTGTTTGTTTGTTTTTTGAAGGGGAGAAGGCAGGGCAATTGGGATTAAGTGATTTGCCCAAGGTCACACAGCTAGTAAGTGCTAAGTGTTTGAGGCCAGATTTGAATGCAGGTTCCACTGACTCCAAGGCCACTGAGCCACCCAGCTGCCCCCTCATCTGGTTTTAAACAAAAATTAATATTTATTCAATATAGGTGTTACTGCTTTGATTTAAAAAAAATTAAATTTTGTAAGGAAAAAAAAGCAGATCATATATATCTAAGGTCTTCTTGGTTAGTTATGTCTAAAATATGCTTAACTGTAAAGATTTACAATTAACCTGTGCGGACACCAATGTGGATCTACCAGAATTTACCAACTTCAGAATGCCTGTGCTGAGGGCACTAATCTCACATATCTTTTCATACTCTCTAACCTGAGTGATGGAAACACAAGATTTCCATAAGGTTAATATTTACTACAGATACATGATTCACACCAGCCCTTCCCCATCTTCAATGTAGTGTGACCACTTTCACTCTCTGTTGTCCTGGTCATCAATTTAGAAAAGTAGAAAGGGAAAACTCAGAATATCAAGACACACTAATAATACGTTCTAAGCAGAAGCAATACACTTAAAGCCTGACAATAAGGGAGTGAAAGTTTACCAAGAAGGAAGAGAGAAAGAACGAAAATTTATGACCAAGTCAGTTTGCTGAAGAACATGGGTGCAATAATCTTATTAGCTGTGAAAGGGGAAAAAATGAGGTATATTCTAGAACACACAAGGCAGCTGTTTCCTTCTATAGTAACACTGTAGAAAAAGGGCAATGCCCAGAGCAAAAGTTACCATAGGAGGAAGAGTTGACAAGCCTCCTGCATATACACAAAGAGGCAAGATGCCCAGGAACAGGTGTTATGGTGAATGCTCAGCTATGGGGAGTTGCCATCTCTAATTACTACCCAGGATTACCTGATAGAAAGAGGAATATTTCAGACAGTGCGGAACTAGTTCCAAAGCTAGTGATGATTACACTAATCTAATTAGTTCTAGAGAAACCACAAAGGTGGATTTGTGACCCAGGTGGAAGAAACAGAATCACAGATTATGTGTGAAAGGTTGTGCTTCCCTGGGATTTTGTGCTGTTAGATTTGGAACCTAGAGGGTTTGTCTTAGGCATTTGTGCCAGGAACAGAGACCCCCAAGACAAGGTCAGACAGGATGTGATCAAGTCTTTTCAAGTCACAGAAGGAACTAGGTTGTAACATACAATAGCCCAGACTGTAATGACTATTGTTCAGTCATTTCAGTCCTGCTTGACTCTTAGTGACCTCATTTGGGGTTTTCTTGGCAAAGATACTGGAGTGATTTGCCATTTCCTTTCCCAACTCAGTTTACAGATGAAGAAACTGAGCCAAACCAGGTTAGGTGACTTGCCTAGGGTCACACTTGCCCAGGGTCTGCCAGAGATCAGATTTGAACTCATGAAGATGAGTTTCCATTATTCCAAACCCAGTGCTCTATCCATTGCACCACGAAGTTGCCTAGTCTTCCCCCTCTAATATATGCCACAGGGTAATTTCTTCCCTGCCTCCCTTGTGGTAAGATATGACCACCATGCTGAACAAGTTGGAATATTTAGTTAAATAAAAATAATGATATATCTAAAGACCTACCCTCATGTTTAAAAAAATACTACACAAATAGAAAAAAAATACCCCCCAAATGGGGGTGGTGTGGCTAGAGAGCCATTCATTTGAAAATGATTTGTTTTTAGCAAACTATAAGCTCAGTATGGGTAAACATCAAAGAAGTGAATGCAACTTTAGGCTGAATTAAGGGCATATTTTCTCAGACTAAGAAGGTCTCCTTCTTAGTCTTTGCCCTGGTCAGATGCCATTTGGGACATTATTCAGACTGAATGGGCTATAGGACAATGGTGTCAAACTCAAATAGAAATGAGGGGCCACTCAACTACACATGAGGATTTTTGTGAACCTTATATTAACTTAGAAAACCACACATCAATATTTTCTCTATTGTATTTTTATTTATTTAAAAAATATCTCCCAGTTACATTTTAATTTGGTTCAGATTACACTCAAGAGTGTTCTGGGTCACATGTATGTGTTTGATAGACCTGCTACTGAGCATCCAGAGGAAGGCAGCTAGGGTGGTTTGGAGGAGAGGGGAGGGAGGGGCAGGTAAAATCTACAAAGTTCATAATGTACATTCAGATAATGGAGAAACAGGTACATTTCATAAATATTATTATTGGTAATAATAGCAGCAGTAAAAGTTGACAGGGCAGGTAGGGAACGCCATAGCGCATAGAACACTGGACTAGGAATCAGGAAGACTCTTCCCAAGTTTAAATCTGGCCTCAGACACTTACTAGCTGTGTGACTGGACAAATCACTTAACCCTGTTTTTCTCAGTTTCCTCCTCTGTAAAATGAGCAGGAGAAGGAAAGGGCAAACCACTCCAGTATCTCTGCCAAGAAAACCCCAAATGGGGTCTCAAAGAGTCAGAAACAACTGAAAAATGACTGAAAATAAAGAGATTGACATTTATATAGCACTTTGAGCTTTGCAAAGAATCTCACATACACTACTGATGCTCACAATAACCCTGTGAGGCAGATGCTGTCATTTTCCCCGCTTTACCCATCAGGAAACTAAGGTCCAGAGAAGCCCAGTGTCCTTCATGGGATTAATGCCAGAAGTGGGAGATGAAGCAAGGTGTTTCCTGGCTCCTAGTCAAGCAGTCTTTCCATCACAGCACACCACCAATCAACAAACTCTAGATATTTCAGCAAAACAACTCAAATTCAAGGTATATAATGAGAAGGAAGGAAACACAAGAGGGGGGAAGGGGGAAGAAGTTATTCCAGAAGTTAAAATATTTTTTTTGTAGCAGCAGCAGCTTTCTTCTCTCAAACAACCATTTTTTAAAATGCCACTGGCTCAGAAAGGCCCCTTGAGAGCCTGTGTTAACTGTTCCCGTAGTCAAGTTTTTGTTTCTTTCCTTGAGTGCCAATTACACAAACAGTGACCAGGGCAGTGTGACTTTGTCAGTATGAATTTATAGAGAGCTTTTTTTTTTCCTCAAAAAGAATGAATTATGGACCCAGTAGGACAGGAGCTCTGTGCTCTAAGCCTATGTGCACTGACAGCTCAGACTGACTGGGGCAAGGTATTGTTTCTTCCCAAGTTGAATTGTTGGCTCATTGATTCCAAACCACTTCTCTTGTAAAATAGCCTGTAGGGTTCATTCACTTACTGTTGGCAACAGGGAATGGGGAGGATGCCTGGGTTGGGGTAACAAGCCCCCATACCCAAGGATTATAGTGAGATTTTAAAAGAATGTGTAACTTGGACTGCAACAGCTGAAAACAGAATAATGGAAACCCATTCTGGAGAAGGATCAGGAATTTTGCTTTAGGACCATGCCTTGGAAAGGAAAAAAGGCAGTAGAAAAATATTCAGTTCTAGTAACACTATCTTCCACAAGGAGAGTTGAAGAGTGGGACAACCGGAAAGCAATTTGGCAGAAACTAGGCATAGACCAACACCTCATGCTGTATGCCAAGATAAGGCCAAAATGGATAAATGATTCAGACATAAAGGGTGATATCATGAGCAAATTAGGGTAGCAGGGAATAGTTTACCTCTTAGATATATGGATAAAAAAGAACTTATGACCAAACGAGAATTAGAGAGCATTTCAGGATATAAAATTGACAATTTTGAAAAGGTTTTGCATAAACAAAACCAGTGCAGCCAAGATTAAAAGGAAAACAAAATGCTGGGGGGAGGGTAGGAGAGGAGAGATTTACAGCAAGTCTCTCTGAAAAAGTCCTCATTTCTCAAATAAAAAGCTGAGTCAAATTTATAAGAATATAAGTCATTCCCCAATTGATAAATGGTCAAAGGATATGAACAGGCAGTTTTAAGACAAAGAAACCAAAGCTATCTTTAGTCATATGAAAAAATGCTCTAAATCATCATTGATTAGAGAAATGCAAATTAAGTCAACTCTGAGGTACTGCCTCACACCTATCACATTGGTCATTATGATGGAAAGGAAATTGACAAATGTTGGAGGGAATGTGGGAAAATTGAATACTTGGTAGAGTTGTGAACTGATGCAGCCATTCTGGAGAACAATTTGGAACTATGCCCAAAAGTCCATAAAACTAGGCATATATTCACCTAGCAATAGTACTACTATGTCTGGATTTTTTTTTTTTTGCTTTTTGGAGGGCAATTGGGGTTAAGTAACTTGCCCAAGGCCACACGGCTAGGTTGTGTTTTTTTTTTTAATTTGTGTGTGTGTTAAGTGTCTGAGGCCGGATCCGATCTCAGGTCCCTCTGACTCCAGGGCCGACTCTCTACTCACTGTGCCACCTAGCTGCCCCTATGTCTGGATTTTTTAAAAAAGGAAAAGGAACCATATGTACAAAAATACATATAGCTGCTCTTTTTGTGATGGCAAAGAATTGAAAATTGATGGGATGCCCACCACCTGGGGAATGGCTGAATAAGCTGTGGCATAAGATTGTAATGGAATACTTTCGTGCTTTAAGAAATGATGAAGGTGCTGCTAGGTGGCACAGTGAATAGAGCACCAGCCCTGGAGTCAGGAGGACCTGAGTTCAAATCCAGCTTCAGACACTTAACACTTACTAGCTGTTTGACCTTGGGCTAGTCACTTAACCCCAATTGCCCTGGCTTCCCCCACTCAAAAAAATTTTTTTTTTAAATGATGAACTAGATGCTTCCATGAAAATCTGGAAACACTTACAATGAACTGGTGCAGAATGAAATGACTAGAACCAGGAAAACAGAGCCCACAGTAACAGGAATACTGCACAAGCTATTCTCAGCAACACAATGATATAAGACAATTCTGAAGAACCCATGAGGAAAGAATGCTATCGGCCTCCAGAGTAAGAACTGATGGAGTCTAAATACAGGATGAAGTATACTTTCTTTTTTGCTTTATTTTTCTTGTGGATTTTTTTTTGGGGGGGAGAAGTTGTGTTTTCTTTTGCAATATTACTAACATGAAAAATGTGCTACATGACTGTACATGTATAACCTATATTGAACTGTTTGCCTTCTCAATGATGGGTGAGGGGAGAGAATTTGGAACTTGAAATATTAAAAAATGCTAAAAATTTTATATGTAATTGGAAAAAAATTTATAAAAGAGGGGAAAAAGGAGTTGAATGGGCACCAAACAACTAGTATAGACTTTTTTTGTTTGAAATTGGGTCTCCCTATATCCCTAGGCTGGAAGTTCATTGCCACTGCCTGATCCCACTACTGACTGGCATGGGCACACTGACCCACTTTGAGTCTAACCTGGGTGGCTTTGCCCTTTTTTAAGGCCCCCTGGTATTTCCCCATATCAGTGCTTTTTTGTAGGCAGTGTGCTGGAACTGGCTTGGAGAAGCTGATTGTTAAATTTTCAGTGTGAGTATCTGTATCTTGGTGATGGGCAAATACTAGGCATTAGAGCTTATGGTTTTGATTGGTTAGACAAGAAAACGATGGAGAAAATGTCAATAATGCAGATTAAACTTAAAAGTATGTTGTGTCTACACTTTTTTTCTTTCAGGCAGCCAGCTGTTAAACATTTCCCAGTACAGGCCTGACACTGGCACTACTGCAGCTCAGAACTTTCGAGTTCAAATAGTCCACCAGGTTTGACCTCCCAATTAGCTCAATGTGTACCACCACATAAAACTAGTCCAGGTGCTTGGTGAAGCCTCTGGAATCCTTCTCAGAATAATGCTTTTAAATGAATAAAATAAAATACATAGCATCACAAAGGAAGCCAATTCTACTGAAATACATTTATTCAAATATATTTGGCTCCCAGGTTAAGAACCCCTGTGAGGGGTTTTTAATGGTATTTGGAACAGGAAAGGACTTCATCTAATAAGCCATATTCCTGATTTTACAAATGAGGAGAGTGAGGTCAGCAAAATGTAAATAGTTTAAACAAGATCACATGGGTAGTCTGGGGCAGAGCCAGCAATAGAACCCAAGCCTGTTAATTGTTGATGCTCGGTTGTGTCCAATTCTCTGTGGCCCTATTTGGGGTTTTCTTGGCAAAGAGGCTGGACTGATTTGTCACTTCCTTTTCCAGATCATTCCCTCAATTATAGGTGAGGAAAGCAAGGCAAACAGGGTTAAGTGACTTGCCCAGGGTCACACAGCTAGTTAAATGTCTGAGGTCAAATTTGATCTTAGGAAGATGAGTCTTCCTGACTCTGGGCCCAGCGCTCTGTGCACTATGGCGCCACCTACTTGCCTTCAAGTCCCTTAAATCTTAGGCAGGTACCCTTATCACTACTTCAGGGTATGTAATACACGAGGTCAATATGGGGTAGTGGGGAAATAGAATGCGAGTCTGGAAAGAACTGGGTTCCAATCCTACCTCTGGGAATTATTAGCTGTGTGACCAGGAGTAGGCAAATCATTTAGCCCCTGGGAGCCTCTATCTCCTCATCTGTAAAAGGCGGATAATAGCAGAGCCTATCTTATAGGCTTACAGAAAAGCTAAAATTGGATATCATATGTAATGACAATAAAAAAATTTGTATACATGTCAGTCTATTATTACCATAATAAATACTTTTTTGTTAAATTCTATTCTCATCTGAAGAGTGAAGGGCAATCAAGAACATCCAGATGTTCTTCGGGGGAGAAAAGCAGAAGGCATGGAAAGGTGGGTGTCTAGTATGGGAGCTAAGGAAAGAAACCCAGGTTCTGTGAATGTCTGCCCTGACACTCTTTTCATTAGACTGTAGCCAAACCTTTGGAGGCAACACATTTTTTCCCCTCAGGCAGCCAGGCAGGCAGCATTCATAGACAATAAATTCAATTATAAAAATTAAATGGCAAGTATGACTATGGAAACTCAGCATACACCTGCTTAGTCAGCAGAATCAGAGGCCTCATCTAATCTCTGCACAGATGTTTCCCTACCCATTCTTCTTTCTGAGTGTCAGTTTTGTTGGTGGAACTAATACATGTAACACTGGGAAAAGGAAAAGTCTTATTTACATTCAAGGAGGTATTATTTTTAAGCCAGATATTAATTCAGATAGGAATAAGGTATGGATGTGTTATATAATTTACAACAATAAGAAAAACAATAATTACAGTAATAATGCTGGGCTTCCTTAGTTAAAATTTCAGTAAAATTTCGGGACTTTCTTTCCCATAGGTAGGAAGCAGATTTAAGAGGAAAAAAATCATTTCTGTAGTACCTTCGTATTATGAAGCACTTCATTCAGAACACCCTTGTGAATTATAAGTATTTTATATATTTTTTTCCAGACGAGTAAGCTGGCTAACAGATACTAAATTGCCAAATTCTGCCAATTCTAACTCTATAATATCTTTTGCATCCATGCTATCCTCTCCATTCACAATGCATTCCAACACCCTGGGTTACAATCTCACCACTTCTCACCAGGACTATCGTAATAGCTTTCTAAATGCTATCCTCAACTCGAACCTCTCCCTTTTTTGGGTCTATATTTCACACAGCTGTCAAAATAAACTTCCATTTACATAAGTCTGATCATATCACTTTTTTTTTAAAGCAATTGGGGTTAAGTAATTTGCTCAAGGTTACACGGCTAGTCATGATTTATGCGTGGGTGCTCATTTTCTGAGGCCGGATTCGATCTCGGGTCATCCCAACTCTGAGGCCGGCGCTCTTACTCACTGCACCACCTAGCCGCCCCTCATATCACTTTTGTAGGCAAAACCTTTCAGTGGTTTTTTTCCCTTCATCAACAGGACAAAATGGTAATCCAAATTATTTAATCTGTCAAATGTCTTAACCAAACTCCTCATCTTACCTTTTTCAGACCTATTGCACATTCTTCTCTCTTAAAAAACTATGGTCCAGTCAAACTAGCCACTTACAATTCCTCATGCATATCATTCCATCTGTGAGACATGTCCTGTTCTGTAACTTTGCTCAGGCTGTCCTCTCTATCTGCAAGGTACTCCTTCTCCACCTCTGCCTCTTAGACTCTTTACTACTCTTCAGAGATCAGCTCAAGTGACCGTTCTCAGTCAAGTGAGGCCTTTCTCACCCCTCCCCCAGAACTGTGAGTGAAGATTCTAAATTATTTTCCCTAACTAGATTTCATACCATTTACCTTCCAGTCAAATTGGATTATTAGCTATTCCCATATCTTAATCTACACTCACTCACCTCCATGCATTTGCATAGGCCAACCCCTATATCTGAAACATATTCCCTCCTCACCTTTGTTGAAATCCTTCTCTTCTTTTAAGGACAAACTAAAGTGCCATCTCCTTTACAAAGCCCTCCCTGACTTTCCCATTCCCAAATTTTTCTTAGAACTCAATGTCTGGACCGCTCCTTTGCCACTATTATTTCTAGATTTCTTAAGTCACCATAGTTAGGAGATAAAGCGAAGGAGGTTCATGGCCTCATTCATTGGGGGAATAAAAGTTCAGGACCATTGAAGGAACATTTAGGGAATCAGAATGCTGCTTCCTTCCATTGTCTGGTTCTCACCTAACTAACCATAGGTTAATTTGTCTAGGGATAGCTGACTGGACAACATAATGGAATTATTTGTATACTAACCATATCCTTGGATTATATGAAGTGCCTTGAAGGCAACAGTCATGTCATTTTTCTTTTTTTATTTCCTCAAAATTATTGTGGTGTGTTTTTCACATAGTGAATACTTGATAAACTGGAGGGCTAGAGAGTGAAATACAAAGTCCTCCTAAAGCCTTCCTTTATAGAGGGCAGAAACTGGATTTTCTGACTCACTTTACTCAGCATCTGTTGCTCTGCTGGCTCCAACTCCAAGAAATAAGATGTCCCTCCCAGGATCAACTCATTACTTGTAAACTCACCACTATGCTTCTAACTCAAGCCTTGATTGTTACCACGAGCTCTTTCAGCCTCATCTCCTTTCTGATTGGAAGGCAGATAGGTGGACTACCAAACTCTTCCCAATGCCTTCCTTTGTAAAGTGCAAAAGCTGGTCTTGCAGCCCACTCCACTCAGCATTTACTGACTTGCCTGGTTTCATCTTCAAGGAAAAAGATATATATATATATATATATATATATCTCCTGTCTCTACTTTCCAGCCTCCTTTTGTGCATTGTTTTTCCCCATTTGACTGTAAACTCATTGAAGGCAGGGACTATTTTCTCATTTGTATCTCCAGTGTTTAGCACAGTGCCTAGAGCAATGTTTATTGAAAATAAATATTTGTACAGTTGAATTGAAACACCATGCTTGTTGTCACATAAACCTTTAGTGTGAGAGGGAAATAAAGTGAGGGTCTTTAGATCTGATCCCTTTCCATACTTTACCCTTTGAAAGTGACCCCAAAATGTACCAAAGTGCCTTCTCTTCAGAAAATTTCAAATTACCCATGGAACTTATAACAAATAGAGAACAAATGTTTAAGTTACTAGAGTATAAACTGCTGGGGGAAAGGGATTGTGTGTCACAATCTTTTTATTTCCCCATAGCATCTACTCACCATTCAGAAAATAATTCAGGAAATATTTACTGAATGAAGGAAATAATTACTCAATCTATGCAATAGATGCTATTAGGAAATAGCTACCTTGGATTTCTTGCCAAAGCCCATCTCCTGGGCTGGCCCAGGAGCTCCTAACCAGTGAATTATAATTTCAAATAGTAGGACTTTTCCAGAGGTGCAGCCTGGGGAGGGCAAGATAACTTATAGGGAGGTAAGGAAGCAGATGTGACAAACTATACCAAGGTCTTTTACTCTTTCAAGTTGCTTCCTCCAGGGCATATCTTAGTGACCCAAAGGTGCAATGGAAAGCTACTTCCTGGTCCCCATTGCATCTCCCCTCCCAATTTTTCCAGCAGAGGTAAGGGTTCCTCTGAAGCTGGATGGAAATCCAATTTTACTAATTAAATTATATTTTAAATGAGACTGCATTAGGGTTTGGATTAGAGTCAGCAGTAAGTGGGTAAATCCTTGGATAAAACCAAACACTAGCTTCTGATGCCAGTAAGTCCCCTCTCAAACCTATCTCATTGGAAATTCACATATCAGGTTTTCTTAGTCCACTGGTTATCATTTGATATTTAGTGAATGTGATATCACGGCTACTGCCTTAGTGCCTTTGTACAGGTTGTCTGACCCCTGTCTAGAATGGTCTTCCTCCTTGGCTCTGTCTCTTGGGATTGCTAGCAACCTCCATAGCTTAGTTCTAATGCTATCCCCTCTAAAATGGCTTTCGATTTCACAGTTGTTACTTCCCCTCCCCAATCCTTCTCCCAACTCAAATGAAATTACTTTGTGCTTATTCTGTATAGAGACATCAAGCACAGTGCACAAAACACTGACCAAGGAGTCAGGAGAATCTGCATTCATGTCCTGACTCTGACAGATATAGGCCCGTATTACATGGGCTAAGTCATTCAACCTCACCCCGGCCCAAGTAACTCACTAGTTTAAATTGCTGAATGGTACAGATCTGTTTTAGGAGAGGTTTGTTTGCCAAGATTCCCCTACACCAAAGAAATCAAAGGTCTTGCAAAAAATAAATGAATAAATATTATGCATTTCTTTATCTGTATATGTTTTGATTTTGTATCTCTTCCTTTCACACACGCCTTCCCCTCTGACCCAACATAGTGCAAGCTCCTTCAGGACAGAGATCATCTCATTTTTGCCTTTGTTTTTCTAGTGCCTAGAATAATGGCTAGCCAGAGTAGGAACTTAATGAATACCTATTTAACTGAATTAGATACTTAGTATTTAAAAAATATTTTTAGTGAGTATTTTTCTGGGAAACCTTGTATGTATTTCAGAAACCTTTGGAGCCCCCATAGCAACTAACCATATTGTAGAAACTCAGTAAATATTTCCTGAATGAATGAAATCATATTTCAGTCTCCTATATGATAGATATAAATAGGAAATAGATATACTAGATTTCCTACCAAAGGCCATCTCCTGAGCTGGCACATGAATTCCTAACCAGTGGATTATGACTTCAAGTAATAAAGCATTTTCCATTTGATGCCTGGGGAAGGCAGGCCGACTTGCATGAAGGCAAGAATCCAGTCAGAAAAAGAAATGCTCAAACTTCTGTTACATCCAAGATATTTTCTGGCCGCTGAGCAACCCCATGGTTTCTTCTCCCGCCACCTCATTTTATTTCTAAGTACTTACTTACTTAGAAATAAATGTTATTGATTCTCTATAAAATAATATTTAATGAATGCCAGTTGGAAAATTAGTCATGCTGACTGAAACAGAGACTGAGATTTTAATAAAAAAAGAACTTGGTTTTTTCTCCCTGAAATGGGAAAGATACTCATTGCAAGTGCCAAACTTAGAATTCTGCAGGATGGGCTCTTACGGAACATTTTAAAAAATCTGACTGTCCCACAAAGCAGTGTCCCAAAACAGCCGTCTTGCCTTGTGCTTTGAGAGACTAGAGACCATCTCCTGCTCCTTGTAAGGAAGTAAACAACTCTTTCCTAAGCCCTGACTTTCAGAAATCACAAGTCATTCAACAGGGGCTTGTTTTTTTTTTTTTAACCACCTGCACTGTGCTAAACACTGGAGATACAAAGACTTCAAGGAATTTAAATTCCATGGGGAGAAGATATAAGTAAGAAAATATAGGGGCAGGTAGGTGGTACAGTGGATAGAGAGCTGGGCCTGCAGTCAGAAAGACCTGAGTTTAGTCAGATACTTACTAGCTGTGTGACTCTTGTAAAGTCACTTAACCTCTGTTTGCCTTAGTTTCCCTACCTGTAAAATGAGCTAGAAAAGGAAATAACCCATAATTTCCTTTGGGGTCATAAAAAGTCAGATGAGACTGAAGCAACCAAACAGCAAAGAAAATATATATCTTTCCATCAATGGAGAGGCAGAGTGGAACAGTTGATGGAAAGTTGTTTTAAGAATCAAGAAGGCCTGGTTTCAAGGTCTGTCACTAAATTATGCTGCCTTCTTGTCAATGAACCTTTGAGGGTCACAGACGCTTTCTAAGATTAAATATTGTGAGGCAATTGCTCGTCTGCATTGGTACAGAGAGAGTTGGCTTCCCCGAGTCCATCTTCCCCAATAAAATCACAGATCTGAACCCTCCCCACACCAAATAAAAATCTATAGTGAGAATCTCTTTCTCTCACCAGGCTTGGCAAAAAGAATGCATTCCAGAGATAAGTATAAATAACTTCTGATCATCTGTCATGTGATAGTAGCCATTCCTCTACCCTGCCTCTATAAGCACAACAATTAAGAGTAAAATGGATATGTCAATGCTGCTTTCCTTTCTGTAAAACTGCCAAATTGCCTTCCTGTTCTTTGAACCATAGATTTAGTTCTCTTTCTCCTACCTCCATACAGAGTTATGTCACATAGGCCATCAGCCTATGTGTGACACTCTATTTATTTTCCCTACAACGCAAGAATTCAGAACACAACATTAATATGCAATATTAACACCCATTAATTCCCCAAGTGAAGTAATTCTGACATGCTTGCTTCAGTTCAGGGCAGGATGCACTTGTGGACCTCCTGAGTATGAGCTTGGGCCCACCAGGCCCACAGTTAGACCTTGTTGTCTAACTGATGTTAGACTATCTGACTCTTCACGAACCCATTTGGGGTTTTCTTGGCAAAGATATTGGAGGGGTTTACCATTTCCTTCTCCAGCTCATTTTACAGATGAGGAAACTGAGGCAAACAGGGTGAAGTGACTTACCTAGGGTCACACAGCTAGTGTGATTTGAGGCTGGATTTGAACTCAGAAAGATGAGCCTTCCTGATTCCAGGCCCAGTGCTCTACATCACACAGCTAGCTGCCCCTACTCCTCCTTAGCTGGGAGCACTAAAGCTAGAAAAGAACTGTAGCTTCTGCCCTCTATCTATAGCTATACCAACTCTCCTTCAGAGTTTCACTGGTGCTGATCCTATAAACTCACAGCCCGGGTGCTGCCTATTTATCAGTCCTTCCTGCATTGGCTGACTGCTCTACATGTGCCCATTTACACTTGCCGAGGGCCTTCACTCCAGCTGTTCCTCACTCTCTCTCACCCCACATCATCCATCTGTTGCCCAATCTCAGTTCTGCCTCTGTGACATCTCTTGCATTGGTGCAGTTTCTCCACTCACACAGCCACCTCCAGCTCCGGCCCTCATCACCTCTTGCCTGGATTCCTACAAAAGCCTCCAGTGGTCGCCATGTCTCAGATCTCTCCCCTTTCCAATTCATTCTCCATTCAGTTGCCAATATAATTTTCCTTAAGTATACACTTGTCACGTCACACCATCCTCCCCTCCCACCCCTCCAGTGGCTCCCTATTAACTTCAGAATCAAAGAAAAAGTCCTCTGCTTGACATTTAAATCTCTTCACAACCTGAGTCCTTCCTACCTTTCCAGTCTTCATACACTTTACTCCCATGCATGTACTCCACAATTTAGCTCCACTGACCTACACACTATGCCCTAAAGGTGTTTGTTCCTCACCCAAAGTTCTGCAATTCCTCTATCCATGTCTGGAACTCTCTCCTTACCTCTCCCAGTTAGCTTCCTTTAAAGACTTAGCTCAAATACCATCTCTGACAGAGGCCTCTCCTGGTCCTTCCAGTAACTGGAGTCTTTCCCTCCATCTATTCTGTATACATCATATGTTTACCTACTTATTTTCATATAGTCTAAGACCTCATTTGAATGTGTGCTTTTTGAGAACAGGGATTGGTTTTTCCTTTCTTTATGAGCCCTCGGCATTTTGGATGAAGCCTGGCACATTAATAAGTGCTTATTGACTCAAGGCTATTTCCCTGATCAGCCAAAACAGTTTGCCCATTGTCTTCCAATCCATTTTTTTGTGTTTTATTGGAGGCACTGGCCTCTCATCTGATCTATCCAAATTCTACCCATACTTCACATCTTACATAAAGCTTTCCCTGCTGTTCCAGTCTCAAGAGATCTTTCTCCCTTCATGCATCAGGCTACTTATTAAAATGCTTATGAAAGACATATGGATGCCACAAAAGTGGTCTGTTGTAGTACATTTAAACATTTACTCAGTCCAAGGTGGATATAAAGGAACATTAAGAAGAAATGGAGAAGAGACCTTACAGAGGTGACAGTAGGACTTCTCTTATAATCTGATTTTTTTTCCCTTGAAGGATACAACTCCCACCTGTTTGACTGTAGGCCTTTATATCCTGTGGGGCATATGAAGAGGTGTTTCATTAGCTCACAATTCTAGTAGCAAAAATTAGCCAAGATCAAAGAAAAATAGAAAATTAATTAACTAATCAGCAACTATGAAAATGAGTGCAGGACTCAGGTGATTTGTAAAAATCACCCAATTTGTAAAACATGAGACCAGCTTTTGGAACACAGAAACTGTGACAAGTTATTAGGATTGGTTAGGGAAAAAAGCACGTGAGTTTAGTAGACCCTCCAAGATGAAAATTTGAGAAAAGTCAGTCTACAATATAGATCACTATAGGTATCCTCCCTCTCCCTATTTACAGAAAATCAGGTTGTTGCTTGAAGATGATAATGATTTCCTAGGCAATTATTTAACTTGTCTACATGTATAAAAAGAAACATGTTCTAGACCAACTCAGGTGGATAATGAAAAAACAAAACACTTCTATACATCCTGTTCCAAAACTATTGGTACAGTTTCAAGTGACAGTGAAATTTTAAACTCTTAAAGCTTAAAACTCTATATAATCCTACCATGATGAAATAGGGATTGTCAAAGCAATCTACACATTTTGAAATTGGGGAAAAGTATACTTACACACACACACACACACACACACACACACACACACTATTCAGCAGTTTTGAAGCATGGATTCTTTTCCTTTGGGGTTGCTTTTTGCTGGAAAAAGGTGATTTTTTTTTAATGTAGTTTTTCTTGCTTCTCCATCACTATAGCTTGAGGCTCATTTGGTCTCCTTCATGTTCTCTTGCTGAGGCTTAGAAACTCTCCAGATCTTTCTGCTTGACCAGGAGCTCCAATGCACCCTCAGCAAGAAAGGTCTAGTGGGAGGGTGAGGTACCTGCAGCCTTGAGGTCACATGTGTTCCTTTGACTGAATCCAAACTTCAAAGAACAAATCACCTAAATAAAAGGATTACCCCGGTCTAGTGGGACCCAAGAAAGATGTCCTTATTACTCCCTCCTGTCTCTCCAGGGGTGTTTTACTACTAATTGTGGTCACCATCATTTGCCCCAATAGTTTCTCTGTGTTTTCTCTCTGACTGATGTAGCTAGGTGGCACAGTGGATAAGGTGCTGGATTGAAAAATTTGAGCTCAAATTCTGCTTCAGACAATTGCTTAGCTGTGTGACCCTGGGGCAAGTCATAATCTCTCTCAGCATCAGTTTCCTTATCTATAAAAAAAGGTTATAATACTACTGCCTTCCTCAGGCACTGTAGTAAGGTTCAAATGAACTATTTATATGTTATTTCTTGAAAACCTTGAGGCACAATACAAATGCTAGTTATTATTATTGTTATTGTTCTCATGAACATTAAGCCTGTCATCTCCTGTTGGTTAGTTTTGCTTGATTTTTTTTTGGAGGGAGGGAAGGCAGGGCAATTTGGGTTAAGTGACTTGCCCAAGGTCACACAGCTAGTAAGTGTTAAGTGTCTGAGGCTGGATTTGAACTCAGGTCCTCCTGACTCCAGGGCTGGTGCTCTATTCACTGTGCCACCTACCTGCCCCCCGTTTCACCCTCTTTCTACAGTACCATTTTATTAATTCTATATATGAGCAACAGTCACAACAGCAGATTAATAACATTTTCAAAGTGAATACATCAAGTCATAATAGATTTGCAATTTCATAGGCAATCATCTTTTTAAAAAATTTTACCATGTTATGGAAATGCTTGTTTTATTCCATAAATTAAATTTTTTTAAAGTGAATAAGTCATTGCATTTGATACAGAATCCTCCTAGTCTGAGTCTCTACACTCAACAGGATTTCCCATTACAGTGGTCCCAAGATACACTTCTCTTGGAGACCGCCTGGTTTCAGCACAATCAGCAGTTGTTCACTGTGGCATGTGTGTGCTTCCATGCTAACATCAGGGTCTCTATTTTTAGGCAGAGGTCATTATTTTTATAACTTAAAGATCCAATAGGCATTAATCTATTCTTGGTTTCCCCATAGGAAGAAGTTAGGTCAGAGAAAAAGAAACATGCAGGTGCAAAGGAGACCATTTCCCAATTTACCCAAGTGATAACTCTTATAATGGACTGTGTTCCAATGGAGAAGCACGTCCCATGGGATAAAAAACATCATTGTGACCTTCCTTGGGTTTATGTATAACATTCTCTTGGAGCTCATCTGATAATTCTCTCGGGCTTCTTCCAAGCTCACAGCTACCTCAGCTTCATGGGCTCATTCCCAGGCTTTTATTGTCAGAGAGTTAAAATCCCTCATTAGAATGGTTACCCTGTTCTGACAATATTCTTCCTGTGAGGGTAAGCAGTTAAAGAGAGTCACTGAACTTTAAAACAAAACAAAACCCTCTAAACGTCTTCAAAGCAGAAATCTCCTGGTGGTTGAGAAACTAAATCTAATCACTCATTTGGGAATCAAGGATGCTATTTTTCAAACCCCAATATCAAAGTGTCTCAGAAGTGAAAGGGGCCTAATTTAACTCAGTTTATAGTGAGGAAAGTGAGGCACAGAGAGGTTAAATGGCCTGGCCACTCTCCCATAGTGATGTACTGATCTCCTGATTATAAATCCAGTCTCCTTTCACTAACATATCACCTTCTTCTAGCCAGAACACTTAACAAAATGAGATTTTTTTGTCAAAAAAAAAAACAACAAAAAACCAACCCTTTTCCAATGAGCTTGACATTTAGCTGCAGCTTGTGATGCTGTGGGGTCAGGACATAAGTGACTCCACCTAACACATCTCATATGCAACACAGAGTCTGAAATAATGATGCACATGGCATAGACCTTGTCTAATGATAAGGCTGGTAAGGAATCATGACATGGTGGTACCAAGGGAGATCTGAGTTTGAATGTGAGGCACTATACTGAGTACTTGTGCAACCTTGAACAAACCACTTAACCTCTCTTACAGTAAAACTGAAATCATGTAGTACACCAAGCTTTCTAGGATACTATAAGGAAGACCACTATGAACTTTGAAGAGCTATTGAAATGTGAGCTATTGGTATGAAGAGGTCTGAATTCTAGTCCTAGCTCTTGTAATTTAATAGCTGTGTGACTTCGGAAAACCACTTAACCTCTCTGGTCTTGTTTTCCTCCCCCATCAAGTGTGGGGTAAGACAGCTGTGGTCTATTTTAGATCATGGGATCATTGATTTAGGGTTAGAAGAAACCTCAGAGACAATGAGGAAATTTAGTACTATGGAAGTGTCTTGACTTGCTCATGTTCATACAGGTAATAAGCATCAGGGTTGTGATTTAAATCAAGACCCCCTGACTTGGAATACAGTCCTCTTTCCTTTTCACCCTGAGGCCTCACTCTTTAATACAGTTAGGTTAGCTCAATGGAGAGAGCAGTAGACTCAGAGTCAGGAAGACCTGAGTTCAAATCCTGCCTCAGATTCATAATAGCTGTGTGATCCTGGGTAAGTCACTTAACTGCTATGTGCCTCAGTTTCTCCAACTGTATAATAGGGCTAATAATGACACCTACCTCACCAGCAAAGCTTAAGGCACCATATGCATGCTGCTATTAGGTGACAACAACAGTAATCATAACCATAATACTCTGTGAAGAAGAAGCCTGAGGCTTACACCTACCCATAGATGTCGAGGACGCCAATGAAGGAGTGCTGTTTGAGGGAGGTGTGGAGAGCCTTATTGACGTGCCCCACGATCCAGTTGAACATCTGGGCATAGATGTGTTTAGCCAGAGCATTCCTGGCATTGACCACCTGCTGCAGGGACATGGTCTTGACGTAGGTCTCAGACGTGGTGACCAGCTTTCGGTGGCACAGCCAATGCTCCATCTGATTGTGCTCCACCCCCAGCAGCGCACAAAAATTCCTGAGGTGTTCATCCTGGGGCTGAAACAGAGAGAAGGAAATGAAGCAACTTAGTAGGAGAGTGGGGAGTTACATTCCCAGATCACACACACCCACGTACCCCTCTCACACCCCACACAGTGCATTTTCCTCAATCACCCGCACAGAAGGTGTCAAAAATGACCATGAGAGCCACGCTCTCTTCAGCATTCTAGAATTCTATTTGTACCCATAAATGCTAGTTCCTACACCTGTGGTTCTTTGCATAAGCTACACAATGATATAATTTGGAACCAGATGGGTGCCATAGGATTGATCATTACACTTGCTAATAACCAAATTATTATAGCTTTAAAAATCACCCTTGGCATTCTCTGGTGCTACTGGTTTCCTCATCTGTCACTGGCTGCCACCAGCTAATTGGCAGGGAGGGATACAGGACTGAAGGGAATTGAATGAGGATTGACATTTTGAGAGATTGTAAACCATTAAAGTGAAAGCGGGTGCAGTGAGCAATGCCCAGGGTGAAGGAGGGCAATGCTAGAGGGTTGACAAGCTGTATTTACGGATTCTTATATCCAGGATTTAGCTCGGGTCTTAAAAGGGAAACCTGACTTCATCTGCTTATTGGGACTCCTAAACTAAGATCAGAAGTGAGGAGAACTGGGTTCTAATTCTGGTTCTGCTACTTACATGATGGGGCATTGAACAAAGACACTGTCCTTCCCTGGGCCTCAGTTTCCTCATCTGTAAAATGAGGGGGTTGGGCCAGATCACAGGAACAGAGATGCAAAGCTGCAAGGGCCTTTGGGTACCATTAACCCCTGGCTAGGGCACCTTTCAGCTCAAACTCCATGTTGTCATTAATATTAACCATACCTGGGAAGGTTTCCAAACTAAATTCAATGATTTCTAGCACCAGAAAAGAGTTGGTGTTATGCTCAATTTGTTAATGTTCTTAAAGCACTCAACTCTATTGGGAGTCTAAAAAACCCCAAACCAACTCAACAAAGATGCAAAGCTCTGCTGATGTCAAGTCAAAAGGCAAAGACTGGGAACTCTTTTTGAACTAGAAAGGTCCAGCTCTACTGCAGTGACTAGAGCACTGGGTTAGGAGTCAGAGGGGACTGCTCTGTTCCCTGCCACCAATATGATGTTGGATAAATCACTTCAACTCAGCTTTAAAATGAAGAGGTTGCAGGGTGGCTAGGTGGCGCAGTGAGTAGAGCATCGGCCCTGGAGTCAGAAGGACCTGAGTTCGGATCCGGCCTCAGACACTTAACGCACACACAAACAAAAACCTAGCCTTGTGACCTTGGGCAGGTTACTTAACCCCAATTGCCCTCCAAAAAAGCAAAAAAAAAAAAAATGAAGAGGTTACACTGGTCTGTCTGTAAGGTCTCTCCCAGCTTTAAATTCCATGAGCCAATGAAACCATTTAGAACAACTGACCCAGAGACCTGGAAGTCCAGGGTCAGGACTGAGGGAGCTAAAGGAGGCAAAGAGCTCCCAGGGCTGCCTGTCTGACAAATAGAAGAAATGAGGCTGGGGATGGCAGTCCTGGCTCCAGCTGCCTTGGGTTTTGGGTGTGGATTGCTGGGGTAGTAATAATAATAATAATAAAAAAAACTATTGACATTTATATAGCATTTTGATATTTGCAAAGGGCTTTGAATGCCTAAGTCCCCTGGGTCATCATCCAAACCCAGAAGTATCATCCCCATTTTGCAGATGGGAAAACTGATTTCCAAGGGGCAAAGTATACATCAACTATGACTGCTATTGTTATTATCAGCAGCTCCTTTGGGGTGTCGAGACCTTCACTCGGTAACATAGGAAGACAACCTTCAAAGGATCCCCCTTCTAGGAGTAGAATGTAAGCTGTTCAGTTATTTCAATAATGCCCGCCTCTTCCTGACCCCATTTGGGGTTTTCTTGGTAAAGCTACCAAAATGGTTTGCCATTTCCTTCTCCAGCTCATTTTACAGATGAGGAAAATGAGGCAAGCAGGGTTAAATAACCTGCCCAGGGTCACACAGCTAGCAAGTGACTGAGGCCAGATTTGAATACAGGTCTTTCTGACTCTAGGTCAGGTGATCTATCCACTGTACCATCTAGCTGCCCAATATGTAAGCTACCTAAGGGCAAACACTGCTTCTTTGTCTTTCTATTTCCAGTGCCCAGCTCAACCCAGAGGCTGGGGCTCAGGCTCAGGAGTGGAGAGGACCCAAGTTCAAATTCCATCTCTGTTCCTCACTACCAATGAAACCCTGTACAAGTCACTTAGCCTTCTTGGCCTCAGTTTCCCCAATTACAAAATGAGTAGAGAGATGACTAGATGGCTTCTTGGGTCCCTTCCTGCTCTAGGTCTATAATCCAGCATCCTAAATGAGATCAATAAAATCAATAAACATTTGTTATGTGCCTACTATGTTCCAGGTACTGAGATCAATAAAACTGCCTGAATTCAAGTTCCTGGTTTCTGTGTTTAAATGTCAAAATGGGAAAGTTCAACTAAATCCAAAGATTCTTCTGCTTAATGGAGATCAGTAGGCAAGTCCTACAAGAAAACTCACACGAATTCTTCAGAATGCATTCCCTTCCTAAGAATCAGCTCATTCTCTCATGTCATTCTCTCACTCTCTCATTGTCTGGGTCATTCTTCACTCCCTTGGCTATGTCCACCTGGGGAAGCTGATAACCCAGCAGAGTGCCAGTTTGAAAGCTGATTAACTCTAAGGATGAAATGAAATCCTTCAGAACAAGACGTGCCACCTCGTAATGGCTACAAATTGCTTATGGGACAAGTCTGTGATGAGGCTGCCTTGTAAGACTTAAATGAGAGCATGTTCTGTGAAAATGAACACTGGCAACCAAGCCACCTTAAGTCTAGCTCCCCAAGGCAGCCTATTTCTACAGTGCTATAGTTTAAAGAGTTCTTGATTCAGAGTCAGAGAACCTGGGTTCAAGTCATCACCATAACACTATTTGTGTGACTTTGAAAAAGCTTTGGTTTCTTCTCCTGCAAGAGGGGAGTAATAAAACCTGTGCTACACATACTTTATACAATTTTGGTTAGTCAATAAGCATTCATTAAGTGCCTACTGCATGCCAGGTGCTGGGCTAAGTGCTGGGGATTTAAAATAAAGGCAAAAGACAGTATAAATTCTAGGGAGGGAGATGAGTTGTAATTAACAATGTGCAAAGCATACAGGGGCCTCAGTTTTCTGATTTGTAAAATGAGGGGTTTGGGAGAGAGAAAAAAAGTGTTATAAAGCATCTTCTGGGTGCGATTTGAAATCATTTGTTCCTTATAATAATCCTATAAGGTAGATGCTGATATTACACCCATTTTGAGGAAATTGAGGGAAACAGTGACTTGCCCAAGGTCACACAGCTAGTAAGTGTCTGAGGCCAGATCTGAACTCAGGCAGATGAGTCTTCCTGACTCCAGGCCCAGCACTGTGCACTATGGCACCTAGTGGCTTGGGAGATAATGATCTCAAAGGGCCTTCTAGCTCTAAAACTCTGTAATGCTAAAGTTCACATTTGTATAGTGTTTTAAATTTTACAAAATGTTTTCTTAACAACTTTCCCCAGCCCTGCCTTCCTCCCCCAGCTGCTAGCCAACACATAATGGGTAAGTAAAGGTCATTGGAAAAGGAAGATGGGGTGGTGAAGGGCACTGGGAAAGGTCTTGAGGAAGATGTGAACTTTAAAAGAAGCTATCATTATAAGACACCAGTACTAAAACAAGCCTTCAGGAATATCTTTTATGAGTCCTTCATTTTACAGATGAGGAAACTGAGGTCCAGACAAGTTTGGTGAACTGCCTGATGTCACTTGTCTAAAAATCACCTGGAAAGTGGAAAGCAGAACCACGATTAAAGACTAGGTTTCCTCATCACCAGCTGGTGTCTTTCCTCTATGTCTGCTTAGCAATAGCATTTCTTGGGTTGGCCAGTTGTCCAGAGATGCTAGATTTTGATTTTTATACTTGCTCAGCAATGAGGGTTCACAAAATGCTCCTTCCTGTCCTACCTGGGTTAGCAGCCCTGACTTAAAGCCATACATCTTCAAGTAAAGGGACCAGAGGGTTTTTGGCAGGCCTCAAGCTGGCAGGTCTCCCAATGGTTGATGCAGACTGGTTTCCAAGAACTGCTTTAATGCAAGGTCTAGCACCACAGCTAGGTCCCCTGGTATTCAAATGTAATCCTGGCAACAGTGTCCACCCAAGTATAGCCCACTTGCTTTCTCAATGTGGCTTGCAAAATGTGAGTTTAGTGAGGTGCCAGGCAGAGAAAACCCTGAGAAAGGCAACTACTAAGGCATCCAAGAGCCTAATGGTACAGCCTCACAGGAGCACAGAAAAGAAGTTAGATGTGCTCCTTGGGAGAACCCAGTCCTGATGCAGGGATTACTGCTTCTGGAGCAGGGCACATGGAGCATATGTGATCTCTCATGTTCTTCTGACTGCTGATTAAAAGTGATAACAGACTGATTTAGCATCATGCAATTACATTTAAGCTTAATTAAATGATGCTAAATCCATTAAATTACTCTGCATTGTGGGTAACAGATGAGTTTTATGGGTCCAGGTTGCCAAATATAGGAAGCAAATTGCCTCTGGTGTCCAAGTTATTGTATGTTAGAGCATCTCCAAGGTAACAGTGGCAGTTGCAGAGTGCATTTTCATGTTTTAATTAAAAATAAAAACTGCCCAGCTTGGGATGTTCTGCTCACTGTGGGGAAGTCGGTCCAGAAGAGCCACCCACGTTTGCCTTGTAGGAATAAGTCAAAACTAAGTCTTAAGAGAAAGACCCTGTAGAGTGCTACTTTCTGCTAACAGGGTTGTAGAGGAGGAATGAGGAAACCTGGATTTAGGTTCTGACTACTTCAAGGTCTTCTTCATTGCCACCATTGGGAACCTCTTTCAGCCTGATCTTCACTTTCATCACCAAAATGCCCTAGGGATCATCACCTGTCATCCTTTGAATCTCTCCAACCCAAGAGCTTCCCAATGAAAAGTCTCCTAGCTATTAAAGCTCTGAAATTCTAAGACACCCTGCATAGCACTGTGGAGATTTCAAAACCATCTGCTTTGCAGCACGTCTGTGAAGTGGACAGAGAAAGTATTGTGAACCCCACTTTACAGAAGATAACTATGAGGTTTAATCATCTAATTACAATAGGATCAAATTACTTAGAGTTACATAAATAACAAGATCCAGATTCTGGATATGCAACTATATCTAAGTCCAAGTCCAGTATTCTTTTGATGAAACTAGGTCACTTCCCAATAATCACTGGCTGAACCAAAAAATCACCTAGTTAAGATACACAGAAAAAAGCTTGGTTTCTTTTTCTGTATTCTATTGACTTTCCTTAGAGTTTAGAGTTCACCAGGTAAAGTGTAAACTTCTTGGGGACCAAGATTATGCCTTATATTTCTGTGTATGCCACTGAACAAAGCAAAGGATAAATCCAGAACAGGTTTATGTTATATCACTGAACATAGTGCCTGGCACATAGTGGGTGCTGAATAAATGCTTTCTGACTTGAATGACTAACTGATTAAAAGCAGCCAACGGGTGGGTTGATTTTTACCAGGTTTCTCTATGGGACTAAAAGGTAATGTCAGCCATCCAACTAGTACTTATGGGGCATAATCGCTTCACAAGGCAGTGTGCTAGCATTGCTTTATGGATATATAAGACACCATCCTTGCTACATACCCTCAAGGAGTTTGTAATCTAGTTGGGGAATTAGATATACAGTCATGAAAACAGGTGCTGATGAATGTAGTCCTCAAGTGTGCTAGGTTACAGAGATTAGCCCTTTAACTACAACAATCTGATCTGGCATTACTATAGGTAACTCTTTCTTGATACTTCTGCCTTGTCTATACAGCTATTCTCATGTATTTGTTTTATCTTTCTAACTAGATTAAAAAACCCTCAAAGGTAGAGAGCAGGGATGGTATCAGCTATTTCTCATACCCACAATGGAGTGTCTAACAGGGGAGGAGAACCTGCAGCCTCAAGACCACATGTGGTCCTTTAGGTCCTCAAGTGTGGCACTTTGAGTCCAAATTTCAGAGAACAAATCACAAAGGCCCTTCTGGTGACAGCATCTCATAGAGTATTACTACGTGCCCGAAGGCACCTGTTAATATCCATAGGTACATATCAAACACTCAGCCCTGACCTGGCTTTGGTGGGGATATTACAAACCTAAGACCACCTAGTCTTTTCCCTTAGGGAGAGGAGTCAGGTGATTTTTCAGTTACATTGCAGAAAGCACATGGTCTGAAAAGGAGTTAGTTCCTTTTAAAAGGCATCACTACCCAGTAAAACACATCAGTTGTCCAAGTGCAGGCTAAGAAAACATTACCATTAGAAATAAATAACCCCTCTTATTCTTGGGGTGGAGAGCAGTACATAAGTAGTATAAATCTATAACCACACAGTAAATTGTAAGGATTCTCTCATTGGCATGGTAATACAACTCACTGATATGCTACAGGAATCTCCATCCCGTTCAGCTTGAATCTCCACATTTCCAAGGTGCAGGATAGAAGCAATTATCTTAAAAATACTTATCTGATGGGACTCTCTCACTCCTAAAAGGTAAAGGAAAATGAATGAATTATTCCCAATTTCCATGGCAGGAAAGAGAGATTTAGCTATCTTAAAGTGTGTGTGTGTGTTTGATTTTTTTTTTCTTTTGAATAAGTAATCACCATTCAAAGGAATAGTACTGAGGGTGAAAGGGGTTCCTGGGCTGGACTCTTAAATCCTTACCCAGAACCACCTGGGTCATACTGGCTAGGTCAGGGTAGCATTATAACTTGTTTGGCAGCAAAACAGAGGTGGCCATCATGCAAACTCATCTTGGACTTCATTTCAAGCAGACGTTTTAAGGACATTTTTATGGGTCCATAAGGAGAGGTAATTTATTTGTAATAATCGTTCTCCAAATATAATCACCTACAAACATCTGTGACACACATCTAAGGGGCTATCAGGGGAAAGCAAGGAAGACTCTTCAGGGGATTATTATGATAAAGGCTGTGATGGCAAGCCATTTGTCAGCCCAGCCTACCCCCCTTCACAGATTCTTCCTTGCCAAACCATAGCTATCAGAAACACACTTTAAACATAGCTCATACACACCTTTCCCTGAATCTGAATAGATATAAATATACACAATCAAATTTCAATTTTCCAAGAGAAATGCAGGGCCACTAGATGTGAATAATGAAAAAAAAACACATTTGTAGTTTTTATAATGGGATATTTTTTAAGGCACTAAAGTTCATGCTTTACTTAAGCTAATAGGAAAATGAGTTTGTATTCCCTGCATGTAGGCTGGGGGACAAGAGAAAGCTAGCTTGTATTGAAAAAAGTGTCACAGATCATTCAGAAAGTGAATAATGCACACCCACTCACAAAAGCAATCAAATCTGGTTTTGATTAACACTGACAGCCCCTTCCCCTAAACCTCATCCCTCAAATGACTCAGGGACCAAATGCATATGACATGCATGGTGCCTCAACCAACTGGTCAAAGGAAGGCAAGGTGAAGCACCACTATGTCAGGTTAGGGACTGGTGCTTCCAAATAAGGCATGATGATAAGTGTGCCCCTCAACCCCACACCAGGAAGCAAAGCCCTGGCCTATATGTACTTGTAAAACAAAACTTGGAATTTCCTGGCTCATAGTAGGTCTTGCATGTATCCAGTTCACCTAAAGTAGTAGGGGAGAGAAGGCCACAGAACTTGAGAATATTCCTTTAACTGGGGCCTTTGAATGTTTTCCTTTTTTTTTTATTCTCTATAATTCATTGTCAAGTATGTACCTACTGCATTGACATACCTCTAAGGTGACCTGATTGCTTTACTAAGGTTGTCTCAGAAAGACAACAGTGGGATCATGAGCAAACAGTGTTGTATCACTGCTGAAAACAAATTCAGGCTACGTTAGGAAGAGTAGATTATTCTACTTACAGGAAGAGAAAACCCCACTGTTCTGCACTGGTCACAACAAGGTGGAGATACATATCCAACTCTGGGAGCAACACTTTAAGAGGGACACTGAGACATAAGAAATATTCTGAGAAGAGTGACGAGGATGGTGATGATGATGGTCCTGGGAACCAGGTCTCATAATATTTTTTAAAGAAAGTTGAAATTCTAAATATAACCAGGGCCAATGGATGAAAGGCATATAGAAAGGCAAATTTTGACTCAATATAAGAACGTTTTAATAACCATGGAGGTTCAAAACCAGAGTAGGTTTCTTTTTTCTTTTAGGAGTCAATCAGGGTTAAGTGACTTGCCTAGGGTCACTTAACTAGTAAGTGTCTGAGGCCTAATTTGAACTCAGGTCCTCCTGACTTCAGGGCTAGTTCTCTATCCACTGCACCACCCAGCTGCTCCAAATAGGTTTGTCTTTAATGTAGTGTGACCTTCCTGGAGGTAGTCATCCAGCCTCCACTGGTACCTCTGCCAGAGGATGGTACAGATTCTGGTACTGGTTGAGAAACAGGATTATACAACATTGGAGGTCCAGAATCATATGAATTTATGCTCTCTAAGATTCTCCTGAATGTAGAAGCCTATAACAAAATCCACAGGTAAGAAAAAAAAGAAAAGGAATAAGGAATTGGGCACATTCAGTATAGTGCAAGAGTCCCCTGACTCTTGTGTGCAAACCTCCTTCACAGGTGCAGATCTCAATCCAACTGCACTTTCTCATTTTGTGGGGTTCTTGCCCATCACTTTGTGATCATCTTCTCTACAGGATCTGCCCAGTGACCTGGAGCCTGTGCTCTGATTCCTTCACATTACTGTATGCACCTCGGAGGTATACGAAAATAGAGAGGCTCACTAAAGAATGGGCAACCACGTGGCATCCTTAGAGTCTTAGTGCAGTTTTGAGCTATTAATGCTAAGAAATGCACTAAGATTTTGGTATATATGCTATATATGTACATGCAACTGGAAATTGCAGGGATGCCCATCAATTGGGTAATGGCTGGAGAAGTTGTGGTATGTGATTGTGATGTGATACTACTGTGCTATAAGAAATGATGAGCTCAATGATTTTAGAAAAATACGGGACACAACAATGTATGTGTGACAACCAACTTTGATAGTATACTGGGCTCCTCTCAGCAATGCAAGGTTAGAAGACAACTCCAAAAGACTCATGATGGAAAGAAATGTCCACATCCAGAGAAGGAACTACAGAGTTTGGATGCAGATTGAAGCAAATTACCTGCTCTCTTCCTTTTTTTGTTTTGTTTTGTTTCCTCTTTCCCACTGTTCATTCCATTCATTAAAATCCCTCTTTACAACCTGACTGATGTTTAATGGGAAGGCATTTGCAGATCCTATATTTGATTGCATGCTGCTATGGCGGAGGGAGGAGGGGACATGAAGGGGGAGAAAATTTGAAACTCAAGGGATTGTGGAACTGAATCTTATAAACTAAAAGTAAACAAATTAATAAAAATAGAAAAATACAGAAAGACTTGAAAGAAATAAGAATAAAATGAGCAGAACCAAGAGAACATTATATAGGGATAGTAATATTGTTTTAAGAATGACTTTGAGCAAATAATTTATTTTGTCTAATATAAATACCCAAATTAACTATAAAGGATATATGAAGAAAGACACTATCTGCATCCAGAGAAAGAACTGATAAACAGAAGTACGTGTAGATAATTGTGTATGTGTGTGTATTTGTATCTAATGGTAGCCATCTCTAGGGCAGGGAGTTGGGAGAGAGTGAGTAAAAATTATTACATGATAATTTTGTTATATATTTGAAGGGAATAGCAAGTTGTACATAGTGGATTTGCAGTTTCACATACAATAGTCTTTTTTATTGTACTATTTTATGAAAATGCTTGTTTTGTTCCACAAATAAAAAAATTTTAAAAAGATTTTTTGTATACCCGACATCTTAGTTACTATTCACTTAGGTTTGTCAGCAATAACCCAATTCTAAAGCTCTACACTAGATTTAATCATCTTCCAGAGAATGCTGCCTCCCCAAGTCCCGGCTCATACTTTCTGCTCAGCAGGACTGCTACAAAGACAATTTTTAAAAGCCTTGTCTCTTTCCTGACAAGCAGAAGGTAATGCTAGGGGCCCGTCAAGTCATGTGCCATTCATACCCTTACAACTTATATCTTTCTCCCTGCATCCCTTGGCTAAAAGGGCACAAGAGGAGAGGCCTGGGGTGGTGGTGATGGGAAATGCAGAAAGGGACATGAGGTTAGGAGAGCAAGTTAAATCTATCCTTCAGTTACTAGGAACACTGAATAGTATCTGCTGATCTTAGCAGCTGAGATCTCAATTATCCTCTCTCCTTACATAGGGATCTGCTTGCTGTGCAATATCCAGACCTAATTCCAAGCTAAAAAATGCCACCTTGGGTTAGCCATGTAGACCAGTCAGTCCAATTCATCATGCTTTCTTCAACAACTACATTTTGGGGGATAACCATGAATAGCTTCTTACCTTCCAAAGTTCAGAAGTACATTTCAACATCCTCAACCTCCCTACTGGGGATGAACTATGGACAAATTTGATCGAAGCTCTTCACGAATACCTCCCCCCCCCCCCCGCCATTTTAGCTAAGGCAACTTCTTGGTTGTAGATTTCCAGAAGTACTTTTGTTCCCATTGAAGTGAAAATTGCCCTCTCTTTTAATTACAGTAAAATTAAATCATAATGAAGATAGTTTTGATGATTGCAATTAGGAATTTAAAAGCCATAGTAATAACAGAGTAGAATATCATCCCCTGGCCCTCACAGAACTACACATGGAACTGCAAAGAAAAGTTGAGGACCATGTTCTAGAAACTTCTGTCCGACAAAGTCAAAAGGAAGCCTGTCAAGAGCAATAAAGGTTCAATAAGAATTAGTGGATAATGGAATTTTTAAGTTAGAAAAAGTCCTAGTGGGGCAGCTAGGTGGTGCAGTGAATAGAGCACCGGCCCTGGAGTCAGGAGGACCTGAGTTCAAATCCAGCCTCAGACACTTAACACAAAAACTAGCTCTGTGACCTTGGGCAAGTCACTTAAGCCCAATTGCCTTACCTTCCCCCCTTCAAAATAAAAAAAAAGGCAAAAAAAAAAGATCCTAGTGTTCATCTTCGAAGGTAGTTTAGAGTAGTGAACAGACAGAATGATGAAAATGGAGTCAGGAAAGAGCGAACTTAATCTTGCTTCTGAAACTTACTATTCATGTTTCCCTGGACAAGTCATTTACTTCTCTGGGCCTCAGTTTCCTCATCTGTAAAACGAGGTTAATAATAATACTTCACAAGAATCAAGTGAGATAATATATGTAAAGTACTATAAAGATGTTAGCTATTATAATTATTATTACTATAATCATACAGTTCTTGGAGAAGGAAATGGCAAACCACTCCAATATCTTTGCCAAGAAAACTCCAAAAGGCATCACGGAGAGCCAGATATGATTGAAATAACTCAACAACAACAAATACAGTCCAACCTCCTTGTTTTATATAAGAGGAATTTGTGGTCCAGAGAAGGGAAATCACTGGTGAATGGCATGGCCTGTGGAAAAGGTGTTAGAATTAAACTATTTGGGTGCTGCTTAGGTGGCTCAGTGAATAGAGCACTGGCCCTGGAGTCAGGAGGAGTTCAAATCCAGCCTCAGATACTTAATACTTACTAGCTGTGTGACCCTGGGCAAGTCACTTAACCCCAATTGCCTTACCTCCCTCCCCTTAAAAAAAAGAAAGAAAAAGTAAAAGAATTAGACTATTTGTCTCCAAAAGGCAGAACAAGGACCAATGAGTCGAGTCACAGAAAGGCCGATTTTTGTTCAACATGAAGAAATGCATTTAAGCAATCAGAGGGGCATGCCAACAATGAAACAAGGCAGATTCGTGAAGGACACAAGGAGGGAGCTCTCTGTCACTAAGAGTCCTATAACAGAGGCTGGATAACAATCTATAAAGAGCTATTCTAGGAGGATTTCCTTCACCCTCCTAGTTGAGAGACTAGACTTGATAAACTCTAAAGGTCTCTACCTTCTCAAAGATTCCCTATGATTCCAAATTCTGGGTCTCCTAAGAATTGGTTTAGGTTTTTTTTTTCCAGTGTGCTGCTTCCAAACCCACATTTTGATGATGAGAGGCAGAATATTAATCAATCTCACTGAAGATTTGTTTTCTACTTGAGGGGATAAGAAACTGTTTCTGAGTGACTACCAAGAACTCCTGAACTTTTCTGCCTCTGTAAGTAGAGGCTGTAACCTAGAAACCCTAGAATCCTAGTTCTGGAGTCTTTCAAATTTAGTGAAAGGAAAAGGACATCGCCTCTCCAAGATTTTCTTCCCAAAGATGTTTTATAAGATACTCTACCCCTTCAATTCTCCTGCTTCCCCTACCCACCTCCCTAAAAAAAAGAAACAAAACCTTACCAAGAAGAGTGAAGGCCTGTCTGGTTTTCTCAAAGTCTTCTGCATCATCCACACCTTCAATAGATGTGTCCCTTCCTTGAGCAACATAGAAAAAGTCCTCAGCACATGCTGTTGTGGGGGGTGGGAGGGAGAGAAAGAGCATAAAAGTTGGGTCAGGAAAATGTCATCTTCACATGCAATTTTCATGTTACAGCCCAACAGGATTTCTCCTCTTTTTATATCTTCCTCCAAGAATTTTATTTCCATTACTAGCAGGCACAAGAGTTACAAAGTACAGGAGACATCTGATTCACACACACTGAAAGAACGGGGAGAGGACCGGATGATATGAAATAGCAAATAACATCTTGTGCTAATTAAAAGTAGTCCTTGAAGCAAATATGACCCATGAAGATATGGATTATAACAAAAAGTAAGACTGTGACTTTTCTATTTACAGAAGTTAGAAATGATGATGATGATGATGTTTTGTTCTCTTTTTATATTTGACTGAGTTCAGAGAGAAATGGTCCTGAGATGAGTTATTTTTCCTATTATTCTTTTACATTTAATATTTGTTATTTTATTTTATTTTTTGCTTTTTGGAGGACAATTGGGGTTAAGTGACTTACCCAAAAACCACATGGCTAGTAAGTATGTCAAGTGTCTGAGGCCAGATTTGAACTCAGTCCTCCTGACTCCAGGGCTGGTGCTCTATTCACTGTGCCACCTAGCTGCCCCGACATTTAATATTTGTCAGACTTTTGCACAGGTAAATAAAATAACTGATTTTTGTAAATGAAATTGTTGGGTTGTTGGTTCATTCTCTGTAGACTCAGAGCCATCTTTAGGAAAACTTTAACAGCAGGAAGAATGCTGGGGATGATTTGTACTTCCTTCTGTCCCTAGATGGTTTTTAATTCTTCTCCTAGGTCTTTACTTTGAAATTTTTTCATTGCATGTAATTGGAGATTAAGTGTATTCAGTATGATAACATCTATTAAGGACATTTTTGTTATATTTTTATGGATCATATGGATAACTGTAGATAAAGTTTCATCTGTAACAGTACTTTGGTTCCAATAGACACTATTTAGAGAAATTTATCTATTTATGAAAGATAATGATTTGGATATATAATTCTGGCCTCCTGATCACATTTTTCAAAGTATCAATAGGTCAGCTAGATTGCACAGTAGATAGAGTACCAGCCCAGGAGTCAGGAAGATCCAAGTTCAAATCTGGCCTCAGACACTTACCAGCTATGTGATCCTGAACAAGTCATTTACCCCTATTTGCCTCAGTTTCCTCATCTGTGAAATGAGATGGAAAAGGAAATGGCAAACCACTCCAGTATCTTTGCCAAGAAAACTTCAAGTAGGGTCACTGAGAATCAGACATGACTGAAACAACTCAACAAGAAGTATCAACAGGTTTTCCACTTCTGCAACATGAAGTCAAATACTGTACAGTTTCTACCATTTCCCTACATAATCTGAACTGATCAACAAGTACAGGCTGCCAAAGGATAGCCTTTCCTCATTTCTGCTGGCAATGACCTGGTGAAGAATTGCCTTCTTAAGTCCTCTTTTCCATAAACAAACCTTCATGACTCAACGACGTTTTCAGCACTTCTTTGTAGACTCAGTTAATGTGGATGTTGCCCAAGGAAGACCTTTCCTTTCCACTCTTTTATCTTAGCTATTTCATAGGTTCCATCTGGAAATAAATCACCTTCAGGTCACATGCGACAGGTCCAATGGCATGTACCTGTTGTCAGTCTTTTACTACTTCTCAGTGAAGAGCTGTCCATACCAAAAGTATTTTAGTAAACGTTTAACCTGATTACCATGTGCTGAGGATGCCTAGAGCAGGGATTTTTAATTTTTTTTTTTGGGTAATGCACTCCTTTAGCAGTCCCATGAGGCCTATGGACATCTTATGATAATAATATTTTAAATGCAAATAAAATGGGATTACAAAGGAAACTAATTTTATTGAAATATGGGATCAAAATATTTTAAAATACAAATTTATAGACTCCCGATATACAGGCAGAGTTATATAGTGACTAGAGCAGTGGATTTTGGAGTCAAGAAGATCCCTCTATCTATCTGTCTCTTGATCTGTCTGTCTGTCTCTCCCTCTTTCTCTCTTGCACTTTCTCCCATGCTCTCATCTACCCTGTTTTTCCATTTTTGTTGTTCAGTCATTTTTCAGTCATGCTCAACATTTTCTGATACTATTTGGGATTTTCTTGGCAAAGATACTGGAGTGATTTGTCATTTCCTTCTCCAGCTCATTTTACAGATAAGGAAACTGAGATGAACAGGATTAAGTGACTTGCCCAGGGTCACACAGTTAGTGTCTGAGGCCAGATTTGAACTCTGGAAGACGTCTTCCTGATTCCAGGCCCAGTACTCTATCCACTGTGCCTAGCTGTCTCATTTTCATTTTAGTGGCAAATTTCCCAGTTACCAAGGTCTATCACACTTCCTATAATTTATTTTGCCTAAGGATTAGAATATCTATCACCAAATAATTTAGGTTAAAGTAACAATAAGGTTTTATTTTAATTAAATGTTATGTTCATTTTTGGTTCACATCATTCATTTCCACAAAATTTTGAGTTACAAATTTTCTCCCCATCTTTCCCCTACCTACCACCCCAAAACAGTGATCTCACTGTATACCTCCTCCCCCAATCTGCTCTCTCCTATATCCTCCCACATCTCCCCTCCAACTTTCCAGTAGGGCAAGATGGCTCTCCATCCCCCAGTGCTTGTATATCTTAATTCCCAGTTGCATGTAAAATAATAATAATAATAATAATAATAATAATAATAATATTTTAAACATTTGATTTTAAAAGATTGAATTCCAGATTCTTTCCCTTCCTCCCTCATCACCCACCCTTACTGGGAAGATAAGCAATTCAATATAGGTTGTACATGTGTAGCTATGCAAAACATTTCCATAGTGGATATACTGGGAAAGACTAACTATATTTCCCTCCATCTTATCCCGCCCCCCTCTTGTTCTATTCTCTACTTTGACCCTGTCCCTTTTCAAAAGTATGTGCTTCTAACTACCCTTCCCCCCAGCCTTCTCTCCCTTCCATCATACCCCAACAATAAGTTTTAATCAAATTATCATGATCCTATATCCATTTTTCTCATTGATGCATACAGGAGTAATATAACTTAATGCTGTTGCAGAACCCTTATCATAGAGAACTGAGAGGAATGAAAATGCCATAAACAAAAGAATGTTAGAGCTGAAGACCAGAAGATGCTGTTGTTCTAGTTCTGTGAAGCCCTGCAGTATGGAGGTGCCAGGTACCAGAGTGGAAAAGGCAAAGCTACCATGATGTGGAGGAATAACCAAAATTAACTTCATCTTACCACATCATCTTGCCCTGAGTGGATCACTGTGATCTAGAGGTCATTTGGATCTGAGCCACATTAAGACCTTGGGGTGAGGGTGAACTCCAAGTTTTAATTTCATATAAGTGGTGGGGGAGGGGAGCATCGCTTCCTGTCCATTATGCTGTCCCAAATGGAATCTCCTGGCACTGCTTGACACTGCAGATGCACTGTCTGCTCAACTGTCAATCAAATCCAATTAGAGGGTTGATTCAGAGGACTGAGAAAGGAAGAACTTCCAAAGGGAATTTCATTGAGACACTTGAGAACAGGAATAGATATTATTGTTCTAGCTACCATCAATAATAATGACAAGTATTTATATAATGTTTTAAGGTTTGCTAGGGCAGCTAGATGGTACAGTAGTCAGGAAGACTCTTCTTCCTGAGCTCAACTCTGGCCTCAGACACTACTAGCTATGTGACACTGGACAAGTCATTTAACCCTATTTGCCTCAGTTTCCTCATCTGTAAAATGAGCTAGAGAAGGAAATGGCAAATCACTCCAGTATCTTTGACAAGAAAACCCCAAATTTGGTCCTGAAGAGTCAGACATGACTGAAACAACTGAACAACAATTTAAGGTTTACAAAGCAATGTACATGTTTTCTCATTGGCTCATCAGAACAACCCTTTGAGATAGGTACTGTTATTATCCCCTCTTTACTGATGAGAAAACTGAAGTACAGGAAGGTAAAGTGACTTGCCCAGGATCACAAAGCTAGTAAGAGTCTAAGGGTGAATCTAAACTCAGTACTTCCTGGTTCCAAGTCTAACACTCAATACATATCATCACCTAGCTGAAGACTACTCTGGACCAAGGTATGGCAATGACTCTTGGTCTGAGGTCTGAATGAGATCTTCTCACAGGATGCCTGTAGGTCACTTCTTGAGCCTTATGGCCCTCCCCACAATAACTGTCCTGTTACCACAGGCAATGAAATCAGCTCAAAATGATTACATTGTATTACAGAGCTACTCAGGTCTTTCTAGGAAAAAAAAAAGAAAATGGGATTTAAAAAAATTATTTATATTGGAGACAAAAAAGGAAGTGAGCTGGGCTTATTTTCAAGTAAGTGGGCTATTATCAAGCAGGGAGAAAAATAGAACGATTTCCTGCCCTTCTAAAAGATAGCGGGATGGTGACCTGCTTAGCTTCATGCACTATGTATTTAAGATGCTAACAAGTATACACAGAGAGGAAAAGATGAGGAGAAAGGAAAGAGGATGAGGAAGGAAAGGAAGAAAGGGACAAGGAAGAGTGTAGGGGACAGTAAAGAGACTGAGGACAGGGAAGGGAAGAAAAGGGAGCAGGGTGCTTGCTAAGTGTTGTTTCTACTGCTAAGTGTCTAAGATGGGATTCAAATCCTTCAGATTCCAAGTCCAATGGCTCTACCCACTACACCACACTGCTAGTGATTGAATTGTAGCCAAGGCTTCTATCTCTCTATGTGCTGTCTTCCAATGTCAGACTTAACATTTCATTCCTTCCATTTCAAGATGGAAAAAGAACAAGAGGAGATGGAAGGGAGGAGAAGAAAAAGAGGATGAAGAAGGGAAGATGGCAATGGAGAGAGAAAGAGGGAAAGAAAGGGAAAAATACCCAAAAAAGAGGGCCCCTTTATACTCCAAATAAACACTCAGGATATTTAATGTGAAAGACTATTCATTTTCTATGTCTTTCTAAATTCAATACATGTACAAAGATGTTTTATGTCAACAAGAAAAATGGTATCACACCTCACTGGATGTCAATTACTATATATTTACAATGAATAAGAAATTATAATCCCCTTCAATAACTTCTTCCATGAACTGAACTTTAGTTTCTAAACTTAGAGAAGTCCTTAAGTCTTCCCTCTCTCACAATCCCCTTCTGCAAGTAGTTTCCAGATCTCCTCGCCTCTACCACCGTCCTATCTCTAGCATCTGCCCCTCTCCTTCCATTCACAAGGCCACCACCCTGACTCAGACCTCCCTTTCTTTAGCTCCTCTATATACACTGAATGGCAAAGAGCAAACAATTCATGCCGATTTTTTTTTCTCCTCTCACTTTAACATTTGCAACAACCTTTTAATTGGTCCTCTTTCCAGTCTTTTTTCTCCAACCCATCTTCCACACAGCAGGTAAAATAATCTTCCTAAATCACAGTCTGAGCATGTCATTTCCTTCTTCGAGAACCCTCTGAAGCATGTTATTGCCCACAGGATGAAATCTAAACTCTTGAGCTTGACATTTTAAGCCTATTACAGGCTGGCTTCAGTCTCCCTTCCTAGACTTATATTCATTATTCCTTTTTGTATATTCTAGTTCTAGCCAAAATGGCCTATTTGCTGTTCCCCAAAATATGTGCCCTGTCCCCATTGCCCATTTCTGAACTGTACCATTGTATCCTAGAATCCCTGGTCTCCTTCAGGGCTCAGTTTCTGTGCCATCACCTAAGACAATGCCTTTCCTGATCCACTCAGTTGTCATTACTCTCTCCCTCTTCCTCCTCCTCCAATTATTAGACATATATTTACATACTGCACCGCCTTCCATACCCCATTTTTTGTTTTGTTTTTGTATCCTCGGTGATTAGTATATGCTTGCTGAATTAGATTAGATATGGAGAATCTATGAAGCAGTGAGTAGTCAGATAGTGCTCACCATGCTTATAGGCTCAAAGGCTTACAGATTTAGAACTGGAAGGGGCCTTGGAGATCATCGAACCCACTTCTCTCATTTTACAGATGAAACTCAGGACCAGAAAAGTTAAATACTTCTCTGGAGTTACTCTGCTGCTAAGTGTCCCTTCAGATTCCAAGTCCAATGGTTCTGTCCACTATACCACACTGTTACTGAATGAGTTGTGGTGCAGGCTTCTATCTCTCTATGTGCCGTGTTCCAATGTTGGACTTAACGTTTCACTCCATGGAGAAAATGGAGAAAAGACAAGAGTACAGGACACAATGAAAACCCATCCTCATCTTGGTAGGGTAAAAGAAGATGATCACACCCAAATGAGATTCAGAAATATACTCACATGGTCCCTTCTCTTCTTCTCACGATGATGAGTCTTATTAGTGTAATTTTTATAACTCAAGGACAGAAAGTACATTGTATAAAGAGTAGAAAAGGATGCTATAAAGGGATAAAGATTCTCATTGGACCCATGAGCAGTTACTTGGGTAGCCACCCAATCACACAGACACATTAGTACTGTAGATTACCAAAGGCAGATGCCTGCAACCACATAGCCAATCTACTTGTAATGTCTTAAGAAAGCTTTATTGTCAGGGCACAAAAGCACAGTAAAGGATCCTCATTTAGCTCCAAGATCCTCTTGGATGGCAAATCATAATACAGGAGTGTGAGTTACTGGTAAAATTATGTTGTTTTGTACTATTTTACCCAGAAGCCCAAAGATCTCTGCATGACTCCAAGGCAGACATCATGAAAAAGCCATTTTTCCACATCAATACACTGCATAAGTGGAAAAGAATTAAGACTATTTGTTTCCTATTACTTTAAAGTTGTACTGGGGACAAAATGACCCAATTATCCCCGAACTGGTATCGCTGTTATTTGCTCATTTCATACAAAATAAGTCCTTTAGAATAATCTTTCCCTTTGTCACAAAAGCACCACCACCATTTCCCTTGGATAGCAATGAGTGGGGCATGAATTAAACTTTGTTTTTCTAATCACTATCTTCTGGCTAATTTACAATGATCCTGCTGGGGACAACTTGGTATCCTATAAGTATGTTGCCATCATTTGTTCAACAAGTATCTATTGATTACCCAGCCTCCTGGAATAGAAACTTTAATGTCACCTTTAATTTTTCTCCCTCATTTCTCATAACTAATCAATCCAAAGTTCTACTGATTACACCTCTGTAACATTTCTCACATCTGGTCCCTCTTCTGTTTCCACTGACACTGCCCTGATATAGGCCCTCACTGGCAAACACCTGTATTACTGAAATAGCCTCCTAACTCATCTTTCTATATCCACTCATTTACCTCCAATCTACCCTTCATGCCACTGTCAGAATAATCCTTCTTAAGCACTGATCTGGCCATGACACTCCTTTCCCCACTGTGTAAACTTTCTCTAGCATCTAATGTTTTCCACAACCTGCTACCGTCCTGTTCTGTCACTATCCCCCACACACTTCAAAAGCCTGTCACACCAGACTAATCAATCAAGAAACATTTGTTAAATGCTCACTATCTTTCAAGCATGCACTAGATGCTACGGAGACAGATTTATCAGTGAGACTGTCCCAACTTCCAAGGAACATATGGGAGGAGGGGAGAAGGCATGTTCACAGATAAATACATGATGTGTATAAGATACATAGACTGTGATTCTGACCAGTGGGATTAGCAACTAAGGAGAATCAGGAAAGGCCTTTTGAAGATGGACTTGATCTGATCATGGAAAGGAGCTAAGAATTACAAAAAGAGAAATGAAGAAAGTGAGTATGTCAGGCATGGCAGGGAGGTAGTCTTTGCAAAAACATGAATGCAGAGGGAGAATGTTATGCATGAATCACAGCAAATAGGTCAGTACGGCTTGAGTGAAGAGTGTGTGATGGAGAGTAATCTGTAACTAGTTTGGAAAGACAGATGAGAGCCAGACTATGAAGGTCCAATAGAGTAATCTATATTTTACTGTAGAGGTAATAATAGGGAACCACTGAAACTTTCTGAACAGGAAAGTGACATAGTCAAATCTGCTTGAGAAATAACATAGTGGCTGTGTGGAATATTGAACTGAGAGAGGGGGAGACCAGATGGATGATTGCCAAAAAAAAAAAAAATAATAATTACCACCCACCTACACAAAGTTATAATTCTAGGCCAACATTCCAAAAGCAAAAACTTAATATAAGATGTAACTCTTAAGTCTTTTGGTCCCTCACACCTGACAGGAGCCTCTTCTGTGATCACTAGTGAGTATCTGGCCAGTAGTATTGATGGGGTCCTTGGGATGTATATATGTTTGTAACATCAATCTATGTAACATCAGTTTGTAATATCAATCTGTAACATCAGTTTGTAAATGGGGTGCTTTGGGATCTATGTCTGTAAAATCAATTTGTAAAAGCAGTCTGTAAAGTCACACTTCCCCCCCAGTCTCAAAGCATTAACTCTGCCCCTTCCCCCTGCCAGCACTCTGCCCAGCAACAACTCATGAACTGTTTATCTCTGCTTGAAACAATAAGCTACTTATGAATCCTTCACAAAACTATCTATAATCATTTTTAGCTTAGGCAAATGTTATCTCCCTTAGTTAGAGTGGCCAGCTGCACCATGAATTCTTCAGTACCCTATCTATAGGGTAACTCCTTAGCCAATTATACCCACACTGTGTCTCTGATGGCCTTGGTTCCCAACATCTATCTTGTCAAGCTTGACATTGATGGGTGGCAGACTGGGCACTCCTTAGTAGCCATGACCGAGGATTGGCTTTAGTGACGTGTCAGGCCTAAAATCACACCTCCAGGTAGCCCCCCCCCACCCCCTTGGGCTATTTCCCAGTGAATCATGGGCAATACGCCTGCCCAGTTGATATTAAAAGTTCATGGTCCTTTAAGCACTGACCACTCCTTAACTCCTCCCTGATCCCACCCTTACTCACCTAGTTAGCATAATTGGCAGCTGATTTACTGTCTTGACTCCATAAAACTATGCCTGTGACCCCTGGAAGTTTGCAGGTTCCATAAGAATCTAGCCCACTGTCCTTGTGCAGCGTAACAATAAACTTTACAATTTTGGCTTCAAAGTTTGCTTGAGCCTGGTGAATGCCTTCCAGACTGGATGCCAGGGTGGGTCCCTGGCAGAACCACTTACCCTCCCCCCCTCCTTATCACCCTTCCCTTTTCAGTATTTGATAAAGCTCACTTGGGAGGAGGAAAATCCTGGAAGAACAAATTTTGAGATTTGGTCCCAGATTTTGAGAGTCAAATTTGTCTCTCTGGCTCTTAACCCGAGGAAGCAAAACCTGAAAGCTTCCCCAAACTGCTCCCCAAATGCTGACACCTCTGAAGTGTTGGCTTTTCACTTTTTTTGTCAAACACCTCATCCTGCCAGCCAGGCCTAAAAAGACACTTTCTGTCATTGATTCTTCTCCCCTGTCTGCCAGAGAATGAGCATTCAAAATAGCTATGTGCAGCTCGGGATGGATCAGACACCATTGTTGTCCCAGTTAAAGCTCACCCTTCGGCGGATTTATCGGTCTACAGCTGCCTTTTATCTTCACTGCCACTGTCTGCATTTTATAAACATGATTTTGGAGATTGATCGAGTTCGTAATAGAAGTCACAATTCACATGCATTCTCAGTCCTCTACTCTCTTTCCTCTTCCCGTCCTTCCCTATCTTCCTCTCCTCCCCTTCTCTCTCTTCCCTTCCTCTGTCTTTTCCTCCCCTTCTCTCTCCTTTCTGTCTCTCTCTTCTCACACCTGTGTGTGTTTTCAAAGCCTTCATGGTAAGGAATCCCTCCTACCAATGCCTAGACTGTAATGTCTGCTACAGAAACCACAAAGATTACTATGTTTTATATTATACAGTGATTTCTATTTTATGTAGCACCTTCCCTTCACTTACATGATCCTCTCAATGGCTCTTTTCTCCAGCATCATGTAAACTCTCTGAGGGCAGGAACTGATTAACTTTTGATTGTGTATTACCAGTGCCAAGCACTGAATCACTGATAGGTAGGAAGGTCATTATTATGCTCCTTTTATAAATGAGGCAGATGAGGCCCTCAGAGTTCCCCAAGGTCAGTTAGACAGCAGCAGAGACTTGTCCTATGGGATCACAGAATCATAGGTCTAGAGGCAGAACAACTTCAGACCATCTGACTCAATCTCCTCTTTTTATCATTTATTTTCCATTATTAAACATTTATCTTCTTCTTCTCCTCCAAGAAAAACAAAACAAAACACCTCCAAGGGGGGAAGAAAAAGAAAAAGAAAAAACCCACTACTAACAATATGCATGGTCAAGAAAAGCAAATTCTCCCATTGACCACAGCCAAAAAGATATGTCTCAGTCTACATCACCTCACAGTCAGCAGCTGGGTAGAATTCTTCTAATTCCCTCATTTTACAGAAAATAAAATTAAGGTCCAAGGTCACAGAGGTAACAAGGATCACAGGAACATTTGAAACCTCCAACTCCAGAATCAGCACTCTTTCTACCATAGCTTTCTGGATAGAACAGGAATCTTGACTACTACACCAACTGGGTGTGAAAATCAGTTTAATGCCATGAGAGCAGCCATTTAGAGTTCTGGTTTCCCAATATGCAACAGGGCTACTTACTGAGTGCAAGCTCTTTAAACTCTGGAAGGCTGGCTGCTGCACAGAGCTGATAGAAGATGTGGTAATTTCTTTCTTCATCTGCCTGAAGGAGGGAAAAAAAAAGTTAAGCAGTTTGAGGGAAAGCCACCACCAACATTTTTCCTTTACCTATTTTCTATATGCAAATTTAAAGATCTTCCCTGCCCCTAGGTTAAGTGCACCTGGAGCCTGTGGTGGGAGGATTGTTTTTCAGGAAAGCCCACACCTTGACACTTTGTGATTGGGCAGTGGGTCAAGAAGGTTATTGCATTCTCTGAGCCAGGAGAAGGCTATATAAACCCTGATGGGAGGCTTTGCTTTGGGGCTCACTTTGAGAAGTGTTGTGTGATTTGACCAGATGAGACTCTGGGCAGCTATTGAGAGCCCCCCGGCTTTGAAAACCCAGATGTTGATGCTTCCCTCTCTGGTAACTGTGATTTTGGTATTGATAATGATTGCACAGTTTGGAAACCTGTCTGTTTGATCTGTCTGTATAATCTGAAGTTCGGGGTGCTGACTTTTTTCTCTGAACTAGGTAATATATGTTTGATTGATTAAAGTGAGCTTGTTAACCCATTTGCTTTCCTTTACAAAAGCAGATCTAAGAACCTGTGTTGGCAGCCACCCTGGGGATGTTGGGGTGCTTGCTGCTACAATCACATCAAATGGCAAGGGCATTCCCCCTCATTCCTACTCCACCATTCTCTGCACATTCTGCTCTCAGACCCAAATGGCCCACTCTCCATCAAGGCTTAATGTTTCATCCACAATTTGTTGAAATGACTCTATGCATTAAATGAATTTGATTTTCAGCTCTAAATAACCTATCACTGCTGTTTAATAAAAGATCATATTAATCAGCATGACAAATTCTTATTTAGTATCTGCCATATGTAAGACACTGTGCATCAAATGGTATAAGGTATAGGACTCTGTCCACTGCCCCCAAATAGCTTACACCTTGGCTGGAGAAAGAAAAGAAAATAGAACACTGGCCCTGGAGTCAGGAGGACCTGAGTTCAAATCTGGCCTCAGATACTTCACACAAAAACTAGCTATGTGACCTTGGACAAGTCACTTAACTCCAACTGCCCTGCCTTCCCCCCTCCAAAAAGCAAACAACAACAACAAAAACCCACAAGAGAAGTTATTATCTAAAAAGCGTCAAATGAAAAGCTTATGGGATTTCAAAGAAGACAAAGATCATTTGGGGTCCGGGTAATCATAGAAAACTTAATGGAGTTAGTGGAACTTAGTGGAAGTTAGGTAGAGAGTTAGGTAGTTAGGTAGTTAGTTAGAGAGGTAGAAGTTAGAGAGATGGAACAGAGAGCTAAGGGTCTTCCATAGAGGAATGACAGGTAGAGTAGCCCAGCTGCCATATGGAACCACAGATGTTTAGGCAATAAGGCAGTCAATTTGGTCAAAGTAAAAACAAGATTTGCATTCATTGCCTCAACTTCCTCACCCGGGACTTTGTTATCATCATCTTGCAAATCGGCTCACAAACCCACAACTTGACTCACACTGCTTTCCCAGGTACCAACAATTCTTTAATTGCTCAAATTCTGTACCCAGCCTCACCACTGCTGACTTTTCTGCAACTTTTGACACTGTTATGTTCTCTCCTCCACTGGCTTGTTTGATGCTGCTCTTTATGGGTATTTTCTGTTGCCTATCAGACTGCTACTTCTCAGTCTCCTCTGCACAGTCATTACCTGTCCATCCCCAAGCAATGTCCTGCACTGCTTTCTTATTCTATACTTTCTCTCTTGGTAATCTCATCTGTGTGCATGGGCTCAAATATCATCTCTAAGCAGAAGACTCCCAAACCCATTTAACCAGCTCTAAGCTCTTTCCTGGATTTCAATACTGATCAGTTGCCTGCTGAACATCTCTTAGATGCTGATATCTCAAACTCTCATTATCTGTCTTTCAACCAAACCTTTCTATTTCTGCTGAGGACACAAGCATCCTCCTAGTGACTCAGATTCATAATTTCAGAATTATCTTCTCTTCCCTCTTGCTCTCACATTAGATTGAGTTCCCTGAGGGAGGGGATTTTGCCTCTTTCGGTATTCCCAGTGCCTCCCACAGTGCCTGGCACATAGTAGAAGCATAATAAATGTTTATTGACTGACTGACCCAATCTCCTCTTGAGTCCTGTGAATTCTTCCTTCACAACATTGTTCCAACATTCTCTATTTTCTCTACCCCTCTAATCCGGGTTCTCATCACCTCTTTCCCGGACTATTACAGCAACCTCCTAATGGATCTCCCTGTTTTTAATCTCTCCCCTCACTTCCTTCTGCATACAGCCAGTAAAATAAGCTTTCTATTGCCCTCGTCATATCTCTCCCCAAATATTTGCTGTAATTTTTCATTGTCAATGAGATAAAAGGCAAACTGCTCAGCCTGTTTGTTAAGGTCTCTACAATCTGGCTCCAAACTAACTTTCAAGTCTTTATTTCACTCTATTCTCCTCAAACCTAGATTTCAGTCAAATGGGATACCAGTCATTTCCCCAAACTCAGTAGTCCATGTCTGTTGATTCCCATGAGTCAAGGATGTCCTGTGCCCAGAATACAAGGCCTTCTCGCTTCTGCCTCTCAGAACTTGTGTCTTCTTTCAAGGCTAAGCTCGGATACCACCTTCTAGGTGAAGTGTTCTCTGATACCTCCAGTTGTTGAAGCATTGAATCCCCAATTTTCCTTATATTTCCTTATCTGTGACTACATTATATCCTTCTCATTACAATGTAAGCTTCTTGAGGGAAGGGATTGTTTGTTTTTTGTCTCTGCACCCTAAAGACCTTATCCATAGTAAGTGTTTAATAAATGGTGCTGAATGGAATACTCATTCTGTAAAAAAAACATTGAAATAAATTGCTTCCATTGCTGCACTGGTAGACAAAGATAGTGGTGGTCAACCTGAGACAGAATTAGAACTAAAACAAAAAGGTTTCTTCTAAAATTAGACATTATTGGGCATCAGTATGGAATAAGACACCACAGAAAGTAAAAAAGAGGTAGCCAAAAACTGATAATGTCTCTCTGTCTTTTTTTTTTATTGAAGGCAATTAGGATTAAGTGACTTGCCCCAGGTCACAGGGCTACTAAATGTCTGAGGCAGGATTTGAACTCAGTCCCACTGACTCCTAGGCCAGTGCTCTATCCACTGTTCCACCTAGCTGCCCCCAAAACTTCTTTAAAGAAAGCAAGAAAAATTTTTGGAACATCAAGAATTCGGAAACTTTGAGAAGGATGTAGAGTTCAGATTAGACAGAATATTATCATTTTACAGTGACTGGACATGGATGTAGTTAGTTGGAAGATGGGAATGAAAGGTAAAAATCAGGGGGACTTAAAAAGACCTGAGTTCAAATCCTGCCTCAGACACTTACTGGCCATGTGACCCTAGTCAAGTTACTTAATATCTCTCAGTCTCACTCTCCTCTTCTATAAAATGGATAAAATAATTACTCCTAGCTTACAGGATTGTTGGTAGAATAAAATGAAATTTATGTATTTGTGTGTGTGCACATATGTATGTGTATATGTGTGTATAGTACCTGTGTACGTGTGATTTATATAGGGAGAGATGCAAATAATATGTACCACATGCATGTATGTGTGTATATATGTGTGTGTGCGTGTGTATGTGCGTGTGTGTGTGTTTGTAAAATGTGCTTTGCAAACCTTAAAGCACTATAAAACTCTAGGGAGGAGGAGGAAGAAGAAGAGAATGATTACAAATCCTATATACTGATTTCAGGGGAATAATAAACAATTTTTAAATTTTCATTTTCTACAACAAAATAAAAACCACTAAGCTATACCTGTCTAACCCCAGCCCTCTGGAGAGCTAATTTCCTGCCTGGCCATTCTCCATATCACCTCTCTGCTCTGCTTCGCCTGCTATGTCTCCTACTCCAGTAGGATTATCTTACCCCTTGGTCAAGGTCCATTGCCTATCTAGACCTCCCCCCAAATCTTGACACAGTCCCTTGGAAAAGCTGTCCCATTTCTCACTCATTTCCCTCCCCCAAGTTCTGCTCTTGACCACGATTACAGGACCATATGTCTAGAACCAGAAGGTACCAGTCCAATGCCCTCATTTTACAGAATAGCAAATTAAGACCAAGGGAAGTTAAGTAGTGATGATAGCAATAGCTAACATTTATAAAGCACTGTGCTTTACAATTATTATCTTAGTTGATCCTCCCAACAGCCGTGGGAAATCAGTGTTCTTATTATCCCTACTTTACAGATGAGAAAACTAAGGCAAACAGAAGGCCTGTGATTTGCACGGGTCACAGAGGTAGGAAACATTAGAAGTGGGATCTGAACCCAGGTTTTCTGACTTCACGTCCAGTTCTCATTGCATTGTATCATGCTGGTTCCCAAACCAAGACTTGTGTTGATTGATCATTTCCCTAATAGCTCTCTCTGCTGCCTGCAAGTGCCAGGGCATGTTTGCATCAGAACAGAACACACGGAGAATTAACACATCCTTCATTCTGTATATTTTATTAGGACAAATGTAGCCTATTGGAATATAGGATAAAAATTACCTCACCCCTGAAAGGACCTCAGGAATCATATAGTCCAATCCTCTCATTTTGCGGATGAGGACACTGAAGCCTAGAGAGTAGAAGCAATTTGCTTCAGGGGTCCACATGGCTGAGCTGGGAGTAGAACTCCGGTCCTATGACTCAACATTTAGCATTACAAATTCAGAGCTCTTTCTACCATGCCATAAGAGAAAGAAGGGAAACAAGAGGCTGGAGCAGAGCACATAATAATCATTGTGAAAGCCTGCAGTAAGGGCACACTGTTGACTAAGGTGCCATGGACACTGCTGGGAAATGAAACCCAAACAAACAAGGGAATAGGGTTGCCAACCCCAAGTCTAAGGTACACTGGGCAAAGGCCCAAGGAAAAATAGGGTCTTTTTCAGGTCGTCCATCTGGTTGTCTGAGCCCCAGCATAGTCTTTGCCCAGAAGAGCTAGACGTTTATGGGCTAGGGGATCTAGAAACAGCCCAGTCTGAAGCTCCAGCTGGATTTCCACTGCCAGAAGCAGATTCCCAGACCATTGGCACCCATCATGTGCCAGGCTGGAATAGGTGCCAGAGACCTCCATCCCCAAAAAGCATACCTGATTGCTAAAAGCTCTACAAAAAACCCATAAAAGATAAATCCAGCATCCCAAATCTAAGGCATTCTGTGAGCAAAGGGGAAAAGACTAATTCTGGGGATGGGAAGGGATTGTTTATGAAAAAAATAAAGAGGGTAAAAATTTAATTAACTTTCCTATTTTTTCTCCAAGGAATAATGAGAATAAAAAGAAAGAACTTAGGAGAAAAGATTCACATTTCCCAGGGCCTCACATGGTAAACTGAATCTGGCAGGTACTGTTTTCCCAGACTCTTTACTGGATGGTACAGTGGGAAGAAAATTGGTCTAGAAACAGAGGACCTTTGGGTGAAATCCCAACTTTGACAACTATTATCTATATGGCCTTAGAAAAATTATATTACAGGGGCAGAGCCAAGATAGTGGAGTAGAAACAGCACTTCCAAGGTGCTCTGCCCCACACCACTTCCAAACAATGTAAAAGGTGGACTCTGAACAACTTCTGGAGCCCCAGCACCCACAGAATGACACATAGAAGCTAACCTCCTGCTGAGGAAAGCCCATCAGCCCTGCAGGGAACGACCAGCACAACATAGCACAACGCTCTGGGAGCCGAGCCCAGGCCTGCGTGAGCCACGGTTTTAGCACCAGGGCGACCCGGCCAGCAGCCGGCTGGAGGGACCCCAGAACACCAGCAGCTGTGGCAATTCCAGAATTATCAGCACAGATATGCTAGGACAAAGTGAGAGGTTAGTGCCCTATGGACTTTGGGACCAGTATTTGGGGAACGCATGGCTTCCTCCCCTGGGGGCTAGAAGCCGCTGAGGAAACACAGCACAGAAGCCATTTTGCAGCGTCAGTGGCAGCTCCAGCTCCTGGTCTGTGAACTGTAGGGAGATCCAGCAATCAGTCTGGGGGTTAATCACTTTTGCTTTAACCTGCTTGGATCTGGATTGTGGTCTGGGGGGGAGGTCTGGGGTGGGTACCCAACTTGCCAGAGTGGGTGGAGGCTTTACAGAGGCCACCCAAATTCTGGAAGTTGTGAAGACCCCAACATTTCTGATGGAAGCTCTCCTGTCTGGTGGCAGAGTCCTACTGTAGCAATAAGCCCAAAAATCAAGTAATTAAGTGGCAACATGCCTAGGCAAAGGAAATAAAATAAACAGAAAAATGCAACATTAGACTCCTATTTTGGGGGCAAAGAGGATCAAAGCATGGAACAGGAGGACTGTGAGGTCAGAACTCCTGTACCAAAAGCCCCAAATGAAAATAGAAGCTGACTACAGGCCATAGAGGACCTTAAGAAGCAGATAAGAGAAGTGGGGGGAAATTGGGAAGAGAAATGAGAAAGATTCAAGAAAAATATGAAATGACAGTCAACAGCCTGATTGAGGAAAATAACTCCTTAAAAACAGACTAACTCAAATGGCAAAAGAGGCTCAGAAAGGCAATGAGGAGAAGAATGCCTTAAAAAGCCAAATTTGCCAGATGGAAAAAGAATCTCAAAAGCTCACTTAGGAGATTTATTCCTTCAGAATTAGACTGGAGCAAATGGAAGCTAGTGACTTTATGAGAAATCAAGATGCTGTTAAACAGATCCAAACAAATGAAAGAATAGAAGGCAATGTGAAATATCTCATGGGAAAAACCACTTACCTGGAAAATAGATCCAGGAGAGATAATTTAAAAATTATTGGACTACCTGAAAGCCATGATCAAAGAAAGAACCTAGAAATCATCCTTAAAGAAATTCTCAAGGAAAATTGCCCTGATGTTTTAGACCCAGAGGGCAAAATAGAGGTTGAAAGAATCCACAGATCACCTCCTGAAAAAGATCCCAAAAAGAAAACTCCTAGGAATATTATAGGCAGGTTCCAGAACTTCCAGATCAAGGAGAAAATACTACAAGCAGCCAGGAAGAAACAATTTCAATATTGTGGAAACACAATCAGAATAGCCCAGGACCTGGCAGCTTCTACACTGAGGGATCGAAGGGCATGGAATATGATATTCCAGAGGGCAAAAGAACTGGGAATGAACCCAAGGGTCACCTACCCAGCAAAACTGAGTATTTTGTTTCAGGGGAAAATATGGTCATTCAGTGGAATAGAGGACTTTCAAGCATTCTTGAGGAAAAAACCAGAGTTGAATAGAAAATTTGACATCCAGACACAAGAAGCAAGAGATGCCTGAGAAGGTAATCAGGGAAAAGAAATCAAAAGGAACTTATCAAAGTTGAACTATTTACATTCCTACATGGAAAAACAATAACTGTGACTGATGAAACCTTCCTCATTATGAAAATAATTGAAGAAGAGTATATGGGCATATGAATACATATGTGAATGTGTGTGTATATGTTTACAGTTATATATGGATAGAGGGCACAGGTTGAATTTGGTGGGAAGGGATGATACTTAAGGGGTGAAGTTAAGAGGTGAGAGAGGAAAGTGGCAAGAGGAGATGGGGAGAGACAGGGTAGGGTAAACTATCTCATGTAGAAGAGGCAAGGGGAAGTAGTTGCAGAGGAGGGGAAGAACAGGAAGGCAAAAAGGCAAAACCATATTCTCATTGAATTTGACTCAGGGACAGGATCACATACATATGAAATGGGATATCTCACCCTGCAGGAGAGTAGGGGGAAGGGGGGATGAGAGGGGGAATGATGGAGGGGAGGGCATTGGGGGGGGAGGTTGGAAGTACCCACTTTTGAAGAGGGACAGGATCAAAGCAGGGAATGGATCAGGTGGTGGGGTGGGAGGGAAATATAAGCAGTCTTTTACAATATATCTACTATGGTAATGTTTTGCATAGCTATACATGTACAACACATACTGAATTACTTATCTCCCCAGAGGGAGTGGGTGACAAGGGAGGAAGAGAATGGATGTGAAATTCGAAGTTTTAAAATTAAATGTTTCAAATATATATATAATAACTATTATTAATACTATTTTGCATGTAATTGGGAGATAAGATATGCAGGCATTGGGGCACAGAGATTCACCTTGCCCTAATGGCAAAGTCGAAGGGGGTATGGGAGAAGATATGGGAGAGAGCAGATTGGATGAGGGGATATCTTATGGGACTGCTATTCTGGGGTGGTGGGTAGGGAAAAATGGGGAAAAAACTGTAACTCAAAATATGGTGGAAAGGAAACCAGAAGTTAATAAAGTATTTGTTAAAAGAAAAAAAAAAGAAAAATTATATAATCTCATGGGCCTCAATTGCCTTATCTATCAAAGAAGATAATTGAAAGAGATGAACTTTAGGGACCCTTTCTGTGCCATATCTATGGTGCATCTATGATGCCCCACCCTCTAACTCTGCGTATATCCCAAAGCTCTGACCTAGGTTCTATTTTCTCTTTTATCACATTAACTCCCATGGCTCTGATAATCATCTCAACTGAGATGTCTCCCACATCTACACATCCAGTCCCAGTCTTTCTCCTGAGCTTCAGTCCCTTTTCACCTGCTACCCTAGAAGACATTTCCCATTGGATGTCCCACAGATATCTAAAACTCCAAAGGTCCTTTTTTCCTCTTGAATCCTCTGCCCACTTATCTCTCTTCCTGACATATCTACTTCTTTCTAGGGTACCACCATCATTCCAGTCACCCAGGTTCATAACCTCAGTCTTCCTTGACTCTCATTCTCCATCTTCTTCTATATCTAATCCATTTATAAGTTGTGTCCATGTCATTTCCAGTGAAGGCATTCTTAATTAACTCCCCCTCACTTTCTCTTTTTCTCCCCCATTTCCCCTTTGGCAGTCTGCTAAAGCGTATATACCCCCTCTCAGAATAATGTTGTTAAATGTATACATAGGATTACTAAGGAAATCTACTATATTGAAATGCAATTATCAAAATATTAAAAAAATAAGTCCAAAAACTCTGAATTAAGAATTTTTTCTACAAAACTAAGAGAACACTCCACACAGTAACAGCAATATTATAATAACAATAAACTATGAAAGACTTAGCTACTTTGATCAATATAATGATCCATAACAATTTCAAAGAACTTATGATAAAAAATGCTATTCACCACCAAAGAGAGAACTAGTGGGCTGAATGCAGATTGAAGCATATTTTTCTTTGTTTTTCTTGCATTCCGCCCCCCCGCCCCAAACATGGCTATGTGGAAATGTTTTGCATGACTTCATATGTATAATGAGTATCTGGCCTTTTCAAAGCATAGGGAAGGGGATGGATGGAGCGAGAGAATTTGAAACTAGAAGTAACCATTTTAAATGGAAAAAAAGAATCTCTGCTCTAAAGCATCTCTAATATTCATTCTCTTCTCTCCATTCGCATAGCTTCTACCCCAATTTAGTCTCTCAAGACCTCCTGCTGAGACTATCATAGTGTCACCTACTTGAACTCTATTCCTCCAGATCTCTCTTCTCCAATCCATTGTCCAAACAGCTAGCAAAGTGATTATTTGTAAAGCATCATCATTTGCCTGCTCACAAAACTCCAGTGACTCCCTATAGCCTCTAGTATAAAAGATGAATAACTCCTGTTTGGCTTTTAAAGTCCTTCACAATTTGGCTCCAGCCTGCCCTTTTTGGTATAGTACACATATCGCTTCTAATTTCATTTTACTTTGCAGGCAAACTGGTCAAACTTACTATGATGTATTCATAGAATTCCACCTTCATTTCCATACCTTTCTACAGGCTGCCCTGCATTTTGGGAATAAATTTCCTCCTCAACATCCTCCCTCTTAGAAACTTTAGTTTTTTTCCTTTTTTTTTTTTTTTTTTTTTTTTTTAGCATTTAGTTCCTACATGAGAGGCCTTTTCTGATCCCCTCAGTTGCTAGTCACACCCCATCCAAGAAATTACATTGGGGTGTGTGTGTGTCTGTGTGTATTATATACCATGCTAACTTAGTTATAACACTTTATGTAATATTATTCACATTTAACAAATGAAAAAACTGAGTCACTGGTGAATGTCAGAATAAATGATTATGCTTCTACCTTAAATCAAGGGAACTTGTGATATTTCCTAGTTATCTTCAATTCTCTGAATGATGGGTCTCCTCTCTAGCTCCTGGATTTGATTCATTTCCTGGCCTTGAAAAAGTTTCTTTGCCTCCTTCAAGAAGCCTTGCTTGAATAAATGTGCCCTACTATGTGTGTCCTAAATACCATGGTTTGTTCATGTTCTCTCTCTCTCTCTCTCTCTCTCTCTCTCTCTCTCTCTCTCTCTCTCTCTCCTGTATGTGAATAAAAACACAAAAATAAGGGGCATCTAGGTGGCACAGTGAATAGAGCACTGGCACTGGAGTCAGAAGGATCTGAGTTCAAATGCAACCTCAGACACTTGACACTCCTACTAGGGCAAGTCACTTAACCCCAATTGCCCTGCCTTCCCCCCCTCCAAAAAGCAAAAAAAAACAAAAAAAAAAAACAAAAAAAACCCCAAAAAACCAAAAGAACAACCCACAAAATAAAACAATCCCTGCTTAAAGGAGGTTGCATTATGTTGGAAGAAATATAGTCACATAAAAGTTTATTTATATATGCATACATATATACATATATGTAAATATAAACTTATATGTAACTGTATTTCTCCTAACATAACAAACCTCCTTTGGGCAGGGATTGTTTCTTTTTGTGTTATATCACCAACACCCAGAACAAACCTGACACATAGCAGTCTCTTAGTAAATATTCCCTAATCAATTGCAATTAGAGATCTCACCGAAAAAGCCCTTAAATGGCATCACTCACTGTAGTGGCAACCACACTGGCATACCCATGATGGCTGCTAGCACAGGTTCTTAGATCTACTTTTACTAGGAAAGATTGTTGACCCCTTGAAAAACTATCTTTTTAAATTACATTTATTACTTTAGGGGAAAAGTCAGCACCCTGAACTTCAGAGAAAATACAAAGAAAATAGAAAAATACAAGCAGAGAAATAAAGACCTATAGACAGGGCTTCTAACTGTCTGAGAAATTACCACAGATCAACAGACAGATCCAATTGTCTGACCAAAGCAATACATAGATAGTTACCAGAGAGAGAAGCACCAAGATCTGGGCTTTTTCAAAGCTGGGCTGGGGCGGGGGGGGGGGGCTCCTTAATGGCTACCCAGAGTTTCATTTGTTCAAATCACAAGAACATTCTACCAATCAATGAGTGCACCGCAAAGCAAATGCTAACCTCAGAATATATATATATATATACACACATACTTCTTCAGGGTCAGAGGGCATCACAACCCTCCCCACTGCCTAATTACAAAATAACAAAAGGTGTGGACCTTTCTGAAAAACAAGCCTCCTCTAATCAAGCTTCCCTTAATGGGCTCTGGATGAGGACTATTAATTGGCTGGAAAGATCTTATATCCCATTAACATTACACTCACCTGAAAGACAACTCTGGACTTTTCCAGTAGGTAGGTCCTCATGTTGGCCCCAATAATATGGTGTCTTTTATCAAATCCAATCTGGATGTATTTCCCAAATCGACTACTGTTGTCATTTCGAGTGGTTTTAGCATTTCCAATGGCCTGTTTGAAGAGGAGATAAAACATTTTACAAAAGAAAAACAAATCTAACCTGTCTTTGGAGTTAGATGCCATTTTTGAGACATACAATAATATAAACATCTCACATTTATATTATTCACATTATATTATTTACATTATTATATTACATCATATTATTCACATTATATTACACTATATTTATGATATAAAGATATTATGTATTTTTTCACTTTATAAAAGTGCCTTCTTTACAATCCTATCTATGGTTGAAGGTTGTTGTTTGTCCTTTTCTTGAAGAGAACCGTGACATCAGGGAGGTGATGCCATGGCATGCAAACGAATTAGATTTAAGTGAGAGGGAGCTGTGCAAGGTCATCAGCATTACTTTCTCTTCCAGAGCCATATGGATCCAGGGGCAAGATATAGATCAGGATGACTGGAGATGGCCCCACAGTTAAAGGCAGTAGTATAACTATTGTTATCTCAATTCACTCAATTTATTTAACATTCATCCAGTAAATACTTATTAGGTCTCTACTAAGAACACAGCACTGCCCTAAGTAGTGGGGAAGACAGTTGCAAAGCTAAAGCAACAAGCATGTAGGGAGGGGAGAGGAGGAATAAGAATTTATGTAGTGCCAACAATGTGGCAGGTACTGCACTCAACAAATTTTTTTTTACACCTATTATCTATTTCACCCTCACAACAAGTGTGTGAGGTAGGTGCTATTATTATCCCCATTTTCCAGTTGAGGTCCTGAAGTAAACAGAGGTAAATAACTTGCCCAAAGTCACACAGCTACTAACTGAAGCCACATTTGAATTCAGGTCTTCCTCAGTCCATACCCAGGGCTCTAGCCACTACACCACCATCTCCTTATTCTATACCAGGTACTGAACTAAGTCCAGCAAAGTTTAGACTAGACCATAATGTAAAGTTTAGATGAGACACTGTCCCTGCCAGTGTGGAGTTTACTTATGAACAGGCTCAAAAATGTTAACTGCCTTGCCAGGGTGGGGAGGTAGCATAGTGAATAGAGCACTGGCCCTGGAGTCAGGAGGACCTGAGTTCAAATCTGGCTTCAGACACTTAACACAAAAATTAGCCATGTGACCTTGGGCAAGTCACTTAACCCCAACTACCCTCCAAAAAGCAAAGAAACAAAACTGACTCGCCCAGGGTCACAGGGCTCCTGAAGGGTGGAATCAGGACTTGAACCAAGGTAGATGACTAAGCCCACTGCTCTGTCCACTGGACCATACTCCCTCTTAATATCACCCTGTCCAATTCATCTACAAAGACTTCCTGAAAGTGGACAGAAAAGTACAAAATGCTATCAGCACTATGCTGCATTTCCCTGTATCCCTCATCACTGCCCACATATCCCTTATCAGTCAAACAAATTTGTAATGCCAAGAACTTAGGAGAGAAAATCTCTCAAGACCCTTTCTTGGGCAGTGACAGCTGTATGACAAAGCATTGGGAACTGATGAAAAAATGAAAGGTGAAGTGACCAGGCTCACTTCTTAAATATTCGCAGGCTACATGCTATAATATGGAGAGAGAATTTCACCAGAATTGTGAAGAAGACTTCGCTATTTTCCATGTCTTTTCTTCCCAATTGTTCAAAGAGCTCCCAAAACACTATCATTTCCCAACTTTAGTCAGTCTAAAGATACTCAAGAAATCATATTAATAGCCTGACATCCTAAGCATAGAACATTTATTCAAAGAACATTTACTATGCTGGATGCTGAAGCATATACAATTTAGATAAGACAGTCCTTGTTCTCATGGAACTTACATACTAGTTAGTATATATGACATACGAACAAGTAACTAAAAAAACCTGATATGTAAATGTGTAGAAAAGGTTAAAATAAGGTGGTATCCAAAAAGAAAAAAAGTCACTAAGAATTGAAATCATTAAGAAAAGACTGGTAAGGAAGTGACAGGTGATAAGATTTAAAGTTAATTGTTGCTATTCAGTCATCCTTCTTCAAGATCCCTTTAGGGGTTTTCTTGGCAAAGATACTAGAGTGGCTTGCCATTTCCTTTGCCAGTTCATTTGACAGATGAGGAAATTGAGGCAAACAGGGTTAATTGACTTGCCCGGGGTCACACAGCTAGTAAGTGTTTGAAGCCAGATTTGAACTCAGGAAAATAAAGTCTTGCTGACTCCAGGCCTGGCACTCTATCCATTGTGCCACATACCTGCCCTTAAAGCTAGTTAGAAATTCAATTTTCAAAAGTGGCCAAGGAGAAAGTAGGCCCTTTTAGACAAAGGGAATAGTACTGAACGCGTGTGAATATGTTGGTACCTAAGTCAAAGTGACTTAGAAATATCACAGGGTTAACTCAATAACTGAACATAAATAACTAGTGTAAAACACCAAAGGTGACAGATATTCATTACCTCCTATAAAAGGAGGCAGCATGGCTTAATAGGAAGGACACTGGCTTTGCAGTCAAAAGCCCTGGATTCAAATACCAGTGCTTGCTACCCACTATGTGACTTGGGGGGGGTCCCATCACCTCTCCATGACCCAGTCTCCTCACCTGCCAAAACATGTTGTCCCCTTCTGACATATAAATGATAGACTCAGGGTACAGACTGAATGAAGCAAAAGGGTGTGTGTGTGTGTGTGTGTGTGTGTGTGTGTGTGTGTGTGTGTGTGTGTGTGTGTGTGTGTGTGTGTGTGTGTGTGTGTGTGTGTGTGTGTATTTCAAGTAAGGCCAACGCTGGAATTCATTTTGCCTGACTATGCATATTTGTTTGGTTTTACTTTTTTTTCTTTTTTTTCCCCTGAGGGAGAGAAAATATATTTTTCTTCACTGAAAAAAATTTAAATTTTAAAAAACAATAAGGTTGGAGCAGCTGATTTCTAAAGTTCCAATTTTAAATTCTCTAATCCAAAACTCCACCCCTCATAAGGTATTTGGTAGATGATCTTGTTCTATGTTACAGAAAACACTTTGTAAACATCATAGCCCATATGCAAATGAATTACTTATTATCATGTAAACTAAGGCATTCATTTAACCATTACTGAATAGCTGCTATATGTCTAGTACTGCACCAAGAAAAAATAGCTCCTATTTATAATAGCACTTTAAAGTTTACAAAGTTATTCACACACAATTTCTTGTATGGAACAACAAAAATATGCTAGTAAATCACCTCTCTCCTTAGTGTAACTGGGGTGGCAGCATCTACCCAAGAAGCAACAAATGAAAAATAATAAAACACCATCTGAACTAGTGGTAGATGGTATTATTCCTATAAATCATTCATATATATTACTCATGTCTCATTTTTACGTCACATAAATTTCCCACTATATCCCTCCTCCCTCATTTTTCTACATAGCAAGCTTTTATAGCAAAGAATAAGAGCAAGAGAAAAAAAAAACAATCAGCAAAGTTAAACAATATATGAAAGAAGGCTGACACTATATGTAGTGCTCCACATCCAGTCTCCCACTGCTGCAAAGGGGAGGGAGGGGAAGAGAGGGAGGGGTGGGGTGCTTTTACATATCTCTTCTTGGTCATCATACTCCTAAACAATCAGTTTTGATTATTTTGTTGTTGTTCTTTCCATTTATATTGTCATAGTAATTGTGCATGTTGTTTCTCTGGGTCTGCTTTCTCCATTTAGTATCAATTCATATGAGTCTTCTCATACTTATCTGCATTCATCATATTGATTGTTTCTTATAGCACAGTAATATTCTTATGTGTTTGTTTATGTTATTTGTTTGTTTTTTTTGGAGGGGCAAGTGGGGTTAAGTGACTTGCCCAAGGTCACACGGCTAGTAAATGTTAAGTGTCTGAGGCTGAATTTGATCTCAGGTCCTCCTGACTCCAGGGCAGGTGCTCTATTCACTGCACCACCTAGCCGCCCCATGTGCTATTTATAATATACCAATAGGAAGTGTTGTTGATGTGCCTAGTTGGGCATATTTATTTAAAGTAGGCTTTTTGAAGCCAGTAAAGAGTTTTTTCCAAGACCTGGATGTGAATCAAAACCCACACGGAGAGAAGGGACCAAGTATTCAAAGACCCAAGGAGAACTAGGATATGCCAAATGCTTCCTTGATTCAAAGTACAAGTTTTGGTTTGGTTTTTTTTTTTTAGATGGAAGCAAGGAAGAATTTGACCACTTGGCTAGGAAAATAAGCAGAATCTTTTTGATACCTAGGTGTAGACTGTCTTGAAAGTTAGATTTCTAAAGCAACACACATTCAAATCTTTTTTAAAAAAGAAATTGCTACGTACAAGATTTTTTTGTTTATTTTTATAGTATACATGGGTAGCAATATATATATATATATATATATATGTGTATATATAATTTAGATAGCACTTGTTATCTATATAGCTTTTATATTATCACAACCTGTATAGCAGCAGGGCAGAAATGACCTGGGAAAGCCAAGAACAACAGGATGTGACCTGGCAGGTGATCTGAACTAGGTGAGCTTATGGTCATATGCAGAGGATTTGTTCACTCTAACTCCCATTTATCTGCCTTTATCTACTGCCTCAGTTTCTTAATTTCTAAAAGGTTAATAATATTATATTCAGTGTCATATCTAATATAGTAGCAAATGAAAAATGTTTGTAAACTGCTTTGAAAATTTCATATAAGGCTACATAAATATCCGGAATATTTATTGTTATCTTTCTAATGGTTAGACTACTTGCTTTCCCCTAACTAAAAAAAATAACCTAATTTACTAAAGATATCCTATGATCACTTTTAATGGGACACACCACCACTACCTCTAGCTTGGGTTTTACTACAGAGGACTGGAAAGGCTATAATCTCTAAAAGATATTCATGTGAATATCACTACAATCCCTTCTTAATAAAAACAATCAAACAAAAACAAATGAAAATTACATATTATTTTTCAACAGACAGAAGGCCCAAAAGGCAATGCATAAATTCTGGACTTAGGATATTAACTTTTGGCATCTACAGCTCCCAAAGTAACATAAGGAAAATAAAGGAAAGAAGCAACATAATGAACCAACATCGTCTCAATCTGATCTATTACTATTTTTTACTCTAATGCACCACAGAAACAATATCATTGCACAAAACCCCAACTTCCTCTTACAGTATGAACATCTTGACCATATTACCAGAAGTGAAGCTTGGTGCCAAGGGCAGTGCACGGAAGTGGGGTGAGGAGACATGAAGTCTAGCCTTGGCTAGTTTACCAAAGACTTTTTCTCAAATTAGCACATTGGCTAGTTCCATATGTATTCCAATTAGAGAAACCAAAGAGAAAGTTTTGGCATTAAGGGTGAAAAAGATATCCCAAGATCCCTTCAGGAGTTCATATATAGGTAGACTGTTCACATGGTACACATCAAGGGACATTGGGAAAGCCCATGTGCCCCCTTCAGGGGTCCAGGCCATTCTCTGCCAGTCCCTTCAGGATTAAGGTGGCTTTGTGGAAGAGATGGTACTCCAGGTTATTAGATATGGCCTCCAGAGCACAGGGTTGTCTTTTCCCCCCCAAAAGTAATTTTCATTTAGTATTTTTTAAAGCTTTGAGTTCTAACTTATGTTCCTTCAACTCCCTACCCCCACCCAGTGAGATAGTAAGCAATATATCAATTATACAAGTGAAGTCAAGAAAAACACACGTCCGTATTAATCACGTTGCAAAAAAAAAGCCAGAAAAATAAAATCAAAAAAAGTATTTAAAGCTGGTCCCTTCTCAGGGAGAGATGAAACAATTGGAAGAGCTGGAGATAGTATTGGTATGTAGGCTCTAAAGGCACCATTTCCATCAGTGGGAAGCAATCTTTTCCACCCACCATAACCACTTTCTTTATATATGGATGAAATTCAATATTTATATTTGTTGAAGAATTTATATTTATATAGTGTCTACCATTGCCAAGTATGGTGCTAAGGTGCTTTTTAAAAATTACAAATATTATCTCATTTGATCCTTAAAACAACTCTGCAAGGTTAGTGCTATTATTATCTCTAAGTTATAGTTAAGAAAACTGAGGCAAACATGATAAGTGACTTGACCAGGGTCCCACAGCTTCTGTTTGAGGCTAGATTTGAACTCATGCCTTCCTGACTCCAGGCCTAGTGCTTTATCTACCGTATCACCAACTACCTCTGGGTCTTCTATAAGTATTTTTTTTAAACTTATCTAAACACCATAACCCAAGACGGTGCACATTACAGTGGGGAATACTTAAGATTGAGGGACTTCTTTCTTAATTTGCTGAAAATTCTTAAGGTTGAATAGTACATGTTCGCCATCCACAGTGAATTTCAACTTAATCATGGGTACCTTCAAACTTTAGAACTTTCCCGGTTATAGGGTAAAAATAGTGAAAAAAGAGGGTCCTGATTTTTGACCACTGGGCAATCTCCTTACTAGGGACATTTGGAGATAACACTGTCATAACGAATGCTCTCTAGGTTTCTGCTAATGAGTCAACAAGTATTTATTAAGTGCCTACTATGTGTCAGGCACAACGCTAAGCACTGAAGATACAAAGAAAATGCAAAAGTCAGTCCCTGCTCTCGAGTAGCCCATAGTCATACAGGGGAGACAATATGCAAAAGGTTATGCACAAACAAGATACAGATGTACAGCTATACATGCATACATACAAACACATACATGTACACACATGTATATATAGACACCTATACATACATATTTATGCATGCATATATGTGGAGAGAAAGAGAGATGAAGAGAGACAGAGACAGAGAGAGAAGCACCAGAGGGAAGACACTAGCATTAGGGTATACAGGCAAAGGCTTATTGCAGAACTTGTTGCTGATTTTAATTTGGATTTGAAAAGAGTCAGAGTAGCCAAATAGGTGGCAATACAGAAGAAAAGAATTCCCAGGAGGTGGCACAGCTATTTAAAAAGCTTAAGTTGAGAGATGGAAATGTGAGGAATAGTCAGGAGGCTAGTTTCACTAGATTGAAAAGTATGTGGAGGGGAGTAACGATGCCTGAGTAGTTTAATGAGTAGTTAATGTATAGTTCTATGTATATGTATATGTAATGTATATATAGTTAATATATAGTTCTATGCAGTCAAAACTATTTCAGGCACATTGAGGAAAGGGCAAGTAAAAAAGTGACCCTAGAATGCTATATTCCTCAGATACTAAGAGCAACATATCTTTTTTTTTTTGCTTTTGGAAATGATTTTATTTATCAGGTCACTTATAAAAGTGACTTTAAAAATGCATAGGGCATAAGATTCTTCCAGTTTTATTGTTGATTATTATTTTTTTTAATTAAACAAATGCTTTATTAACTTCTGGTTTACATCATTCATTTCCACCAGATTATGAGTTACATTTCCCCCCCATTTTTTCCCTACCCACCACCCCAGAATAGCAGTCCCACTAGATATCCCCTCATCCAATCTGCTCTCTCCCATATCTTCTCCCATACCCCCTTCGACTTTGCCATTAGGGCAAGGTGAATCTCTGAGCCCCACTGCCTGGACATCTTATGAAACATTTAATTTTAAAACTTCGATTTTCAGATCCATTCCCTTTCTCCCTTGTCACCCACTCCCTCTGAGAAGATAAGCAATTCAGTATGTGTTGTACATGTATAGCTATGCAAAACATTACCATAGTAGATATATTGTAAAAGACTGCTTATATTTCCCTCCCACCTGTCTCACCTCCCACCTGGTCCATTCCCTACTTTGATCCTGTCCCTCTTTGTCCAACCTCCCCTCCCCCCAGAATGCCCTCCCCTCCATCATGCCCCCTCTCATCCCCCTTTCCCCTACTCAGGAGAGTGAGTGAGGGTAAGATATTCCATTTAGTATGTATGTGATTCTTTCCTTGAGCCAACTTCAATGAGAATATGCTTTTGCCTTTTTGCCTTCCTGTTCTTCCCCTCCCCTGCAACTACTTCCCCTTGCCTCTTCTACATGAGATAGTTTGCCCTACCCTGTCTCTCTCCATCTCCTCTTGCCACTTTCCTCTCTCACCTCTTGACTTCAGCCCTTAAGAATCATCCCTTCCTTGGGGCGGCTAGGTGGCGCAGCAAGCAGAGAGCCAGCCCCGGAGCCAGAAGGACCCGAGCTCGGATCCAGCCCCAGACACCCAACACACAAACAAAAACCCAGCCACGTGAACCTGGGCAAGTCACCCAACCCCAATTGCCCTCCAAAAAAAAAAAAATAATCATCCCTTCCCATCAAATTCAACCTGTGCCCTCTATCCATGTATACCTGTGAACATATGCCATGTACCCTTCTCCAATTATTTTCATAATGAGAAAGGTTTCATCAAACACAGTTATTGTTTTTCCATGTAGGAATGTAAATAGTCCAACTTTGATAAGTTCCTTTTGATTTCTTTTCCTTGATTACCTTCTCAAGCATCTCTTGCTTCTTGTGTCTGAATGTCAAATTTTCTATTCAACTCTGGTTTTTTCATCAAGAATGCTTGAAAGTCCTCTATTCCACTGAATGACCATATTTTCCCCTGAAACAAGATACTCAGTTTTGCTGGGTAGGTGACCCTTGGGTTCATTCCCAGCTCTTTTGCCCTCTGGAATATCATATTCCATGCCCTTCTATCCCTCAGTGTAGAAGCTGCCAGGTCCTGGGCTATTCTGATTGTGTTTCCACAATATTGAAATTGTTTCTTCCTGGCTGCTTGTAGTATTTTCTCCTTGATCTGGGGATTCTGGAACCTGGCTATAATATTCCTGGGAGTTTTCTTTTTGGGATCTTTTTCAGGAGGTGATCTGTGGATTCTTTCAACCTCTATTTCCCCCACTGGGTCTAAAACATCAGGGCAATTTTCCTTGAGAATTTCTTTAAGGATGATTTCTAGGTTCTTTCTTTGATCATGGCTTTCAGGTAGTCCAATAATTTTTAAATTATCTCTCCTGGATCTATTTTCCAGGTCAGTGGTTTTTCCCATGAGATATTTCACATCGCCTTCTCTTCTTTCATTTGTTTGGATCTGTTTAATAGTATCTTGATTTCTCATAAAGTCACTAGCTTCCATTTGCTCCAGTCTAACTCTGAAGGAATGAATCTCCTCAGTGAGCTTTGAGATTCTTTTTCCATCTGGCAAATTCGACTTTTTAAGGCATTCTTCTCCTCATTGCCTTTCTGAGCCTCTTTTGCCATTTGAGTTAGTCTATTTTTTAAGGTGTTATTTTCCTCAGTCAGGCTGTTGACTGTCATTTCATACTTTTCTTGCATCTTTTTCATTTCTCTTCCCAAATTTTCCCCCACTTCTCTTATCTGCTTCTTAAGGTCCTCTATGGCCTGTAGCCAGCTTGTATTTTCATTTGGGGCTTTTGGTGCAGGAGTTCTGACCTCACAGTCCTCCTCCATGCTTTGAGCCTCTTTGCCCCTAAAATAGGAGTCCAATGTTGAACTTTTCTGTTTATTTTGTTTCATTTGCCTAGGCATGTTGCCACTTAATTAGTTGATTTTGGGGCTTGTTGCCACAGTAGGACTCTGCCACCAGACAGGGGAGCTTCTGCCCAAACGTGGGGTCTTCACAACTTCTGCCAGTTGTGTCGCCTCTGTAAAGCCTCCACCCACTCTGGCAAGTTGGATGCCCACCCCAAACTTCCCCCCCAGACCACAATCCAGATCCAGGCAGTTTAAAGCAAGAGCAATTAACCCCCAGACTGATTGCTGGATCTCCCTACAATTTGCAGACCAGGAGCTAGAGCCACTACAGACGCTGCAAAATGGCCTCTGTGCAGCTGTTTCTTCAGCAGCTTTTTGCCCCCAGGGGAGGAAGCCATGCGTTCCCCAAATGGTCCCAAAGTCCATATGGCACTAACCTCTCACTTTGTCCTAGGCATATCTGTGCTGATAATTCTGGAATCGCCACAATTGCTGGTGTTCTGGGGTCCCTCCAGTTGGCTGAAGGCCCAGACACCCTGGGGCTAAAACCGCGGACCTGGGCTCGGCTCTGCACGCTGCGCTGTAGGTTCCCAGCACACTGTGCTGCCTGCTCTCAGAGCGCTGTGCTGGCTGCTCCCTGCAGGGCTGCTGGGCTGTCCTCAGCAGGAGGTTAGCTTCTCTGTGCCGTTCTGTGGGTGCTGGGACTCCAGAAGTTTTTCAGAGTCCCCTTTTACATAGTTTGAAAATTGGGGCAGAGCACATTGGAAATGCTGTCTCTACTCCAAGAGCAACATATCTTAATCTTTATCAGTCTGTGGTATGTTCTTATGGGATGGGGACAAAGGAATTAGGCCTCTGTTTCATAAATTCTGTCCAGTCATCCAATGGACAGGCTTCTTTTCGGTCTATCCCCTATGACAGGTTACTTTGATACACATACACAAACCAGATATCTTCTTTCTCTCTACCCAGAGACTGCAAATTAGCAAATGAAGAAAGATGGCAGCCAGCATAGTGTGTTTACCCGAGTCTAAGCAGTCAACAGTGTCCAAGAGAATAACACAGTCTAGCTAGCCTTGAGGACAGTGGGGACAGGCTTGGGGAGTGAGACTGAAACCTAATTGGTCATTGAAATATCAGATCTTCAAAGCTTTTGACCATATAAGATGAAATGGTAGCTATCCCTCCAGGCCTCGGAGAGCCCTTATCAAATATTTCAAGGAGAAGACTTAATGAGAAGTACAGAGAACAGGGTGGAATATCTATAAGGCAGGATAGGTACAAGGATTTTACCTTATTGTCTCCTTCCTGATCAAATACAGCTGCAAGTAGTTGCCTTTTACTTTGGGAACATCCTCAGCCTTTTAAATGAGCCTTTTTCTACAGGGACCTGAAGACCTAAACTCCAGCAATCCATTTACAAGACTGGCCTGCTATGAAAGTGAAGTAGCTAGACTGTTCACATGGTACACATCAAGGGACATTGACAAAGCCCATGTGCCCCAAAATAACTCTACCACCAGTGTATTGCTGATAACCAAAATCCTGACACATTTATTTCTGTCTGTGTTCACTGTTAAAACAGAAACACTACTAAGGGGAGGAGAGGAATACTTTAAACTACTGTGCTATTTACACCTTAGTATGAATGAAATTTTCAGTGTCCTTCCTAGACATAGTTAGTTGAGAAATATAAAGTATTTTATATTATATAATATTATAGTATATAGTACATGCCATTATAAGGTTTACAAATGGGAAGCTAGGTGGTTCAGGGGATGGAGTGTTGAACTTGGAATCAAAGACCCAAGTTCAAATCCTGCCTCAGACATTTGTTCAGTTGTGTGATTGATCACTTCCCATTCTAATTTATTCTTCATCCAGTCACTAAAGTGAGTTTCATAAAGCACAAATCTGACCATATCATGTCTCTACTCAACAAATTCCACTGGATTGCTATAGCCTCCAAGATCAAAAATAAAATCCTCTGTTTGGCATTCAAAGCTCTTCAAAACCTATGCCCTCCCAACTTTTCCAGTCTTTTTACACTCCACACCCTACCATATACTCTTTGATCCAGGGACACAAGCTTCCTTGATATTCTACAAACAAGATACTCCATGTCTTGGCTCTGGGCATTTTCCCCAGCTGTCCCCATGCCTGGAATACTCTCCCTCCTCATCTCTGCCTCCTCGGTCCCCTGGCTCCTTTCAAGACCCAAATAAAATCTCATCTTCTACAGGAAGCCTCTTCTAACTCCTCTTAATTCTAGCATCTTCCCTCCACTACTTATTCCATAATTAATATGCATATAGCTTGTCTGTGCATGTTTGTTTGTTTGTTGTCTCTTCCATTAGATCATGAGCTCCTTCAGGGTAAGGACTTTTTTTTGCCTTTCTTTTATCTTCAGTACTTAGAACAAAGCCTGAAATATACTAGGTACTCAATAAATGCTTATTGACTGATTCATTTAACCTGTCTGCTTTGGCTTAGTTGACAGGATAACAGCATCACAGGATTGTTGTGAGGATAAAATTTGATCATGTTTATAAACCACTTTGCGGACCTTAAAGTGCTATATTAATGCTAGCTTTCATCATTGTCATTATCACTATTAACTGCCAGGTTTCATAGACTGTATACCTATGTGGGGAATGCTACTAATGGGAAAAATACCTGGGGTCAAGTTTAAGGGTATCCAGGACAGGAAGAACATGATATTCTTCTGCTAGATTTTAAGCACCTTTTTGGTATAGTCTAGCTTACTTAGCTCTGAATTTTCCCCAGTACCTAATATCTTGTTGTGTTCATAGTGGGTACTTAATATTCATTGAATTAACTAACTGCAGGTCTTATGTCATATAAAAAATAACTGAGAGAAAATAGTTTAAAGAAGACTTTACTATCTTGAATATTTTAAAGGCAATCAAAGGTTAGGTTTTTTTTTTTTACAGTTTCAGATTCATCTTATGAGGATGAAGGAGGTAGAAGGCATCATGGTGGGTGGGAGTAACAGGAAGGCAGAGGAAGTTCAGCATAAGGAAGAACTGCCTGTTAGAGCTGTCCACAAATAGAAACTGGCAGTCAGTCTCAGGAGCTAGTGAATTCCCTGTCACTGCAGATGTTCTCTTGTCTGGAATGTTGAATGCCTGAGGGGATCATCCATTGGATCAGAGATTAAAGTAGATGACTTCTAAGATTTTCTTTGACTTTAAGAAAGACCACTTGACGTTTCTAGGAGAAGGGAGGTAGGAGTTCACCAAAGACAAACTCTTTCCACTCCATAGCTTGCCTATTGATAATTCCACTTATGCAGAATTACAATATATTAAAGCCAAAACGAATCTCACCTTCATTTTGCCAATAGGGAAATTTAGGTTCAGGGAGATCAAGTGATTGATAGAATTGAGACTAGAACCCAGGTCCTATGGATCCCAGCTCAATAATCTTTGAACTACCCTCTGCTTTTCACCAACTTGTAAGTAATATAGTAGTTATTCACCCTCCTCAACCACTAATATTCACTTTGTAACCAAATTATTTTATAATTAATAAGGGCATAAGAATAAATCAGTCCCTGGGTAATGAGTTCTCAAATAGAATGAGGACAGAGACCTCCTATTCTGACAAATAAATAGTCATGGATCAGTTCAGCTATTCTCAAGCTTTCCTTAACTCCTTTAATTCAAACATCTGTCACTTAGTATATGAGCTCTTCACTTAGAAAGCCACCCCAGAATCTAACTCTCCACTGGGTGCATCTGAAATAGGAAGACTGTAGGAATAATGAAATGATTACATGACTGCTATTACTGCAAGACAGAGGGAAAATCATCATCAACCAGCTTGCCCCTTGATTATCACACATCTAGTATTTACCACATCACCCCAAGAAGTGGCTGACCCAATCAGTGCACTCTTCAAATGTGAAGAGATCAAGTCAACCCAGCATCCTTTGAAGAATTAATTTTTATTTGGACTTTGATGGTGATATGGCTCTTCACTCCTTAGCTTTATCTCTTTCTCCCAACTCTATCTGGGATTCTTTCTTAACTCTAATTTTTCCCCAAATGACATTTAATAAAGGATCAAGGGAAATCTCCCTGAATAGTAAAAGTCTGAAGTCTGCATGAAGGGCTCCCCACTTAGTATTTATCTATATAGCATAAAAATTATTAATTTATACCTATCTATAGGTTACAAATTTTGGGCCAAGGACCATGGAAATTATTTTTTAAATACGTTATTTTGTGAACGTTCCCAAGTTTTAAAAAAGTATAGCTAGCCAGAGAAAGCATTTGTAAAGCACTTACTTTGAGCCAGCCTCTGTGTGACGTGACAGGGACACAAAGACAAACACAGAAGACACTACAATCCTGAAAGAGCTCACATCTCTTTAAAATTTTTAATTTTGATGACAACCTTTTTCAATTAAAAAGCAATTATTCCTCTCTCACTGCAAAAAACAATAAAAGCAAAACCCTTGTATCAAATGTCCAAAAATATATGTCTCATTCTGCATTTTGAGTTCAGTGTCAACAGATGGGTGCCATCCTTCATCACAGGTCCTCTAGAATCATTATTGGCCATTGCACTCATTAAAGTTAATAATTCTTTCAAATTTCTTTGTCTTTACAACATTATTATTATATAAATTGTTCTCCTGGCCATGTTGTCCTCACTTCAGTTCATACAAGTATTACTGGGTTTCTTCAAAACTGTTCTTTTTTTTGCTATTTCTTATAGTACAACAGTATTCCATTATATTCATGTATTATAATTTCTTCAGCCACTCCCCACTTGATGGTACCTCCTTAGTTTAATTCTTTGACACACAAAAAAATCTGTTATATTTGTATACATTTGAGTTTTTCCTTCTTTCATTGATCTTTTCAGAATACAAGCTTAATAATGGTACTGCTGAGTAAAAATGGGTATGTATTAATTTAACGATTTTGGAGGCATAATTCCAAAGTGCTTTCCAGAATAGCTAGACCAATTTCCACTAAGAAATTTACATTCTAATGGGAGAAATCGACACCCAAAAGGGAGCTGCAATGCTGAGGTGGGAAGGAAAGGAAGAGTATAAATGTTTTGTCTCTCCTATGTCTAGATCTAAAGTTTTTGTATCATAGATTTCTATTTTTGTTGTTTCTCAGCCCAGGCCCTAATAGTAGGCTCTGCCCACAGCAAGTAGTTCCATTCATTTCAACAAGTATTTGTATTGCATACATTGTACATTCAGCACTCACCATCTTAACTAGAAAATGCACATTGGGAATCTCTAGAGGATCACTAGGTCAGTCCTTCTAATATAAACCCACAAAATGTGACTGCTGCTCTACCTCTTACTAAGAAAGCATGGGGGTGGCTAGGTGGAGCAGTGAATAGAGCACCAGCCTTGGAGTAAGGAGGACCTGAGTTCAAATCCAGCCTCAGACACTTAACACAAAAACTAGCTGTGTGACCTTGGGCAAGTTACTTAACAATTGCCCTCCCCTCCAAAAAACAAAAACGAAAGCATGGAGGACCCTGAAACTTTTAGTGTTTGCTGCCTAAGAGAAAGTACATTTTGTAAGCCAGGAAAAATGTGAGCACACACGTATTCTCATTCTCTCTCTCTCTCTCTCTCTCTCTCTTTCTTTCTCAAAAATATGATCAAGCCTAGGTTTCCCTCACAGGTATAGTGGACACAACCCTAATTCATACATCATAGATTTAGAGCCATAAGGAAATTTAGATATCATTTAGCCCAACTGCTTTCCTTCATTTTATAGATGAGAAAACCAGGAAACAGAGAGTAATCTGACTTGCCTCAGTTTCTACAGGTAGTAAGTGGAAGCTGCTATGAAATTTTTAAACTCGGGAGTGTCTTGAATGTGTTAGATAAACTTCATGGGAGTATGGGCTATGACTCTATAACTCTTTATATGGCAACCACCACAGTTTCAGATATTTTTAATAAACGTCTCTGGATAGCACTGACAACCTGTGCATTTCCAATGCGAACAAACATATTAACTTATTTTTATCAAATTAGACAACAGTAATCTCCCATTGTGATTCTCTGCTGCTTGTCTAAGAATAAAAATTCCTCAGATAATAAATGTTGTAGGTAGGAGATTTTACCTTAATAAATAATTGAACTTTGTGGAGGCTTAAAAAAATCTTTCTGACACTCAGCAGAACAGGAGAGGAAGAGAAAGGGAAAAAAATAAGTTAGATGAACCGGGAAAAGAAATTTGGTATACACGTAATTCCTTGGCTCTTACCAATGCTGCCCAGACCAGAACCTTAGACTCTAGGTTCAGTCCCATATGTGTGATATATCCTGGATGTGCTGCATCCTTAGCCATTTTAAGATAAGGCTTTGGAACTTTTATCAATGTATGAGTTCAATTGAGACCAAAGGACCTGAGAGTCAGACACTTACTGATCTGTGGGACCTGGCTTGAACATCCCACTACTTCTACCACTCTTTCCTCAATGCTTAGAGAGCAAATGCCTGTGTTGTATTTGATACCTACAAGTGTGTGTGTGTGTGTGTGTTGTTTGTTTTCTGTTCCATTATATTGGGAGGTCCTTGAGAGCAGGGACTGTCTTTTGCCTCTTTTTGTATCTTCATCACTTAGTACAACATCTGGCAGAGAGTAAGCATTTCATAAATGTTTACCAATTGAATGATGGACATTGAAACTGCTTCCACTGATTTAATTTTTATCTCTGCAGTCAACAAGCAACTTATGTTCAGCCTCCACTCTTCCTCACATACAGTATCCAATCAGTTGTCAAGTTCTTGCTGATTCTAATTTCACTAAACCATTTGACCTCATGGCCCTGACCCTAGCTCAGGCCTTCACTGCCCCCTACCTGGATTACATTGCCTCCTAATTTGTTTCTCTGCTTCCCTTCACCTCTGTCTTATTCATTCTCCACATGGATCTGCCAAGACAATCTTCCTATGGCACATATCTGACCATATTATTTCTGTGCCCACAACAGAGCTTTCTAGGGCTTCTAAGTGCCCTTTACAAATAAAAGAAAAGGAAAAACCCAAAGTCCTCAGTCTGGCATATTGTCCTTCAACAAATACAGGTCACAGGCAAGTTAGACTAACTATTCCCTAAAGTAGCCATTTCACTTTCTATTTTTGTGCATTTATTTACACAGGCCTCCTCCTCCCCACAATTCTCTTAAAATCTTGGTGTTTCTTTTAAGGTTCATCTCAGGGGTCACCTCCTCCATGAAGCCTTCTCTGATTTTCTCAATTGTTAGTGCTCTTTCTCCTACCTCAAATTACCTTATAATTTTTTTAATCTATGCAACTGTCATATTGCCCAATAAAATTTAAACTCCTTGGTAGCAGGAGCCATTTTTTCTCCCTTTCCTAACCCCAGGACCTCACACATAATAGATATTTAATAAATGCTTGTTGAATTACCAAAATTGGCAGTAACTATGAGTCAAGATATTAGAGAAAACTGCCAAATAGCACAAATTTGGTATTCTTTTTCCTTTTTTTGGATTAATTTTTTTTCTAAGCACCAACCCACTATAGAAGAATTTTTGCCAATAAAGTCTAAGAAAAATGACAATACCCGTTAAGAAATATTCTGTATAATGTTGATGCCTCTCTGTCATTTATTCTTCTGAATCTGTTTCTTCAAATCTGACCTAACCTTGAAGCCTTTTGTAATATTCCCCATTATTTCCCATATTTCTCCATGCCTCCCCGCCAAATTAGGGTCTAGGCTGGCATAATGTGATTTCCTGACACCTGCATGGGGTCACAGGATGATGAGATTGTAACTGGATATTGATCTGGAATGGACTTCACAGACCATCTTGCCCATTGGAGTTTAAGTGCCTTGACCAAGGTCACATGGCTAGTAAACATTAGTGGTGGGATTTGAATCCAGGTCCTTTGACCCCAGAGCTCATGCTCTTTCCATGTGCATGTCACCAGGGAGAAAGTTACTGCTATTGTTATTTTTAATCCTCCTTGTAACTTCCCAAAATAGCCACATATGACCATCCTAACTGTGAGCACTAATGCCATTAGTTAGGACAGAAGAATTACAGAGGCTACTGTATTTATTGCTATCCAAGTAAGAAATAATGAGATATCAATTCCAGCTTTTAGTAGGAAGAGTCTAGAAAAGCTCTGAACTAAAAAGACAATGCAGCAGAGGACTAACATAAGAGTCTACATATTCTGCTTGCCCGAGTCAATACTGAATACAATGGGGAAGGTGACAAATGCATGATTATTTACTATTGCAGACTGTCATGAATAGGAGGCAGCTAACTCAGAAAGCAAGGCAGGGAAATAGTGCCTCCCTGGTAAAAACGGTGAGCTACAAGTCAGGAAAAAAATGGACTCCACAAATGCAATACAGAAGGCTACTGATTTGGTGCCTGGGACTAGAGCCCACTGCCCAGGCTAAGGACACTGGGAAGTACTGCTCAGAAAGCAAGGGGATCCTCAGAATGAAATCAGGATAAAAACAAGAAAGCAAATATGTGTGTATATATATGTATAAATATATGTATATATATATATATTCATACATATATATCTATGTTATGCATATGTAATGTATTGTGTGTTGTATATATGTAAACGTGTGCTGTATACATGTGTGTTCATGTATGCGTGTGTGTGTGTGTGTGTGTGTGTGTGTGTGTGTGTGAAAATATTAACTCTGACTTTCAACTTCCTTGTCAGAGTAAATAAGGTTGGTGGAATAGAATTGAGGAAGGACTTAGAAGAAAGAAAGGGCTTGGGAAGAACAGAATGGAAACATAGCTATCATTTTGTGTTGTTGGGTTGTGTTGTTTGGGTTTTTTTAATTTCCCTGCATCTCTGTTCCTTTGTCACTCACAATGTCTCATCCTCTTTAGAGTCCTGAAGACTTCCATGTCCCCCAGCCCTGAGGACCTTTTTTATTCCATGTCTGTACTGATGATCCCTTAGTAATGTAGTTACAGAGCATAATACCCTCAAAGATATTCTTCAAGACAGATGAATAAATGATTGGGATAGCACTGCAAAATGCATCTCTAGGGACTGCTCCCTCACACCCCCAAAGGCTATCCCTTTAGCTACATGTTCTCCTGGGTTTGGGGAACTTGGACACTAGATATGGGAAATATGCATAATCATATTCTGGTATCCAGAAGCTGTGCTGCCTGTCACACTGACACACCACCACTATATAGTGACCACACACATCCCTCAGAGGCAACATATCCTGGAAACTGGTCAGAGCAAAAACCATCCCAAGGGAGTCAGAAGCATGTTCCTACCCACAGACAATTCCTCTGCAGGTGGAACAATATATCAATAAACCTTTTAAAGTACCTACTATATGTCCAGCACTGGACCAAGTGTTAGAGATAACAAAGGGGGAAATGAAACAGTCCTAGCTCTTATGGAACTTCTATTAAGGCAAAATAATACATAAATGTATAAACATACACAAAATACAGAGAGAATAAATATGAAGCAATATTTTTTGGGGGGAGCACTAGCAACTGGGGTGGGGTATGGATCAATGAGAAAAGGCCTCCTGCAGTAGGAAACATGTGAGCTGAACTTTGATGGAAGCCAGGGATTCTAAGAGTACAGCTGTTCAAGAGAGAACTGGGGTTCCCCTCCGCCTAGTAACAGCAATTTACTACTTTCTTTTATTATTGTACTCCAGTAAAATGAGAAACGGCTTTCACATGAGAAAGAACTCAATAAGCACCAGGAGATGGAGTGTGGAGGAGAGGCACTTCTCACTATTCAGGAGGGAATGACCTTATTAAGCTACTTCTCTCAGTTTCCTCCTCTGTCAAATTGAGGGGCTGGACTTGATTAGGAGTTCTTAACCTGAGGTAAGTGAATTCGTTTTTAAAAATATTTTGATAACTATAATGCAATACAATTGATTTCCTTTATAATCCTATGTATCTTAATTTATGCTTTTAAAAACATTATTCTGACAAGGGGTCCTTAACCTTACCAGATAGGCAAAGGGATATACAATGCAAAGAAAATGAACAATCCCTGGATTTGATGATCTAGAAGGTTCCTTTCCAAATTTAACATTCTGTTATCTACTTTAAGTCTAACACCTGAGGTCTTTGCAAGGAACACACGACACATCCCTGAATGTGTAGGGGATAGGGAAGGTAAGGAAATAAGGATTTGTTAAGCATTTGCTATATACCAGGAAAATCTGATCTGTTGTACTATGAGTTAATTCATGGTTTGTGTTCATGGATGTCTTTTAACGATAAGATGGCTTGAAAATAAGAAATGCTGGTACATTCCAAGGATTCTTGTGATCAGTCACATAAGATCACAATACCCAAAAACCATGCTGCTGGAGAAAAAAAAATGGAAAATATAGAAAGACAAGAAAGATTCAGAACTCTTTACCTCCATGATGGGGCTAGATGCAAGGACTTTTTCTTCAATGTTGGTTTCACTGGCAGAACCCCCAACTGTAGCAAAATATCTCATGGCATATTTAGCTGACACTGTCTTCCCGGCTCCTGACTCCCCACTTACTATGATGGACTGGTTCTTTTCATCTCTGAAAAATTAAGGAAAATGGTGCTGGTCAATTGCCTGCCATTTAAAGCACATATTATCTGTCAAGAGGATCTGTTTGTAAGATTTTAAATCTTGCTTGTGGCCTCTCCTTCATGTCCTTGGTGAGTTTAAGCAGTATGATCAGCTCAAAATCAAATTCCCCCAGATCTGCCCAGATAAAATCTGACCTTTTCCATTTTGAGTCTTGAAAAAGAGAGTAGTGGGGCGGCTAGGTGGCGCAGTGAGTAAGAGTGCCGGTCTCGGAGTTGGGATGACCCGAGATTGAATCCGGCCTCAGAAAATGAGCACCCACACATAAATAATGACTAGCCGTGTAACCTTGAGCAAGTTACTTAACCCCAATTGCTTTAAAAAAAAAAAGAGAGAGTAGTTTCAAAGGTGTTTGGAGCACCTAAAAGCAGTACTGTTGCCTTTCTCTTCATTGGTCCCCTATTAAAACCTAAGAGGAAAGAAAGCTGAATCCATCGATGAATAGCATTCACTGAAGACCTTTATGCAGTATCCAAATAGCTGATGTTATAAGAAAACTGTATCTGACTACCTTTACAGCCTGGCACAACATTCACCTACTCCAAGAAGTCTTCCCTAATTAACTATACACTACATGAATCAAGTCATTAATTTCATCCCCTAAGCATTTATTTGTTTGTAGGTCAGGTTACATTACATTATATTGATTTTTGCTTACTAATTGTCAGATGGCTCTCTCCAACATTCTTGAGCTTTCATTGAAGGCACAAAGTCATTTTCCTCTTCCTTTATGTGCCCCTCCATATTCTATAATCTAACACATTTAGTGAGCATTCTCAAGGTATTCTATAAATGTCTGCTGAAATGAATGAAAAGTCCCAATGAGTAACATGTTGATTTCTATCTCCATATAGCACAGATACTGGAGAAGATCAAGATAAAATGAAATGAGTGATTTAGGTGAAACAGAAGGAAGAACATTGCGACAAAATTTAGCCCATTAATGCAAACAATGCATTAAACCCCTACTATGCATAAGACACTGTTCTGGCCTTTGGAGAAAATACAGGATGTCCAAAAAGGACTTTTGGGATACCTAATAAATAGCTCAGATAAGTACTCACCCTCAAAATGTATACTGTCTAGGGAATGCTTAGTGTTTGTCAAATGAATGAATGTCACAATGAATGTCGCAAAGAGTTTTGTTCATCTCTAGGAATCAACTTAGAAATCAACTGGAAAAAAGGATGGAATATATGGGTACAAACTTAAAGTCTGCTTTTTAATAGCTCGAGGTCACAAAAAACTGTTACTATCCTTTTGGGGACTTGGTTTCCTCATTGGTAAGATGAGGTTAGACTAATGATGATCTTGGAGTTTAGAGGAAGGAATCTCAGAGATCATTTAATATGACCCCTCATTTTATAAATAAATTAATTTAGGATGAGACAAGTTAAGTGGCCTGCCAGGGTCACACTTTAGCAGAACTGGGCTTCAAATTCATTCACTCTGACTCCAAATCTAGTGTTCTTTCAATCATACCATATCTGAGGCTTAATCTCTGAGGTCTTCTTCCAGTTAGAACTAGGGGAACTCCATGAAGAAGGGGTGTCTTACTTACCTTTATTTTCTCCCAAATCAAGCATAGGATATTATATAAAGTAGTCATAAGACATATTTGTTGAACAAATTCTTCGATTCTAGTTCTTATGTTAATCCTGAATGCTAAGGGTATTACTCCTAAGGGTTTTGTTTTGTTTTCAAATGGGTAGCAATAAATAAGATCTGTGTATGTATATATGTATATAGATAGATCATGCATGCATATATATATATGTATGTGTATTTGTACCTAAACACCAATATAGACATATGCTTATATAAACAAATATAGATATATGCATATACATGCATATAAAGACCATATCTATATCTACATAACTGCTACTCTCTTTTCCTTTCAATTTATCATCTATCACTTTACTAAACTATCACAGAGAGGTGGAGGAGGATACACAATAGACCAACCAACATTTTCTAAGCAACTCCTATGTGCCGTGCATTACACTAAATATTGGGGATACAATGACAGAAACAAGGCTCCTGTCCTCAAGAAAGCTTACTCTCCTTTAGTCTGGGAAAGACACAGAATGTATGTCCATGAGTAAAAATAACAACAAAAACATGAGGTAATATGGGGAAGGGCACCAGCAGCTGTGGGGAGAGGGGCAAATTGTGTAGGCTTCATGCCAAAGGTGGTATTTAAACTAATTTTGAGGGCAACAAGGGATCCTAAGAGGCAGATATGAAGAAGAAGTGCATTCCAGGCATGGCAGATAGTCAATGCAAAGGTATGGAGATGGAGGAGGGAATGTTATGGGTAAGAAACAGGAAGAAGTCCAGTATGCTCCAAATTACAACACAAGATTCTATTTACTATTGTTTAACACAACAAATTAGACAACTCATAAATTCAGAGCATTTATATATTAGCTGAAAGGAGCCTGAGCAGCTATACAGTCTAAATCTCTGGTTTTACAAAGAAAATAAAGGAGAGGAGAGAAAAGGAAAGGAAAAATAAAGACAACTTTTTTTTTAAAAGACTAAGGAATGAAATTAGCTATTATGACATCTTAAGGAATGTATTTCATTTAATTGTCAAGAACTGTGAAGTGAATTTAACTGATTTATTGATATTCAATGTTGTTTATGTAGATAAGAAATTACTTTTAAAAGAAAAAGTGATAGCAGAAGGTTGTTTTTTTTTTTTTTCCAAATGAAAGCCTATCATAATTATCATCAAGAATAAACACATAGGGTGGCTAGGTGATGCAGTAAATAGAGCACCAGCCCTGGAGTCAGGAGGACCTGAGTTCAAATCCAGCCTCAGACACTTAACACTTATTAGTCATGTGACCTTGGGCAAGTCACTTAACCCAATTGCCCTGCCTTCCCCCCTCCAAAAAGCAAAAAAAGAAAAGAAAAAATACGTATTGTTTAATTTTGGATTGTATACCTGCATTCAGATTACTCTGTTAGGCATTGGGGAAGGAAAAAGAAAGCTGAGTAAAACCATTGGCCCTACCCTCAAGGAGACTATAATTAAGTTTGAGGATGTCAGATATACATATGCATGGAAGTTACTTTCAGATGTGATCCATTTAGATTTCAAGCTATACTTAATTAATAGGCATGGGTGAAGGTAGATATAATTCATCACGACTGATACAATAAGTTCCTATCTTCAAAGATGCAGACAAGTGGAAAATCTAAATAGCCAGAGTTTTTTCAGTCTAGTAAAGTGATAATTGATGTTTATCTTGACATGGTTTGTGATGGATAGAACACAATTAATTCATATTCAGTCGAGCTTAAATGTTCAGTGTATTTTTTTAAATTTAGTTCTTTCTAAAAAAGAAAAACTAGTGACTGATGTGTGATCGTGAGAATATTCCAATTTCCTAATCACCAAGGACAAATGGGAAATTGCCACAACAAAAGTCCAAAAACACAATAGTTGGGATGTCTTCTTTGTTTTCTGAAGGGCATGAAACAGTGAAAAACTTACATGATTGTTCTCTTGAATTACTATCTCATCCTACCATTTTACAGATGGAAGAAGTAAGGTACCAGCTAATCAAATAACTTAACTGTTCAATGGAAAATCCATTGCAAATCCCGGCATTTCTTCCTGAATATAATATGAAAGGTTAGACAGAATCATAATCATCTCTTGGTTTAAAATTTTTTATCACAAGACTAGGCCAGTCAGAAAACTAACTTTCCACTTTCTTTTTTTCATTGCTCTCCTTTGTCCTCCTCCTGTTTCTTTTTCAAGTTTTACTGACATTTTTTTAAATGACAATCATTTCTCAATCATCCTCCTTCCCCCTAAAAGGAACAAAGTCTGTCTTATCATTTCTTTTTCAGGACAAAGATTAGTAAATATATTTTATCTAAAGTAACTATCTTTGATTTCTATCTTCCATTTAGCCCTTTGCCGTAACACAAAACTCAGGTTATGAATAGTCACTAAGAGTCAGATGAGAGAATAGATCAATATGGGATAAAGAATTTTCTTGGTATAATTGGTATAATCAAGAACAACTATATTTCTATTTGTATGCCAAGAGCCACATTCCAGGAATGACTATGGACAATTCAAAATTCTGTCCTAAAGAACCCAGGTCTCCTTCATCAAGTAGTTCATTCTCTGTCACTGAAATGTTCAAAAGCTGGATGACCACTTTGGGGGATTTTATACAACCAGCGTCCAGCATTAGGAGGGAGTATAGACTGGATGACTATTACTTTCCAAATCTCAGATTCTATGAAAAATTGCCTGACTTCACAGACAATAGAGAACAATGGCAGCTGATGTATGTATATAGGAGAGGATCAACAGTGGAGAAGAGCCTCCTATACAGAGTGAGAATGCTGAGGAGTCCAGACTGGGAACAATGGTGGGCACCATGAATAGTAAGCCAGGGATAAAGAGAACCTCGGGTCTGGGTGGTGGGAGGGAAGTAGCCTGGAAAGGGAAGGTGGGCAGGCACTGAAAACAGACATGGACAACTGCACATTTTGCTGCAGGCTGGGGCTAGCTCTTTACACCCCTCCATTATCATTCTTGCCCTCAACTGTCCTGTCACTCTCTAAGATTCCTTCTCTTTGGAAGGATATTCAGGTACAGGTCAGTATTGCACAAGACTTACACCAAGGGCCAGGGTTACTTTCCTATCCCTTCATAACTCTATCAGACGGAAAACTATTCTGACACGGAGAAATATAGACAATACAGGCTGGAAAAGAGCCCTTATTATAGTTAATAGTGAGTATCATTTTTCCACTTCAGCTTCATAGTGATTCTCCTTTTCTATTTATAAACCTCTTAGGCTCAGTATGACACAGGTAATAGCAAAACTAATTGCTTCCACAGGCTTGCAGCTCCCATGAGGAACCCTTTCCATCCCTCATGTGGTCACAAAATCAGATACTATTTGAGCTGAAAAGAACCTTAGGAGTCTAAGATTCCATTAGACATGCAAGGCAAGGGAGGGACCAAAGGGATAAGTGTCTTGCCCAAGGTCACACAGTTCACAGAGCCAGACTAGAGCTCTGGTCTACTGACTCCCAAACTATCTTGACTGCCTTGGATTTTTATTCATCTGCAAAGTTTTACTGACCTAGTCCTAACATTAAAGCCTAGTTTTTAAAATCAATTTCTTCTTTTGCTCTTCCTTAACTTTATATCCTGTTCTGCCTTTCCCTCAGGCTCTTGGGTCTTCCACTCCTTCATCCATCTCCACCTCCCACCCTTATCCCTTCAAGAAAGACAGCAAGTGCTTCCTCTTTGAGTCTCTGAAGGTCTTTAAGAGCTATGGTAGAAAATGTAGAACTCTCAATATTGGTGCATAGTATAGTTTGGGTGGGAAACACTGAACTAGTGCAAACTTTGGATGTATGCCACCTCTCAATGGTTTTCTCATCTAGATTGTGGCTTAGGACATAAAGGGAGATCACCTTTACTCCCTCTTCTATAAAATTAAAGAGCACACTGGATGACCTCCAAAGTCTATTGTAAGTCTCATATTCTGGGGGCCCATGCAAGTAGATAACAAGTATGTGTTATAGTCACCCGTGGCTAATCTCTGTATCAACTTCATTTTTCAGCTAGTGTCTAATGAATCAGCTGTATTATAATAATGAAATTAGGAATAATTATAACGATAATGTAGTGCAGCAGCTAGGTGGCGCCATAGTGCACAGAGTACTGGGCCTAGAGTCAGAAAGACTCATGTTCCTGAGTTCAGATCTGGCCTCAGACACTTACTGGCTGTGTGACTATGGGCAAGTCACTTAACCCTGTTTGCCTCAGTTTCTTAATCTGTAAAATGAGATGGAAAAGGAAATGGCAAACCACTCCAGTATCTCTGCCAAGAAAACCCCAAATGGGATCATGAAGATTGGGGTACACTGAAAATGACTGAATAACAACATAGCACCTCTGAATTCAGTGAGTCTGGGTGAAGATAAACATGAGGAGTAAATATCTTTTGTTTTCCTGTAATTCTGGATATCAGCTAACCAATATGCTAATACTATTAATTGACTGCAGTGGCTGACATTTATATAATATTTTAAAGTTGGCAAAGCACTTAACATAGGTTACTTCATTTGAGTCTCACATTAGGTCTATGAGGAAAGTTACTACTAGTGTTATAATCCCCATTTTATAGGCTAATGAAACTGAGTCTGAGAGAAGTACAATGGTCTGCCCACAATCACACAATAAATTTATTTCAAAGGCAGTATTAGAACCAAGTCATTCCAAATTTTAAGTTTGGGAATATATAATTGATATTAGTTCAAATATAGGTGGGGGCAGCTAGGTGGCACATTGAATAGAGCATCAGCCCTGGAGTCAGAAGGACCTGAGTTCAAATCTGACCTCAAATATTTAACACAAAAAAGTAGCCATGTGACCTTGGGCAAGTCACTTAACTCCAATTGCCCCTCCAAAAAAGCAAAATTTATATATATATATATATATATATATATATATGTATATATATATGTATATATGTATGTATATATATATATATACATACATATATACATATATAGAGGGGGGGCATATCTCCCCATCCTTACTTCAATCTGGCTTGCATAAAGTGTGGTCAATAACTGATAATATTTTCACTTTATACGTACACATATGAATGTATTTATGTGTACACCAACATATATTTATATAGCTGTACCTACATATACATACACAGAAATATAATTTTAGATATGAAGCCTATATTTCATCTACATAACAATAATCATAGCTACTGGTCTTCAGAGCCCTTTATATATGTTAGCTGTATTTGTTTGTGTGCATGTTTAGTAACTAGTATTCTTTAAAGTCAGGGATCTTGCTTTCTTATTTTGTATCCAAGAAAACAGCATTGATGACATTATATGTTTAATTAATTCTTCCCACCTTAATCTGAATTCATAGTGATTTCTCTGTGAAGGCAAAGACACAGCTTAGGAGGCAAGTCATCATCAGTCTTTCCCACACAATGCTAGTCTGTTTCTTCTCAGCTGTAACTGTTGCTAAAATGCTGTTTATGATTCTTCTTGGATTCACAGTCAGACTGATAGTTTTGCTCAGAGATACTTTTTTCTTATAGTTCACCAGGAAGGTAATGTATATTACTGTAATTATCTTATGCTCTATTCATAGGTTCTGAAAGTGGGTGATACTGTTCCTTAAAGTGTGTAGGAACAATTGGGGGGGGGGGGGCGCGGTAGTAGCCTTTAGTACAATTGAGGGGCATTAAATATGAATAAGGGGGCGATGGAAATATAAGGAAAGAGAAGAAAATTTTGAAAAACTGTTTGTATATGTTTCATCTGTTGTGTAACAGAGTAGTGATTACATTACTTTCCAAATAAACACACAAAATGCAAGTTATATCCAATTAGTGGTCAAAATTGCTGATAGGTCTTAACAAGTGAGTATTGGCAGGTAAGTGTGTCCGGCATTGTTGGAAAGTACAGCATGCATTGGCAGGAATATATGCATGTAATGACTTGTTTACAATATGATACTATATGGTTATATGATGCAATATTACATCATCAAAATTTCAATGCAGGAAAAACCCTACAAATTTACATTATTAAATTTAAGATCATTTTTTTAAAAAATATATTTTTAAATGATGCAAATATTTTTAAAGCCATTAAAGAAAGTATATTTGTGGGGGGGTGGGGGAATGTTGAGTCATTTTTTTTAATTTTTAATTGTTTTGTTTTTTTTTTTTTTTTTGGAGGGGGGAAGGCAGGGCAATTGGGGTTAAGTGAAGTCACACGGCAAGTAAGTGTTAAGTGTCTGAGGCCAATTTGAATTCAGGTCCTCCTGACTCCAGGGCCTGTGCTCTATTCACTGTGCCACCTAGCTGTCCCATAATTTTTTTAAATAGGGTGATAGGCCAAATAAGTTTGGGGACCTTGGCATCTAAATTCATGATGCAGATGTAAGTTTATCTGTATTAAGGCTAAAGACTAGTCATTTCCCAATTGCACAATTTAATGCCTGGATAATTTGTTTTGTGAAGTTTGGATTCAGTCAAAGGGCTATACTTGAAGACCCAGAGGGCCACATGTAGCCTCGAGGCAGCAGGTTCCCCACCTTTGGCCCTGGACTATTACTATAACCCTCTGGTTGGTCTCCCTGCCTCATGCCTCCCACCACTCCAATCCAACCTCAACTTAGCTGTCACTTTGATCTTCCTAAAGTTTAAATGTGACCTTATCACTACACTATTCAGTAAAGTTCAGTGGCTCCCTATCAGTCTCAGTACCAAATATAAAATCTTCTGCTTAGATTTTAAAGCTGGGCCATTCCTCCCTTGCCAGTCTTCTCACACCTTATCCTCCTTCACACACTATGCAATCCAATAATACTGATCTCATTGGTGCTTGGCATGGTATCTCTTGATTCCACAAGTTTTCACTGGTTGCCCCATAGCCTATATATGGCATGTCCTTACTCATCTGCACCTCCTAGCTTACTTGGCTTTCTTCAAGTTTCAGTTAAGGTCCTACTTCCTATAAGAAGCCTTTCCTAGTCCTCTTTAACATCAGTGCCTTCCCTTTGTGGTCAGATCCAGTTCATTCTGTCTATACCCTGTTTGTACATAATTGTTTTCATGTTGTTTCTCTGTTAGACTGTGAATGCCTTTTTCTTTTGTATTCCCAGAGCTAGGCACAGTGCCTGACACATAAGAGGTGCTTGCTGACTAACCAACCTCATTACATATATTAATGATACTAGTATTCTGTGCTGGTAGAAATTCAAATGGTTTTGATAATATATTTATGGTTAATATTTTATAATTAGCATAGAACATTTTATTAGAAATGAAGAACAAAAACTAAAATTTTAAAAAGAGACTGGAAAAGTTTAATTCAAGAATCTGCTACTTATTCTTCACAAAAGATTTTTTTGTTGTTTACTCAGGATATATAGATGGACAGACAGAAAGACATTTGAAAATCTGGTTAATGCCAAGATAATGGTGGTTAAGTTTTCTAAGGAAAAAAGGCAAACTCCTTATTAATTGATCTTTCAGATAAAGTACCCACACACACATTTAAAATGAAAGGCTTTAATGTTATTAAATTAATGATGTTGAAAATTTCCATTTATGCTTCTAAGATGTAAGGGTGGACCTAACAAAAATATTAAAGGCAATCAGAAATCAGATCTTAACACATTGTATCACAGAATCTTAAAATAGGAACAATCTTACAGCTTATCCAGTCCAACCTCCCACCTAATACAAGAATCTCTTCTACAAGAGATAACCATTTAAAAATAAGATAAAGACACTGAGGGCATAATCAGGGGCAAAGAAGAGATAAAATAATCTCTAATTGCAAATGATAGGATGATTCACTCGGAGGATCCTAAATATTCCAGGAAAAAAAACATAAAAATTAACCCAGGCCACCTGTTCTTAGTGGAACTTAGGAATACAGTGAATTTATAAGAATAAGATGTATACAGAGAGAAAGAAGGAGGGAGGGAAAAAGGGAAAGAGTAAGAGAGAGAGAGAGAGAGAGAGAGAGAGAGAGAGAGAGAGAGAATGAGAATATGAATGAGTTTTGGCCAATGTTTTAACATTTTATTACAATACTTAGCAATACTTGATTATACTTTGTTGTTACAAGGGAGGGTTCTATGGGAGTGGGGTGAGGCATATGAAGTGATAACATCAATTCACAAAATCATCAGACTTTTCATATATTATTAACAAAACTAGCAAGGACAGATAGAAAAGGAAATTCATTGTTTAAAAAAAACATGCAGAACCCATAAAATAGCTGAGAATTAACCTTTTAAGACACATTTAGGACTAAAAATACAACTCCAAAACAATTATAGAAATAAAGACAAATAAGTGGAGAAATGCTCAATGTTCAGTATTGCACCGAGACAATATAATAATCATCACACTACTACCTAAGTTAATTTATAGATTTAGTGATATATCAAAATAATGCAAAATTCTAGAAGATTCTAGGGGGAAAAGTCTAGAAGGTCAATAATTTAAAAATTAGGGATGAAGGACACATTACATTACCAGATCTCAAACTATACTATATATCAATAATCAATTATTAAAAGAAATAGAAAAGTAGAATGGAATGAAGACCCAGAAGCAATCACATAATATTTAATAAACCCAAGAACACAACTATGTCAAATATTTCCTATCGGACAAAAAGTAATTTGGCAGACTTTGGCTAATACCTTCATACCCAAATTAGTATCAAGATAAAAGACTCTATTATAAAAAGTTCTATCTTTTTTTCTTAAAGGAGAGGCTATATCTATGGTTAGCAGAAAATTCTTAAATGAGACAAACCAGAAAAGAGAAAATGTCTATTTTATACAAATTGAAATTACATGAAGTTGAAAAAACTGCAAGAATGAAATCAATGAAGATAAAATAAAAGAAGGTATAAATTACAGGGGAAATCTTTATACCAAATATCTTTGAAAGAAATTAGCTAACATCTATAGAAAATAGTTAAATATCTGAAAAGAGAACAGTTCCTGAACATATGAATATTTAGAGGATACAAAACAGGCAGTTTTCAGAAAAAGAAATCCAAACCAGTAATTATTATATGAAAAAAAGGCTCTAAAGCACCAAGAAGAAAAATACTAAGAAAAACAACTGAGGTCTCTACTTCATACCCATCAGGTTAGCAAAGATGAGGAAATGTTGGAAGAACTCTAGGAAGAAAGGGACATGAGAGTACTGATTAATGAGCATTAAATTGGTTCAACTAATCAGGAAAACAGTTGGGAAATTCTAGAAAAATCAGAGAACTCTACCAAATCCTTTCACTCAATGATACCGCTACTGCATCAATTCTCTAGGGATAACAAAAGCAGACTGAAAATTATTACATATAACAAAATATTTATAGCAGCAATTCTGAGGTACCAAAAGCCTGAAAATAAGGTGAGTGGCTAGATGAATGGTAGGTGGATGTCATGGACTATTATTGTGTCATCATAAGAAGCAATGAATATGAAAATTTTAGAGAAATGTATGAATACAAGTTTGAATTAATATAGGAGGAAGTAGGCAGAATCAAGAGAATAAATTACACAATAATCACAATAATTCAAGGGAAAGCAACACCAAAAAATATCAAAATTCTGGCCAATTCAGTAGTTATTTTGGACTACAACATATCCCATCTCTTCTTAGTAGACAGCGAACTAAGTAAGTACAGAATGGTGTGTGTGTGTGTGTGTGTGTGTGTGTGTGTGTGTGTGTGAAAGCATGTAGACATACACATGTACATATGTGTATATGTGTGTGTATACACACAGTTGGTTATGGCCAATTTCTTAATTTGTTGTAATATTTTACTACAACACTTAATACATGACTACACTTTGTTATTTTAATGGAGGGTTCTATGGCAATGGGGTGAGGTGTATGAAGTGATACCAATATTTTAAAACAACTTCTCTTTTTAAAGTAGTCTTTTAGCTTTTGGATTCACTACTTCACAAGACAGCTAGTTCATGTCTTGGACAATTCTAATTGTCAATTCTTCCTCATGTTCCTCCAACTCTATTTTTCTGGAAACTTATCTCAACTGTCTTAAAAAACAACAACAAAAAACCCAGTAAGGATTTTTTAATACATCCAAAGCTACATAAACAGAAAAAGTCTAATTTTCCAGATGATAGTCCTTTATTTGAAGACAATAACGTCCCTCTAAAGCAGCCTCTTTTCTAGGCTAATATCCCAAATTCAATTCATTTTCCATTTGAATGACATCACTGAGTGTCCTTTCAGTATCCCAGTACGTTTTTTTTTCCCTAGATGAGTTTAAGGTACCACGCTGAAAACCAAATAATATTCAAAAGTGGTCTGACTAGTACACAGTCAAGTTGGACTTATGACGCTCACCCCACAGCGTCCACCTTATTACAGATACTACTACAGATACACCCCACCACCACCTTATTACAGATACTACTATCACTATAGATAAAATTAACTTCTTTTATTTTTTGCCATTTGGGTTGGTTTGGGCAAGCTTGCAACACTAACATATTGATCTAGTGATCCACTGAGACTCCTAGATATTTTTCACATGGGCTTCTGTTAAGTGATATCTCCCCCATAAATACACATATTTTTAAAAATCAAATAAATGGCACTGTCTGCTAATATTTGTAATAGAGCCATGAATTATCCAGATTCCACATAAGACATAGTTGGTCAATACACTTAACAGATGCTTTGCCTTAATTTATTAAATTACATTGGAATGTTACAAGTTCATGCTGAATTTCACGTCCATATTTCATAACAGGGACTCAAGAAACACAAAAGTTCTATATTAAAAAGAAAAAATACCCTCTAGATCCAAGTATAAATGACAACAAAGTTAAGTCCTTGGAATCAATCACATACATTCTTCTTCAGGTATCATTATTAATCCTTGGAGATATTCAGCTGTCACCTTCACATTTTAAACTATAGTAATCCAAAGAGAAATTTAATAGCAGTAATTTTAGAGAAATTTACATTGTTTTTGATGTGAAATAAAAGCTAGGGGAAAAGTAGATATATTTTCTTAAGGGTTTCATAAATGAAAGACAACAGATTTCCTTTCTATATGTTTAGACCAGTGTGGTGCTATAGATAAGAACTAAAAATGGAGAATTCTGCATTTTCCCATTAGACATTCTATGACAGAGGTGAAGACTGAAACATGTACAAGATAAAGACTCTTGTCAGTGGGATGGAGAACAACAAGGTCTAATTATTCTAGCATGATCTAGACAAATTGAAAGCATGCCTAATCTTAACAGCCGCTCTTTAATCTGCTGCATTACAGTGCTCAAATTTTCAAATAAGCTTGAGTCACTTTGAAGGGGGTTGGGGGTGGAGTAAGGGAAAGAAGTTTATCCAAAACTTAGTCTGTAAAGGAAAACACTCATTTGAAGAGACCACAGTGAGTTCCCTTGAAGGGGAAAATATTATGCATAGAGAAAGAAGGGGCTCATTGCTTTGATTCCTTAAATGTCAATTAACCAGCTATTATATTTATAATCCAGACTCAGATAACCCTGTTTATACTTGGCAATGACTATGGAAACATTTGAATATGTCTTCTTTGGTCAATCTGGGGCCATAGAAACATCTGGCTGTTCCAGAAGGCAATCAGAACCAATGACAGCCTTTGCATTTTCCAGGGGATGCTTTTTCCACTGGAGTCTTCTTCCAAAGCCTCATCATGTCATGGAGATGATGTTGGGTTATCTAAGGAGGTGCAAGAGTTCTAACGCTGGGAAACCTCTGATCATGAGAACAGCAATGGACTGTGTATTTGTAGTTCAAGAAACTTAGCTAAGGTTGGAGAGGTTCGTTACTAGGGCCAATACTGCTAAACAATTGTTTCATTTTGGGTTTGTTGGCTACAGCAATTCCTATACTCCACTAAGTTTACAGGGAAGTGGCAATTTGTATCAGGAAAGGGAAAACCAAACATTGATATATTTCAGCAGGAGTATGGAAACTATATGACCTGATTGCCTCTGAAAATTCAGGCAATGGAACTACAGTAAGGATTCATCCCATTTTTTTGTGTCATGTGCTTTGTCTGTCTGATGAAGCCTGTGCTCCTCTTCTCAGAATGTTTTAAATGCAATTAAAAAAAAAACACAGGATTGCAAAGGAAATTAATTCTATTGAGATGTGGTTATCAACATTTAAAAACAAAACAAGTTCACAGATCACCAGTGAAGAACCTCTGGCCTAGCATCTTCTGGATTAGAACAATCTACTTTATGGATGCAGTCCCATACTGAACCACCATGCTTCTAAAACAGGGAATCATTTAAAGAGTAGTAGAGGTGGTTGTGATGGGGAGCTTGCTTTTATCTCCTGTTGCTTAAGCCTAGGAATGCACAGGTATGGGGTTATCACACTTAGATCACAAGCAGCATGGAAAAAAAGCATGGCACTGAAACTGAGAGGGCTAATGCTAGGCTGCAGAGAAAGTACAAGCTCACAATAGGCAATGGTCACAGAGGGCATGGACAGTGACAGTGCTGGAAAACCACAGGCCTATAACCAGGCTGACAAGAAAGGATATCAAAACAAGGGCACCAAAGGGCAGAGCAAGAAAATAGCCAATGGACAAGCCAAGGTTGGCAGAGTTCTAAGAGAGTAAACACACACCAAAGATCAGTGAAAAAGAATGTCTTGGGGGCGGCTAGGTGGTGTGGTGACTAGAGCACTGGCCCTGGAGTCAGGAGGACCTGAGTTCAAATCTAACCTCAGACACTTAACACTTACTAGTTGTGTGACCTTGGGCAAGTCACTTAACCTCAATTGCCCTGCCTTCCCCCCTCCAAAAAAAAAAAAGAATGTCTCAGGAAGGCAGGAGCACAGACAGAGGTGAATAAAAATGGGATTCTCAAACTGCAGTGATGTAATTAGACATGTGTGACAACAGACAGAAAAATCATCATGAGCCACCAGAAACTAGGAGACTTCTCAGGGGGATCTAAGAGGGAGGCAAGGTTCTGATACATCCAGAAGCATAGCAGGCTTTCTTATTAAGAAGGAATCAGTTCTAGGAGGTGAGGATCTCAAAACCCACCAGTCTGTCTAGAAAGGGAAAATAAATAAGGGATGAAGGCAGATTCCAGGTGTGGTGTGGGGGGAAGGGCAAAGCACTACTCGCCATCTTTTAGTCAGTGAACAGACTCAAACTGAGCCAGAGCCCTAACTGGGAAAGTTTATACTCAAGCAATTAGGTGGCACAATGGATAGAGTGCCTGGCCTGGAATCAGGAAGACCTGAGTTCAAATCTGACCTCAGATACTAGATTGCGACCCTGGGAAAGTGATTTAACCCTGCCTACCTCAGTTTCCACATCTGTAAAATGAGCTGGAAAAGAAATGTAAAGCCACTCCAGTATCTTTGAAATGACTGAACAACAACAAATACCCGAGCTGGCACAAAGGGCACCATGTATTTTCTTAGCAGTTTGGGGTGGGATGGAGAAAAAAAAAATCAACCCATCCCACCATCTGCTTTAATCTTGACAACTAGGTGTTACAATGTTGTTCTTACATTGCTGAAGGAATCCAAGAGTTGTCCACCTCTATATTTGTCACTTTAGAAGAAAACTTCAGTTACTTTACCCTAGTGATAACTCTATTAAGAGTCATCCTGGCTTCTCACCTTAAAAAGCTACAGCTACATGATTTTCTACTAGGAAACTGAATCAGAGAATATGGTGGGCAGGAATGGGATGGAAGAAGAGAATTAGGGCATCTATCATAAAACAATAAATTAAACATCTAGGGGGAAGCTGCCACTACCCTTAGAAAGACTAATACTTTAACATTAATAACCAAATTGGAGCACCATAGTTAGAAATCTATGATGATAGGCAGAAAAAAATTTAAAGACCCTCAAGGGAAATTTCTGGAAATTTCACAAACATATTAGTTAAGCAAAATTTAAGGAATCAACATAAAGCAATGACCCTTCTTTCTCTAAGCTCATCTTTCCCATTAAGGGTAAATGATCAAATATGTAATTAAAAAGAGTGACAACATAGCTGCATAGTCTTCTGCTCAAGTTTTTTTGTGCTGGTTGTTTGGGGAAGGGGAGGATTTTTTTTGGTCCGTCTTCTATAGGTTTGTAGAATAACAACCACTGTGATAAAATAGGCTTTCATTTCAGTTAATTAATTTCTTCTGACAAATGACTTCTCCACTCCCCTAACCTTGGTCTCCGAGGGACCAAGAGCCACCGGCTGAGATTGTAAACAGCATAGTCCAAGGTAGAGAATTTGATTAATTTACCAGTCTTCAGTACAGTTCTGTTTGAAAATAACTGCCTTATATCACATTCATCAGATACCAGTGAAAGTCAAATAAAATGGATAAAGATAAAAAATTCCTTAACCTGAGTAAATGATACTGAAAATGAAAGTCCATGAACAAAGTAGGGAAAATCACCAGTCTTTTTATTTTTTCCTAAAGAAAAATGGTATTATATATACCATGGAAAGTCATGGACTATGGGTCTGGGAAACTTTTTTATATGACATTCACTCATCATGGATGATTTAGCTGTGTCCTTTTCGGGAGACATGGGATTTACCTCACTGACCTCTTTAAGTCAGTTTAAGTTGTAGAATTCTATGATAACCCAAAAAGCAGTGGTTAGCAATCTGGTGGCAGATCATTCCAAAAGCAGGTGACCATGGGCAATCAGTCCACAGAGAAACAAGAAGCATCTCCCACTTCTCCCTAGGCAGCCAGGTAACACAATGGATAGAACCCTGTTCCAGGAGTCAAGAAGGCCTGAGTTTAAATCCAGGCTCAGCTACTTACTTACTGTGGGAACCTGGAAAAGTCATTTAACCTTGCCTCACCTTCCTCAACTATAAAATGGGGTAATAACAGCGCCGACCTCACAGGATTGTTGGAAGGACCAAATGAGATAATATTGGTACTTAGCACATGGTCTGAAATATAGTTGGTGCTATACAAATGCTTATTCCCTCGCCCTTCTCTTTAGGTCAAATTTAGCCACATGCTAGAGCAGACATGGGCAGTTAGATGGTGCAGTGGACAGAGTGCCAACCATGGTCAGACCTGCACTTTAGGAATATCATTTTGGTGACGGAAGGGAGGATGGATTGGAGCAGGCAAAGCTGTAAGATAGGTACCAGGAGGTTATTAGAACAATCCAGGCTAGAAGTAATGATGCTTCTTTCTGAGTTAAAATCCAGCCTGAAGCACTTACTAGCTGTGTGACCCTGGGCAAGTCACTTAATCCTGTTTGCCTAAATTTCCTCATCAGTACAATGAGCTGGGGAAGGAAATGGCAAACCACTCCAGTATCTTGCCAAGAAAATTCAAATGGAGTCACAAAGAGACAGGCAGGACCAAAAAACAATTGACTGGAGCAGGCTCCCTATTCTTTGAGACAGGCAGGTAAGTGTATATACTGGACAGACCCTATCCTCTTCCTTAGCCACATTAACACCATGGTTCTAGGTCGTGAATCAGTATTATAGATTGGGAGCCAAAAGGGACCTCTAAGGCCGCCTTCCTGTCTAACTGCTTCATGTAAAGATCAGATAGGATATGTGGCTGTCCAAGGTCACACAGTTTCTAAGCATCAGAGGCAGGGTTTGAGCTTCAGGTCTGATGAATTCAACCAGTTTTCTTCCCACTACACCATGCTGCACTAACTTGTGACCTTAAGCCTTGGGTTTTGATGTTTTAAATTTATTTATTTATTTTTAGATTTCAACATTCAGTTCCACAAGTTTTTGAGTTTTAAGTTTTCTCAGCCTCCCTCCCCTTGCCCCTTCCCCATGACAATGTGCAGTCTTTAGGCTCTACATATACATTCACATTAAACCTATTTTCACATTAGTCATGTTATAAAGAAAGCCTTGGGTTTTAATTTGGTCTTTTCTATCTGGGTCAGTGGGCTAACAACCAGTGAACTCTAACTGACTTTCATGGCATTTAATTTCTCCAAAATGCTCCTCCCCACATCCTGTTCTTCCTGCTCTGGCATCCCTCAATCTAAAAGTGGAGACGGCATCAGCCTAACCTACCTCATACGGTGGTGGAGATGGTCAAATGAGGTCACAGACATGAAAGCATTTGGCTACTTTCCAAACTATCATGCAGATAGCACCTATTGGTTGCTGAACAGCTGAGCAGACTCTGAGGCATGCTGACTATGAAAATGGATACCTGTTTGGCCACAGAGAAGCACCTTTATCCTTACACAAATAAAAATTAACTGGGCCAGCCAAGACATAACTGAGAGGTTGAGGAAATGGTTTATCTCTGGCCTCTCTAACCTCTTTGTGTTCCCTTTTGGTTTCCCACCACATTCCTGTTATGCCTCACTTTCCCCCTGCCTCTGCCAGTTGGTCAATAAACAATTAGTGTGTGCCAGACACTAGGCTAAGTACTTGGGATATGAAAAGAAGCAAAGGACAGTCCTTGCCCTCAAGGAGTTCACAATCTAATGGGGGGAGACAAAAACCAAGCCAACAAATATGTACCAAAAAAGCTATTTACAGGATAAATAGGAAATTACCAACAGAAGGAAGGCACTAGAAGTAAGAGGTGTTAGGAAAGGTTTCCTAGACAAGATGAGATTTTAGCTGGGACTAAAAGGAAGCCAGGGAATCCAGCATGTGAATAGACATATGCAGACGAGGAGGGAGAGCATTCCAAGAATGGGGAATAGCTGGAGAAAATGCCCAGAGCCAGGAGAACAACCAAGAGGCTGGTGTCACTGTATTGGGTGGAAGAAGACTGGAAGGGTAGAAGAAGGCTAGGTAATAAAGGGCTTTGAATGCCAAACACAGTATTTTGTATTTGATCCTGGAGATAATAGGGAATCATGGGGATTTAACTGAGTAGGAGAATAACATGGTCAGATCTGCCCTTTAGGAATATCATTTTGGTGACTGAAGGGAGGATGGACTGGAGCAGCAAGAGTCTTAAGGTAGGCACCAGGAGGCTATTAGAACAGTACAGGCTTGAGGTAATGAGGGCCTTCACCAGGGTAGTAGTGAGGTCAGAGGAGAGAAGGGAGTGTATTTGAAAGATATTGCAAAGGTGAGGTTGACGGGCCTTGGCAATAGCTTGGATGTGTTGTGTGAGGGGTGGGATTTGGTCAGAGACGGGTAAGAGTCCAGAATGACTCCTAGCTGTGAGACTGAGGGACTAGGACACTGGAAGTGACCTTTATCTCAGGAGCCCAGTACCATCTTGCTTACCCTTACCAAAAATAGTACAATAAATTGGGTATTAGACAGGGAGTCTCAGGGATTGGGTACAAATCTCAGCTCTGTACCTAAGACATGTAAGATCTTCAGTAATCACTCAACAAGAAATTATAGCATACTAGGCACTGAGTATTCAGGAACATAAAAAGAAACATTCTCTTACATTTTGAGGGAAGAGAGGACACATATAACCACATACAAAATATATATCAAAATAAACATAAGGTAATTTTTCAAGGGGAGGAACTAGCAGCTTGGGGGAGGGGAAGGAATGAAATTAGGAACATCTTCATGCAGGAGATAGTGTTTGAGCTTAACTCTGAAGGAAACTAGAGATTCTAAGAGTCCAGGAGGGAATGTATTCCAGGCATGAAGGAAGCCTGAACAAAGGTACCAAGTGTTTTGTGTAAAGAATAGTAAAGAGCCTAGTCAGACTGGATCAGCTAGTACCAAGAGTGCATGAAGGGGAACAATGTATAATGAACCTGAAAAAATAAATGGGTGGCAAGTTGCGAGGGATTTTAAATGCTAAACAGAGGAGCAGCTACTTATGATTAGGATGGAGAACTTTGGCAGCTTGTGTGGAGAGTATGGATTGGACAAAAGGAAGAAGAAATGGGAAAACAAATTAGGAGACATTACACTAAAGGAGAGGATTAGATAAGGACCTGAACTAGGCTGGTTAGCTCTGTGAGTAGAGAGAAAGGGATGGGCCTATGATATTTTTATGGAGGTATTATTGGCAAAATTTGCAAAACTAAATCAACCCACCCCTTTGGGATTCAGTTTTCACATCAGCAAAATGAAGGAAATAGATAACCTCTAAGGTGCCTCTTTTCTTACTATTCTAAATCTATGATTCTATTTTAATCAGAATAGAAAAGGATGTCCAGGTATCACTTATACTACAAAATGTAATTCACTCACACCAATGTGCTCCTTCTTCCCAACATTTACATGATTAAGCTTTCTCCTTAATTATAATTATATGTAAAAATAATTGTATTAATTATATAATTAATCATATAATTATAATATCCCCTTTTATTGTAAAGCTTCACTTCTGTATTAGAAGAAACTTCAGAAGATAGTAGATTGGTTGGAGGGTTATTCTTTTAAATATAAAATTCTTTCTCCTTGCCCCTGAATTCATCACATGAGGTTGGCCCTGAATGCAACCTCCTCTTCGGTCATTTTAGGGTTCCTTTTTTGGGGGAAGATGGCCAGAAAGGGAAATACGAATAACATGGCCCTCCTCTCCAGAGCCCACTCTTGCTAAGCTCCACTCCCATTCAGTGTACAGCCCATATCCTGGTAAGAGTTTTTGGAATCCTCAAGTCTTTCAATGTACAAAGGGGAATTGAGAGGAAGGGAAGAATTAGGGAAGTAGGAAGGACAGCTATTTCAGGAAGTCAGCACTGGGGGTGGGGGGTGGGGAGGAAGAGGTCAAAGGGCATGAGATGTCTAGTAACATGAATATCAGCAGGTATGTTATTGGGGAAGATTATACATGTGAGCGCTCACTAATTATAGATACAGAAGAACTAACAGTGAGGGGAGAAGAACCAAAAATGTGGTTTGTCTGTGTCAAAGTAAATAGTAATTATAGTTATTTATGTGACCTGCTTACCTTTATGTCTAATTACCAGGTGGCACAATAAAGATTCTATGTCATTATATGTGCCTGATTAACTCTGTTAGAAGTTTTATTTGATTATAATAGTTAACTCCTTACATCCACGCTCAGACTTAACACTGAAGACCGAGTTCCCTTTAGTAACAAATAATATGATGAGCAAGACCACTGGTCAAGGATACCAAGGGAGCTACTAAATGGTGGCTGAGGCAAGCTAAGTAACCATGTATCCAGCGGCCTTCCTTACCCACTGCTCTGCTCTCTTTGAGATCATAGGGTCACAGATTTAAAGACTGACAGGGACCTTAGAGGCCATTCAGGCCAATTCATTCCTTTTACAGATGGAGAAACTGAAGCTGAGATTACATCACTTGCCCAGAATCATACATGAAGCAATCTAAGGCAGGATTCAAACTCAGGTCTTACTCCAAGTGCAGGACTCTGTCTATGCACCACCTAGTCATAACCTTCAGGGGAAAGAAAGGGAATCCTATATCTGAAAATTCCATTTGAATGTGAATAATAATACACAATAATTCACCAGGACATACATAGCACCCTTCCAGTTGACAGAGTGTTTTCCTTACAACAACCCCAGAAGGTGGGTCAGGTGGGCATTATTATCCCCATTTTGCAGACAAGGAGATCTATACTGGAGGCTGGCATTTAATAAAAGCTTCTTGAATCAATCTAAAGTCCCCCTAACTAGGAAGTGGAAGAACCAGTCCTTGAAACCAAGATTGTAGACTTGGTATCCAGTGCTTTTGACTATATCTGTCGCCTCTCTATTACAAGATCTCACTTAAAACAGTCAGATTTTTCATGCCAGAGAGAAAAAAGATGAGGTGGAATTTGGCCAGCAAAAAACTGTACCACTCTAATTTCATTTTCCTTTTTTGTTCTGATAGGATAACAAGCTTAATGGATTAGAAGTTTAGCCTGATTAAAGCAAAGGAGACCAAAGCTCCATTAAATATTGGATATGGGGATTCATGCTAGCTTCAGGCAAAAAAAAAAAGAGAGAGAGAGAGACTACAGTGAATCAGAGAAACCCCCGCTGAGCAGAGCCAGTTCTTGAAAGCTCAGCACTGTGTTTTAGGGACCCTAACTGAGAGAACTTAGAGCTCTCTGAACAGAATTGTCCATTAGAAGATTCCTATTCTCCAGAGTTTGGTTTTGACTTCTATTGTGTTTTCCTCGGTAGAAGGGGCAGCAGGTCCAAATGCCAGCTCTCCCACCTACCACCTGCATGACCACTTCTCTGGGCTTCAGATTTGTCATCTGGGAAAATAAGAAGTTCAGGCTAAACAGCCTCTGAAGTCTTTTCCAGCCCCATGATTATGATCCTATGAGGGGAATTGTAGATCATCACAATCTTGGAAGGGGGGGCGGGGAAGGAGCAGTATTCATACATCTTCCATTTTCCCAGGTTTTCTGTGCAGCAGCTGTGTCTTCAGGGAATGAGACAATCTCTGCTTAGCCTTTTGGGGTGTCATGGAATCCTTTGACAGTCGGTGAAGCCCATAAACCCATTTTAAGAATAATGTTTTTGGTTTAATGTGAATGTATAAGTAGAACCTATATCAGATGCCTTAGGAAGTAGGGCAGAGGAGGGAGGGTGAGAAATTGCGAACTCAAAAGCTTGTGGAACTGAATGTTGTGAACTAAAAACAAATAAGTAATTAAAAAAAGAATAATGTTTTTAAATGCATAAAATAAAACGCATAGGATTACAGATGAAGCTAATTATATTGAAATATAGTTAACAATATACTGAAAAATAAAGGTCAAGAAACCCAGCCCTAAATGAACCCCTTTGGACCTTTATTTCATTAAAGTGTCTGACACAAGGATTACATCATTACATTGGTATCAGGACCCACTGATATGATATAAAAGCTTTTTTTTTTTTTTAAAGGCAGCAACAACTGAAAAAAAAAGATTCCTTCATTTGCTAGTGCTATACAGAGTGAAGAATGCTATTTTTTACTTTTTTGTCATTCTTTTTTTTTATTTGAGCTTTCTTATACAAAATAAGTAATATGAAAATGTTTTATATGATTGCCCATGTATAAACCACATGGAATTACTTGCCATCTCAGGGAGGGAGGAGGGAAACAAAGAGAAGGATAGAATTTGGAACTCAAAACTTTTTTTAAATGTTAAAAAATTGTTTTAACATGTAATTGGGGAAAATATTTTAAAAAAAGAGAAAGAACTTACCAATGAACTGATCGTGCAACTAAAAATATAGAAAAGCAACAAATCATAAGTCCCCCCCAAAACATCAGAAAATGAAAGAGATAAATAAATTTTTTTTAATTACAAAAAAAAGAGCTATGGCCAAGACCAGGCTTCTAAATTATCAAGAGTGAAATCTACCACCACATGTGTATCTCTAATGTGGTCTGATGGTGGAGAGGAAAGGAGAACCAAGACTGCACATTTTTTCATTCCACCACTATTTATTAAGTGCCTACAAAGTACAAAGCCTCAACTAAAGTTGTGACCTGAATGAGACCCTGAGTTCTTACAGGATATGCTAGGAACATAAGAATTCTGGCATCTCTTACACCAAAACATGAAGGTTTGAGGATGGATTGTGAGTCTGTTATTTGAAAAACAACCTAGCTAAGGTCAGAGATACCCGCCATCAGACTGCTAGCCACAGTTTGACCCTGGAATTAAGAAACTAAGCCATGGGATAGGGGTAGGAACTGCAACTGCAATCCAGAAAGTCAGAAAGACTTGGCCTCAGATATTTACTGGCTGTGTGTCCCTGGGCAAGTCCCTTAACCCTGTTAGCCTCAATTTCCTCATATGTAAAATTAGTTAGAGAAGGAAGTAGCAAACCACACTAGTGTCTTTTGCCAAAAAAACAACAAATGGGATCACGAAGAGTCAGGCATGATTGAAACGACTTAACAACACTATACCTACATAATATGCATACATATGTGTATCTTGTATGTACAATATTTTGCACGTTGTCTCCCCCATTAGAATCTGAGCTCCTTAAGGGTAGGGAACTCCAGTTTTAGCTTTCTTCAGATCCTTAAGCATTTAGCACAGTGCCCAAGCATTGTATACTCCTAATAAATGCTACAGGTTTTATGAAGGGGGAATGGTATAGAGCACAGTTGGAACAATAGGTAGGAGCCAGATTGTAGAGGGACTTAAATACTAGGTGAAGGAGTTTTCATTTATTCTAGAGCCAATGAGAGCCACAGAAGGTCTTTGAGCAGGGAAGTGACAGCCAGATCTGTGCCTTGGGAAGATTAGGTTGTCTGTTGTGTTGGGAATCGGAAAGGGGGCAGGCTAGAAGCAGAGAGACTAATTAGAAGACTATTGCAATAGTTCATAGCAAAATTAATGAGGTCCTGATCTAAGGTGGGGACAATATCAGGGCAGAGGAGAGGCCAGATTAAAAGATGTTGTGGAAATAGAATCAAGAAGTCTGAGGGATAGTAGGCATGAGATGTTGTTCTTGTTGTTCATCTTGTTCATTCTTGAAGGGACCAATGACATGATGGGCTAATGTCTGACTTGTACATGAACTTGTACATAATTTAAGTGAAGGAAGGCTGTGCAAAGTCATCAGCCTTACTCTCTCCTCCAGGGTCATGAGAGGCCAGTGGTAAGACAAAAGTTAAGATGACTGGTCCTGTCTAGGCATGAGAACAGGAAGGGTCAAAAGTGACTCTGAGTTAAGGAACCAGGGGGACTAGGAGAATGGCAGGGCCTTCATCAGCAAGAAGGATACTTGCATGAAAGGCAGTTTAGGAGCAAGATAACCAGTAGTATTTGACAAACCAACTCAAATACCACCTTCCCTGATCCCTTAAAATGGCAGAACTAGGAGTAATGGGTGGATATAGCATTGGAGACAAACTTAACCTTGATATGAGGGAGAAATTTGTAATAATGAGAACAATCCAAAGTGGGACTATGCTGGGAGGCAATGGGTCCCCTTTTCACTAGCATAAGACAAGTCTGGATGACCACCTGTCAGGGAGATGGTAAATGAGGTTCTTTTTCAAGTATGGCTTGAACAAAATGTCCACTGAGATTCATTCAACTCTGAAATTCTATGCTTTACTGAGAGGTCATTACTGATCAGGGAGGTGCCAATCCAGATATCCCCAATAATAACCCAGAGTACTGCTTCTGTCTAGTCTATTTCTAAAGAGTCCTTGCTCTCAGAACCAGAGGCAAATCTTTCCCCATCTCTTTTCTGTGTCAGACCAACCTTAGTCTAACCTCTCAGTGCCTCCATTCTCTCTCTTTAAAATGGAGATGACAATGCCTATTTATAAATATAATTGAAACTATTATATCAATATGCTTTTTCTTTTTAGAAAATGATGAGAGGGATTATTATAATTTTTTTACATTTTTTCCCCAAAAATCCTTCCCCCCATGACCAATGCCCTTAAAGCTTCCCATCTCCTTCAGCCAGAATTTGCCAGGCAGGTCTCCAGGAAACTTTTAATGACTGGCTTATGCCAGGAATCTTGGGTATTCCCAAAGCAAACAATATTTAGAAATGGTTCTGGCTGTGAAAAACCCCAGAGGCAAAGAAGGAAGTAGGGAATCCAATCATTTCAAATCATCCAGGAGTTGAGGGATATTTGTCATGTAAGGAATAGAATGACTTTGAAGACCTCTTTGGGCCTTTGGGAAACAATGGGCAGTGAAACTTGGGGTGATTAAATCTCTCTGTGTTTGAGAAGCTTTCGAAGGCTGGAAGCCAATAAGGAGAAGGCTTTAATGCCAAGCTGAATGAAGGAGCTGGGATCCTGAGGGCGAGGAGCGTACTGCTAGAGTAGGTCTGATGGTTTCTGGCAATACTACAAAACAGATAGTAAGTCCTTTAAAATAGTTAAGTTCAAATATATACCTTAAGGCATAGTAAACAGTCTCAATAATAATAAGCTAGCATTTATATAGTATTTGAAGGTTTGCAAAGCACTTCACATGTTATCTCATTTTATTCTCAAAACTGCCCTGGGAGGTGTTGTTATCATCCCCATTTTCCAGATGAGGAAACAGAGGCTGACAAAGGTTAAGTGACTTACCCAGGGTCACGGTGTTAATAAGTGTCTGAGACCGGATTTGAATTCAGCTCCTCCTGACTCCAAATCTATTGCACTCTATGTACAATCTCTCAACTCTGCTGCCTCCTTGACTTAACATGTCGTCTTTCTCTGTCCTTTTACTGTCCCAACTACTGAAGGAACTGTCTGCATTCAATGAAGCAACTTCTTTCATCATTCCTTCGTCCCTTTCACTCCATACTGCTGAAGTTCCCCTCCTCTGAAGACCCAAATGACTTCTAATGATTAAACCCCATGTTCCCTTTCTACATTCTTAATCTAATTGACTTCACTGCAGCTTTTGATACTGTTGACTATCCTCCTCCTGGAAAGTCTCTCTTCTTCCCTTGGTTTATAGGGGGAAAACATCAAATCCTCAAAAAAGCATTCGATTCCTTTTTTTTTTTTAATTAAAACACCTGGGTTCTAATTCAGACTTTAACACTGACTAGCTGTGTGACTTTGAACAAATTATTCCCCATCTCTGGGCTTCATTTTTCTCATCTGTAAAAGTGAAAGGATTAAGACCAGCTAACATCCCTACCAGCTCTCTCTCTAACAAATTCATAGGCTACTTTCTTTAGTTTTTCAATCACTCTTGTTCTCCCCTTCACCAGCTCCTCTTGTTTCTTCTGTCTTCTAGTAACTAGCTGTTTCTTTTCTCTAGGCTCCTAGGGTAGACCTCCTTCATGTCCATAGCTTCAACTATTATCTTTTAGCAGATGACCCCCAAATCTATCTATTTATCTATCTATCTATCAATCTCACTATTTGTACAAATCCTAGATTCATATTTCCAGCTTCCTGCTGTAGAACTTTTTATTTTCTTTTCTGCTTTTTTTTTTTGGAGGGCAACTGGGGTTAAGTGACTTTCTCAAAGTCATACGGCTAGCAAGTGTGTCAAGTATCTGAGACCAGATTTGAACTCAAGTCTTCCTGACTCCAGGGTCCGTGCTTTACTCACTGCACCACCTAACCACCCCTGTAGAGCATTTTCTACCTAGATAGCCTATAGCTAAAATTTTAACAGTCCAAACAGAAAATTCTCCATCTTTGTTCCATCTCCTGAGATCATTATTATTTAAGGCATCATCATTATCACAGTAACAATTGCTCAAATCCTCAGTCTTTCACACACACACACACACACACACACACACACACACACACACACACACCACCTCCATCTAATGTACTTGCTAAATCCATAAAATCTAGTCCACCTCTTTCCACTGATTCAACCACCATAGTCCAGGTCTAAATTACCTCTTACTTCAACTAATCCAACTACCTCCTAAGTGCCAGGCCAGGAATCAGGAAGACTCATCCTTTTGAGTCCAAAAGTGATCTCAGTCACTTCCTAGCTGTGTGACCCTGGGCTAGTCACTTAACCCTTTTTGCCTCAATTTCCTCATCTGTAAAATGAGCTGGAGGAGGACATGGCAAACCACTCTAGTATCTTTGCCAAGAAAACCCTCAAACAAAGTCACTGAGAGTCAGAAACAAACACCAGCAACAAAAGTGAGGGCTTCAACATGTCAAGAGGAGGACATTTCAGGGAAAAGGAACAACTTTAGCAAAGGCAAAGAGATCTGAACCAGCATGCTTGATTCTTGGCTTGACTGCTCTGGGTCCCTAAGCTTGCAGTGGACTTTGTTCTTTACCTGGGAGGGCAACTTTGAAGTATAAATGAATATGCCCATGTGCCTCCCTCCTCTGAATAATGGGCCCTTTCTACCACAATAAAATGTTTCCCACATTTGTCGAGATTAATCAAAGTAGGGCTCGTTATGAAGAGCTTGTCAGGACTTTAATGATGATTAGTGGCACCTCTTCTGGAAGAGAGATCTGGGACCATGAATCATTTGCATACCTCTGAGTGGAGTAATTAGAGCAACCTCAGAGTCCTTAGATAGTAAAACGTGTTTTGACATATACATATATATACAAAGATATATTGAGAGTGTGTATGTGTGTGTGTGTGTGTGTGTGTGTGTGTGTGTGTGTGTGTGTGTGTGTGTGTGTACACGCCTTCTTTAAACAGTCCCTGCCACAGACACCAAAATTTGAGGCCTCCAGTAATTACACTGGGAGAGTTCTCTCATACACTGGAAATTCCCAAAAGGTGAATTGTGTTTTGGGTTTCTTTTAAAAGTAATTTACCAACAACCATAACAGGTTTAAAATCTTGTTAAGTCAAGAAAGCCTCAGCCAAATTAATTGAAGAGGTAATATGTGTTCTCCAACTGGTACAAATGAAGATATATTCTCTGAACTTTAAGATCACCAGGCTTGCTTTGTTGTACTTTTCCTGCGTCAAGAAAGAGTAATGTGAAGCCATGTTACACTACAGGGGCCATCCATCCTCCAACCACTTGAGAGAGGAGACAGGCACGGGCACATGGTGAGTTACACCCCACAGAAAGCAACCAGACTGATACTTGAAAAGGGGAAATATCTTTATGCTTTAATGGATAGGTTTAGAAAACATAAAATATGGTTCAACTCCAAATGTGCTGATGTCAAGCACTCAGTGAGGAGGAACTAACTTGGCTGGCCACTGTGTAACCTTGTAGAAATCACAGCCCCTCCCAATACTTCTCTATGTGGAGGCCTGTTCAAAAGGTCTGCTTGGTGGAATATAGAGCACACTAGGCCTGGGAGGTTTGAGGCCCCAGTCCAAATTCTCATTTTCTGGCTCTGCCACTTACTGCCAGTTAAGTGACAAGCCTGGAGGAGCAGCAGCCTAGTCTGTCCACCAGCATTAAGTGCTTACTATATGCCAAGCACTTTGTATCCTGAGGACAGAAGGAGAAAAAAAATAAAGCCCCATTCTCAAGGAGCTTCCAGTTTATTGGGAGCTGGGGGGAGACAACATGTAAACAACCAAGTACAAACAAGATACATGCTGGATTAATTGGAGATAATCAATAGGGGGGAAAGGCACTAGAACTGAGAAACTGGGAAAGGCTTCTTGCAAAAGGGAGGATGCTATACACATTCAATTAGGTATCTTATCCCACAAGAAAGTAGGGGGGAAGGAGATAAGGGGGGATGATTGGAGGGAGGGCAGATTGGGTGAAAGGGTAGTTAGAAGTAAACACTTTTGAAAAGGGAGGGTCAAAGGAGAAAATAGAATAAATGGGGGATGGGATAGGATAGAGGGAAATAGTTAGACTTTCACAATATAACTGCTACAGAAATGTTTTGTATAACTACACATGTATAACCTATATTGAATTGCTTGTCTTACCAATGGGGGTGGGTGAGGAAGGAAAAAGGGAAAGAATCTGAAACTCAAAGTTTTAAAAACAAGTGTTAAAATATTATTTTTACATGCAACCGGGAAATACGATATACAGGCAATGGGGTATAGAAATCCATCTTGCCCTACTAGAATGTTGGGGAGGATATGGGGAAGGATATAAGAGAGAATAGATTGGGGGAAGGAGTATTCAGCAGGCTTGCTATTTTGGGGTGGGGGTAGGGGAAAGACTGGGAGAAAAATCTGTAACTCAAAATCTTGTAGAAATGAATGTTGAGGGGCGGCTAGGTGGCACAGTGAATAGAGCGCCGGCCCTGGAATCAGAAAGACCTGAGTTCGGAGCCGGCCTCCGACACTTAATCCGCACAAACAAAAACCTAGCCGTGTGACCTTGGGCAAGTTACTTAACCCCAATTGCCCTAAAGGGGCGGCTAGGTGGCACAGTGAGTAAGAGTGCCGGCCTCAGAGTTTGGATGACCCGAGATCAGATCCGGCCTCAGAAAATGAGCACCCACGCATAAATCAAATGACTAGCCGTGTAACCTTGAGCAAGTTACTTAACCCCAATTGCTTTAAAAAAAAAAAATAAAATAAAATAAAAAAAAAAGAAATGAATGTTGAAAACTAAAAATAAATAAATTGGAAAAAAGCATTAAAAAATAAAAAAGTATATAAAACTCAATCCCTAAAAAAAATTCCATCTTGCCCCACAAGAAAGTAAGGGGGAATGGGGGACATAAGAGAGGACAGATTGGGAGAAGGGAAGTATTCAGTATGCTTGCCATCTTGGGGTGGCGGTAGGGGAGAGATGGGGAGAAAATTTGTAACTCAAAATCTTGTGGGAATGAATGTTGAAAATTAAAAGTAAATAAACTATAAAAGAAAAAAAGGGTGGGATGCTAGCTGACATTTTAAGGAAGCCAGGGAACTATGAGATGGAAATAAAGAAGGAGAATTCTAGATGTGGGGGAACGTTCAGTGTAAATGTCCAGAGAAAGGAGATGGGGGGCCATGCATAAGAGACAGAATAGTAGCCAGAGTACATGGAGGAGAGTAAAGAGTAAGAAGGCACAGTGGATAGAGCTCCAGATCTGGAGTCAAGAAGACCATCTTCAAGGGCAGCTAGGTGGTACAGTAAATAGAACACCAGCCCTGGAGTCAGGAGAACCTGAATTCAAATCTGGCCTCAGACACTTAACACTTACTAGCCGTGTGACCTTGGGCAAGTCACTTAACCCCAATTGCCCTGCCTTCCCCCCCTCCAAAAAGAAAAATTAAAGACCTTCTTCCTGAATTCAAATCTGGCCTTGGACACTTACTAGCTATGTGAGCCTGGGCAAGAAACTTAACCCTGTTTGCCTCAGTTTCCTCACCTCTCAAATGAACTGGAGAAGGAAATGGCAAAGCATTCCAATATTTTTGCCAAGAAAACCCCAAATGGGGTCATGTAGAATTGGACATGACTGGGAAAAGACTCAACAATAAAAACAAGGTGTAAGACTAGAAAGGTTGGACAGAGCCAGTTTTCAAAGAGATTTAAAAGTCAAACAGAGGATCTTATATATGATGCTAGAGGTAAAAATGGGCCACTAGAATTAAGTGAATAAGGGAATAACATGGTCATATCTGAGCTTTAGCAAGAACATTTTGATATGTGACTAAGTGGATGATGGCCTGAAGCAAAAAGAGACCTGTTGGCAGGGAGACAAAAAGAAGGCCATTGCAATACTCCAGTTATGAAGGGATAAGGGTCTGCATTGGTAAAGGAGAAAATTGGCAGATAAAAAAAATGAAGTAAAAATAGAATAGTCAGGACTTGGCAGCAGATTAGAAATGGGGGGAGGAGTGAGAGGAGAATGAGGATCTAGGTTGTGAGCCTGGGTAACTGGAAGGATAGCAGTGGCCTCAACAGTACTAGAGCACTCATGGGAGGATCATGGAGGGGAGGGCAAGATGGAAAGTTCAGTTTTGGACATCAGAGTATAAGATATCTATAGGACATCTAGAGGGCATTCCAGATTTAGAGCTAGGAGAGACCTTGTAGGTCACCTAGTATAATGCCTTTATTTTATAGCTGAAGAAACTGGGTCTCAGAAAAGTTAAGTGTCTTCCCTAATCTTACACAGGTAGTAAAGTAGTAATGAGGAGGTAGTTACTGCTTAATAAATGTTTCTTGACTGATTATTGAATAAATCTTGGTCCTCGGTCTTTAAATTTAGTGTTCTGCTTTTGTTTTCCCCCCACTGTATTATGCTACATCATTTAATTGTCTCTCAAATGGGAACAGTCATAGTTGTATTCTCACTATATAGCCCTTTAATGATCTGTCTGTAGCAGTCTTACCTACCTTATACTATTCCCCAGGATCCACAAGCCAGGTCCTTCAAATATTTCTCATGTAACCAGACTGATCACCATCTTGTTTCACCTTCTTTCTATACTTGGTATATTTGAAAGAACATCTGATTTCAAATCAGAGCTTCAGTTCAAGCCTTGGCTCTAAGACTTTCTATGTGTCTAGCCCTGGGTAAATGACATTACCTCTCTGGCCTTAAGTTTCCTCATTCCCAAAAAGAGGGGGTTGGAGTAGATGAACTCTGAGGTTCCTTCCAGCTCTGAATCCATGACGCCATGATGCATTCCAGAATGGGCAGCTTGGAGTGCCAGAAAGAGCACTGGTCATGCATTACAAAGACCTGGGTTTGACCCACATAAATCATTGGCTTTTCTCTATATTACCAATGAAATCCTGCAGGCAGAGTTAGATAAACTCCATTCAGTATGTCTAAAATGTTTTAGTGAGTTCTCCAAAAGTGCAGGTATGATCTTGTCACCTTAACAGACTCCAGCAGCTACTATCGCCTCCAGAATCAAATACAAAATGCTCTGTTTGGCATTCAATTACCTTCTTAAATCAGCTCTCTTTTACCTTTCCAGTCTTCTTACATTATTTTTTTTTTTGCTTTTTGAAGGGGGATAGGCAGGGCAATTGAGGTTAAGTGACTTGCCCAAGGTCACATGGCTAGTAAAGTGTTATATTTTACATCCTGGAATTTACCTTTTGATCTAAGGACACTGGCTTCCTGGATGTTCCACAAACAAGAAGCTCCATTGCCCAGCTCCAGGAATTTTCTCTGGCTGTCCCCCATGCCTAGAACACTCTCCCTCCTCCCCTCCTTCTGCTGGGCTCCCTGGCTTCCTTTAAGTCCCAACTAAAATATCATCTTTTACTGGAAGCCTTCCCCAATACCTCTTCATTCTAGTGTCTTCCCTCTGTTAATCATTTTCTATTTATCCTATATATAGATTCACTTTATATATATTTGTTTATGTGCCATCACCCCATCCCCCATTAGACTGTAAGCTCTTTAAAGGTTTTTGCCTCTTTTGGTATCCCTAATACTAAGCATGGTGCCTGGTATACAGAAGGTACTTAATAAAAGTTTAATGACTGGTTAGGGAAAATAAACAAAAGTCCAGGATCTGCTTGCTCCTGAGTTTCCTTTTTTTTTTTTAATCTGCAAAAGGTTAAATAAACTTGTATTACCTACTCTTAAAGGGTTATTTTGAGGAGATTGCTTTGTATAAAAGTACTAAATAAATATAATTATCAATATCTTTCTTAAATTAGTTAACTGATTACTTTTCCTACTCTGGTAGCTAAATAATTCCTCAGACTCACAAAAGCCACAAAACAAAGCAACCCCCCCCCCAAAAAAAAAAATTGGCTCCACTGCTTCTCAGAATTTGGGTCAATTAAAATGAACAAGAATGAACAGGGATGAGAAAAGTGAATCTACAGCATCTTCAAGGTGGCTGTGGTTCAATTGGAACTAAAGTCCTTCCCAAGAAAACAAGCTGTGAAAGGGCATATAAAATAGAAATTATTTGTAAACTGGAAATACATTAAAAAAAACAGACATGATCTGCCTTGCTCACATTCCTAAATGTAACCATCAAGAAAATCCTAGTGATTTCCTAGAGAACAGACCTCCAAAATGGGAGTTCTGCCATGACCCTCCCTATATGATGCATGATCAAAAAGAGGGTGGGATGAAGGGTCATTTACCATCCTGTCCATGACACTGGGTGTTGCTCCATTTGGGCAGTAATAACCTATGTGACCCTGGGACACATAATGGCAGCTTTGCTGGTACCACTGGGGAAATTAACCATATTAACCCCAGTATTCACCCTGAGACTGTGACAGTCACCCTTTGCAAGACCAGTTAAGAACCCCAGCCTTTTTTGTTTTAGGTGGATGAGTGAGTTGATATTAGGAGGATTAGGAATTTTTTCTTTTCTTTTCTCATCTCTTATTTCCTTCTTTCTTTTCTTTCTTTGGAGTCAATCAGGGTTAAGTGACTTGCCCAGGGTCACAAGGCTAGTAAATGTCTGAGATTAAATTTCAACTCGGGTCCTCCTGATTCTAGGGCCAGTGGTCTATCCACTGCATCACCTAGCTGCCCCCAACCTATTCCTTAAGCACCAATGACACTTCTAGGATCAAATATAAACTCTTTTTCTATTAGGCATTTAAAGTCTTCATAATCTAGCCTCAATCTATATTTCCTTCTTATTATATATTATTCTCCTCTATCCACTCTATGGTATAACTAAACTGCCCTTTTTGCTGCATGTAATACTCATATTAAAACAACAAGTTAGATATCTAAATATGAACATGAAATTAAGGTAAGATACCACCCATTAAGCATGATCATATAGAAATGTATTGATATTATATATAAAATATAGTGTAATATATAATACACATAATATAATAATGATATGTTATATAATAACAAATATATATTAATATAAATTAAATGTATTTATATTGAATTCAATTTCATGAACTGAAATTAAAGAATACTCACTTTTGCTTGTTTTTGTTTTATACACATTGAAAATCTCACAGAGAAACATGACTTGCTGAAAAGCTATGTTCAGTGACTATACTGACCTAATTATTTGATTATTGTATTGTGTATTTTTCAATAAAAGAGGTTATCTAAAAATGAAATTTACCTGCTTAGCTAGCTACATTGATCCAACCAAATAATTAATTGCTAACAGCTAATTATTATTTACAAGTCTGCAATAGCCCCTAGGACATGCACACTGCAAATGACTAAGCACATTTAATCACATTTGTCTCAAGAGCAAAAAAGGTGTTTTGTACCATCAATAATTAAAATAATTTTTAAAAACTGTTTATTTTGGGAGCAGCTAGGCAGTGCAGTGAATAGAGCACCAGCCCTGGAGTCAGGAGGACCTAAGTTCAAATCTGGTCTCAGACACTTAAGATTTACTAGCCATGTGACCTTGGGCAGGTCACTTAACCCCAATTGCCTTGTTTTCCCCCCTCCAAAAAAAAAAAAAACCAGTGTATTTTTTCTGATCCTTAGAAAAATTTATATTTGTGTGTTTTATAAGATACATAATAAAAATTAAAAAATAAAAGGGCAGCTAGGTGGCACAGTGAATAGCGCATCAGCCCTGAAGTCAGGAGGACCTGAGTTCAAATCCAGACTCAGACACTTAACATACTTACTAGCCATGTGACTTTGGGCAAGTCACTTAACCCCAACTGCCTTCCAAAAAAAAAATAAAAATAAAAAAAGATACATCAGTACAGGTATATAATTTATAAAGAAGCACATATTCATATATTGGGGATGTGTAATCTAACTTTTATTTTTTTGCTGATAGACTGCTCAATGACCACTTCTTAAGAACAACAAAAGCTAATTTTTTCTGACGAACCCAGTTAAGCTCCTACTTAGTCAAAGATAAAGCAGATAGAGATGACTTAGCTCCCATATACTACTCATAGACCAACATTTTGGATATTTCTCTTCCTCCCAATTCTCCCTCTATCAACCCAGATCTCAACCCTCCAAATTCTGTCTGGGAAAAACATTTGGTTAAGGACCAGCAGGTGTGGTTTTACATAAAGCAACCAGCTATTGTCTATGTAATCAGCCCCTTTCCCTTCCCTTTGATAGGGTCAACTTTGCTGCTATGTCTAAGATACATTAAATTAAAAGTCAGTGTGGAATCCTATAAGGAATCAAAAGTCTGAGTTATGTGAAAAGGCTCATTTTGGGGGTTCTCTGAAACCTGAATCCCTGTCTTTCTTTCCCCATGTAACATTCAAAAGCCCCTCCATCAATGTTACAATTTTTTCATATGTCCTAGGAACACACTACAACCCTGTCCAATTCCCTCCAGGGGATTCTCCATAACTTTTTGAAGTCAGACAAAAATGTTAGGTCTTACATGGTACAGAGTAAGAATAGTTGGAGTTGGAGTCAAGAAAACCTGAGTTAAAATTCTACCACAAACACTTACTAGCTGTCTGGGCAGTTACTTCATATGCCTACCTACCTACCTGTTTACACCCGTCAGGTTTAAAATGAGAGAAGTGGACCCAAAGCCCTGTAATGTACCTTCTGGCTCTAAAACTGCAAGTGAAGAGCTTTGAGTTTTAATCCCAATGGTCTCTGAGTAGTCTTGTCACCTTGGGCAAGTCACAGTAACCCAGAGATCCCTGATTTCCTCATCTGACAAAAAGATATGGAGAAAGAAGGTAGAATCCCTTTTAATAACCCCAAAACTCTGTTCATCGTATTCACCTGGAATATCAGACTACTTAACTCCCAGCTAACTCACTCTCTCATTACTTTCAAGATGTTCAGAAGCATCTTACTCCTGTTGCTTCTCTAGTCTGTGAGGAACTTTACCATTCTGACTCCATCCCATTAAAGAGACTTCCAATGAAACATCCCTTTCACATGACATGACACCTAACACCACTTTCAATCCTGATATTTCACGTGTATACTTGTGTGAACACATATACTTGAATTCCTCCTTATAACAACATCTGTGGGATAATGTTAATCACATAAAATAGGACCTTTTAATCCATGAGCCTGTTATTTTATTTCTAGTAGAGGGGATGGACTGGATGTTGATTCATGCTCATTCTCTCTTCAATCCCTCTATAATCAAGGACAAGATGGCCAGAATTAGAAATACTATTTATGGACATGGACCTGAACAAAACTAACTGGTCAACACGGAGAGCAAACTCAAGATAAAGAGATATGGGTTTCAGTCCTGCCTCTATCACAAATAAATTTTATGTGGTCAAAGATTTCTCTGTCAATACTTACAAGAAATTAGTTCAAGGTATTCACTGGAAGGTCAGATACTGAAACTGAAGCTTAAATACTTTGTCCACATAATGAAAAGACAGCACTCATCAGAAAAGACCCTGATGTTGGGAAAGATTGAAGGCAAAATAAGGGGATGGCATAGGATGAAATGGATGGACAGTGTCATGGAAACAAACAATGAACGTGCACTTGGACAGACTTTAACAGATAGTGGAAGACAGAAGGGCCTGCCATGTCATGCCATGTCCATGGGGTCACAAAGAGTCAGACATGACCGAATGACTGAACAACAATAACAACAACTTTCAGCATGGAATAGTAGAATGTGCCCTAACTTTGGTGCCAGAAGGCCTGGGTTTGAGTCCTAACTCTGACACTTAATTTGTGTGACTTAGACCTTATCTTTATGATCTGTAAAATGAGCAGATTGAATTAAATGACCTCTGAGGTACCTTCCCATTATAAATCTATGATCCTATGATTGTCACAGGTTAAAGGACATGACACCTAACACCACTTTCAATCCTGATATTCTAAGATTCTATGATGCTAGCCTCCAAAGCACCATTGAGTTTAATGTCACTGGGTTTAGAGAAAGAAGGGACCATACAGTTCATCTAAATTCAACCCCCTCATTCTAAAGATGAGGAAGGTAACACCCAAAGACTTGTCCAAGGTCATATCAGACTAGTTAGTTAATCAATAAACATCTGTTAAGAGCCTGCCATATGGCCAGCACTGTGCTAAGTGCTGGAATCAGGTCTGATAACTTTCCATAGATTCAGCAGAGTTTCCTCTAGTATCATTCCCAACCTCTAATGCATTCTAATAAGTTCTAAGATCAACAGGTCACCTATAGACCTTTACTTTTGCAGTAGAGTCAGGAAGAAAGTATTCATCATTGAATCAATCACAGCATGTTCAGGATTGGGGGGGGAAATCAGAGTCCATCTAGCTTTACCTCATTCTCCCTCAATTCTCAGATTTTATTTACTTTGAATTAGTTTCCCTATAAAATTATCAAGTAGGAAGAAGGTAAAATTAGTGCTCAGGCCCCTCCATCTTCTTCACATCTTGTCCCCAATGATTGGAAAACTCTGCTTTATGCAGACTCCCATCCAAACTTATCTGCCCCTTCTCAAACCCTTAGGGCTTTATTATTAGATGATAAAAGCTAACTGAATAAACTAATTTAATGGTCTATAATGGCTTAATGTGTTGCCTCTCCCAGATAATCACATGTATTTTAATTCAATTGCTAGCCCAAAGCAGTCCTATCCTGCCTAGTGGGCCCCAGATCTTTAATAACAGGCAGGTGATAACTTATTCTGTCTAGGCAGGGGGTTGACTGGGACAGTTTATCAAACCCACTGGGCAGGGACTTGACACCTGACGGGAGTGCTACATCTTATAGCAGATACAAAGGCATTTGCGGAAAAAAGCAAAAACAAAACAGAAAAATACCCAATGGAGGTAAATGCAATGGTGTGCTAATGCTGCATCCATTCGAAGTCTTCTTTCTATGGGTATACTATTATTCACAGTGGATACACTATTATCTACTAAGCTAGACCCTGAAATTACTCATGGAGGAATAATTTAAGTGTCAACATAGAGGTCAGAGCATAAAGCCAGTCAGATAAGTCTTTCTGAAGTCAGAAAAAATTCCCACTAGATGGAGCTAATTAATTAATTCTAGTCCTGCACCATCCCTGGCAGAGAGCAGGAAACCTTTCTCTCCCTCCCCCAAGTATTGGGAAATTACTGCTTATTAGAGCCCTTAGTATATTTATGCAAAAGTCTGATCTCTTAATGACAGGTGCAAGAAATAGTCTTCTTTATGCTCATTCTAGGCAGTATGGATAGAAGACAGGCACCACCGGACCGTGAGAAAGGGGGTAGAGCAGGAGTCCGAAGTTTTTGTCTTGGTTATAACCACTTATTAGCCAAGTGATCTTAGGCATTCCTTGAACCCCTTTCTGGGCCTCTCAGTTCCTTTGTCTGTAACCTGGATACATTAACTGCCTTGACGTGCACTTACTATCATCAGTCTTTCCAAGAATGAAGGAACTTTGTATATCATCTGGACCAGAATTTAAGAATACCTTAAAGGACCAAGCTGCATCATTCCACATATCTGATCCTTATGAGGAGAACAAAATTTTATTTTGGTCACTATTTGAAAAGGTTTTAGGAATATTGATAAGATACAGAAAAATTCAGAAAGTTTGTTTGTAGTCGAAAATCCTAAATCTTATCAAATTTCAAGTATTGAAAAAATAGTAATTTGGGGGGCGGAGCCAAGATGGCGGAGTAGAAACAGCTAGTCCAAGCCTCTCTGCCCCCAGATTCTCCACAAACTATGTAAAAAAGGACTCTGAAAAACTTCTGGAGCCCCAGCACCCACAGAACGACACAGAGAAGCTAACCTCCCGCTGAGGACAGCCCAGCACCCTGCAGGAAGGACCAGCGCAGCGGTCTGGGAGCCGGCAGCGCGCAGAGCCCAGAGCGCAGAGCGCAGGAGCTGAGCCGAGCCAAGCCCAGGTCCACGTGAGCCGAGGTTTTAGCCCCAGGGCGGCAGGGCCAGCAGCCGGCTGGAGGAACCCCAGAACACCAGGAACTGTGGAGACCCCAGAATTATCAACATAGACTTGCCTAGGACAAAGTAAGAGGTTACTGTCCTATGGACTTTGGGACCTGTATTTGGGGAATGCGTCAGCTCCCTCCCCTGGGGGCTAGAAGCTGCTGAGGAGACACGCCACTGTGTAGTTTTCAGAGGCATTTCCGGCTCCCAGCCTACAAATCGTGGGGAGATCCAGTGATCAGTCTTGGGGGGTAATCGCTCTTGCTTTAACCTCCCTGGATCTGGATTGTGATCTAGGTGGAAGTTGTGGGTGGGTTTATAGCTTGCCAGAAACGGAAGTTGCCCCCCACACGTTCGGGACGAAAATTCCTCTATCTGGCCTTAAAGCCATAGTGTGGCAACAAGCCCAAAAGTCAAGCAATTAAGTGGCAACATGCCAAGGCAAAGGAAACAGAAAAATGCAACCCTAGACTCCTATTTTGGGGGCATAGAGCGGGAAAAGGACTGTGAGGTCAGAAGTCCTGCTCCAAAAGCCCCAGGGGAAAACATGAGCGGGTTGCAGGCCATAGAGGACCTTAAGAAGGACTTTAAAAATCAAATAAGAGAAGTGGAGGAAAAATTAGAAAGAGAAATGAGAAGGATGCAGGAAAGTATGAAATGAGGGTCAACAGCCTGACTGAGGAAAACAACACCTTAAAAAATAGACTAGCTCAAATGGCAAAGGAGGCCCAAAAGGGCAATGAGGAGAAGAATGCCTTAAAAAGTCGAATTTGCCAGATGGAAAAAGAATCTCAAAAGTTCACTGAGGAGATTCATTCCTTCAGAGTTAGACTGGAGCAAATGGAAGCTAGTGACTTTATGAGAAATCAAGATGCTGTTAAGCAGATCCAAACAAATGAAAGATTAGAAGGCAATGTGAAATATCTCATGGGAAAAACCACTGACCTGGAAAATAGATCCAGGAGAGACAATTTAAAAATTATTGGACTACCTGAAAGCCATGATCAAGGAAAGAACCTAGAAATCACCCTTCAAGAAATTCTCAAGGAAAACTGCCCTGATGTTTTAGATCCAGAGGGCAAAATAGAGGTTGAAAGAATCCACCGATCACCTCCTGAAAAAGATCCCAAAAAGAAAACTCCCAGGAATATTATAGCCAGGTTCCAGAATCCCCAGATCAAGGAGAAAATACTACAAGCAGCCAGGAAGAAACAATTTCAATATTGTGGAAACACAATCAGAATAGCCCAGGACCTGGCAGCTTCTACACTGAGGGATCGAAGGGCATGGAATATGATATTCCAGAGGGCAAAAGAACTGGGAATGAACCCAAGGGTCACCTACCCAGCAAAACTGAGTATTTTGTTTCAGGGGAAAATATGGTCATTCAGTGGAATAGAGGACTTTCAAGCATTCTTGAGGAAAAAACCAGAGTTGAATAGAAAATTTGACATCCAGACGCAAGAAGTAAGAGATGCCTGAGAAGGTAATCAGGGAAAAGAAATCAAAAGGAACTTATCAAAGTTGAACTATTTACATTCCTATATGGAAAAGCAATATCTGTGACTGATGATATCTTTCTCACTATGAAAATAATGGAAGAAGGGGGTGTGGTCATACGAATACATATGTGAATGTGTGTGTATATGGTTACAGTTATATATGGATAGAGGGCATAGGTTGATTTTGTTGGGAAGGGAGAGTACTCAAGGGATGAAATTATGAGGTGAGAGAGGAAAGTGGCAAGAGGAGATGGGGAGAGACATGGTAGGGTAAACTATCTCATGTAGGGGAAGTGGGTGCAAAGGAGGGGAGAATAAGGAAGGCTAAAAAGGCAAAACCACATTCACATTGAATTTGGTTCAGGGAGAAAATGACATACATACTAAATGGGATATCTCAACCTGCAGCAGGATAGGGGGAAGGGGGATGAGAGGAGGGATGATGGATGGGAGGGCATCCTTGGGGTGAGGGGAGGTTGGAAGTACCCACTATAGAAGAGGGACAGGATCATGTAGGGAATGGACCAGGTGGGGGGTGGGATGAGTGGGAGGGAATTATAAGCAGCCTTGTACAATATATCTACTATGATAATGTTTTGCATAGCTAGACATGTACAACATATACTGAATTACTTATATCCCAAGAAGGAATGGGTGACAAGGGAGGAAGGAGATGGATCTGAAATTCGAGGTCGTAAGATTAAATGTTTCAAATATATATATAAATACTATTATTAATACTCTTTTGCCTATAATTGGGAGATAAGATGTGCAGGCATTGGGACACAAAGATTCATCTTCCTCTAATGGAAAAGTCGATGGGGTATGGGAGAAGGTATGGGAGAGAGCAGATTGGAGGAAGCGATATCTTGTGGGACTGCCATTCTGGGAGGTTGGGTAGGGGAATAATGGGGGGAAAATGATTGTAACTCAAAACCTGGCGGAAATGAATGATGTAAAACAGAAGTTAATAAAGTATTTGTTTAAAAAAAAAAAAAAAGAAAAAATAGTAATTTGCTTCAACTGACATGCCTGGTACTACTGTTATTTAAACAGATAAAGAAACTGAGGGCCAGACTGTCCCCTTCATCCCCTTTATTCCCTTTCTCCATGACCTCATTCCCATAACTTCAACTATCACACCCATGCAGAAAATTCCCCATTCATATATTCACGGCTGAACCCTCCCCCAATCTCTATTCTCTTGTTTCTAATTGCCTTCTGGCAGTCTCCACTTACTCTCCTACCACTGTCAGCTATCCTAAACTGAACTTTCCCTCCTCCTTCTCCTCCTGACTTCCTCAATTCTTTTGAGGATACCCCCATTCTCTCAGTGACCAAAACTTGAAACCTCAGTCACATCTGACTCTTCCCTGTCCATCACCTCTATATCAATCAATATCAAATCCTGTTGAGTCTACCTCTGCAATAACTGCTTTTCCTTTCTTTATCTTTTTCTCTTTTTGGAGGGGGGAAAGCAAGGCAAATGGGGTTAAGTAACTTGCCCAAGGTCACACAGCTAAGTGTGTCAAGTGTCTGAGGCTGGATTTTGAACTCAGGTCCTCCTTACTCCAGGGCTGGTACTCTATTCACTGTGCCACCTAGCTGCCCCCCTTTTCCTCTTTTCAATTTATATAGCCACCATAATAGTTCAGGCACTCATTATATCAAACTGACCTGCTATAGCCACCAAATGGCACAGCCATCTCTGATCTCTGCCCTCTCCCATCTATTTTCCACACTGCTATCAAAGTAATCTTTTTAATAGAAAGGTCAAAGCACGTCACTCCTCTGCTCCCAAACAATCTGTGACTCCCATCTTTACTCCTTAGTCTGCCATGCAGCAACTTCTTCTGTTTGGCTCCAACCTTATCACATACTATTCTTGTTAAGACAGTACATTTCCTTCAAACTGAAATACTTGCACTTCCTCAACCTTAGTCCTACCTGTTGCTGCCTTTGTGACTTTGTACATATCACCCACCCCACACCTAGAATTCTCCCAGCTGCCATCTCTTCAAAAAGCCTCTCTTGATTTCATCCAATTACAGACGACTTCCTCTTTTTAAATCTTTCATACAATTGCTGAGACCCTTTTGTGCACTTGTCATATAAATCTCACCTTCTACAGGAAGCCTTTTCCAATTCCTCTTTATTCTAGAGCTTTCGCTCTCTTAATTATTTCCTGTTTAACCTGGGTTGTTTACTTGTTGTCTTCTCCTCCCATTAGATTAATGAGAAGAAATGTCTATTAACTGACTGATCAAAAGTATTTATGTTTTTGCCTTATCCTTCCACTAGACTGTGAACTCCTTAAGGACAGGGACTATCTTCTTTCTTGACTTTATCTCCAGCATCTAGCACAATGAATTGTACATTTGTTTGCTAAATATTTATTAAATGAAATTAAAGCATCTAAGGTCATACAGGATGTCAACAAGCATTTATTAAGCACCTATTATGTACCAGGAATTTTGTTAAGTTCTAAACAAAGAAAGCTTGAAGCAGATCCAAGCCTGAAATCCAGGTCTCCTGACTCACAAGTTTGGTGTTCTTTTCACTATGGAGAAATACGCTACAGTTTCTTGTCTATAATAAAATACTTTCAGCAGCATAAGCTCTGTCTTTCTAGAAAGATTACAGTTCACCTCACAGTACTACTACTTGTCCTCTGGTCTCTTAGATACTACTACAATTTCTCAATCAAGATCACTGGCATATAGAGGTAATAGTAACTTACAAAAGGCCTTTGTTCCCAACATTTTAGTTTGTTTGAATCTCAGAATGCTTTGGCTTATAGAAATAAAGTACAGTAACCCCAATTGCTTAAAAAAAAAAAAAAGAAATTCTCAAGGAAAATTATCCTGATGTTTTAGACCCAGTGGGGGAAACAGAGGTTGAAAGAATCCACAGATCACCTCCTGAAAAAGATCCCAAAAAGAAAACTCCTAGGAATATTATAGCCAGGCTCCAGAACTCCCAGATCAAGGAGAAAATACTCCAAGCAGCCAGGAAGAAACAATTCCAATATTGTGGAAACACAATGAGAATAGCCCAGGACCTGGCAGCTTCTACACTGAGGGATCGAAGAGCATGGAATATGATATTCCAGAGGGCAAAAGAGCTGGGATTGAAGCCAAGGGTCACCTACCCAGAAAAACTGAGTATCTCGTTTCAGGGGAAAATATGGTCATTCAGTGGAATAGAGGACTTTCAAGCATTCTTGATGAAAAAACCAGAGTTGAATAAAAAATTTGACATTTAGACACAAGAAGCAAGAGATGCTTGAGAAGGTAATCAAAGAAAAGAAATCAAAAGTAACTTATCAAAGTTGGTCTATTTACATTCCTACATGGAAAAACAATAACTGTTTTTGATGAAAAAAAAAAAAAAAAGAAATAAAGTACAGTAACAAGAATGCAGTTCAACTACCCTGTGGGTTAAAGTGGACTTTTGGGGACTGATCAGCTCCCACCACCCCCATTTATATTATTGATTCAACACAAAAACTCTACTGATTTAATACAAAAAATTCTAAGAAATCTGGAAATGGAGAACACATTGTAATGGAAATGCAAATTTAAAGATCTTCCCTGCCCCTAGCTTAAGTGCACCTGGAGCCTGTGGTGGGAGGCTTGTTTTTCAGGGAAGCCCACACCTTGATACTTTGTGATTGGGCAGTGGGTCAAGGAGGTTGTTACAATCTTTGAGCTAGGAGAAGGCTATATAAACTCTGATGAGGGGCTTTGCTTTGGGGCTCACTTTGAGAAGTGTTGTGTGATTTGACCAGATGAGACTCTGGGAAGCCGTTGTTGAGAGCCCCCCGGCTTTGAAAACCCAGATGTTGATGCTTCCCTCTCTGGTAACTGTGATTTGGTATTGATGTATGTAATGTTGGGACAGTTTGGAAGCCTGTCTGTAACTCTGAAGTTCTGTAACTCTGAAGTTTGGGGTGCTGACCTTTTTCCCCTGAACTAGGTAATGTGTGTTTGTTTGATTAAAGTAAGCTTGTTAACCCATTCTGAATTGCTTTCCTTTTGAAAAGCAGATCCAAGAACCTGTGTTGGCAGCTACCCTGGGGATATTGGGGTGCTTGCTGCTACACACATCTACTGTAAACAGATGCCAAGGGAGCTACTGGTCACCAATCACAAAGGAAAATCTACTACCTACCCCCCACACACATTCTCACTCTCTCTTTCTCTTTCCTCCCCTCTTTCTTCCCCCCTCCATTTCTCCTCCCTCTCCTCCCCGCCCATCTCTTTTATCTCCTGGCTTCCCTGACTTCCATCAAATTTCAGCTAAAACTTTATCTTCTGAAAAAAGCCTTTTTTAATCCTCCTCAAGTCTTCCTTCTGAAATTATTTCTAACTATCCTGTGTGTGTCCTGCTTGCATATAGTTGTTACATGCTGTCCTCCCCATTAGACTGTGAATTTCTTTTTTTGGGGGGGGGGCAGGAAGGAAGGCAGGGCAATTGGTGTTAAGTGATTTGCCCAAGGTCACTGGTTTTGAACTCAGATCCTCTGGACTCCAGGACTTGTGCTCTATTCACTGCACTACCTAGCTGCCTCATAGACTGTGAATTTCTTTTGCCTTTATTTGTATCCCTAGTACTTGTCACAATGCCTGGCACATAGTAGGCACTAAATAAATACTTATAGACTTGCCTTGAAGAAAAAAAGATAGGGATTTCATCTATGAACTCAATGATGCTACAGTGTGACATTAATTGCTTAAAAATATAATGTGATTTTTGGCTGTATTAATTAATAGACTGTCAAAATAAAATGAAACATTAATCTCATTGTCTGCTATACTCATTTCTGGATGCCATGTTTTAAGGATGATGTTGAAAAACAAGTGAAGATTCAAAGGGGAATGAAGAAGAATTTTAGGACTTTCAAAATCAGGTCATTTGAGTAACTGTAGGAAGAACTTTGGATTAGCTTAAAGAAAGCTAACATAAAACATGACATAGTATTCTTCAAATAGCCTAAGGATCAGACCTACTTGATAACATTGGTTCTGCCATGACCTTGGATAAGTAATTCCCCCTTTCTGGGACCCAGTAGATTCATTGAGAAAATGAAAGCATTAGACTAGGGAAGCCCTCAGATTCTTTCCATCTCTAACATTCTATTCCAACCCACTTTATGAGATGAAATATTCTGGCTCATCAGGAGGAAGTATTTTTCTAACAAGCTATCCAACAGGGGAATGTTCTATAGTATGGGGATGGTTCCATAAATTGGTAAAGTCCCCATCACTAGAAGTGTTCAAAAGGCTAGACAGCCATCTCTCAGTGGTATTCTAGAAATAATTCCTGAACTGTGTTGTACATGTGTTTTGTGTGTGTGTGTGTGTGTGTGTGTTTATGTGTTGTAGGTGGGTGGGTAGGTGTACGTGTGTGTGGGTGTTGCGTATGATATGTGATGTGTGTGTTTTATGTGTGTATGTAGGGGTGTGTGTGTGTGTGTGTGTGTGTGTGTGTGTGTGTGTGTGTATAGGTGGGGAGGATGGGCGAGGGGATTCAACTTCTGGAACTTTAAGGTATCTTCTAATAGTAAGAATCTATAATTCTCCAGAACAGATGAGAAAATACTCTAATTTGGAAGATAACAATATTGTTAATAAGAAAAAAACCCGGCAAAGATGACACTAACATTTTTCTTCTGGTCTACCAAGAAAGAATTTGTTCATTTCTGATTCTCCTATCTCCACCAAATCCTACTTTCTGCAAGAAGCCATTCCTCCTTTCCTATCCCACGGTTAGTACTTCCTTCTGAGGTTACTTCCAACTACTGGGTATATATTTTGTACACATGTGGTTGTTCACAAATTGTCTGGCCCATTAAAGCAAAAGTTCTTCATGGTAGGGAGTGGAGTTTTTTGTTTTGTTTTCACATTTCTTTGTAGTTTCAAAGCTTACACAATGCATATTACATAGTAACTTAAAAAATACTTTGTAGACTGAATGAACCTGGTTCACATCCCAGCTGTGGTTTTGTCCTTTGTTCTGGAAGAAGACCATGACATCAAGAAGGTGATGCCATAACTTGCAAGAAAATTGGATTTAGGGGTGGCTAGGTGTCGCAGTGAATAGAGCGCTGGCCCTGGAGTCAGAAGGACCTGAGTTCGGAGCCAGCCTCAGACACTTAATCCACAAAAACAAAAACCTAGCCATGTAACCTTGGGCAAGTTACTTAACCCCAATTGCCCTAAAGGGGCGGCTAGGTGGCTCAGTGAGTAAGAGTGCTGGCCTCGGAGTTGGGATGACCCGAGATCAGATCCGGCCTCAGAAAATGAGCACCCACACACAAATAATGACTAGCCGTGTAACCTTGAGCAAGTTGCTTAACCCCAATTGCTTTAAAAAAAAAAGAGAGAAAAAGAAAATTTGATTTAAATGAGAAAGGACTTCACAAAGTCACCAGCCTCACTTTATCCTCTGGAGCCATCTGGGTCCAGTGGCCAGATATAGATCAGGCCAACTAGAGATGGCCCCTGATGCAGTGGGAAACCTTGGACTTTTTAAACTAAGGTCCTTCCTAGGCTTCAATCTGACTGGAGCAATGCCCATTCAGTGATTAAGGCTAGGTAAGAAATGAGGCAAAGAATGGCTTCTTTTACCTAATTAAAAAAAAAAAAATCAGTCTGGGAGGGAAAGACCCTCAGGGTTTCTGACTAAAACAGAGATAATTGCTATTTACACTCACTTATAGATATCAAAATTCAAACAATGACCAAGTAAGGCTTTGGCTGGGACCTATTGTTGGCCAATCAATGAAGGAGGAAGGGGGGGTAGGTAGGGAAAAAGGAAAGGGAAAGGAAAAGGAAAAGGGAAAAGGAAAGGGAAGGGGAGGAAAACTCAATTATATCCCAAGGATAAATACCACACATTCAATCTGAATGCTTTCAGGATAGATTTTAAATAGTTTCAAGACCTATATTAATTTTCTCTCATTAATGCCTCAGCAAAAGCACAGCTGAATGGGCAATTATTCTCCACTGGTGAGTGCCCAGGGTGAGTAATCAGTGAGTTAAGAGATCAGAGAGAAGTCGCTGAGGGTTGGCTTTTATCCCCCTTCCTATCTCTGCAGTTAGGCATGAGGTATTTTCTAAAAAATGACATCCCATAATTCTAACCACTCTTAGTACTTACTCTTCAAGGGGAGGTTAATTCCTTTTATAACTTAAAATGACATTTTCTTTAGACACAAGACATCAATTGCAAAGCTTTTTATTCTCTGGTTCTGGGAATACAGGGGACAACATTAATTTTGATCACATACTGTGTGTGTGAGGGCCCCTCCCTCTGGGCTTCCAATGGTGAAAACTGCCTGTCCTTGGGGGTAGGGGAGCTAGTATAAAGGGGCTGCCAAGGAACTCAGAGAGCGCTGCTCTGCTCTGCTATATGAAATGTTGAAGACAAAACTCAAGACTAAGAGAAGATTTTCAGGACAAAACTACTTTAGAGAACTTACAATGTAGTAATTCATTTGCTTCCTATCCCATGTGGTCTACCCACTATGGGGGAGAATTTTCTCACCTGTACAAACAAATTCTGAAAAGAGTGGTGATGACCTGACTTTCTCCAATCCCTCTACTCACCCCTAGAGCTTCACTGATAACACAAATAGACACTGCTTGAAAGAAGAATTGACCAAATGGAAAAAGGAATACAAAAATCCAAAGAAGAAAACAACTCCCTAAAAAGTGAAATTGGCTAAATGAAAAAGGAAGTACAAAAGCTACCCATGGAAAACAACTCCTTTTAAGTTAGAATTAGGGAAATGGAAGCTAATGACTCTATGAGACATCAAGAATTAATCAAATTCCAAACAATGAAAAAATAGAAGAAATTGTAAAATACCTCACTGAGAAAACAACACACCTGGAAAACAGATCCAGGAGAGACACTGTTAGAATCACTAGACTACTGAAAGCCATAAGCAAAAGGAGGACCCAGACAGCATCTTTTAAGAAATTATCAAAGAAAACTGCCCTGACATCCTGGAAACAGAGGGCAAAATGAGCACTTAAAGAATCCACCTATCACCTCAACAAAGAGATCCCAAAATAAAAACTTCAAGGCACATTATAGCCAAATTACAAAACTTTCAGATCAAGGAAAACATATTGCAAGTGACTAGAAAGAAACAATTCAAATATTAGGGAGCCACAATCAATATTACACAGGACTTAGTAGCTGAAGAATAGTATTTTTAAAAATAAAGTATAATTCTTTAAGTTAATATTCAAAGTGTCCCAAAAGTTTTAGTGCATTAGAAAGCTTAAAATTACTATAAAACTTTTTGGGAATCTTGTATTTATGCATAACTGTAGATGGTATATATCTTTGGATTTTTCAGAAGCTATAATGGCATCCATTATAATTAGGATAGAGAGGAACAATAGCTAAATTCCACTAAATCTTTTATTCCTGTATGGGACTCACCTTATTGATGGATGGTGTAGATGATGATCAGGTGTGATTTAAGGAGTCTTGGGTTTAGTGTTTAAATTCCCCCTAGACCCCCTGCTGGCCTTCAATTTTTATTTTTTGTTATTCAGTTATTTCAGTCATTTCTGCCTCCTTGCGACCCCATATGGGGTTTTCTTGGCAAAGATACTGGAAAAATTTGCTATTTCCCTCTCCAGCTCATTTTATAGTTGAGGAACTGAGGCAAACAGGGTTAAGTGACCTGCCCAGGGTCACACAGCTAGTATGTATCTGAAGTTGGATTTGAAATCAAGAAGGTAAGTCTTCCTGACTCCAGGCCCAGCATTCTTTCCACGGTGTCATTTAGATGCCCTAAATCTTTTCTAGTAGAGCTTAATCACTTTGATCTAGACAATATCTCTGTATCCTTCGAGCTGCAAAATTCTAGAATGTTATGAAGCTAAGCTTTGATAGCTATCAAAATGTAACAAGCTCTGGGAGAAGCCATTTTAATGTATTTGCTATATTTGCTAACCCTTGCATCTTAAAGCAACTAGATTTCTGTAAGAGGGCTTCATTGGCAGGGAAGGAAGGATGAGTGTGAGGCTGCAGAGAGGAAGAAGGGGTGAGAGGCCTGGGGGACAAGCCTCTGGAAAGCAGAAAAGGACAGAGAACAATGGTGAGGCCTCAGAGCTGCCAGAGGCTATTTGTGTCGGGCATGAGGCACTATTCTTCAGTCTTTGTATTTGGAGATGATGCTAACTTGGGGCCAGAGGGGAAAGCTTTCTGGACTCCACCTCTGTGAGATCAGAGGAGACATCACCATTCTGTCCTCTTTTTCCCCATTGGTGTCACAAGCACACATTTCTGAGATGGTTGACCCAGTTCAGTGATCCAGTCTCTGGCTGAGGGACAGAGTTTTTGTCTTTGTGGAAAGATTGCTTGGCCCACACAGGGACTAAATCTGTGGCCTTGGCACCATGCTCCAGTATAGTCCAATCAATCAGTCATCAATTAATCAATGTGTGTGTTACTCATCAAAGAAATATAAAGAGTTTGGAAAGACAGTGAATCAGCATGAAAAACATGAAAATTGCATGAAAATAGAAAAGTCATCTATTGCTGCCAAGTTTCACATTACATTAGCCTTTCTCATTGAAAACTGTTTCAGATACCTTGGGAAATACTATTTTAGTTGTACTTTGCCAATCCCTGCCATACCTAGATAAACCCATGTGGAGTAACTACAAAGAAAAAGCCAGGTGAGCTGAGCTTACCAATTCAGACACCTAACACAAGCATCAAATGAGAGCTATTTCAAAGTATTTAACCCATCCAGTTTCAGACACTTAGCTGTGTGACCCTGGGCAAGTCTTTTGACTGCTGTCTGCTTCAGTTACTTCAACTATAAAGTGGGAATAATAAAAGCACCTACCTCACAGAATTGCAAAAATAACACGAGATAATATTTGTAAGGTGCTTAGTACCTGGCATATTGTAGGTGATTAATAAATGCCTGTTTTCTTCCCTTCCTGCCAAGTGTTAACTCCACTCAATAGGCTGTATCTTTCAAAGCTGCTAACATTCCATGACCAAACCTGAAGTTCAGCTGTTCTCCATAAAACACAGCTACGGATAACAAATTTTATCCCTCTGTTCTAATAATGCATTTAATCTTAAGTTTTATTCCTTTGCCCTTATTTCATGAATATAAATAAAAACCACAAGCAAGTAAATCACAGAATTCCATTAGTCCATTAGCACAGCCTTGCCTGGCAATTAAAGATGGTACCTTAGCTCTGAGTCCATGGATGGATAAAGTGTCTTCTATTTTATTTTAGTTTTTATGCTTAAATGAAATCACCTTAAACAGGTGACAGATTCTTTTTTCCTTTGAATTTAATTAGCATTTTATTTTCCCCAGTTACATGTAGAAACAATTTTTAACATTTGTTTTTAAAACTTTGAGTTCCAAACTCTCAATCTTCCTCCCTCCCCACTTTACCCCCCTCATTGAGAAGGCAAGCAATTGAATATAGGTTATATATGTGTAAGTCATGCAAAACATATCCCATATTAGTCATATTGTGAAAGAAAACATAGGCCAAACAATTCAAGAAAAATAAAGTTTTTAAAAGTATGTTTCAATATGTATTGACACCATCTGTTCTTTCTCTGGGATAGATAGCATTTTTCACCACAAGTCCTTCAAAATTGTCTAGGATTTTTATACATTGTACGTTGAGAAGCTCAATCATGCACAGTTGATCATCTTACAGTATTGCTGTTACTTTGTACACAGTACATTTCACTTTGCATCAACCCATGTAAGTCCACGTTTTCTAAATGCATTCTGCTTATAGCACAATAGTATTTCATCATAATCACATACCACAATTTGTTCAGCCTTTCCCCCAATTGATGGGCATACACTCAAATTTCAATTCTTTGCAGCCAACAAAAATTGCTGCTAGAAATAGTTTTGTACATGTGGGTCCTCTTCCTTTTTGTTTTTATCTCTTCTGGGATACAGACCTAGTAGTGGTATTGGTAGGTCAAAGTTATGCATGGTTTTATAGCCCTCGTATGACAGTTTCAGCCTGCAGTAATTCAACCAGAAATACTAGTTATAGGGAACCCTCCTCTGATCAGATCATTTCTGGAGAGCTGTGCTTAGTTCCAGTCATTATAGTCAAAAAGGGAAAACAAAGTTGCCCAGAGGACAAAAAGGATGAAGCTCTGGAAGTCATTCAAGAACCAATTTAGGAAACTAGGGACATTTAGCCTGTGGGAAAACAGAGTTGGAGAGATATAATAGTGATCTGAAAAATATCTAAAGGGTTATCATATGGAATTGGCATGTTTTATGCAGTTCCAGAGGACGTAACTGCCAGTAGGCAGAAGTGAGTTCACATAATAAAGAAGAATTTCCCAATTAGAGCTGTCCAATCTCCAGGTGGGCTACCTTGTGAGATAGTAAGCTTTCTGTCATTCAAGGTGTTCATTCAGGGATTGGATAACCATCTGTCTGAGACTTTATTCAGGAGGTTCCAGAATTAGGAAGGTAATCAGACTAGCTGCTGCCCTGTCTGATTCAATTGTGTAAGTGCATATAAAAATGAAGGTGTTGGAATGGATGCTCTCTAAGGTCCCTTTCCAGCATTATTCTAACATTCTAACCAAAGTTAATCTTCTCTGCAAAGATAATTAATGATCACAGTGCTGAGCACTTGGGAGACAGTAAATATTTTGGAGAAAGTCAGATAATTCTCAAGTTGGAGGGAATCTTAGATGAAGTTGATTGACTGACTATAAAAAGGAATATTTACCACCTATTTTGGGGTAGCAGCTGTTCTGGGAACTATAAAAAGAGAATTCTACAGATCCGGCCTTTGCCTTCTAAGAGCTTGCTATCTAAAAGGGAGATTATAATCTAGGTTTACAAGCTATTTCATTTAAATTAGGAATGTCACCATCAGCATATATTTGTTGAGCACTTGGTCTATGTATATAGTGAGTGGAATACATTCCTTCGAGTGTTGGTAAAAGACAAGGACACCAACACAGAAAGAGGTCTAATATGTCCTAGGAAGGAGCTATAGTCACCTCCATATCCTCTTACTTCCCAAATTTGAGATCTTGCTTCTGACCCCACTCCTTGGCTGTTCTCTCCATGGTAAGCTGCTAACTCAAATGGTTTCCTGCACCTCCCCACCCACTTCATTCAACCTGACTTCTTAGAAGCTGCTAACACTGTCAACCACCCCCTTTTGGCAAGATTAAACTCTCTTTTCTAGACTTTTAGAACACTATTTTATCCTGGTTCTTCTCTTATCTATGTTACCATGCCTTCTGAGGTCCCTTTACTGGAACACCTCTTCCCCATTAAATATGGAGCACCACCATAAACCCTCTTCACTTTCTTCTCTCTATGTCTCTCTGTCTCCGTCTCTCTGTCTCTTTTCTCTCTCTCTCTCTCTCTCTCTCTCTCTCTCTCTCTCTCTCTCTCTCTCTCTCTCACACACACACACACACACACACACACACACACACATTCCTGAGTTCAAATCTGGCCTCAGACACTTACTAGCTGTGTGACCCTGGGCAAGTCACAGTTTGCCTCAGTTTCCTCATCTATAAAATTAGTTCGAGAAGGAAATGGCAAATCACTCCAGTATGTTTGCCAAAAAAACCTCAAATGAGGTCATGAAGAGTCAGACAAAACTTGAAAGGACTCAACAACAACAAAGGGTACATTAGCTCTTTTTGCTGCAACATTATGCTACTGATTCATATTGCATTTTCAGCCCACTAAACCCCCTAAGCTTTCTTTTCCTTTGAAATGCTTTCTAGCTAAATCTTTCCCTAACCCCAGTACCCAATGCAATGCCTAACACATAGTAAGAGCTTAATAAATTCATGTCAGTTGCCTAATGGTTCTTATACATGGATAGCTGATTCCTTGAACTAAAGTGATATACTTTATGTAGATATCATCTTGAGAGTTTCAGTCCACTTTACTTTTCAACATGTCACGGATTACATTAATTATCATATCTAGTTTCCTGTCATCCCAGTTTTGATACACAGTGCCATCTGAAGCTTTATTTAAATCATCAATAAAAATGTTAACTTGAATAAGGCTAAGGAAAGAGTGGTGGGGGCCACGTACTGAGATCTCCCTTCCATGTTCCTGCCAATTCATTATTCAGTCTTGTCCAACTCTTCATGACCCCATTTGGGGTTTTCTTGGCAAAAATGCTGGAGTGGTTTGCCATTTCCCTCTCCAGATCATTTGACAGATGAGGAAACTAAGGCAAATAACGTCAAGTGACTTGCCCAGCATCCTGACTCCAGGCCTGAGGCTCTATCTACTGGGCCATCTAGCTGCCCAACGCACCCTTGGGGATGTTAATATAAGTATAATGCTGAGGGAGGCATACTCTATCTTACTCAGAATGGAACATCAGTACTATGTCCTATTCTAATTAATATATTTTTAAATGGACACTGACAAACTAGAGCACATTCAGAAGAAGGTGATACAAACTACCTGTGAAGATTAGTTGAATAAATTGAGGGTGTTTAGCCTGTAAAAGAGAAGATTTAGGTGGGACTACATGGATTTCATTTAACTATTTGAAGAAATATATGGAAGAATGAGGCATTCTAGTTAGAAAGTAAAATAAAGGCCAAAGGATGAAATTTAAAAGAAGGTAAATATTGGTTCTTAAAAATAAACACCACCAACAACAAAAAATACACTAATATTTAGAGCTGTCCTGAAATAAAATGAGCTTTCTATTTTGGCATTGAGCTATCTATCCATCACTAGGCTTATTTAAGGAAGGACTGTACAAACATTTATGAGGGAAGGTTGGACTAGATACTTTCTGAGATTCTTTCCAATTCAAGAAATGATGATTCTGTGAACCTTTAACCATTTGTTAAGTCAAACTCTAATCCTTGAATTCACCTTCTTATGAAAAGAAATTCACTGTAGAATTTTGACAACATGGGCAAAAGAAGACTGATCAGTGGAGAAAGGAGGCAGGTGGACCACAAGCCTCTAGCATAGATATTTTCTCCCTGTGACTTCTTGAAAATCTATGAGCACCTCTGCTTTTGACTCATCCCAATAAATTCAGACAATGTTTTTGTTTTATTGCGGACACCAGGAAAGCTGACAGAGTTCTCATGCACTGTTGGAGAGAAATGAAAATTTAATAACAATAAAACACAATACTTGATTAGGTGAAATACATTTAAAAAAATTATAATTGAAGCCTATGTAGCCTTGACCAGCAGCTGATTCACAAGAAGAGAATCAAGTTGGAGGCTCCTCTGATTCATTTTAACACATAGGAGGCATTTTTCGGTTACAGAACACTCAGTTATCCTTTGCTAGCTATATTAATATCAGAAATCATTCAAGAGTCCTACATCAATTGAACCTGCCTAGTTTTAAACAGCAACTAGGTGGATAGAGCACTGGGTCTGGAGTCAGAAAGACTGACTTCAAACCCAGCCTCAGATACTTTCTTGCTGTGTGACTCTGGGCAAGTCACTTCACCCTCTTGGACTCAGTTTCCTCATCTGTAAAATGAGCTGGAGAAGGAAATGGCAAAACACTCCAGTCTCTTTGCCAAGAAAGTCCCAAATGGGGTCGCCAAGAGTTGGGCTAAGTGAAATGACTGAACAACAACAAAAATTATAAAATGGATGAGGATAAGGATAAGATAAGGACTACAAGGACTACTGATAAGTGCCTTAAGTCACAAGTCTTATGGCCTCTCAAAGAGGGCAAGATTACCAAGGGCCAAAAAGCTAAAAGGTTTCTAGGGAAAAAAAGGCGATCTCAAGCAAAGCGTTGCAGATTTACAAAGGTGAGAAAGAGGAAGGTGAAAACAAGCTTAGAAGAGGGAAGGTTGCTGGCATGTTTGTGGGACAGTAAGTAGGGTCATTTCACTGCAGTAAGATAGTCTTCAGGTCAGAGTAGAAGATAAGGCAAGGAGAACAGTGACAAGTTGTTCCTTTTCCTCTACTCACTTCTCAGAGCCCTGAAGCATAATGCCAGCCAGGCCTTAATCTAAATTTTAACAGAAGTATATAAATGTAAACTCCTTAAAGGCCAGGATGATTGTTTTTAGGCTTGCCTTTCTTTGTACCTCCAGTTTCACCTCAGTGCCCAGCATAGAGTATATGTCTAGTACAAGTACTTCTTATACTGATTAACTGAAATGTAGCATTTGTTATCTAACCATCCACCTATTCTCATAAAATGTCTCCCAGCAAAATAAAGGTTAGTCACAGGAAGCTATCGTTTTTTACTCTGGTAGCCTTCTCTTACTGAAATTCATTTTTTAAAGCAATTGGGGTTAAATAACTTGCTCAAGGTTACACGGCTAGTCATTATTTATGTGTGGGTGCTCATTTTCTGAGGCCAGATTCGATCCCGGGTCATCCCAAATCCGAGGCCAGCGCTCTTACTCACTGTGCCACCTAACGGCCCCCAAAATTCATTTTTCCAATGGCCAGATCTCAAATTCACGTATTATAATATGTAATTTATATTGCTCTTTATACACTTTAGAATAAAATAGGATCTATAAATATGATGGAAAGTATTATGGTGCCATGAAAAGTGATGAAAGGGATGGTATCAAAGGAACTTGGAAAGAGTGCTTTGAACTGATACAAAGTGAAGTGAGCACAACCTGGAGAACAATAAAACAATCACAATGACATTAGGAAGATAAAGAACCTGGAAAGAATTGAGAATTTTGATCAAAGACATGACCACAATTCTAGATTGCTGATGATGATGCATGCCATCCATTTCTTGATGAAGCAAATGAACTCAGGGAGCAGAGGAAGGAAAAAAAATTTTGAACATGTCCAATGCAGGGTTTTGTTTTGCTCAACTCTTTATATTTGTTTTCTTTTTCTTTTTCCAGTGGGAGAAAGGAGAAGTGAGAGAGAGAAAAGTAGATTTTTGTTCATTTTTAAAAAATTTTTACAAAAGAAGACAGCGACATTTTGTTTTATTTCAAACTATGACTTCAGCCCTCTATAACTAGCTGACTTTGTACCATGCTTTCTCCCTTGCATTCATCCACTAGGTTATTAAAGCCAAGTCAGCAAGGACATTTGGTCACATGTCCTGCCATTGTACACACGTGTATATACAGTGTATGTGTGTATATATGTGCAGATACACATGTGTGTATACATAGGTGCATATATATAATACATATATATACACACACACACACACATGCACACAGACACACGTATATACACCCTACAGATGCAACTTTCCATATCTTATTCAGGGAACCATAATCAAATTAATATCAACATTCCTACTGGAAAGGATACCATAATCTATTTCACTTTGGCTCTATTAACAATCTTTGTTATAACTCCTAAACTGATACTCCTCTATTCTTCCCTGGTCATGACTGAATTGCTATGTGCCCCTAGTAAGCTGCTACAGAAAGAACCAGGCACTTTTGTCTTTGTGTCAACCTAGTACAGGGGTGGGAAACCTGCAGCCTCAAAGTTACCCCAGAGGTTCCCCACTCCTAACTTAGTATAATATTTTGCATATCATAGGTGCTTAATTTCCTTTTTAATTGACATTATATATCAAAGAGAGAGAAGATACTGTGTGATTATCCTCACATTACAGAGCAGAAAGGCAGTGTGGTATAGAGAGAGCTGGTCTCAAATTCAGAAGTCCTGATTCATCTCCTTACTGACTGTGGGATCCAGTTAAGTCCCTTAACTTCCAGGTAACTCTCTAAGACTTTAAGTGGCAGAGAAAATATGGGTCTGCATAATTAGAGATTTCCTCACCTGAGAGTTCTCTATGAAATAGCAAGTCCTGTCACTATCTATAATAAATAAGTAACTATGTCAGAAAGAACATTCATGAACTGTCCAGTGACAAGGCTTGTTACAAAATCCTATTCTTACTGGACACTGTAATAGTTGCCACAAGTTTCTGCAAAGAAAAAAAAAAAACACCTGACTCGGTCCAATAAACTCTGGGATCTCACTTAGAATATAGGAGCAATCAGAAAATTCTAAAGCTTTATTTTTAAAATTAATTTATTCATTTCTAGTTTTCAACATTCACTTCCATAAGCTTTTAAATTCTAAATTTCGTCCCCCTCCCTAAGACAGTGTGCAATCTGATAGAGGCTCTAATACATTTATTTTAAACATATTTTCACACTAGTCGTGATGTAAAGAAGAATTAGAACTAATGGGAGGAACCACAAGAAAGAAAAAACAAAACAGAACAAAACAAGGGAAAGGGAGAGCAAATAGTATGTTTCCACCAGTATTCAGACCCCAAAGTTCTTTTCTGAATGTGGATTGTATTTTCCATCATGAGTTAAAGCAATACTTTTTAAAGGAACTGCTTTATGGTAAGACAAAAGGGAGAAACCAAAATTACTCTCAACTATGTCTGAAAGAAGGGCTGAGGATTCCAAGAAAGTGAGTTAAACCTAGTTAGTTCTCAAGAGGAGGCAGGGATTTTGATAAGAATGATTTCCTCAAGTAATTCTCTTTTTTAGCCTCTCCCAAAGGACATACATTTCATCAAATCAGCAGTTAGGGAAAGGACTTTGAAAGGTCATTTTATCCATTTTCCTGCTTCCACAGAGTACTATATAAACTATGCACAGAAGGGTGTAAATTTTATTTTTAAAAAACTTTCAGAAAGAGAAAACATATAGTCTTAGCAACTAGCAAATTTGTCAAGCACCATAAATTCTTCCTACTAAAACATCCATTAATTCTCTCGTTTCTTAACGGAAATGCAAAGAAGTCACCCTTCACTATCTGCCTATGTCAAATGGAACGACATAAGGAGAATATTTTGCAAACCTTACAGTACTAAATAAATACTGCTGTTCAGTAACTTTCAGTCATGTCATGATACCATCTGAGGTTTTCTTGAAAAAGACACTGGAGTGTTCTGCCATTGCCTTCTCCAACTCATTTGGCAGCGGAGGAAACCAAGGCCAACACGGTTAAGTGACTTGCCCAGAGTCACACAGGTAATAAGGTCTGAGGTCAGATTTGAACTCAGGAAGACAAGTCTTAACTAGCACTCTATCCAATGTACCACCTAGCTGACCTAATATCCACATACTAATTGTGCCTATCTCAGTCTACTCATTGTTTTCATAGGATACCAACAAAAATGGTCCAAGGGCAAGTTGCTATCCTATTATTTCTTTGCATTTAAAATTCTGCAGATTATTCAATAGCTAGATGAAATGACATTTTTCGGTAACGGATTAAGATTATAGTGATGAGAGCTCATCTGGTTCTTCAGGGCAATTCCAGTAGGAGATAGGGTAGGAGGGATAATATATACCTCATCCTCTTCCCACATGATTTTATTTTCTTCCTCTGGATCGCTTCATTTTGAAAGCTTTTTATTTCCTATAACTTGGAGATTTTATGTATTTAGAATGGATAAATTTTTTAAATCATTCTTAGATTTTTTTTATGAATTAACCTTAGGTTTAGGCAGTTGTTGGCCCCCTGCTCTGTCTGTAATAATATTCTAGTTCCAGTAGAGTTTATTTGCTGAATTCTCCAGACCATTTGAGGATTTGCATCTGTAGTATAGGGATTGATCACCTGTTCGTTTATAAAGGATAATAAGCTTTTGATGTGTAATTTTAGCCAACTGATCTTATCTTTTTAGGTTGCCAGTTTGATGCTAAATATTTATACCCTACAGTGATATGTTGCATAGATTTCATCCTTTCATTGTAAAATCTGTATCAGTAAGTCTGGGCTCCTGAGGAATAACTTTTCGGGAAGTCCTCATGGTGATGACCTGACCCTGGATTGCTATCACTATCACCTCTGTTTTTATAAACAAAGCTGCACAATGCAGTTTGTCTGAACCCTTTGTGCTGACATTTTGATGGTTGAGTTCATTTACATGTTGCCCGTGGAGTGACTTTTTATTGTACTCCTAAATCTTAGCCATTTCATCATCTCTGTCCAGAGATAAACAACTTAGGATTATATTACGCAGACCCAATGGCAGGGACCATTGATAGCCTTTAATAATAATAGCTGAGGGGGCGGCTAGGAGGCGCAGTGAGTAGAGCGTCAGCCCTGGAGTCAGAAGGACCTGAGTTCGGATCTGACCTCAGATACTTAATGCACACACAAACAAAAACCTAGCCGTGTCACCTTGGGCAAGTTACTTAACCCCAATTGCCCTCCAAAAAGCAAAAAAAAAAAAAATAATAATAATAATAATAATAGCTGGCATTTATGTTGCACTTTACATACACTATTTTGTTTGGTCTTCACAACAACCCTAGGAGTTAGGTGTTATTATTATCCCAATTTTATAGAGAAGGAAACTGAGGCTGGGAAAGGTTGTGACTTGCCCAAGGTTATACAGCTAGTTAGTTTCTAAGGACAGATTTGAACTCAGGTCTTCCTGACTCCAAGCCTAGCACTCTATCCAGAGCCACCTACCTGCCTTTCCCATTGCTTTATAAAATGCATTTCTAAAAAGTATTTCTGCAAATTTTTAACTCTATTTATGCTGAGAACACTCTTCAATTTTCTCCCTCTTTTTTTTTTTTTTGCCTTTTGGAGGGCAACTGGGGTTAAGTAACTTGCCCAAGGTCACATGGCTAGGTTTTTGCTTGTGTGTGTTAAGTGTCTGAGGCCAGATCCGAACTCAGGTCCTTCTGACTCCAAGGCCAGCACTCTACTCACTGTGCCACCTAGCTGCCCCTTCTCCCTCTTTTCTGATGAGGAAATATTCATCCTTCCAGATTTGTGATGAGCTCTTATGTTTGGGATTTTGTTTGGACACTGTTTAGATTGAGAGTCTTCCATTTTATTGTATTGAAAATATACATAAAGATAAGCATGGCATAGGTATCAATGCTCTTGATTGTCCTTCCTATTAATCTGCTCTGTCTTTTAATAAATACAGCTTCAAGTTTCTCCTCAATAGCTTCATGCTAGATGGTTTTTGACATCTAGAGGAATTCTCCTATTAACAAAGTTGGGTTGAAGTTTGCATCAGAAAGGAAGCAGATGAAATAATTTGCTAGCTAGCAATTCATAAGCCACTATGAATCAAGTCTCAGATGCTTACTAGCTAAGTGACTCTTGAAAAATCACTTAACTTGCTTGCCTTAGTTTCCTCCTCTGTAAAATGAGGATAATAAAAGTACCCACATCCCAGGGTTGTTGTGAGCATCAAATTAAATAATAATTGTAAAGCACTTAGCACAGTGCCTATCAGCCAGTAGGTGCCATATACATTTTAGCTATTATTATCCAGGGCTTAGCATAATGCCTGACCCATAACAGGCACTTAATAAATGTTTATTGATTGATTGAAAAAGAAGACTTGGGTGAGAGATGTGATATTCTATCTTTTTTTTTTTCTTTTTGGAAGGGGGAAGGCAGGGCAATTGGGGTTAAGTGACTTGCCCAAGGTCACACAGCTAGTAAGTGTTAAGTGTCTGAGGCTGGATTTGAAATCAGGTCCTCCTGACTCCAGAGTCAATGCTCTATTCACTGAGCCACCTAGATGTCCTTGTGATATTCCATCTTCCTTCAAGTATTTGCAGACCTAGCACATGGAAGAGGAACTAGAATTTTTCTCAGTGGTTCTAAACTATGAACCATGAGAGTAAGTTGCAAAAAGGAAACTATAGTCTTCTGGTAAAGGAAAGCCTTTTAAAAGCTAGTGCTAACCACAAATAGAAAGAACTAATTCTAGGGCTGATGGGTTCCCCATCCCCAGATGTCTTGAAGCAAAAGCTGGATGGGCATTTGTGGAGGGGGCTCTTATTCAGGCACGGGTTAGACATGAAGGCACCGAAGTCTCTTCTAATTCTGAAATTCTGGAATTTGACCTCTTCGGTCCCAATTTAACATCTCTAGGGCCTCTACCTTTACCTGCCAGGTTTCTTCTTCTCTGATTTTCAGTTGCTCGAGAGCGCTACCCTGGACTCTCCCCCAGTCCTCTCTAGAGCTTTTCTTCTGTGGTGGTGGCCTAAATTAGGCAACATACCTTATGGTGAATTTGATCAAGGTTTACAAAAAAAGAATTGCTCTCCAAAAAAAAAAAAAGGCAGAAATAGACCAATCCATAGAGCCACAACTATGTGTTTTTTTTAAAAAGATAGCAATATAAATTTTTAAAAACCCTGTACTCAAAATAAGAAATTAGATAAAGCTTGGATATTTGAAAATGAAAAGGGTATTTTTGTTATCTTGTTAAAGTTAATGTGCACATTAAAAGCACCAAACAATAAACAACAGAACGTATGATTTCATAAACAATCTTATTTTTATTTTTTGAAGTATTAAATGCTTGTTTTGCCAATGGTATATTGGCAAGTATAGAAAACTTTTTTTTTGCTTTTTTTTTTGGAGGGGGGGAAGGAGGGGCAATTGGAGTTAAGTGACTTGCCCAAGGTCACATGGCTAGTGTGTCAAGTGTCTGAGGTCGGATTTGAACTCAGGTCCTCCTGACTCCAGGGCTGGTGCTCTATTTGCTGTACCACATAGCCACCCTGAAAACTTTTAAAGAAACACTATTCTTCATGGACAGTCAGGTACTCATTCAGTTTTTATATAAAACATCATAGGTTTGCTTTGAATCAAGTCTCAGGCCCCATTACTTGGTGTATCTGCACTAAAAGTGCCCGCCATACTTCACTCAAACTGAAGACCAACATAAAGCCAGCCCCTCCCCCCACCTCTCAATTCGTACCCCCATCTCTTCCTATTAGTCACAGCGCAGAAGAAAAACAGAAAGCAACACAGGACAGATGGGTACGGTGAGGAAAGAGGGGGTGAGCACGGATGTGATAACGTACCTTAATGCAGAGCAATTTACATTAAAGCTCCTTCCTATCTCACCCACCACCTTTCTCCCCATACCACCCACCAAGGCAAAAGCAAAAAAAAATCTACCCTCCCACCTCACAACTAATTCAATAAAGAATAAGATGTCTAATCATATAGCCATTTCCTATTATTAACAAAAGTGAAAATTTTCCCTAAGCTCAGTCTTCAGTAGCTTCTAGGAGCTCAGCTATTACCAAAGGAATCGAAGAAAAACAGATATGAAATTGAAGAGCTCCCGACTACTGCATCTTTCTGTGGGGCCTCCTTTTTTGACTAAGGCCTGAGACTACATTATTTAGTCCACCAATCATGCTCTATGGGGATACTATGAATCATAACTACTGACATTTATGCAGTGTTTTAAAGTTTGCAAAATGTTTTACATAAACTGAGCTCCATTTCAGCCTCAACAACCCTGAGAAGTACGTAATATAAGAACTATCTCCATTTCATACATAGACAAACTGAGATTCAGAGAAGTTAACTGATTTTATCAGGGTCACGCCATCAGCAAATGCCAGACACAGAACTGGAGCCTAGATCTTTCCAAGTTCAGTACTTTACCATGCCAGATGCCCTTCAAAAAACCCCAGAAGTACTGGCTGAAAAGTGACAAAATGAAACTCAAACCCCAAGCTCCCAAACTGACCTTGTTAGCAGATAAAGCTAGACAGATAAAGATAACAGCTATTGGATGCATACTGATGAAATGCTACAAAATCTGACACATCTGGCGATATGAGATTCAGATATTATAGGAATCCACTGACAGTCAAAAACCCGAAGCAGCCTTTGAGAACTTTGAGAATTGTTTTTAGAACCAAAGGAAACAAACATCACCTATATTAAAACCATGTCATTTTGCTCTTCTGATTGAGCATTTAGCCATAAATGAATAATCCTCTGGGGGACATAGGAAAAGTATTACCATCCCCACTTGACATATGGGGGAAATTGTCTCATGGAACAGAAATGACTTACTTAAAGTTACCCAATTACTTTAATTGGACAGCCAGATCTAGCCCTCAGGAGCTGTGAAAAAAGTTGACCAGTGTTCCTTTCACTACATGGATCTTGCCTTGTTGCCTCAAATTTGATGGTCAGATCTCCTCCATTCCACCTCCACACCATCTCTAGCATCTGTCCCACGTCTCCACTCACACAGCCACTGTACTACCACCTGCCCGCATCACAGTAGCCCCCTGGTTCATCTCTCTGTTTCAAGTCTCTCCCTTTCCAAGCCTTTCTTCACACAGCTGCCAAGGAGACACACTCTTTTCCTTCTGTATATATCAGTTTATTAATATATTGTCTTCATTTCCAAATATATCCCTTTGCAGAGACTCATCTCTAGTGTGCTCCACATGTTCACCAAAGTGTTTTTCCTAAAGTGCAGAAGCTATCATGTCACATTTTCTTCCATCTTATTCCCTTCTCCCCACATACACATATTCAACAGATCCCACCGGTTTCCAACTCTCTGGAAAATCAAATATAAACTCCTTTGTTTGGAATTTAAAGTTCTTTACAACATTGTTCCTTCCTACTTTTCCAGACGTTTTACATGTGATGTTCCTCAACACACTCTGGGACCCGGGCGGCCCAGACTACTTGTTCTTCAAAAACATCACTCTATCTTCCATTTCTGTGCCTTTTCTGTCCTTCAAGCCTAGAATTCTCTCCTTCCCCATCTCCATCTCTGGGAATCTCCAGTTTCCTTCAAGATTCCACATAAGCACCATCTTTTATAAGAAACCTTCCTTGACTCCCTCAACCTTCTTGTTGAGTCATTTTCAATTGTATCTGACTCATCATGACTCCATTTGGGGTTTTCTTGGCAAAGATACCAAAGCAATTTGCCATTTCCTTCTCCAGTTCATTTTACAGATGAGTAAACCAAGGCAAATAGGGTTAAGTGACTTTCCCAGGGTTACATAGCTTGTAAGCATCTGACACCAAATCTGAACTCAGGAAGAAGAGTCTTCCTGACTCTAAGCTGGTGCTCCATCCACTGTGCCACTTAGTTCCCCCTACCTTGTACTACTTTGTAAATATTATATGTACATATATAATGTATTTTATATGTGTGTGTATATGTATGTACAATCATACATGCATACACACATAATTAGACATACTGCCTCCCTCATTAGAATATAAGCTCCCTGAGGGTAAAAACAGCTTCAATTTTGTCTTTGAATTTCCAGAGCTTAGTATACTTCCTGGCCCATAATAAGCAATTGATTAACAGATGCTTGCTCATTGATTGGAAGATTAAAAAAATACCAGAAAATCAAAACCCCATGATTGATATTATATACAATATTCTACACCCATAATCCCCCACCTCTGCAAATAAGAGAAGGAAGTACATTTTCTTTGCCCTTCGCTGTGTCCAAAAGTCTTAATTACAATTAGAGCACTCATTTTCTTCTCATTTATCTTGTTCTAGTCATTGTGTCAACTGTTTTCTTGGTTCTGCTGACAATTCTTCAAAGATTCATATAAGTTCCTTACACATCTCTGCATTCTTCATATTTATGATGGGTAATATTCAGTTACAATTTATACTTAATTTGTTTAGTTGTTCTACAACTGATGGGTATCTCCCTTGTTTCAAGTTCTTTGCTAACTACAAAAAAGTGTTGTCACATATATATTTGGTCTGTATATGATTTCTTTCTGTCTCTGACCTTTTTGACACATAAGTCTCATCATGGGACCTCTGTAAATAAAAGTATGACCCTCCTGCTGAGTGTCACACATAACACTCCATCTCCCATCTCCACCCCTTTGGGTGTCCCTCACGTCCAGAATGCACTTCCCCTCACCTCTGAGTTCTTTCAAGAATCTACTGCGGTTCCACTTTTTACAAGAAGCCTTTCATGATCATCCCCCAGATGCTAGCATACTCTCCCTCAAAATACCCTGTACAGAGAATTGGCCTCAAAGCTAGAAAACCTGGTTTCAAGTCCTACCTCAGACCCATATTACTTACGTAACCCAGTGCACTCTCAGTGTTCTGGACAGCTCTCAAAGGTGATCACTTGCAGAACATGTGCTGATTTTCACAGCTAAAGGGAGTTGCTATATCGGAAAGTTCCCTAGACAAATGAAATCATACATCCAGTCTCTGTCCTTATGCCTAGAACTTTTACGGGTATATGTTATCTCACTCATTAGATGGTAAGCTCCTTAAAGGGAGAAACTTTCACTTTCATCTTTGTATCTCTAGCACTTAGCACAGTCCTAATACACAGTAGACATTTAATAAGTGCTTTCTGATTGTTTTGTAAATATAATTCTAAAATTCATCCTGGAAAGATTGGACCAATGCACAGACTCACTAAGTACATTAGTGTGCCTTTGTTCCCACTGACCCTCCAACATGAACTTTTTACATATTTTTCCTCTTGGCCAACTTCCTGGGTATGAAGCAAAATCTCATTTATACCAATTCAAATATCTATTATTAGCGATTTGAAGTCATCTTTCATGTAGTTGTTAATAATTTGCAATTCTTATTTTGAGAACTGTTTGCTCATACCATTTGATGATCTATCTATCAGGGAACAAAGTAATACTCTTAGAGCACATGCATGGCCATGTACTTCCTTGTTCAACACTCTTCTTGTATCATTTTATCAACATAATGATATCAAAGAGCCCGCATGGCTTCCTCAAGAACAGGTCCTGCCAGACTAACCTGATTTCTTTTTTTGGACAAAAATAAGCCAGTAGGTGAGGGGAATGCTGTGGGTGTAGCTTACCTGGATACTAATGAAACACTGATAAAGTATGTCATACCATTCTTGTGGCAAATATGAAGAGATGTGGATTGGACAATTATACCATCATGTGGATTCAAACCTGGTTGAAGAACCACATTCAAAGAGAAAGAACTGTCAGTGGTTCAGCGTAATTTTAGCAGGTCCCAAATTCCCAGGGAATCCAATGTGATCTGTGTTTGGGCTTGTGCTGTTTGATATATTTGTCAATGACTTCAAAAAAGACATAAATAAATGGTATGCTCATCCCATCTGCAAATAACATCAAACAGGGAGAGACAGCAAACTTGCTGGATGACAGAGCTAGAAACCAAAAGTACTTTAAGAGACTAGAGACCTGGGTTAAATCTAACAAGACAAAATTCAATAGGCATAAATGTAAAGTTTTTAGGATGGCATTTAATAAATATCTATTTGACTATTGACTATAAAGTATTATACTTGAGTGAGAGAAGAAAACCCAGGCTCAGAAGTGTGAACTAGAACTGAAAAAAGAAAAAACAAAAAATATCTGGGGCAGCTAGGTGGTGCAGTGAATAGAACACTGAGGACCTGAGTTTGAGTCCAGCCTCAGACACTTAACACTTACTAGCCATGTGATCTCGGGCAAGTCACTTAGCCCCAATTGCCCTACCTTCCCCCCTGCAAAAAAAAAAAAAAAAAAGATCTGGAGGTCTTAGGGGGACCACAGTGTCAATATGAGGTAGCAGTGTCATGGGACAGTGAAAAAAAAAAGGTATTGTAATCTTGAGCTATATTAAAGAGGGGCATAAGTTTGACTTTTCAATAAAGGCTTTCATAATCTGTCCTTTTCTACATTTCCAGCCAGTCGTCTTACACACACTCAATACAGCAATGATGACCTCTTTGCTATTCATTGGACTAGAAGCTCTATCTCCCAACTCTGGACATCATTGACTGTCCCTCCCATGCTTGGAATTCTCTGCCTTCTAGTTGCTTTTAAGTCTCAATTAAAATCCTACCTTCTTGAAGTCTTTTTCACTCTTCCTTAAAGTTAGTGCCTTCCTTCTAAGATTATTTCTAATATTCCTTTTTCTCTCTCCCTCTTTCCTTCTCCCTCTCTCCCTACATATATATATATATATATATATATATATATATGTGTGTGTGTGTGTGTGTATATATACACACACATATATATACATATGCATGCATATATACATATGTATTCATACATATGTGCATGTATGTCTGTATGATATATATTTTAAAATATTGTTTATACATAGCCTTTTGCATGTCATCTTCCCTATTAACTTGTAAGCTCCTTGAAGGCAGGTGCTGTTTTTTGCCTTTGTACTCCCACAGCTTTTCACAGTACCTGGAACATGTATACACATGCTTTATAAATGCTTTCTGATTGGATTTGACTCAATAGTCTCACTGTACTCTGCCCTTGTCTGGAGTATTACAGTAAGATCCAGGCACCACCACCGTTTAAGGAGACTGATAATGTGGAAAGTATTCAGAACACGGTGCCCAAGATGATAAGGGGACTTGATTCTGTGTCATGAGGATCCATTGAAGAACAAAATATTTTTCACTTGAAGAAGAGTCTTATGGGAGACAAAGTAGTTGCCTTTAAAGACTGCCATGTGGGAAGAGGAATTAGACTTGTTCTCTTAGACCACAGAGGACAGGACCAAGAGCAATGAATAGAAGAGAAAAAAAATCAAATTCAGATTTAATATCAGGAAAAACTTATTTACAATTGGAGCTGTCCAAACAGAATGGGCTGCCTGCCTCAAGAGTTGGTCCCTTCTCTCTCTCCACGGAGTGTATCAAGCAGGGGCTAGATGACCATTTACTGCCTATGTTCTAGTGGGGATTCCTTTTGTGTGTGTGTTATACAAGTTGGCTGCTGAGGCCTCTTCCAAATCTGACTTTCTGTGAGTCTATGATTTTCATGGCTCCTACTTGCCTCTCACATCAAGTACAAATTCCTTTATCTGTCATTTAAAGACCTTCACGAATTGACCCCAGCCTACTTTTCCAGGATTATTGTACATTACTGCCTTTCATGTACTCTAAGTTCCAGCCAAATCGGGTTATTTTCTGTAACTGATGAACATAATTATATTTCCTGTCTCTGCGTCTTTACACAAGCTACCATCTCCTTGAGATAGACTCCCTTCTCATGTCCTCTCTATGACATCTCTATCTCCCTTCAGTGTTCAGTTCAGGTAACATATGATAACCACTTAAAGTCTTTATCCCCCCCTTCCCCAACTACTCCCCTTACAACCATCACCACTTAAAATTACGTGGAAAGATATATGTGTATATGTATATTTTTACTGATAGTATGTGGTTCCTTGAGGACAAAGTCTGTTTTGTTTTCAACTCTGGATCCCCAGTAGTCCTCAATTAATACTTGCCGATTGACCACTATCTTCTTGACCACTATCTTCTAAACATTACTTTATACTGGTTACATTTGGCAACACAAGGTGTCATTCTCTACACACACACACACACACACACACACACACACACACACACACACACTTCAGATAAGTATTGAATGAGAAGCTCTGGGATGACATATGTTTGTGGTTTGGGGTCCACAATCCAGTAAGATATTCATACAACATTTACTGTTAATTATGCCATTAGAGACCAAAGGTTATAATCATTTTGGCTCAGTCTTACCCTCACCACATTTAATAAAAATGAAATGGTTGTAAATCTTCCTACTAATTAGGCTGATTCTCTGGATCTTGCTATTGGTTTTGAATTTAGTCATTCTGTAGCTATCATAAAATAGCCGTTTACATCCCCAGCTTTACAACTCACAATAAAATGCTATAAATCAGTAAGAAAAATGGTAAAAGAAATGACCTTTTCCCAATAGAAACTTTTGTTGGTCTGAACATCACAAACCCAGAATCACTCAAAGCATGTGCTTACACAGGTGACACACTTTCCCCCTCACAATCCCTTTCTCCCTACCCTAGACATATAAATAAATGATACCCACTTAAGAAGCAGGAAGTGCTATCAGTCATAAGGATGCAGCCTCAGAGCTTTAACTGTAATTGGTACTTTCTATAAGTTGCTAATGGAGCCAAATGCTCTACTTCATATGGATCAGGTCTGAAATGACAATGGAGCTTCTTTTCCACTGAAGAATCATGTCAATCCTTCAGGCAGGGAGCAGACATTCAACTACCCTCAGGAGAGCAGGGGCTCTTACTTTCAGGTATACCTGAACTCAGAAGTCATTTCATCTATCCGTTAATTTTAAACAACAACAACAAAACCCCAGGATTTTTTCAAAACACTTGAAACCTGAGAACATAATCCAATAGTTATCTCTGAGAGCTGCCATAGCTAAAAGAAAAAATGACCAGTCAAAGAGCTTGAGGAAAGCACAATATCAAACATCATACTCCTAGAAAGCGAGTCCTCTTAGACCAGAAATTTGAAAAAAAAAAAAAAAGTTCAACAAGAAAGAAAAGAGGTGAAATCTTAGGAATATGTCACTTCCTCGGCGACTCTCTTACCTACATCAAATCTTTGGGGAAGACAACCATAGATTTCCCAATCTGTCCTCAACTTAGCTAGAAGATAGGGGGACTGACAAAGACTAAGAATTGAATTGTTTTTACTTCCAAGTTGTTTTTCTTCTGTCCTTTTCAACCTGAGCACTGGTATTAGAATAAAGTAGAAGGCATAGAGTGGGTAGAAAATTAAGTGTTTTCAGTACTGAAGGAGATCACACCTTTGGCTGCTGTAACCCTCACCTGGCCATCTGCTTGTAGGCCTCTTCTGCCACGGCAAAGATGTGAGGGTCTATGTCCCCCATGTTTTGGCCACTGTAGGCATAGATGACATCTTGTCCATAGATTGGCAACTGCTCATAGGGGTTGATGGCAACAAGAACAATACCTGTAAACATAAAAAGCAACTGGGATTAGGCAGAGCCATGACACCTGAAATCAACTTTCCATGGCTTTACCAAAGTATATCAGGGCATGAGATTCGGTCTCGCTGTAGGAAGGCAATAATTGTTTTGTGGTTATATGTCTTCTCAATTATACAATGAACTCTTTATGAGCAGAGACTTGATTTCTTGTGCTTTTATGTACTCTACACCACCACTGCCCCCATTCCCATCCCTATCCCCTACCTCCCCCCCCAATGCCTAGCATCACACTGAGAATTTAAGAGGTGTTATCTAAGCATATTCTTATTAAGTCAGAAGACCCAATGAGGCTATCAGGCCTGATGTCTTTTGGGGGGATAATACTGAGATAGAAGATGAGAGGATAAATGTCACTTCAGCTGCCAAGACAGAAGAAAAAACTAGTCTCTTTCTTTATATCATGAAAGTTTTATCTAAGGATCTCAGAAGACCCAGAAACTGGGAGTGAGAAAGTAGGGAAAGGTGACTGTCCAAAATCACATGTCAAGCACATTCTTTGGGACTTTCTTCCTTATTCTTTGTCCCAGTTATTGGTAGTGAAAGGGGTTTGAATGCTGATAAACACAGATGTCCCCAAATGACTTGCTTACCAAAGTCTTCCCATGGACCCTATTGTCATCTTATCTGACTAAAGAACAGAACACAGGAGAAATGTTGACATAGTTTTTCAGTCTTTGAGAGACAGATAAGACAGGCATCAATTCATCTCAACTGTTCTGTTGGTACAAAAATTATAACTCAATTCAGAAATATTAAAGTATTTGGGGCATAGCACTCCACTTAAATAAGATTTAAACCAAAAAATCCTTTTGGTTTCAACTTTTGATTAATGAAAAAAACTGTGATGTTCAAGTCCACTTTCCTAACTTAAAAAGATAGGTATAATACTAAACAGAACTATTTCTTTGATGAATGGGGACCTCAAAGTGTCCCGGATTCATAATTCAGAAACTTCATGATTACTACATGGGTCTGTATGAGGAAGAAACACAAGATACTGAGTTAGAAGTGTGGTAACTGCAGAACAAACCCTCAAAATTCTTTTATTTGAAATTATGAAAACGCCGACATCAGCTTGTTTTGTTTTAATTTGCTTTTTTTTAATCTTTTGTGGGGTTGGAAGAAGAGGTGACTGAACAGAGGATTTAACAGGTATGTAAAAAGTCTGAGGGAGGCAACTCCTTCGATGGCACCTGCTTTTTAACTTGGTCTTAGTGCGATCTCTGTGTCACTGAGAATTTAATTGACTTGCCCAGGATAACTCAGTATGTGTCAGAGGTGAGGCTATATTTCAGGTCTTCCCTGACCCCAAAGCTTCTTCTCTACTCACTATGCCATGCTCCTTCTCTTCTGTGTAATATAGATTGGAAAACAGGAAAAAATAAAACTGCTTAATAGAAGGCACTGGACAGAAATGGTTTTATTGTATTTGAAATAAGACTTCATCAGCTTTCAGTTAGCTTGGGGAAAATCTTATTTCACCATTTGGAAAATGCCATTTCTCAAACATTAGAAGTGCCACGCTATGTAGATCTAATTACATCCACTCCATAGGAAAAACATCCTAATTTATTAGCTGTCATTGCAGACCAAGGTGAAAAAATATAAAAGGGGCAAAAGTCTGAAGAAGCTCAAGTATAATTCGTGATGTTGAGCAAGAGGAAGATTCTGAAACAATGTCCAAGAATCCTTACTTTATGCCCTCAAAAATTTATAATCACTCACCTATAGCTATCCCCTATTATCCAGCCTCAGACACTTACAAGCTGTGTGACCCTGGGCAAGTCACTTCACCCTGTTTGCCTCAATTTCCTCATCTGTAAAATGAGCTGAAGAAGGAAATGACAAACCATTCCAGTATCTTTGTCTAGAAATGGAGTCACAAAGGATAGGACTTAAATGACTCAACAATAACACCCCCTCCTCACCTCTATTTCTCAAAATCTCTAGCTTCCTTCAAAGCTCAGATCAAGAGTCACCTCCTACAGAAAATCTACACTGATCCTCCATAGATAATTCAGATTAAATGTTCTATGTATATGCTGTTTCCTCTACCACCTTAATAAAAGCATCTTGGGGACAGGAACTGTTTCTTTTCCTTTCTTTCTTTTTTTGTCTTCATAGAGCCTACATCACATAAGATATCACCTATATTAAACAGTATCTGTTACATAACAATAGTAATAACAATAATATTAACTAGCATTAATACATTTACATAGCACTTTATACATTTATACGGCACTTCAAAGTTTATAAAATGTTATACACATATTATTTCACTTTATCCTCACAACAGCCCTGAAAGAGAGGTGCTAGCTATTATTAACCCCATTTTACTGGTGAGGAAACCGAGGCAGAAGAGGGTGAGTGATTTGGCAAAGGCCAAAAGTTATTGTCTGGAGTCCGATTTGACAGGGGTCCCTGCTTGCAGGTCCAGCCTTCATTCTATCCACCGTACCATGTGACTGCCTTTAGACACTCTAGTAAATATTTGCTAAATTAAATTAGGAATGGGGATCATTTGACTGTAGATTCATTACATTATTGTACTTAGCACAATGGATGCTTGTCATCTGCTATAATGCTTACTGATGGCAAGCTCCTTTAGGGCCCAGACTGTATCCTGTTCCTATTTTTCCCGATACCTAACAGAGTTTGTATAGCCAGTATTCATTTAATGAACGTGAATGAAAAAAATCTTCATTAAAATTAAGGGTGGAGAAGGAAAAAGAAGAAAAGGCTCTATAATCCAGAATTTGGTGAATTAAGGAACTGGAAAGAAAGCCAGTCCCTCCTACTCTTTCTCGTGTGGAATCCAGCACTGGCATCCTTTTTGTATTTATCTGGTGGCTTCACTGACGGCCACTGGGAATGCTTAGTGCCATTTTTCGGTGTCTTCCTTCACCTCTGCTCCCCCATAAAAGCAAGCCCAAATCTACCAGAAGTATCATCAACTGCTGGAGTAGGAGAAAAACACAGTTGATGCAGATGCCTGCAATGTCCTCGCTCTCCTTGCAAATTCAAGTACTGGACCTGAGCAAATCTCTCCATGGGATTTGGTTCAGTGTGGACCTGTTTCCCCCATTGTCGAACAATTATAATGACAATCATTCCCCAGGGATTCAGGGAAGGTTAATTGAGTAATGTGCACTGATTGCAAAACATTCAAAGGTTTCTGATGAGGGACGCTCATCAAATACAGCAGCAAAATTAGTATTCCTACCAAACTGGAGTTTAACACTTCTCATTTTAATGATACAAAGCAGTCACAAACACAAGAGCACACACATCGTCCAAACACCAGCAACCCACTTACCACAGTAGGTGTAGATATGGTTCGACTCCAAGAAACGGACTTTTAAATTATGCAAAACTGCAGGCTCATGAAGATAACTAAGAGCTGTGAGGTCATTTTCTCCCACCAGGATGTCAGGGTTTCGTAAGAAGGGGAGCTGGTTGGTACTGAGATCAACCGGGTACTCTTGGATCTAAAGAAACACAAGTCACAGATGCAGAAAAAGCAGAGTTAATGAATTTGCCCAGAAGGTACTAGGCACAGTATGAGGCCCCTGTTAAGTTATCTAACTCAGCTACTTGACCTTCATATGATTACAAGTGATCACTATGACCAACAGTAATGGGTTTTAAGGAACCAGAGACAAGGAGCGTAACATCTGTCCTGCCATAAGAGACCAGCCCAAGTGAAGCCTTCAAATGCTGACAGAGAGCTTGTAGAAAAGCCACATGAGTGTCACTGATGATTACAACTCAGGAAGCACAACATTCATTTAAGAAGTGCCCTGGGACAGAAGGTAGGCCAGAAAAAGCAGGCAAGCAGGATAGGTCTGAGAGCGGCTGCCTGAATTTCTTCTACACTTAAAAAGAAAAGTAAGCTGTCTGTGAGGGAAATCTTCAGTTTCACACATGACTTGCTTTTCAATTCTACTAGAAATATGGGAAAATCCATTTTGTTTGCTGTTGTTGTTAGGTTGAGAAAAAATATATTAAAATATAAATATATTTAAAACATATAAGTGCTGTAGGCTGCTTTTCCCCTTTATCCAAAAACATGCCTTCTCTGGGACACAGCCTCTGCCATTTTATAGATAAGAAAGTCAACTCTCTCCATTTTATAGATAAGAAAGCCAAGGTATCCAGGTGCCTGGTTCCAGGGTCACAGAGGCAGTGTCAGAGGTCCTTGTACATGAGAAGATGGATGAAGTGACTCACATAACAGAATCTGTAGTATACACTTGATACTTTGAACAGTTTGGGATTTTTTTTTACCACCCTTCCTCATTTTGGATACTCTCTTCTCTAGGTTTCTGAGACGTTTACCTGGTCCTTCATTTATCTAGCTGACCATTCCTTCTTTACCTCTTTTCTTTATTCATCATCCTCCGTGTGTGACCTCCAAAGTTCTGTGCTGGGCCCTCCTCTCATCATCTCCCTTTAAACTCCTTCTCTTGCTAACCTCATCAGCTCCCAAGGTTTGAATTATCATCTCTGTGAAGATGACTCACAGATCTATATAAACAGCTATAATTTCTACATTGAAAATTCCAGTCTCACATCACCAACTGGCTATTGAAACTGGATGTCCTAGAGCTATCTCAAGTTCTACATGCCCAAAACCAAACTCTATCTTCTCCCAAAACAAAACCCTCTTGAAAACTTCAATATTTCCATCAAGGGTAACATCATGCTTCCAGTCTCCCAGGATTGTAATCTTGACATTATTCTTGACTCCTCACTCTCCTTCACCTATGTACCCAATTACAGTAGTTGACAAATCTTGTCCCTTTTTAACCCCACAATATCTCTCAAATAAGACCCCATATCTTCTCACATCTTAGTTCAAAACTACATCAATTGTTGCCTAGATGAAGACAAATCTAATTAGCTTCCCTGCCTTAAGTCAATCAAACACATGTTCCACATTGTCACCAAAGTGATCACATAATGCCCCTATTCAATCAACAGCAATCCCTACTGCCTTTGGGATAAAATAAAAAAAAAATCTATAAAACTGTGCCCTCTCCCGTCAGTCCAGCAAAAATGATCTTGTTTTTTCCACGCAACATTCCACTCTGCTTTTGGACTACATATACTCTCTCCTCACCTCCATTTTATAGAGTCCCTTTCTTTCTTCAAGTCTCATCTAAAGCACCACCTTCTCTACATTTAAAGCTTCTCCTTATCCCCCAAATGCTAGTGTCCTGCCCCTCAAACTACCTTGAATCAAGCTTGTATTTATTTGTGTGTACGTACACACACACACACACACACACACACACACACACACACACACACACACACACTGAGAGAGACATATATATTAATCTGTCTTTCCTGGTAGAATATAAGATCTATGAAAACAGGGATTGTTTCATTCTTCATACATGTACCTCTGGTGCCTTGTACAATGACTGATATGCAGATGGTGCTTAATAAATGCTTGTTTATTTTTGGTTGAATAGAAAAATGCATGATACCTCTGTCTTATTTCCAAACCACATCCCTTTTACTCACTGCATAGATTTACTCTGGAGTGATCCATGAAAAATCTAAATGGCTTCCCCCTAATTGAGGAGTACTTAATCTTTTTTGTGCCATGGACCTCTTTGGCAGATTAGTGAAGTGTACAGAACCCTTCTCATAATAATGGATTGTGGCCTATATTCATAATTGAAGGAAATGTCAAATGTTAGTTAGATGTTAGTGAAAATAAAGATGCATTTTTTTCCCCTATCCAAAGTCACAGACTCCCAGAAATCTGTCTGCAGATAAGTTAAGAAGCTCTGTTCTAAATGGAATCCTCAAAAAGGTAATTCTATAAAATTACCAAGTTAATCAGTTTTAAGCTAAGTTTAATCAGTTTTTAGCAATACCATCACACTACCAAAATGTTTTTCTGAAAATAATAATTTTTAAAAATACACACTAAATAAAAACATAAAATAAACATCATTGACAAAGTAGGGAATCCAGATGAAACTACTGGCATAAAAAGTAGGTTTGTGATGGGGCGGCTAGGTCAGGAAGACCTGAGTTCAAATCTGCCTCAGACACTTAACACTTACTAGCCATGTGACCTTGAGCAAGTCACTTAACCCCAACTGCCCTGACTTTGCCCCTCCAAAAAGGAAAAAAAAGTAGGCTTATAACCCCTAAATAATAATAAAAGGGCAGTGAAATGAAGAATTTTTATACTAGAGAATTCTAGAACTGGTAGATTTTTTTTTCAGAAAGGACTCTGATCTATATCTAAGTCTTTCTGTACAGAAAGGTATCTACTTTTCCACAAAAGGCTTCCAGGGAAGGGGATTTCCCTGGTTCCCATGTCCTTCCTGAATGTTTCTCCTTTTTCAGGACACTGCACAAAATGTAGATTAGAGGCTCCTACCTGACCATCCCTATACCCTGGAATATAGGGGCTAGGGGTAGCTATTATTCTGTCTTTTCTTAGATGCTTCTCTTCCTGCTTCCATCAAGAGCAAATACAGGAGGAAATTCCCAAGCAACTTCATGAAAATAGGACCTAAGAACAAGCTAGGGTCACTAGCTCTGTCAAATTGACATGAGAGTAAAAACTGTCCAACTCAGCTAAAAAGAGCTAAAAAAAAAAAAAAACTTGCCAACACAGCATATGAAGCTATAGATTTCTTGGTTTTCATCTGGAGGGGAGGAGAAAGAAAAAGACATAAGGACAGATTTTTCCTTAATAGGAAATTGATTGCAAGACTGTCACTAGTTAAATCGGTTATAAATCTGCAGCCAATATGGCTCATTTGAAAAGTCATTGTTTTTCAAATAACTGATGATCACATAATCAGGTACTATAGAACTTTCAGGAGCCAGAAGCAGGAGAACTGAGATGTACAAATAATCTGACCCTTCACTTTAGAGGACTGAACTAAATGATAACATCTATAAAACTGGAAAGTGTTAAATATCCACCAGTGGTTTCAATCCCTTGTCCTTTCCACTACCACCTGGTTCTGAGACAGGCCAATTAGTGTGGGGTCAGGAGAGAGGAAGGAAGGAAGGAAGAGAGACTAGAAAGGACATTTGGCCTGAGGATATAAGAAACTATGATAGATTAAACTATAGAAAAAGAACAGTGTTGCTATTACAGTGGGAGCATATGGATGTCTCACCATATTAATGTCAACCATGACACTGCATGAAAGCTCAATTTTCCCTCATTAATAAATGAGTTTTTACAGACTAAGGCTAGAAAAGCATTTGTTAAAATAGGATGTATGTGTGTATGTATGTATGTGTATATATATATATATATCCATATATATTTCAAATTATGTCAGTTTTGGATGTTCTTTTTTATTTTTAAACATCTTTATTGTTTTATTATGATAAAAGCCTCAAAAGGCAGAAATAGTTTCATACCTCTAGATTTCAGGGAAGCCCTACTCCTGGAATACTGATGTTAGGTGGGTAGGAAATGGCATGCACTGAATGTGACTAAGTAGTTCTCTGAGCCAAATACATTTTTCAACTCTTCATGCATGTTTTTGCACTTCTTTTGGTGTGGAAAATTGCAAGTTTTATAGGGGTATAATCTAAGTCACAAACTTTTAGGAGACTGGCCAGTGTACCTTACAATTCTTTCCAGCTATGACTCTCTCATTCTAAACATACTTGTACATGGTTACTGAATATCTGTCTTATGTGGGAGGAGGAAGAGGAGGAGAAAGGGAGGGAAGGAGGAAGGAAACAAAGGCAGGAAAGGAAGGAAGAAGGAAATGAAGGGAAAGAAAGAGGAAGGAAGGAAAGAAGGAAGGGAGGAAGGAAGGAAGGAGAAAGAGGAAGCATGGAAGAAGAAAGAGGAAGGATGGAAGAAAGAAAAGAGAGGGTGAGAAAATGAGGGGGAGAGGAGGAAAGGGAGAGAGAGAAAGGGAGAGGGAGAGAGGGAAGAAGGGAGGGGAGAGGGAGAGAGAAAGTGATCAAAAAAAAAAAAGGAACTAAATCTCCCAGTTAACAGGAAAAGCCTCCAAGGCTGATCTCTCCAGAAACTCCCAACCTAGGAGTAACTCTAAATCAATATGAGATATGCAATAGAAAGAACAATGTGTTTTATAAGTCAGAGAAACTTCAAATCTTCGCTCTGCAATTTGCTACCAGTGTGACCTTGGCTAAGTCACTTAACCTAAGTTAAGTCACCTATCAAATGAGGGGGGTTGTGCTAGTTACCTCTAAGGTCTCTTCCAGCTTTAAATATATCACAACCATGAGATGAGAACATACTTTTTTACAATCTGGAGCTTGATTCCTCACTTTTTCTTTTCTGCTCTCTAGTCATTGGCACTGTATAAACTCCTGCAACACAAGGTTGCATCTTTTCTCATATCCTTGCTGGTGCCAGGGCACTTAATTCTGGAATCCATCATTTCATCACTGTGATTAACTCCTCCACAAATGCAGATCACAATTTCCTCCTCTGCCTTATGAAGAATGTCTTTGTGAGTCTGTAGGAACACCTAGTACTTCAAAGTTCTCAAGAGCCATCTAGTCTATACCCCTCATTTCATGGGTGAGGAAACTGAGCCCCAGTGGTTAATTATTTGCCCAAAGTTAAACCAGTAATAAGTATAGTGTAATAATAAGTAACAAGTGAGATTTAAACCCAGGTTTTCTAACTATAGAGTCAGTGATCTTCCCATCATAATATGCTATCTTTACCAGTTATTTGTAGCTGAAAAAAATAGATTGCTCCTCATCCCCCTTCTGATGGTAGGCTTCTTTAAGCACCAGCACTTAGAAGGTAATTGGCACACAGAAGGTAATTAATAAATGCATGTTCCCTCTCCTGCTTCCCCTTTTCCTAAGTTCCAGCAGGAGAGTCACTGGACCAATACTCAAAAACTCTTCCAGCTTGCATTCAGCATAGGCTTTTAAAATTTAGGTACCCCGGGGAGCGGCTAGGTGGCGCAGTGAGTAGAGCGTCGGCCCTGGAGTCAGAAGGACCTGAGTTCGGATCTGAACTCAGACACAACGCATACACAAACAAAAACCTAGCCGTGTGACCTTGGGCAAATTACTTAACCCCAATTGCCCTCCAAAAAGAAAAAAAAATGTAGGTACCCCTTAAAGACCCAAAGAAGCCTCAGAGCTTGTAGCCAACACAATGCTGGTGATCAATGTAATCTTGCTGATTTGGGAGTGTTTCTCACTTGCAGAAACACTAACTTAGTTCTCTAGGGAAACAAGCAAAGTGTTACTGGGGAAGGTGTGCTCTCCACACTTCCATGCCTGCCATGTTTCTCAAAACTGATAAGTTCTTCCAACAAAAAAGTAATTGGTCTTCCTTTGCTATATTCTCAACCCTACGTTTTCTATTTATTACCCTGAAGCAGCAAGGAACCAGATGCCATGAATGCAAACTCTTGATAAAGTGCCCGGCCATCAGGCAATGGCTAACGGAGATTGTTGGTAAATTTATTAGAACCAGAACCATAGGAGCATGAAAATCTTCAGTCATAGCTCATCTTCCCAACCTCACTTTAGTGCAGGGAGCTTGGAATGCTGCCTGTTCAGAATGATGGACTTTCAGCTTAAACCATTCTGTTATATTTCAGCAATGGGCGGCCTACACTGATTTCTTTGTGAGGCAGAAGGAACTAGGCATCAAATACACTTAAAGCAGAAAAACTGAATCGAGAATTCTAAATCTCCTCCAGGGGAACCTGAGGGTAAACTATGGGAGCAGTACCACCCAAACCATTCAGGAACTAAGAGAATTTAAGAGAAATGCAAACAGGGTTCAATCAATATCTAGAAAATATATAATTGCTTTGTATATTTTCATGGGGCACTGAGAGCTTTGGAGAAGAAATGTCTAGCACAGTGAGAAGGATACCAGAATTAGGACAAACAAGATGTTCTGCTACTTTCTAATTAACAATGACTCTTTCTGTAGTGCTTGAACTTTTAGGAGAGTGGTAATAGAAATACTAATGGTAATGGGGGGGGGGGGGACCTTGACTCAGAAAGGTGGTATGACTTCCCCAAGGTCACAGGTATGGAGGGCCAGGACTAAGACTCAAACCAAGGTCCTCTGAGTTTGCCTTCAGTGCTCTTTCATGTAAATATAAAGCTGTGTGGCCTCAGGCAAATCAAATGTCCTCTCTGAGACTCATTTTCCTCATCTTAAAATGAGGGAGTTGGACCAGATGATCTCTTACCATTGACCTCACCCCACATCTGAAATTTTATGATTCTATACAATACCCCATCTCATCACCTCTCACCTAGACTACTGAAATAGCCTCCTAATTGATCTCTGTGATTCTGTCCCTCCCCTCTGCAACCAAAGAGCAATTTCTAAAGTATTAGTCTGCTTATATCATTACTCCAAAAGCCCCAGTGGCTCCCTCTTGCTTCTGGGATAAAAAGCCTGACTCCTCTGGTTGGCACCGAGAACCTTTCACAATCTGTCTTCATCCTACCTTTTCAGACTTATTACACATTCCACACAAGGTGTCCACACACACACACACACACACACACACACACACACACTCTCTCTCTCTCTCTCTCTCTCTCTCTCTCTCTCTCCAGCTCAGCCAAACTGACCTACTTGTAGTTCTTCCCATAGAACACTCCATCTCCCATCTCTGCCCTTTGCACAATCTGTCCTCATGCCTGGAATGCCCCGCTTCCTGCTATTTCCACCTCATAAATTCCTAGGTTGCCTCAAACCTCATCTCAAGTGCCATTTCCTACAGGGGGCTTGATCTTATCCCTACCAGGGTACATGCCCAAAGTTACCCTGGATTTACACTGTATTCATTATGCATTCAATATAAGCTTCTTGAAGGGAGGGGATGCTTTGTTTTATTTTTCTTCTTATCCCTCATGTCTAGCATATAGTATGAACTTAATGCTTGTTACCTGATTGAAACTGGTGCTGGGGTGCCTGTGTTTAACACTGTCACCACATCTCCCTCCCATCCATCAGGTCTGATCACTGGGACTTGCAGAATTAATTTTTGAATGAAATTGTAGGACTTGACATTTATCTCTATTATATGATTAATTCCTGGCTCAGGAGCTTCAGATACAGGTAAGTGGCAATATTAGCAACAGTTTGCATTCATGCAGGCCTTTAAGGTTTACCAGATTTTTTTTCCCTGAAATAACTCTGTAAGGGAAGAAGTGAAAATATTATCATTTCCACTTTACGAAGATGAACCTGAAACTCAAAAAAAATTAAATGACTCATCCAGGATCACACAGCTAGAGTTAGATAATAAATACATATCTGGACCTATGGAGCAATGCCAGGGGGCGGGGGGAGAAGAGGGAAGAAACTCTCCTCCACAGTAGGTCTAAATCCTAATACATAAACCCAGATACATGAGGAGGTTGATTCTAAGGTTCTCTAGGTTCCAAATATATTGAGGGGAGGGAAATGTCAAAGGAAGGAGTCTAGGTTTGGTTTGGTTAGTACAGAACACTCTGTTGTTATTTCACCTAAGCCATCAAATCACAGAGATGTGGTGCTGTTCATACTTCGTTTTCAAAGAGGATCAGTGACATCACAGAGTAATAACTTGACTCATGTTTGAATTGGGTTTAAGACCTCACTCTCTTCCAGAGTCATTGAAATCCACTGACAAGCCAAAAGTCAGGATGAAGTGGAGATGACCTTGGCATCTTCTATGTCTGACCAAGCTCTAAGCACTGTACAGTACCTTTGTGCTTTCATGGCTACTGGAACAAATTATGGTCAAGTGCCCATTCTGCTGGGATCATCTTCACATACTTGGGGAAGACATCCCCCTAATGCACTGACTGGTTTGAGACCCATTAGTTACCCTCAACCTTGGTTTAGTCCAACTGTTGAGATGGTTTTAATGGAGTGTGGCTGTTTTCAGGGCTGTTCATCTACCTCTCACCCAAATTTCACCGGTGACTCCAAGACACAGTACTGTGTAGGCATGCTATCATGGTGCCTTAGAGATAGAAGCATCTTTAGAGGTGACCAAATCTATTCCCTACCTGAATCCTGAATTCTGTCCACAACACATGCCCCATACAAGTCATCTAATTTGAGAACTTTCAGTAGTCAAAAATGCACTGCCCACCTAAGGCAATACATTTGCCTTTTGGGCAATTTTACGTGTTAGATCATTTGCTTATATTGAAACTAGATCTATTTCCCTTTGATTTTTACTCATTTATCCTAAGTCAACTCTCGAAAACTAAGAAGAAAAAGCCTAACCTTTCTTCCAGAGGAAGGACTCTTAAAATATTTTGTGACAACTATCATATCCCTATAGTCCTCTCTTTTCTAGGCTAAACGTCTTCAGTTCCTCCAATGAATCCCTGTACAGTCTAGTTTTCAGTCCCTTCATAATTCTAATTACTTTCCCTTGGACTGATTCCAGCCTGACAATATCCTTCCTAAAATGTGCCACCCAGTCATCAAATATTTTATGAAAATGCATGGAAATGCAGATCAGAAGTACACATGTACACACACACACACACACACACACACACACACACACACTTATGCAGCAATATGTATGGAATAGTGATTATCGGTTTCATATACTATCATCTTTTATCTTCTACTTTGTACATAGGAAATGCTCTTTTATGGGTGTTTGGTTACATTAAAACCTTTAAAAAATTAATTTTAAAAAACATGGCCTGCAGAACTGATTTTAGTACTCAAGATGTGCTCTGACTATGGCAAAGATAGTAAGATTATAACCTCTGTCTCTATAAATTATATACTTCAGTTAAGATCCTCTAAGATAACATTCACTTTTTAGGATGCCTCTTCAACATTTGTGAGTACTTATGGAAATAAATCCCACCTCAGGATAAAGATTCCCAGCCCAGGAATTTTTCTCCTAGTCTATTGGGAAGATGGAAAAAGGTCAAAAAGGCAAGAATTTCTAGGATAAAAGCTAATAAAAAGTGGGAAACCCCTGGGGTCCAAGGCTGGGCACAGAGGTGAAATAAGGGAAATTGTCAGGGAGCATTGAGGCAGAAAAACAGAAAGTTGTAGCAATTAGTGGTGCCAACCTGGAGGAAAGGGTCCCTGTGACAGGGTCCTGTCCTTGGGTGTCTTTTGTTTAACATGTTTATCAATGATTGAATGAAGACAGATGGCTTGCTTACCAATTTTGTGGATGACATGAAGCTGAGAATCATAGGTAACACGCTAGATGACAGAATTGTAATACAGAAACATCGTGACAGGCTGGAGTGATGGCCCAATTTAGTAAGATGAAATTTAATAGGAATAAATGTTAAGTCCTGCACTTTGACAATTGATTTTTTAAACTAAGTACAAAATAGGAGAGAGGTGTCTAGACCATAGTTTTTATTAGTCTCCCTCCCTCCCTCCCTACACCCCCCTCTCTCCCTCTCCCTCTCCTTTTCTCTCCCTCTCCCTCTTCCTTCCCTCCCTCCCTCCCATACCTGGGATTTTCTGGTAGATGGTAAATGCCATGTGAGTCCATTGTTGTAAAGTGATAGCCAAAAACCTTAAGTCCTAAAATACAGCTTCTGCTCTTGCTCAAGAAACCCCAATGATTTCCTACTGCCTCCAGAATAAAACACCAATTCCTCTGGGATTTGAGGAACCTTTACAATCTGGCTCTAGCCTCTCTCTAAGCTGATCAGACACATAACATTCTAACCAAACTGGCCTGATTGCTCTTCCCAGTACAAACGTTCCATCATCCCTCCGTGCCTACAATACCTTCCCTCCCAACCTCTGCCTCTTCAAAACCCAAGCTCACCTCAGGAACCAGATAGAGTGTCACCTACTACAAGAGGTATTTCCTGGACTCTTCACACACTCCGAGTGCTTAGGGCTCTGTTCGTATTAATACCTATGTATTCTGTATTTCCTCATTTGTGTATCTACTGTTTTTCCCCCTTCCCCCATAGGAGCAAGAAAGCTTATGGGCAGGGACTGGTTTTATATTTGTATCTTGAGGCTTAGCCCATGGTTTAAACACATAGCAGGCAGAGAGTTCACACAATGGACAGAGAGGCAGGCTTGAAGACAGCAAGACCTAAGTTCAAAACTTTCCCCAGATGTCCCTAGAGACACAGCCCTGAGCAAATCACTTAACCCCTCTGTACTTCAGTCTCCTCATTTGTAGAATGAAGATAGTAATAGTGTCTACTCCATAGGATTGTTGCAAAGACCAAATTAATAAGAATATTAGCTAGCATTTATGTAGTGCCTACTATGTGTCTAGCACTGTGCTCAATACTTGACCATTTTTATCTCATTTGATCCTCCCAACACTCCTGGGAAATGCTATTATTATCCCTCAGATGAGGAAACTGAGACAAATAAAAGTTAAGTGACTTGCCCAGGGTAACATAGCTAGGAGTTGTCTGAGGCTGGATTTGAAATCAAGTCTTCATGACTCTACCCACTGAGTCACCTGACCACAAACTGCTATATGTGTATGTATATGTATAGATATAGATATAGATATAGATATGTATGCACTTATATACACACATACATATATGTGTGCACATACATGTATGTATGTTATCTACCATTAATGCTATTAATGTCATCACTATTAGGCACTTAATAAATACTTCTTGTGTATTGATAAGACCAGAAAGAAAGAATGTAGATCTGGGGGATCAGAGGCTAATGATTCCAATCCTGTCATTTTTCAAATAAGGAAATGGGCCCAAAGACATTAGGAGAATTGCTAGAGGGACATTCACCCAGTAAACTTCCAACCTAGGATTTGAACCCAAATCTTCCCGACTCTCAGTCCAGAGCTCCATATACTATAACACACTACCTCTCAGTCAAATGCTTATTATAAAAGTCCCTAGACAATGCAATAAAGACCAAAATGAAACCAGTGATAGCAGGAATACAGAAGGAAGATGTATCTGAAAGGAGCAAATGAAGGAAATGGCATTTATTTACTAATTACTGTTAGGCCAGGCACTGTACTAATAGTTGTGGATACAAATATAAAAGATAAAACAGTCCCTGGCCTCAAATAGCTTAGGTTTTAAAACAGGTGAGAACATAGCTATGGCAGAATGGCGGCCAGGTGGAAGTTTCAGTCTGTGGAGTAAGGAGGATAGTGAAACATCCATAGGGCAGTCATTTGTTCTTGCCAGAAGCAATGTGATTTATTGATTAGATTAGTATACCCAGAATGGGGGGCGGTGGGGGGGAAAGTGAAGCAGTTTGGCAGATGGTATAGGGGCCTGAGCCAATGGCTAGACTGGATGCTCTATGAGTTCCAAAGTTGAGGGCACTAAGTTTCCCAGTGGCTGAGCAGAAAGGGAAGGGGGCATAGATTCCTGAAGTCTACTGTGTAAAGTGATTGAGTTTGGCTTCATGTACACATAAGATAGCGTAGGAGGAAAAAGACTTGAATCCGCTGCTACTAACTAGTCGCATGGCCTTAAGTTTGCCTCCTAACCACCCCTGTATATCAGTTTGCTCATCTGTAAAAAGTAACTAATAGTAACCAACCTGCCTGGCTCTGAGTGAAAGTGCTTGGAAAACTATCACATGCTCCATAACAAATGTGAGTTATGATTATTTTAAGAGACTCTAATTATTTGGCCTTGTTGTTGATGTAGTTTCATGAGTAGTGGATAGGGAGTGGGAAGCTGTTGGGAGAGGGAGGGAGCTTCATCTGGTAGGCTGGGCTGATCCACACTTACAAAGCCCTCTGCCTCTGGTGCTTTGTTGGGGCCACTGAGCTACATTGTATCTCCCATAGAACATCTCTTTCCCAGTGACACAGTGGACCTGGCAAGTTGATACAACATAACTGTTCATCAGCCCCACAGTGAGTCAGATCTTCTGAGAAATAGGGGGCTGAGGAGTTGTCAATCCCTGTCCTCTGGCTTTCTATCCAATTACAAGGTAACCCGCTACGTACCAGAGCAGGGTAGGGACGGGCTCCCAGGCAGCTCCTCCTGGAGTTATTCACAATCCCTGGCTCACTTTCAGCTTAGGAAAGCAGGCATCTGTTCTGTTTTAGCAACACAGCAACTCAGTTCCCTAATGCCTCTGTACAATTTAAAATAAAAAGGCATACAAAACACCACCCACTCAAAAAACAACAAAATCTGTTAGTGAAAAAGAAATGCCACTCAAGAATCCTTAATTCTGTCTCAGGCATTATTTAATGTGGAAAATCATGGCTATCTGCTAGGAATTTTCTCTTGTCAAAGCCTCAAAATAACAAGCATTTATACAGTGCTTTCAAGGTTTGCAAAGGACTTTAAAAATATTTTCATGCTATCCTTCCAATAACCCCGGGAGGTGAGTCCTATTATTATCATCATTCCCATTTTACAGATGAGAATACTCATCTTGGGTAAGTGACTTGTCAAAGGTCCCAGAGTTAGGCATCAAAAACGTCTCCGTTACAAAAACATCCAAGTCTTCCTCCCAGAGAGGGTGGTGAGAATGCCTCTCATTATCTATTTCACAAATAAATTCTCTGGGAGACAGTTTCTTTAAGAGATCAGATCAAGGTGGCACGAAATCAGGGTTCAAATTTACTCTCCATCAACTCAGTCATTTATTGGTTGTTCGTTATTTGTCCCAAACTGTTCTATAAAATATAACCCTCCAGAAGTTTACAGTCCAGTCAGGGATACAAGACATATGAAAGACCATAAATGACTGACTGTCAGATGAGTAGTTGAGGAAACAAATGTAACAGAGATCAGCAGAGGGAGAAGTCAGTTGTGGTTGGAATGGGCAGAGAAGTCTTCCTGACAAGTGGAGTATGAGAAGAGTCTTAAAGAATAGGGAGGCCTGGGCAAGCCAATCCAATAAACATTATTTTCTCCCTATTAGAGCTCCCTAGGTCCAAGGAATAGATTGTTTCATGGATGCCACCTGATCACTGATCCATCTGGCAATTAATGCCCCACCAACTATGGAAATCCATGCAAATAAGGTGGTTTGCCAAATTAGACATATCTCCTCTACATTTTAACAACAAAGACCTCCTTCCTGAATGCCTCATTTAACCAAACTAATCCTGGGTTCTCTTCAGAAAGGACAATGGAAAACAGATGGTCAGTGGCAGGGACAGGCTGAAGGCAGGAATAATGCAAGTGTGAAGCAAAGGAAGTGGAAATTAAAGGGGAAAAGAGGGCTATTGGGAAGGAAGAAACTTCCCATTTCTTCCCCAAATTCCAGTATCTTATCTCCAACTGCTTATCGGATTGCCAATGGCAACCCAAATTAACTAATTGTTAATTTATGAGGATGGCTCCTCCAGTCTCCCAATCACTCAAGGCTCAAAACCTTTAACTTGAACTCACTGTGAGGCTGATGAACAGTTATGTTGTATCAACTTGTCATCTTTCACTCTTCCCTCTTCTTCTCCACTCCCCTCCAACTCTTATCCAGTTGTTAATTTCTATCCCTTCTATCTCTCTAACACTTCTCATCTACCACCTTCCCTTCCATTCACCTGAATCCAGGCTTTCATCATCTCTTACCCTGACTAATGCAACAATCTCCAACCTGGTCTTCCCAGCACTATTCAGCAAACACTGCTGCAGATTCTTTTTCCTAAGGCAAAGCTCTAATCATATCACTCTACTGCTTAAAAACTTTTAATGGCTCCTCACAGCCTACAGATCACTGCCCAAACTCTTCAATGTAGCTTTCAAGGTCCACCTCAAATGGCAATCTTTCTAATCTTATTTCAGAATAAAGCAAACTGAATTACTACTCCTCAAACATACCTAAGGCTTTCTTTCCAACTTCCCTGCCTTTCACATAGGTCATTTACTTGGAACACTATCTTCCTGATTCTCTCTTTGTCACAAACTCCACACTTCATCCCTCAAGTACAGATGCAGACTTCTTGATGAAACCTTCTTCGATGCCCTCAATAGGAAGAGATATCATATCTCCCTCCTCTGGATCCCAAAAACATTTTGTTTATTCCCCTCTTCAAACTAATGCCAACATTCTCATGCTCTATGGCTCTAGGTCCTTACTGCCCTGTCTCCCACATGGATAATATTCTGCTCGGTGAAGACAGGGACTGAATCTTTCCCATTTTTGTATCACTGCAACACTAGAAACACAATGCTTTATAATGAATATTCAATGCATTGAAAATTAAAGAATATGAGAAATCCACATTACACAGATGTTGATAATGACAATAGACAGAGTAGGAGAGGATTTAGGAAACTATATAGTATTTACATGGATACACCCCCAAAAGTGCCACACAGAATTCATGTTAACATGAAAAATTTCCTAGTGATGACATAGTTATGAATCCTGCAGCAGTGGAGTCTCACCAAGTATTGATGTTGCAAGTGAGTCAAAACAGAAGATAAGAAAAATGCTATAAGGAATGAATGAAGGTTTGAGCATGAGAAGTGGCACAAATAATATTAAAGGAAAAGTTTGAATGGGAAAACAGATGGATTTGTCATATAACAAAAACGGGATAATCAATAAGACAATCCAAGTTGTATACTGATATTCCCAAAAACACTTTTAAAATGAGAAGAAGGGGAGGCTAGGTGGCACAGTAAGAGCACCGGCCTCAGAGTTGGGATGACCCAAGATCAAAACCGGCCTCAGAAAATGAGCACCCACACATAAATGATGACTGGCCGTGTAACCTTGAGCAAGTTACTTAACCCCAATTGCTTTTTAAAAAAAATGAGAAGAGAACCTTTAGCAAGTGAAAAGACCCTGAATGGTAGATTCATTTAAAAAAAAAAAAAAGGACCAGATGTTTTTCAAAGGCACTAATGGGTTGCAATCTGCACTGGTACAGGGACTACAAACACTGATAAAATTCTGTAGGTGCCAAAGTACAAAATTCTAAGCTACAAGAATGAGATTGCTTATATGGAATAAAGTAACAATTACAACAACAACAACAATAGTTAGTGTTTACATAGTATTTTAGGTTTAGCAAAATGCTTTACAAATATTATCTCATTTGATCCTCACAATAGCCCTGAGAAGTAGGAACTATTATTATCTTCCTTTTAGAGATGAGGAAACTGAGGCTAAGATAGGTTAAATGACTTTCCCAGGATCATAAAGCTAGTGTCTGGAGTTGAATTTGAACTCAGGTCCTCCTGACTCCAGATCCAGTGCTCTATATGCAATACCTACTAACTGCCTATAGAGTGGACACAAGAGTAAAAGGACTCAAATGTGCCTAGTCTGGCAGACTGAAAGACTGGTGGTGATACCACTGAAGGGGACATACTGGGGAAGGGGAGCCATTTGGGGAACAAGGAAGCCACAGTTAGTTTGCTTTGGGGTTTGTTGAGTTCAAGGTGACAGGGAAATATAGAAAGGGTTCATGCCCTGTAGACAGGTGGAAATGAGGTTCTGATGAAAAGTCAGGACTGAAAGATGCTTGACTTGGGAGTAACTTATTAAAACTCCAAGATGAGCTCATCCAGGGAATTAAGAACTCCCCCGAGTACCAGGTGAGCACATCTCAGTATTCAATCAGATCTTCACACATAGTTTATCCTCCTTCTATAAGCCAGGAGTCATTTTCTGACACCTGGAGTGAGACTTTCGCTACAATGACATTTTCTGTACATTTCAAAATTCTCAACAAACATTTCCTTTTGTTGGCATGGAAAGATGAAAATTAACTGTATCATTTGGGTGTTTATTTCACATAACCTTGGGAAAGGAGCTTGTATCCATATAACTTAATATGGAACAGCATCTATGAAAGTACCATGCAGATCAATGTTCCACTAACTTTTGCTACTTCCCCTCAATTAGTTAATAAACATTTATTAAGCACCTACCATGTCCCAGGCACTTTTCCTAGAGACACAAAAAGAGGCAAAAGGCAACCCTTGCGCTCAAGGATCTCACAATCAAATGGGGAAAACAACAAGCAAACAAATATGTACAAGCAAGCTATAGACAGAATAAATAGGAAATTATCAACAGGAGGAAGGCATTAGAAGTAAAAAGGTTTTCTGTAGAAAAAGGGATTTTAGTTGGGCCTTAAACGGAATCCAGGGAAGGCAGTAGGCAGAGATGAGGAGAGAAAGCATTCTAGACACAGGGGACAGAAAGAGAAGATGCCCAGGGCTGAGAGTTGGAGTGTCATATTCATGGAACAGCAAAGAGGACTGAAGAGTATATGGTGGGAGTAGGGTATAAGAAGACTAGAAAAGTGGGGGAAAGAGGCAGCTAGATTAAGAAGGGCACCCAACACCTAACAGAGGATTTTGTATTTGGTCCCTCCTTGTTGTGTCCTCTCCAGGTTATGTCTCCATTTCTCAGCTGTCTTCTCTCCCTAGAACCTCTTTCTGCCAAGGTGGTCCCCTTCTCTCATTGAGTTCCTCCCAGAGCCTCCACTGAAGCCAGGTTTCATTCTCCCCTCCTAGATCTACTTCTAACTCTCTAGAGCAGGGATGGGGAACCTGCAGCCTTGAGGCCACACATGGCCCTCCAGGTCCTCAAGTGCAGCCCTTTGCCTAAATTTAAACTTCAAAGAACAAATCCCCTTAATAAAAGGATTTGTTCTATAAAACTTGGACTCAGTCAAAAGGCTACACCCAAGGACCTTGAAGCTGCAGATTCCCCACCCCTGCTCTACACTTTGCCACCATTCCTCCTGGGTAGGTCTCCTCCTGTCCCCTTTCAGCCCCTTTTTAAGTGTTGTTCCCCCCATTAGAATGTAAGCTCCTTGAGGGAAGGGATCACATTTCTTTTGGTTTGTATTTGAATCCTCAACGATTAGCACAATGCCTGGTATACAGTAAATATCTAATAAATATGTGTTGCTTTTCTGCCTAATATTTTTTTTTTGTTGCTTTTTTGGAGGACAATTAGGGTTAAGTGACTTGCCCAAGGTCACGTGGCTAGTTTTTGTGTTAAGTGTCTGAGGTCGCATTTGAACTCAGGTCCTCCTGACTCCACTGCGCCACCTAGCTGCCCCTCTTCTGCCTAATATTACAGGAGAGGTACAGGAAAAAAGATTAGAGGTAGGGAAAATTCTGACTATAAATATTTTTTATTACTGGCAAAATATGGCTTGTAAATACATTCCTGGCATCCCTTCCTCAAAATATGCCTATTATTTTTGATGTATTGTCACCACCACACAAAAAACTCAATTATTTAAGTATTTACTTAGGCCTTAGGATTTTCTCATTCTATAGGGAGAAAATACATAGAACACATACATAGAACCCTTGACAGCTAAAGAGTTTTCAGTCTAAGGTTTAGTTCCATTCATCATCAATCAAAGTCATGTACAACCAGAACACTTACAGTTTCATCTTCAAGTTTAAGAAGGAGAATCTTCTCACCCTCCTTGTAATCCTTCACTATCTCTGCTGATTGCCATACTTCATCAGCATCAGGGATCCAAACCCTTGTGAACTGGAAGATAAGATCATAAGTAGGTCAGATTCAAAGTGTTTCCTTGGATATTCTTTTTTTTTTAACCAAATTTTATTTTTTTCAACTAGAAAAAAATCTTCCTTCTCTCCCTCCCATCTTCTCCCACATTGAAAAAGAAAAACAAAATCCCTGATACAAACATGTATACTCAAGCAAAACAAATGACCACATCTGACATGTTCAAAAGAAAATGTCTCAGTGTGCACCACGCCCATCACCTACCCACGTGGGTATCATGTTTCTTCACGAGTCCTCTGAAATCATAATTGTCTTTGTGCTCATGAGAGTTCCTAAGCTCTTCAAAGTTGTTTGTCTTTACAATACTGTTGTTATAAATTATTATTCTAGTTCTACTCACTTTACATTGCAGCATTTCCTAAAAAATCTTTCAAAGTTTCTCTGAAATTGTCTCCTTTATCATTTCTTATGCCACCATAGTATCCCATCACATTCATATACCAAACTTACTCAGCCATTCCTCAACTGATGGGCACACCCTCAGTACCCAGTTATTTGCAATCACAAAAAGAGTTGCTATGAATGCATTATTTTTGGATACAGGGGCCTCAAAAATCCTGAGAAAAGAAAAAAAAATTAAGGTAAAATGGTTCTCAATGGATTTTCCTTATTGTAAGACGGAGTGTATCAAGATGCCATGGTTACAAGGAAATAACTCACAACAGAGACTGACTTAAAATGCTAGTTGAGAGTATTGAGGGGGTCTGTAGTCTTCCTCCCTTTAAGAAAAAACCCAAATATCAAAAAAGAAGTGAAATAACCTTTAAGAAATAACAAAAGAAATTAAAATTCAACCCAAATAAAAAATAGCAAAGGAAAGAGTATGAATACAAATAAAAATATTACGCAGCAATAAAATCTACTAAAGCACTAAAGGTAACAGAGACAAAAGAAGCCATACAAGGTATCTATCCCCAGATATGTCCTCAAATGGGGAGATGGGACACTCCCAGAAATTAGGAAAGAACTGCTAAACCTAGGAGAAGCATAAAACTCAATTTTTGAAAAAAAACTTCAAGTAAAAAAAAAAATCCCATGAAGAAAGATTTAAATAGTCAGAAAAAAGGATCAGAATTAATAGTGAAGAAAATGAACAAGAATACAATGGAATAAATATCCTTTCCTAAGACTATAAACTAGATTTAGTATAGAAACAGAAGTCCACACAATGTAGAGCATCTTGCTATTTCTACATGAGCAAAGATTATAACAAAATTATTCAAAATATGGGAAAATCTGTGGATCCAACTAACAAAGCTGGAATATCATGATCTAAATTACTGACAACCTAGAGAATATGTAAAAACAAAAGTTTTGGAATCTATATTTTATTCATTGATCAAAGATCCCACAGAACTCTTATAAGAACCCAAGATGTCACATGCTGAAACACATCATTGTTAAATTCCAGTACTATGCAGATAAGCAAAAATTATTATTACAAATTGTAACCATAATAATAATATTGCCAGAAGTAGGAAGAGTTTATTTGGCATTAAACCATAGTATAACAAAAACTAAACTTTTGAGAGGCAAAGTTTGAAGAGTTTACAAAAGAATAAACCCATTTTTAAAACCTTTCAACAACAAGTTACCCCATCACGTGGAATACACTAAAGTAACATGGGGAAAAATATACGTGTGTGTGCACGTGTGTATGTCCTTCATTCTTGAAAAGGACTATGAAATCAGGAAGTTGACGTCAAAACTTGCAAGTGAACTGGATTTAAATGAGAGAGGGCTCTACAGAAAGTCACCAGCCTCACTTTCTCCTCCAGAGCCATCTGGGTCCAGTGGGGAGATAAAGATCAGGACTACTGGTTCATGGTCGAAGAGCTATTAGTTGTTAGAAACAGAGTTTTAATCCAGGTCCTTTCTTCATTACACCAGGCTACCTTTAATGTATTACAGTAACAAAATGAATCAAAAGTTTGGAAAGTGACTTATCCAAGTAAACAATATGTTTATTCAAAGACAACTTCTAATTTTGATTAAAAAAACAAGGAAGAAATGAAGACAACAGGCAATATCTGCTGCTAATGATTAGAATGAGCAAATATATAAAAAATGGCACTATTTCCCAAATTAAATTATAGCCTTAATGCAATAACGTAATTATCGCCATGATTCCAAACAGTCAATGATGAAGCATCCCATGCATATCCAGACAGAAAGCTGATGGCCTCAAAATGCAGAAAAAGACATACATTTTTGAGACACAGTCAACATGAGAATTAGCTTTGCTTGACAGCATGCGTGTTATGATTTTGTTTTTATTTCTTTTTTTATTCATAGGGAAGAAGTTCAGGTAGAGGTAGGGGTAGAGCAGCCAAAATGAAAAGGTATGAACAAAATGTCATTTAAGCATAATTTTTTTAAATTCAAAGAAGAGAACAGAAGGCTAGAAATTATCACAGACAAACAGGATGGATCCAAAATTATATTGAATTATATATTAAAAAATAAAAGCAAACAGTACATAATAGAGGCACAAAGCTCCAAGCAAAAATAATTTTAAAGGGTTACATATACTCACACTTTAAAATAAAGGGAAATGAAATCACTATACAATAATAATTGCTGGGATAGCTATATGTCGCCACAAGAAACTAACCATATTGGCGATGTAAAAATTTTTATATAATTTTGTTTTAAACCTAGACAAAAAGGATGATATGTTTGCCTTGACTGTGAAGGGGGAAATTTTTATTTTTAATGAGGAAATGCACTTTCTTCTTTCCTTAGAGAGATTGGGACAGTTGTTGTAATCTGGTTTTGTTGTTTATTTGTTTTGAAATAAATGAAGATTCACTGAGGTTTGGGAGAGTGGGAATGGAATATGGTAAGGTATGTTCAGAAATGATGATATAAGAACAGAATTTAGGAAGAAAACTCTTTTTATATTATAAAATCAGTTTGTGATTTTAATGTATTGCTCTGGGAGCATGTCAAGGACCTTGCCACAGAAGTAACACAAAGTAGAAGAGGCAGCTCAGTCTTCCCAGAGACCCAGGAGTCTCTGCTGGTGTGTTCTCCACCACATTCAGGTAGTGAACTTGCATTCTTGCACAAGTCACAAGAAAGTAATTAGTGGAACAAACACTTAAAATGTGTTTTTAAATGTTTCTAATTGGTTAATGGCAACCCTGCCAAAATCAGCTCTGTAGCTAGTAAAATAACAGCCAGGAAATTATCCAAGTCGAAATCTAAATGTCACTGAATATCTCATAAAGATGATGCATTTGTGTGTTCTGTAAATACTAACATCCACAAAAAAAAAAAATCCCACTTAATCTCTCAAGCATCATCCTGGTTTGTAGCTACAACTTCATTAACTGCCCCACTTTTGCCAGTGAAGAATTTAGCCTTGGGTTAAGTGGTCATGCAGGTAAGCAACATCATTACCTAGCCTAATTTCCATCTAAGCTAACACATTAAAAATAGCACTTCTCATCTGTACTTTTTAGTCCTTTAAGCAAGTTCTCCAGAAAGGCTGATGAGGTCAATGTTATATAGATCTACTACCTTTCCACCAGTGGGGGTGGGGAAGAGAAAGAGAAGGAAAAGGAGAGGGGCAGGAGGAGAGGGAAAGGGAGAGAGAAAAGGAGAAGGGGAGGGGGAGAGGGAGACAAGGAGAGAGAAAGGGAGACAGGGAGAGGGGGACAGGGAAAGGGAGAGGGAGAGGGATTGTGCATTCCATACTGCAAATGCCTTTTGGAAACTACAGGTTTCTAAAATGAACACTCTATTCAGATACCAATATTAGTCACAATGCAGTCCACTTTGAATATTCATCTCTATGAAAGTTAGAATCTATAAATTTGAATTCTTGACATTCCATCCCACTGATGAAGAGGAAATACTATTTGTTCTTGGCGATGGGATGGAGGCACCTCAGGATATCTCCATAACCACCTCCCTGCTTCCAAGTGAGCTCTCCCTAAATTCTGACAGCAGAGATATCAAGGCCCTGCTCACTATGAAATCTCCAGAGGAGACTTGACAGACTCTTCTCCTAAGCAGTGTTTAACAACCTTTGCTGTCAGCTAGTTCCTCTTCACATCCTACCTGTCATCTTTTGCTGTCACTGACACCCACCAGTCGACTCCACTGACCTTTCATTAAGGTGCTGCCTACAAAACTTTAATTGTACTGCTCATCTCTGGTCTCTCGAAAGTGATCCACATCATTCCTAATGCTGAGTTCTGAATTACATAACCAGGGAGCTCCCATCACCAGATAAGGCATAGCACCCATTACCCCAATATGATACAGGACCTGCATTCAATCCCACAGTAGATGAGAAAAAATGCAGAAAAGTAAATGGATAAGACTTGTCCTTTTCCCCCTTCAAAGGACCTGAGTTTGGGTGATACTGAACTGTGATTATCAAGATTCCAGAGAGGCAGTCCGGGCTGTAAGTTGGGCCCAGGGTTCCAATCCTAACTTGGGATGGATAACTTTTGAGCAAATCACTTAAGACATAAGAGACACGCCATAAGAATCTTGAGTTATGTTTTGTGTTGCTATTTAAGTTTTCTTGCATTATTAATTGTTTTTATTATTAATTGTTAATTAATTATTAATTAATTGTTCTTATATAGTTCTCTTGTGTCTTCAACTAGGACAGGAGTGTGCCACTTCCTAGTAAATCTAACAGAATAAGCACAGTGCCTTGTACCAAAAAAGTACTACCCAAATATTTACTGGTTAATCACTCTGGGTTTTTTCACTCCTCATCTGTAATATGGTAATTGTAATGTATGTTCCTATTAACCTCCTTGGGATGTTATGAAGATAAGAGAAAGACAAGATGTGTCTTTGAGAATAAAAATGCCATATAAATGCTAGACATTTTTAGCTTATTTTAATTAAGATACTTCTGGAGTCTATTTTTTTAATGAAGTCAAGTAACATTTCAATGCTAAGCTAAGCTTTGAATATCACTTGATAACCCTATTACTTAATTCATTCCTGGCTTACTGTACCAACAATGTTGAGTCAAGCTATACTTATTCCAATGAATGAGGTAGGGAGTAGGGGGAAGCCAACAACCTTATTTACCTAATAAATTTGCCTCTATAATGTGATTTAATAAAGCAAAAACTATAGGAAATGTGGGAGTTCTTTAGTCTGTATTATGAATACAACAAACTAACCCACCTATCTCTAAGTTTTAAAAAATCCTCCCCCTTCCCATCCACCAAAGAAATCACATAGCGGGGGCGGCTAGGTGGTGCAGTGAGTAGAGTGTTAGCCCTGGAATCAGAAGGACCTGAGTTCGGATCCAGCCTCAGACACTTAACGCACACAAACAAAAACCTAGTCGTGTGACCTTGGGCAAGTTACTTAACCCCAATTGCTCTCCAAAAAGAAAAAAAAAAAGAAAGAAATCACATAGCAAGGCATGAAAGTAATGAAAGTATAATTCTGTTGTCCTCTCTCAAGGAGCTTATATTCTACTAGTAGGGAAAATACAGCATATATACATATAAGTAAATGCAAGGCTATCTGTGGAGGGAGACACACTCACAACTGAAGTATCAAGGAAGACATCATGGAGGAGATGGTATCTGAGATGGGTTGAGGGGCAAGAGTGCTCCAATGAAATTCTACTCGTCCTATCTTTCAAACTCCATGGACCCTCATCTACATATAGTTGGTGGTAGTAGTGGTGGTAGTGGTGGTGGTGGCAGCTGTAAGGATGTTGTTGATGATAATGATAATTTCTCCTTTGCCATATTTACTAGCTATAAAAGAAACATTCCTTGCACTCTGGGACAATTATAAGACATGAAGAATTGGTCAAACAAAATAAAAGTCAAATAAGAGAGGTAAAAGAAAATTTGGGGGTGGGAAACGAGAGTTATACAAGAGAGAGTCAACAGCTTGGAAAAGGAAAGACAAAAATTTACTAAAGAAAATAGCTCCTTGGGGCGGCTAGGTGGCGCAGTGAGTAGAGCTCTCGCCCTGGAGTCAGAAGGACCTGAGTTTGGATCCGACCTCAGACACCTAACACACACAAACAAAAACCTAGCCGTGTGACCTTGGGCAAGTTACTTAACCCCAATAGCCCTCCAAAAAGCAAAAAAGAAGAAGAAAGAAGAAGGAAGAAGAAGGAAGAAGAAGGAAGAAGGAAGAAGGAAGAAGGAAGAAGGAAGAAGAAGAAGAAGAAGAAGAAGAAGAAGAAGAAGAAGAAGAAGAAGAAGAAGAAGAAGAAGAAGAAGAAGAAGAAAATAGCTCCTTAAAAATACAATTGACCAAATTGGGGGAGGGGATTCACTAAAGAAAACAACTCCTTCAAAAGTAGAATTGGCTAAACTGGAAAAGGAGGTGCAAAAACTAACTGGAGAAAATAATTCCTTAAAAATTAAAATTGGGCAAGCAGCAGCTAATAAGGCCCCAAGAATCAGTCAAAAAAAATAAATAAATAAAAAGGACAAAAAGATAGAAAAAAATGTAAACTGCATCAGTGGAAGAACAACTGACCTGGAAAATAGATCCATGAGAGATAAGTTAAGAATTATTGGACTACCTAAAAGCCATGATCAAAAAAATAATTTATGAAATGCAAAATGCATAATTTTTGTTACATTAAATGAGAAAGGTTTTGCACAACAAAACCAATGCAACCAAGATTAGAAAAAAAGCAGAAACAGGAACAATTTTTATAGCCAGTATTTCTGATAATGGCCTCATTTCTCAAATGTAAGAGAACTGAGTCAAATTTATAAGAATACAAGTCATTCCCTAATTGATAAATAACCAAAAGTTGTGAATAGGCAGTTTTTAGATTAAAAAAATTAAAGTTATCTATAGTCATAAGAAAAAATGCTCTAAATCACTACTGACTACCGAAATTCAAATTAAAACAACTCTGAGGTACCATCTCATACCTATCAGATTGACTAATAAAACAGAAAAGGAAAATGACAAATGTTGGAAAAGATGTGGGAAAATCGAGATACTAATGCATTGTTGGTGGAGATGTGACCTGATCCAACCATTCTGGAGAGCAATTTGGAACTATGCCTAAAGAGCTATAAAAGGCTACATACCCTTTGATCCAGCAATACCACTACTAGGCCTATATCCCAAAAAGATCATTAAAAAGGGAAAAGGATCCACAAGTACAAAAATATTTACAGCAGCTTTTTTTGTAGTGGCAAAGAACTGGAAATCAGTTGAGGAATGGTTGAATAAGATGTGGTATATGAATGTAATGGAATACTATTGTGCTATAAGATTCATGAGTAGGTAGATTTCAGAAAAACCTGGAAAGACTTATATGAACTGATGCTGAGTAAAGTGAGCAGAAACAAGAGAACATTATACACAGTAAGAGTAATACTGTAGGATGATCAACTATGATTGACTTAGCTCCTCCCAGCAATACAATGATCCAAGACAATTTCAAAAGACTCATGATAGACAATGTTATCCACATCCAGAGAGAAAGAACTATGGCATCTGAATGCAGACCAAAACATACAATTTTTCATTTGGTTTTGCTTTTTTTGTGATTCTTCCCTTTTGTTCAGTTTCTGCTTTAACAACATGACTAATGTGGAAATATATTTAACGTGATTATATGTGTATAACCTGTATCAGATCATTTGCTGTATTGGGGAGGAAAGAGGGAGAAAATTTGGAACTCAACATCTTAAAAAAATGAATGTTGAAAGCTAAAAGAAAAAAGTAATTGGGAAATATTTACAAAATAAATAAAATTATAGTACAAAAGAATAAAAAGAAAATAAACAAAACAAAACAAAAAAGTAAAGAACACCATGTGGACAACTAGAAAAAAAATTGCTCTAACCAAAACTGTACCAAAAAAAAGATTATTATACAGATGTAAACACTCTATCCCCACTATAAGGGGAAAAGATAGCTCTAATGCAGATATTTTATAGCATTTACAGCTAATAGATTATCTAATACAACTCCTCCATTTTACATTTGAAGAAAATGAGACCCGTGATGCACAGGTAGGAAGTAGCAATGCTGAGACAGAAACTAAATACTCTGGTATCTACAAAAGGCTTTTTGAGAATATAAACATTGCCCAAATATCTGAACTGTAATGCAGACCCGTAGTTACCATCACCTGTCTTGGAGTGGGGCAAGGAGAATAAAAAATTCTTTGGTCACTAAGCCATTTTTTTTTTGTTAAAATAAATCACCACTTACAGTGGTTGTTTTCTAAATGGTTCAGGATCTGGCATGCTAGAGGAGACATGGAAAGGGGTTATCTAACAGTACCTCACCAGCAAATGAAATCACAAAGTCAGAGGGCAGGAATGATGGAGTCCATGCTATACATACAGAAATTCTCAGAGAATTCCAGGTTCTTCAGAGTATTGAACATCCATTCAATTCAACAAAAATTGATTAAACATCTGCTGTGTGGATGGGCAATGAGAATATAAAGACAAAAAAAAAAATCAAATAGCCTCCACCTTCAAAAAGTTTACATTCTACTGTGGGAAACAAAATGTGGCACTTGAACTCAGCTTTGAAAAAACAAAAACTAAGGATTCTCTGAGGAAGAAGTAGAGATTCAGAATTTGAGTGTTGGAAGGGATGTCAACAGTCATTGCAAACTATACACAAAAGGTGGTAGTGGTGGTGGTGAAGTTGTTTTAATTGTGCCCAACTCTTTGTGACCCCATTTGGGGTTTCCTTAATGTGGGGAGCCAAAGAGACATGATCCAGGACTCAGATAATTACCCAATGAGAGTGGACCCAAATATCAAAGACTTCTTTGGGATGTGACTTTTCATCAAGTTAGCTTCTAAGTTCTTTTGATATGGGTTACACTTAAAAGGATGTTGAGTTCTGAAACCAATAGGCTCTGCCCCAAGACTTTAGTTGTTCAAAACCAAAATATTTGAATTCTTAGGCAGTCAGTTCCTATGCAGATGTACTTGATTTGGCTTTGGTCTGGGGCCTTGAAGCCAGCTCTCAAGAACATCCTTTGTGATGTAACTGCATATGAAAGGAGTTAACTGGCTCTTCCTAAGACCCTCTGGCACCTAGAGAAGGAATCCTTATCAAATTATCTGTTCTTTGCTACTTCTAGGATTCAACAGACTAGGTAATGATCAGAAAACTTGAGTCCCCCTACCTTTGTCTCATTGTTCTATAAAAACCTTGTCCTAAGAATCAATAAATGGAGTTCATTGTTCTTCCTGGAACTACCCATATTGCCTGGTCATTTCTTATTCACATCTCTGAATCATGATAAATGCTGGACACTGAGCAGCCCATGGCACCTTGACAAAGAAAGATACTGGATACTGGATACTGGTTTGCCATCTCCTTCTCCAGCTCACTTTACAGATTTGGAAACTGAGGCAAATGAGGTGGAAGTGACTTGCCCAGGATCACACTATCCTACACAGCTTATACTGCTAGTAAGTGTCTGAGACCAGATTTGAACTCAGGAGAGGAGGCTTCCTATTCCAGGTGTTGCACTCTATGCACTATGGCGCCACCTAGTGTCTGGATTTCCCACTATAACATGCCTAAAAAGTGCTTATTGAGATTCTTTTTGAAAACCAAGGTGGGGAGGTGGGGAACACCACTACCTCTCCAGGTGTCCATTCCAATTTTGTGCAGCTCTAATTGTTAGGAAATTTACGTCACTAAGCAGCCTATATTGGCCTCTTGTCAGCTTGCATCCTTTATTCCCCATTCTTCGAGTACTAGAAGGTGGCTATCACATCCCCCCAAATCTTCTCTTCCCCATGCTAAACATGCCCAGCTTCTTCAACTGATCTTAACAATACAAAGTCAATGTCCTTCACCTTGAAAGGAAGAAAAAGGTGGAAAGAAGGCACGAGGGGCAGCCTGCGTAAAGGTACAACAATAGGAAATAGAACATTAAAGTTGCATGAAAGAAAGCAGTCCAAGTTTGCCTGCAACACAGAATACACAAAGGAGAATGATGTCCAACAAGCCTAGAAAAGTAGGTTGAAGCCAGACTGTGAAGGGTTTTCAAAATGAAACAGAGATGTATTTTATCTGAGGAGTAATAGGGAGCCATGGGAACTTCTTGAGTAAGGGGACAAAGGAGTCACACCTGTGCTTTAGGAATATCATTTTGGTAGCTGCATGAGAAATGGAATGGGGGGGGTCAGATGACCAATTTGGGAAGCATATTGCAATAGTCCAGGAAGGGGGTGATGAAAGCCTGAAGAACAGAGATGGCTGTTTGCCAATATATGACCCAGAACCTCATTGACTCAGATGTTAACCTCTTTCCCCCCTTATCACTCTAGAGCAGATTCAACTCCCATGTTTCCCCAACAAATACCACTAGCCTGCTTTCAGAATCTGTAAAGACCTAATCCCCTTCACCTTCTAGTTTTATTAGTCATTTAATTTATACTCCTGTGGAACAGGGGTCAGTGGCCTTTCCAAACTGACAGGCCAAGTCAGTATTTATTCACTCTAATTGAAGTTTTCCCAGCTAGGAATAGTCTCTCTTCCTGAAAAGCACCATGCACTGGGAACCTCCATGTCAACCTGGCGCCAAGGGGACTGAAGCAGAAACAAGTTTGGAGAAAAGCTCACGTTTCTTCAGTGAAGGCAATGACCCTTGGAAAAAGTGGATAGAAGCTTCTGTGGATAGAAACTTTTTTTAACCTTTTAAAAGTGAATTTTGTTGGTATATTTTCTTTTTACATCATTTATATTTCCCAGCATATCTTTCTCCTCACTGTATTCCAAAGGAAAAGGGGGAAAAGTAATCAACATACCCCAAAAGCATAAATTCATATGTAGTATTCCACACTCATGATTCCCACCAACCCCACTCCCAAAGATAGAAAAGAGATATATTCTCAAAGCTCTTTTTTGCAGTCCAATTTGGTCATTTCAGTTTTGTAGCATCCAGTTTCTATAGTTTCATGGGCAAGAGCTTTCTAAGAAACTGTGGATTCAGGGGGGATAAGCTGTGAGAAGCAGGAACAACTGAGAGGGCTGAATCCTTGGGTAAGATATTCCAAAAAGGGAGAGCAAACCCTTCCCCTCCTCCTCCTCCTCACTGCAGCCCAACCCCCACCTCAGGACTGTAACTGTGGGGACAGCTCCTACAAAGAATGAGGCAACAGAGAATGTGGCTGCAGTTCATTTCTGCTTAATTAATTGTATTAGCACTGTGAATGCTACTCAAGACCAGCTCCAAGGTCACTTTGACATGTGGGCCACCCAGAGCACTCCCATCGTGCCTTCACCTTGGGAAAACAATCCAACATTGAATAGTAGGAAAGAGAATTGTAGAGAATGTCTACAGAAAGGTCACCCCAGCACTCTGATGCTAAAGAAGAGAAGACAGAGACAAAGAAAAAGAAAAATGATCCATTTTGCAATAACCAAAATGACAGCTATACAATACACTCCTATATAATAATAGTTGGCATTTATAGAGAATTTTAAGGTTTGCACAGTGCTTTACAAATACTAGCCCATTTTACCACAACAACCCTGGAAGGTGAGTGCTATTATTATCTCCACTTTATAGATAAGGAAAACTGAGGGTGAGGGAGATTAAGTAAATCACTCAGGGTCACACAGCTCAGGCTGTACTTGAATTCAGGTCATCCTGACTCCAAGACCAGCATTGTGCCACCTAGTTTCTCTACAGGTTAACCTATAAATATTATAGCCATGTATCAATTATGATATATATTTCATTATATATATTATTATATTAATATACTATAATCTATAGATATAGATAACTGCATATTAATCTTTCTATAGATATATTATATATATTATACATAGTTATACACACATACACACAATGCCAAATTTTATTTTATTATTTATTAGTCATCTAAAATCTGTTGTCATCCCTGATTACAGAGAGGCTGTTATAATTTAGTCCAAAGACAGAAGGGAGAAAATGTGCAAAATTTAGACATCAGGGTCCATGGTTAGTTGGGCATTTTGATTACTCACTGTCTGATTTAGAGATGATAATCTTAGATCTGAGAGGAAAAAAAGGTGGTGATGAGTTAAGATACTGTAGGGTATGACACATGTAGGGGCATAGAGTGTATATGTGTGTGTATGTATATACATACGCATATATACTATATACAGCGCTTTGTAATATACTGTATAAGTGTGAGTTATTATTCTTTTCATACTATTCATCAAAAACTGAAATGATTCTCCTGACTACTTCCCCAAGCTATCTTGCTTTGCTAATTACACCATTTCTCTTATAGAACCACCAGCTTCTCAGCTTATACCTTGGAGTTACATTTCTTTTATCCTGTATATATTCACTACATCACAAAAGCCTGTTGTCTTCTTTCTTTATGTTAGTCCCTTCCCTTTTGTGCCCAGTGCCACCACTGTCCAGGTCCTCATCACCCCACACATGAATGTTCTAGTCATTCCTCCATCTCTAATTTCTCCTCACTCTAATTCATACTCAATGCTGTAACTGTCTTCTGAAAATGTTTTTGTTTTATTTTTAATCATGTTTCTCTTCTGCTCTACCTCAGGATAGTTCTTAAACTGAGATCCATGAACCTTTAAAAATATTTTTATAACTGTATTTTGATAGAATTTATTTTTTGTGTATTTTTACCTTGCGTATTTAAAAACATTATTCTGAGAAGGGCTCCACAGGCTTCACCAACCTACCCAAGTGGTCCAAGACACAGAAAAGATTAAGAATCATGGTTCTGTTGTCTACCACAGTAAATCCAAAGTTCTGGTCTTGGTTTTCAAGGCCATATTTACTCCCCATCTGATTCACCCAACCTTATCTGCCACTCACTAATCTAAACACAAACCCCCTGATTCAATCAGACACACTCTGTAAGTCTCCCCAGGCATGCTCCAGCCTCATTCCTACTTCTTTGACTTTGTTTGGCCTGTTCTCTTTACCTAGGATGTCCTCTCCTTCTTTTATCCATTCATTCTTTTCAGCAAGCAATTGTAAAATGCCTACTATGTGCAAGGCATTGTGCTGGGCAATGAGGATACCATGGCAAAAGTGAATCAGACCCTATTTTCAAGAAGCCTACATTCTAGGCAGAATGATTTCCACAAGAAAACATATACAAATAAATCAATAAAAAGGTATATATAATTAAATTTCACAAGAGAAACTATAAATAGTTTATAAATGGGGGGGAATTAGGAGGAGTCTCTCATAGGAGATATAGCACCTGAGCAGCTGCTAAGTGGCAGAGAGAAAAAGCCCTCCAGGCCTTGGGGGCAGCCTGTGCAAAGGCAAAAAAGGCTCCTTTCTTCCTACTCAGTCCGTCAGCTCTCACTTATTAAGTACCTACTATGCACTAGGCCCTCTACTGAGAGCTAGGGATACAAAAAAAGGCAAAAGATAGCCCCTGCTCTCAAGGGGTTCACAGTCTAATGGGAGAGACAACATCCAAACAACAATGTGCCATCAAGATATACACAAATAAATGGGGGAGAGTCTCAGAAGGAAGGTGTTAAGACTAAGGCGGACTAGGAAAGGTGAGACTTGGGCTCAAACTGAAGGAAGCCAGAGAATCCAGGAGCAGAGATGAAGAAGAGAACCTCAAGCATGGGGGCAGGGGGGGAACCAGTGAAAATGCTAGGAGTTGGGAAATGAACTATCGGGTGAGAGGAATAGCAAGGATGTTAGTGGAAGGGGAGTACCAACTTGTAAAGAGCTTTAAAAAGCAAGCAAAGGATTTTACATTTGATCCTACAGGTATAACAGGGAGCAATTGGACGTGACAACTGATTGAATAGAGAATGAGGAGTTAAGGATGATGCCCAGGTCATAAGCTTGGGTGACTAGAAGGATGATGGTACTCTCAATAGTAATGGGGAAGTTAGGAAGAAGGGAGAGTTTGGGGGAGAATGGTGGTGAAGATTACAAGTTCAGTATTAGACATGTTACTTTAAGATGTCTCCAGGATATCCTGTTTGAGATATCCAATAGGTCAGCTGGAGAGGCCAAGAATGGAGGTCAAGAAAGAGGTTAGGGCTGGGCAAACAGATCTGAGTCATCTGCATACAGATGACAAGCAAAATAATGGGAGCTGATGGAACTGCTAAGTAAAACAGAAAAGGGGAGAAGAGAAGAAGGCCCCCAACAGAGCTTTGGAGAAACCTCATGGTTAGTGAGTATGACCTGGAGTAGTAGTAGTAGTGGTGGCGGCGGCGGCGGTGGTAGTGGCGGCGGTGGCGGTGGCGGTGGGGGTGGCGGCAGCGGCGGCGGTGGTGGTAGGGGTGGCGGGGGTGATAGTGGTGTTCATCCTTTATTCTCCAGTGGTGATGTGAAGATACAGCACAGGAGACAGAAGGAGTGGTCGGACAGGTAGGAGGAAAGCTAGGAGAAAGCAGTGTAACAAAAACCTAGAGAGAGGAGAACATTAAGGAAAAGAGGAGAGCCACAGTACCAAAGACTGCAGAGGAGTCAAAAAGAAACGGTTAAGAAAAGACCACTGGATTTGATGGTCAGATCCTTAGAGACTCTGGAGAGAGTAATTTTGGCCGAATGATAAGGCTGGAAGCCTGCCTGCAGAATTAAGTAGAGAGAGGGAGGAAAGCAAGTGGAGGCACCAGTGTATAGGCAGTCTTCTCAAATTCTATTCACTGTGAGGTCCAACTAAGTCCTATCCATCATCCATGAAGCCTTCTAAGGACACCACAGCCCATAGTCACGTCTGATTCCCTGAAGTCTAACTCGAATTGTGATCAGTACCACACAGTTTAGTCCTTAACTTTTAGTTCTCTCTAGTTATCCCATTTGTATAGGTCATGAGGAGTGAATTCCTGGAGGGCAAGGTATCTCTCGGGGTACTTAGGACAGTGGAGATATAGTAAACACTTAAATAATATTTGTGGATTTTACTTTGAATTAATGATAAAGCATTTGCTAAGAATTAATTATGTGCCAGGGACTGTGTTAAGTGTTGGGAATACAAATTGGAAAAGCAAGATAGTCTTTATCCTCAAAGGGCTTACATTCTAATAGGGAAAGAAAAAACATATATCTGGGTGGTAGTGATGGTATAGATGGAGGGAAGGACATTGTTGGTCAGGAAAGTAACAGAGATAGTCAACGGAGTCATACAACAATTTACAGGAATAGTAGCATTGCTTTGATTATTGTTTCCAGAGTATAATAATGCCTGTGCCATGATGTGAAGATAGCTGGGAGACAGTAACAAACATGTCAGGCTAGAAAAACCAAAGGTTCTCCAATCAGTAGCTAATGGATCCAGGGCAATTCTGGCGAGAGCTGGACTGGAGGTAGACTCTGGCATGAAGATGGCCAGAGAATTTGGAACGAATGATGGAGCTGCCCACCATTCTAGACAGAAGCACTAAACCCAGCAATATGAGTGAGTCATCATGCCTGTTCCATGTTGTCTTTCAGGTCCCTAGGTCTGTGTCACTCACAGCCATCACCTAAATCTGCTCTCAAAAAGCAAGCCCAGCCTTGAAGAGCTCTGGAGTTAGAGTCAGAGGAATGACATTTGAATCGTGACTTCACTTTGCTACCTGTGTAGCCAGTCAAATAACTTCTCTGTGCCTCAGTTTCCTTATCTGCAAAATGAGAGTACATGACTAGATGTCCTCTAAGATTCCTTCCAGCTCAAAATCTATGATTCATCAGATGTGCCGTTCCATTTGTACACAGCATGCTGAGTCTCAGACTTCAAGTCTAAACCCAGATTCTGGGAAAAACTAACTGGAGCCAGATATGCCACATTGCTGATCTTAAGCATGCTTACTTCCCCCAGGTTTTATTTTCTGATAACTACAACCTAAGTCTTATTCTTTCTTTACTGGAAAAAGTGGTGTGTGTGTGTGTGTGTGTGTGTGTGTGAGAGTGTGTGTGAGTGTGTATGTGTGTACACACACATACAACCACATCACTTTAAATGTGGCCACAAAAACTGAATACTGGATGGGGATGGAGTCAGCTGTTGCAGGGGGAAAGCTAACAACATTTTGAGTCTCATAGACAAAGCAGGTAAAGACCAGAAAGACTGCAGGCATATGCCAGGACTTGGAGAATAGAGTTAAATAAAAATGGGCCAAGTATGTGGGCCTTAAAAATGCCCTGTGCAAAAACACACAGTAAGAAGAGTTGTGCTCAAAATGTAACACAATGACAGGAGTGTGCCTTTTTCTTTTCTTCAGACCAGGCACTGAACTTGGCAAACAATCGTTTCCTAATTGGAGGCCAAGAAACTGCACAGCAGCCACTTAACTTCTTTTCTTTGAAAGTCCAGAAGATTAAAAATTAATGAAGCAAAATTAAGATGATATTATGTCAATTTTGCTCCAGGCAAAATGCCTCATGGAAGTTTTGCATTGTAAACATTTTCCCTGTGCTCCTTGGCCTCAGTTTCATGGATCTTCTCTCCTTCCTACACACAGCATAGGAAAAAAAAACCAACTTCCTTTACTCTTAGCTTGCTAGTAGCTGAGCCAGGGACTCCTAAGGGACCTTGAAATGCATTCTCCAGACTCCACACAGAGCTCCAATTCACCCTCCTGGACAAACTGAAGCCACACAATTTGAAAGATTACCAGAACAAAGGAAACTCAACAGATTCAGTTTATCTAGCAACCCTACTGTTCCAAGTTCATCTAAATCCCTCATGTTGCTGACTGGCCAGCCTGGAATGGAGATGAAAAGAAGCTGGCTCACCCATTGACTCTTTGTATAAAAACCTCATACACTTAGGAAAGGGGTCTGGTAATGAGATGATATGACCTAATAAAGAAGTCTCAGAGATGACCTAGTAACCATGTTCCATATTTGTTCCCTTCATTTTCTTTGAGATTTTCTTCTACACCCTATTCAAAGAGCTTGATTATAGCTGCCATTTACATATTACTTTAAGGTTTCCAAAGTGCTTTTTGCAAAATTAATTACTTTGATCTTCCCTACAACTCTGACAGGTAGGTCCTATTATTCTTAATTTACAAATGAGGAAACTAAGGCTGAGAGATTAAGTGTCCTGCTCAGGGTCACATGCCTGGTAATTGTCTGAAGCAGAATTCAAATGCTGATCTTCTTGAGTCCAGGACCAAAAACTCTGTCTCCTGCACCATCTTTTCTGTGCAGTCCTATACCTGAGGAAGCGGATCCTGATGATGGTACAGGCTAAATCTTTACAAGCATATCTACTCAATTCACACATATGCATACCCAGTCAGACACAAATATTGCTTGTAATAACCAAAAGTGTAATCAATTTGGTCAAGACTTTCAACTGATCTTCTGTTCAGCCTTAAAGGCTAACTTTAAGTTCAGTCTACCAATCACTAAAAATTTCTCTGACTTACAGCATTTTATCTCTTCAAAGTCCCCAACTGCCATTCCTTCTTTTCTTAAAAATATCAAGTGATGATGATGATGTCACTTCACATTAAGTATCTGACCATTTCTGACTTTCATATCTATTGCCTTTTTGAGACTCCTACAAAAACTCCATTTAGAAAGGGGGAGATTATCACCTCCATTTTATAGTTGAGGAAAATGAGCCCATAAAGGTCACATGATTTGCCAGAGATTACATAGCTAATATGTTTTTTTAGAGGGAATCCTAATCAAGTGTCCCTTCCATCATAGTGATGTAGGGCTGATGACAGTAGGAACTCAAAAGAGGCTAGGGAAAGAAAAGTTTTGAGAACTATGGGGGTACAGAATGATTTCTTAACTCTTTTTTATGTCACAGTCCCCTTTAGCAGTCTAGTGAAGCCTACAGATTCCTCAGAATAATATTTTTTAAAGAAAATACATGGGATTACAAAGTGATCAATTATACTGAAATGCAGTTATCAAAATATTTGTTAAACAGTTCTGGACCCCAAGCTAAGAATTTCTGCTACAGTGGGAGTACACTCAGGCCTAGTAGATCTGGCTGAATAAGACTGAAGAGTCTAGGACTTCAAGGGAGAAAAAAATAAAATGTTCTGGAATTCACACACATACAGAATTTCAAGAGTGGTAACTAAAAATGATTACAATTTTGAAACCAGCAAGTTAAGTGGCTGTCTGCCATTTGAATCACCACATAGATTTCTACCCTAGCTCTGAAGGGGAATTACGAAATGGGCAATATCAATAATGCATCTCAGCTATTTGGCTCTGAATCATAACCTGGAGAGATCTTTGTCCAGTCTTAATAACAAGAAAATAGAGCTGTCAGATAGCCATAGATTCTAAGATTATCTTGGCCAAGTATCAGGGCTTTTCATCGCTCAGCCACCAAGTCCTAAGCTCCAAATCAAAGGGGTGGTTTGTAGATATGACTTTCAAATTGAAAAGCCCTTCCCCTTCTAGATAAGACATGGGTCTGTGGCTAAACAAGAGAAAGAAGGAGAAAAGATACCTAGCCTGATTCTCACTGAGAAGCACAGGAAGCTGGGGGGAGGGGAGGGGGTAATGCTAAGTATCTTCCCTCTGCCCTTTCAAAGGGATATGGTAGCAGAGGGATTAATTTTACTATAAAAAATTACTACAGAAAGAGGAGGAGAAGGAGGCAGGTCTCACACTTTGAGTTTATCTTCTCAATCTCAAAACTTCAGCATTCTCATCACATAAAGCCAGAGAGGAAATAAAGCATTAATGGCCAATAGTTACAAATTCAATTTACAGATTAATTTATCAGCTTTCCTGAATAGGTTGTGGAAGATCAAACACTGAGAGAGGCATTTAAATTTCAGATTGTTCAAATGGGATGATTATTTATTTCAAACAGCTGAGTTGGTAGGTGAGAAAACAGAGGCCCAGAGAGATTAAATAATTTTGCCAGAGTCAAACAGAATTAAATGTCACAGCCAGGGCTTGAATCCATGTCCCAGCACTCCTAAAGTCCAATGCTCTTTTCACCAAACAATGTTGCTTATTTGTCTGCTGCTGTCTTCTCAACTCAGGAACTTGGGGTGGGGTGGGGAGGGAAATTCCTGATTAACTGAAACACATGCAGTAACCATTCTCTCTAACTGAGATGCTTGTTGCTTATAATGCTGGTGACCCATATGTACAGTGAAGGAAGGGGGTGGGAGGGTGGCACAGAGAGAAGCATTACTTCATTTAAGACTATCTGCAAATTTCAGGGATGCCAATCAACTAAGAAATGGTTGAACAAGTTGTGATATATGATTGTGATGGAAACTACTGTGCTATTAGAAATAAGGGGTTTTAGAAAACTCGCACAAAATAATGAAGAGCAAAATGACCGGAACCAAGAAAACGTTGTATACAGTAACAGCAATATTGTTTTAAGAACAACTCTGAGCAAATAAGTTATTTTGAATATTATACATACCCAAATTAACTATAAGGGACATATGGAGAGAGATGTTATCTGCATCCAGAGAAAGAATTGATAAATAAATGTATAGAATAATTTTATTTATATATACTTTTTTTTATCAAATGCTTTACTAACTTCTAGTTTACATCATTCATTTCCACAAGATTTTGAGTTACACATTTTCTCCCCGTTTTCCCCCTACCCACCACCCCAAAATAGCAATCCTGCTGGAGATATCCCCTCCTCCAATCTCCTCTCTCCCATACCTTCACCCATACCCCCTCCAACTTTCCAGTAGGGCATGGTGAATCTCTATGCCCCAGTGCCTGTATATCTTATTTCCCAGTTACAAGTAAAATAATATTAATAATAGTATATATATAAACATTTGATTTTAAAGCTTTGTATTTCAAATTCATTCCCTTCCTCCCTTGTCACCCACCCTTACTTGGAAGATAAACAATTCAATATAGATTGTATATGTGTAGCTATGCAAAACATTTCCATAGTAGATATATTATAAAAGACTGACTATATTTCCCTCCCTCCTATCCCACCTCCCACTTGTTCTATTCTCTACCTTGACCCTGTCCCTTTCTTGCTTCCAACTTCCCTCCTCAGAACCTGCCCTCCCTTCCATCATCCCCCCTCTCACTCCCTTCCCTTCTACTCTCCTGTAGGATGAGACACCCTATTTAGTGTGCATGTCATTTCCTCTGTAAGCCAAATTCAATGAGAATAAGGCTGACCCATTCCCTTTTGCCTTCCTGTTTTTCCCCTCCATTGTGACCATTTTCCTTTGCCTCTTCTATATGAGATAGTTTACCCCATTCTGTCTCTCCCCATCTCCTCTCATTATATTCCTCTCTCACCCCTTTATTATACCTTTTAAATATCATCCCTTCCTATTAAATTGGTTCTGTGTCCTCTATCTATGTATACATGTACATATATATATATACATACATTCATATATGTATTCATATACCCATATACCCTCCTATATAGACATATACATGTGTATATACATATACATATATACATTTCTATTCCCTTCAACTATTCTCTTACTGAGAAAAGTTTTATAAGTTACAATGATCATTTTTCCATGTAGGAATGTAAATAGTTCAACTTTGATAAGTTCATTATGATTTCTTTTCCCTGTTTACCGTCTCATGGTTCTTGTATCTGAATGTCAGATTTTCTATTCAACTCTGTTTTTTTCATCAAGAATGCTTGAAAGTACATCTCTCCAGTCAGATTGGCTAAGATGACAAAACAAGAAAGTGACAAATGCTGGAGAGGATGTGGACAAATTGGAACACTAATACATTGCTGGTGGAGTTGTGAACTTATCCAACCATTCTGGAGAGCAATCTGGAATTATACCCAAAGGATTATAAATAATTTCATACCCTTTGACCCAACAATACCACTTCTAGGGTTATATCCCAAAGAGATCATAGAAGTGGGAGGAAGACCCATATGTACAAAAATATTTTTAGCAGCCCTTTTTATGGTTGCAAAGAATTGGAAACTAAAGGGGTGCCCATCAATTGGGGAATGGCTAAACAAGTTGTGGTATATGAATGGAATGGAATATTACTGTGCTATAAGAAACGAGGCGATGACGGATTTCATAATTACCTGGAGAGACTTATACAAACTGATGCTGAGCAAGAAGAGTAGAATCAGAAGAAATTTGTATACAATCACAGACATACCATATCTTTGATGACCAACTATGACAGACTGGACTCTTCTCAGCAATGCAGTGATATAAGTTAATCCCGAATGACTCAAGAAAGTGAGAAATGCACCATCCAGAGATATAACTAGAAAGAACTGAGCCTGAATCCTGAGGGAAGCAAACTAAATGATCTTTTTCTTTTCATTGTTTGGTTTTATTTCTTCTTTACCATCTTTCATCCCACCTAGTACAATATGCCTTTGTAATTGGAATAATGTCTAATATGAATGCATTTGCAGACCCTATGCTGTCGTGAGGGGAGGGGGGAGGGAAGTAAAGGAAATTTGAAAACCAAGGAACTATGGAATTAAATCTTGTTAACTGAAACTAAACTAATAAATTAATTTTTAAAAAAAAAGAATGCTTGAAAGTGGGGCGGCTAGGTGGCGCAGTGAGTAGAGCGCTGGCCCTGGAGTCAGAAGGACCTGAGTTCGGATCCAGCCTCAGGCACTTAACCCACACAAACAAAAACCTAGCCGTGTGACCTTGGGCAAGTTACTTAACCCCAATTGCCCTAAAAGGGGCGGCTAGGTGGCACAGTGAGTAAGAGCACCGGCCTCGGAGTTGGGATGACCCGAGATCAAATCCAGCCTCAGAAAATGAGCACCCACACATATATAATGACTAGCCGTGTAACCCTGAGCAAGTTACTTAACCCCAATTGCTTTAAAAAAAAAAAAAAGAATGCTTGAAAGTCCTCTATTCCACTGAATGACCATATTTTCCCCTGAGACATGATACTCAATTTTGCTGGGTAGGTGATTTTTGGTTCTCATCCCAGCTCCTTTGACCTCCAGAATATCATATTCCAAGCCCTTTGATCCCTCAGTGTAGAAGCTGCCAGATCCTGTGTTATCCTGGTTCTGTTTCCACAATATTCAAATTGTTTCTTCTTGCTGCTTGTAATATTCTCTCCTTAATCTGGGAATTCTGGAACCTGGCTATAATATTCCTAGGAGTTTTCTTTTTGGGATCTTTTTCAGGAGGTGAGTGGTAGATTCTTTCAACCTCTATTTCTCCCTCTGGGTCTAAAACATCAGGGCAATTTTCCTTGAGAATTTCTTGAAGGATGATTTTTAGGTTCTTTTTTTGATCATGGCTTTCAAGTAGTCCAATAATTTTTAAATTATCTCTTCTGGATTTATTTTCCAGGTCAGTGGTTTTCCTAATGAAATATTTCACATTGCCTTCTATTTTTTCATTTGTTTGGATCTGTTTAATAGTATCTTGATTTCTCATAAAGTCCATTTGCTCCAGTCTAATTCTGAAGGAATGAATCTCCTCAGTGAGCTTTTGAATTCTTTTTCCATCTGGCAAATTTGGCTTTTTAAGGCATTCTTCTCTTCATTGCCTTTTTGAGCCTCTTGCCATTTGAGTTAGTCTATTTTTTAAGGTGTTATTTCCTTCAGTCAGATTGTTGACTCTCATTTCATAATTTTCTTACATCATTCTCATTTCTCTTCCCAATTTTTCCTCCACTTTTCTTATTTGATTTTCAAAATCCTTCTTAAGGTCATCTATGGCCTATAACCAGCTCGTATTTTTCTTAGAAGTTTTTGGTGCAGGAGTTCTGACTTCATTGTCTTCCTCCTATTCCATGCTTTGATCCTTTTTTCCCTAAAATAGGAGTGTAAAGTTGGGTTGCTCTAGTTGCCTTGCTTCCCTCATTTGCTCATATTGCCACTCAATTGCTTGACTTTTGGGTTTTCTAACACAGTAGGACTCTGCTACCAGACAGGGGAGCTTCATCCCAATTACTGGGGTTTTCTCAGCTGCTGAAGGTATTAGTTGGGTGCCCTCTCTGTAGCCTCCACATGCTCTGGCAAGCTGGTCACACACCCCAGGACCTCCACCCTCTCAGTTTGTCCTTAGCATCTATGGGTTGATAATTCTGGAAACTGCCACAGCTGCTGGTGATCTTTAGTCCCTCCAGTCAGTGGCTAGCTGTGGCCCCCTTGGGGCTAAGACCTCTGGCTAGAGCAGGGGTTGGGTTGATTCCCAGAACACTGTGCTGGCCACTTCTTGCCAGCCTGCGGGGCTGTCCTCAGTGGAAGGTTAGTTTCTCTGTGTCATTTTGTGGGTTCTGTAGCTCCAAAGTTTGTTCAGAGTCACCTTTTATATGAATTGGAGGAGGTAGAAGCCGGAGCCCCGTGGAAGTCCTGTTTCTACTCTGCCATCTTCACTCTGCCCCCCACCCCATTTATATATACTTATTTGCATCTAAGGGTAGCCATCTCTATGGTAGGGGTTGGGGAAAGGAAGGAAAAAAAAGGGAAAAAAGAAACTACATGATAACTTTATTATATATTTAAAAGGAATAGAAAGCTGGAACATGATAGATTTGCAGTCTCATGAATAATCCTCTCTTTTATTATACTATGTTATGGAAACACTTGTTTTATTCCATAAACTATAAATAAAATATTTTTTAAAAATACACTCAGGGGCAGCTAGGTGGCACAGTGAATAGAGCACTGACCCTGGAGTCAAGAGGACCTGAGTTCAAATTCGACCTCAGACACTTGACACACTTACTAGCCATGTGACCTTGGGCAAGTCACTTAACCTCAATTGCCCTGCCTTACCCCCTCCAAAAAGAAAAAAAAAAAAGACTATGTCCCTGAAAAGTTGTGTGTATATACATTTTTGTCAATGGAATAGACATTTAAATGATATAGTGAGAATGGGAGTTAGATATAGTTGAAGCAACCTAAACAGAAAAAGAGCAAACCAATAAATGTTTAGTGAATGCCTACTAAGCTCATAGCACAGGGGGTTAAAAAAAATTGGCCCTGTGCTGAAGGAAATGACCTTCTTCTTGAGGGCAGGAAGAGGACAGAGTGGTGTAGCAGCAACCACACTGGCATCCCCAGGATGGCTGCTAGCATGGGTTCTTAGATCTGCTTTACTAGGAAAGACAGCTGTTTAAGGGGTCAACAATCTTTTTTTAATTACATTCACTAATTCAGGGGAAAAGCCAGCACCCTGAACTTCAGAGAAAATATAAACAGAAAATACAAGCAGAGAAATAAAGACTAACAGACAGGGCTCTGACTGCCTGAATGAACTATACACTTTACATATATCCCTAGATCAAGAAAGCCTTTACATGTGAGCCGTCAGGGAGCTCTGAACATATGGTGGCCCAGAATCTCAACCAGGGAATCACAAGATCCTTCTCATAAGTGAGCCCCCAAATCAAAATACCAACTCAGAGTGCTCTCTCTCCCTCTCTCCCTCTCCCTCTCTCTCTTTCTCTCTCTCTTCCCCCCCCCCCCCCAGCCACAAGGCATCATACCATCCTCCTGACTCAGTAACTCATTAGAAATTAGTTCAAGGTGTGAAAGAAAGCCTTCCAACAAACAAGCCCTCCCCTAAGAAAGCTTCCCTTAATGTGTTCCACCTGAGGCCTATCAATGGGCAGGCAAGATTTTCTATCCCATTAACATTACAAGTGGTTAAAGGATAGTATTGATTTAAATGTAAACAGTCAAGTATATTCACGATAGTCTTCTTGGGAGGGAGAGAGTTCCAAAAACAGAAGATAGCTGGAATGTAGAAGTTGGTACCTTACCTGAACCCTGAAGGAGATTCTAACAGTCAAAGGTGAAGATGGAAAGTATCCCAGACACAGAGATGGGAGTAGGAATGTCAAATTTGAGGAACAGCAACTAAGAAGGTTTTCCTGGAACCAAGACTGAAAGATTGGGAATGATAAGCCTGGGAAAGTAGACTGAGAAAAGCTTTTAAGAGGTATTAAGTGCCCACTAAAGCAGCTTATATTTTGTGACAGAAGTAAGAGAAGGCCATAAAATTCTGAGGTCAGGGGAGTTATTATACAGACAGATCTATGCTTTAGGAAGATTACTTTCATAGGTATATGGAATACAGAATAGAGAGGGATATAGTACTATTGATACCTCTTCAACAAATTTATTGTTCATTATAAAGATGATTTTAAAAGTACATTAACAAAAATAGTTCTTTAAGTAGAGTCTAATTAGGATGCTATTCAAAAAGCACAAGTAAAAACTGATGAGGGTCTGAATTAGGATGGTGGCCATGCAAAGAGACAGAAGGGGATGAAGGCAAGACACATGGTGGAGTCAACATGACTTATCAAATAAGTGGATGGAAAGAGAGAGGGACAGGGAAGAACTGAGAATGAATACAAGGTTTTAAATTTGAGTACCAGGAAAGATAATGGTGCCCTCAATTGAAATAGGAAGTCTGTAAGAAGTGTAGTTTAAGCAGAAAGAGAATGCATTCTTTGGACACATTGAATTTTGAGGTGGTAATGTTCAGTCTTTTCTGTGTTCAGATGTTTCCTTCTAACAGGCACCACTGATTTGAGTCTACAAGTGCCTTGTGCTCTGCAGAATTCTGCCTCGGACAGGATGCCCCATGCCTTTGCAGAAAGGCATCAAATAGGTAGGAGAATAAACTTCTTAGAAAATTAATATACACATTAATAGATGAGTGCCTCAGGGAACATCACAAGAAAATGTCACACCTATTCTCACAATAGTAAATGATCTGAGTATTATGTATTCTAAATATTTAACTTGGAGCTTTATTATTTACAGCCAGTTCTGGACTCATCATTGCTATTCAGTAGGTGATGGGGCAGCTTGCCTCTTCCAAGACCACTAGGGATAGAAGCATGACCTCTAAAGGGCATGTTTAAATGTACATGACAAGGAGTGGGGGAAAAAAGTAGCCTGAGAATTGTCAAGGCACAAGTTCTAGTCCTTTGCATATAATTGGCTAAGTTTCTTACCTTTCTCCAAAAGTTAGCTTCCTCACATGTAAAATGACTGAGGCTCATTCCAGCTCTAAAATTCTTTGATTCTATTATCTAATCACCAAATTGTTCCATAACAGGAGGGTTACTATCTGAAATCTCCCAGTGTTTAAGATCCATATATGACTAATGATAACTTCAGAGTTCAGGGATGAAAGAAAATGATGTCATGTAGTGATAATGAAAAGATCAATTTAAAGTCAGAGAACTTAGTTTCAAATTCTAGCACTGATATATACCACCAGTTTAACCTTAGGAAGATAACTTCATTTCTCTCTTTATCTGTTGGAATAGAAAAACCACCAAATCCCCTCCAGCTCTCAATCCCATGATCCCTTCATTGATTAAAGTACTATAGCTCTTGGATGGGAAAAGACCAAATGCGATTGTCTGGTTCAGTCTCTTCCCTTGCCTTCAAAGAGATATTATTCTCTCCATTTTATAGATGATAATATGGAAGAAAAGCTCAGCATTCTGCACTTTTGGCACACGTTGTTCAGAGATAAATGTATTATCTAATTCTGAAAGGAGAGGACAGGAGAAGACAGTACAGGAAAGGAGAGAAGAGAGAAATAAGGAGATTTAGCTTCCTTTAAAAAATTTCTGTTCCCAATCACTTCCTACTCATAATTTGTAGGGTTCAATGACAAATTTTAAACATCTATAGTCAGGATTGAATAAGATTACAAAGTTTAGGTAGTTGTTTATGATTCATCAAACAGTACAATATTAATTTTTATTATGCCCTGGAAAATAATTTCTTTAATGTGATCCTTTTTAACCACCCCTTAGAAGGATTTCCTTTTCTTCCTGGTCAAAGGTCAATTCAAGAGAAGCTTGTCTAAATTAAATTAATTGACAGTCTTGTTCTTAGTCTGATCATTATCCTAAACAGTTTCAAGGAGAATTTCTTGCTGAGCTGATCAGGCCCCTCCCTTTAGAAACTGGTTAGGTTTTCAATAAGCATGAAGTAAAAGAGATTTCAATGAAGGATAGTTTTGTTTCGAAGGGATAGTTTGAAGCAAGACTGCTATGACAAATTGAGCTACATGAATGTCAACATGTATTAAGCACCTACTATATGTGAGACACTGTGCTATATTCTGGGGATACAAATAAGAAAAAGATAGCCCCTGTCCTCAAGGAGCTTACAATCTAATCAGGGAAGACAATACATAAAAGGAAACAGTAAAATGGGGGGAGGGGAAGGATGTGGCATCAGGGGGAATGATGTTCTGTGAAGTTGAAGTCCAGCAGAGCTGCCAGTGGGAAATGAAGAGCCAGAAATTCTGAACCCTCTATAAAGGGAGGCTTTGGAAGTTACCTCTGCCCTCCAGCCCTCAGATCAGATGGAAGAATGTAATTTAATATTATTGAGTATCAGGAAAAATGGATATAATGAATACAGAGAAGCATGGAAAACTTACATGAACTAATGCAATGTAAAGCAAGTAGAGTCATAAAAATAACACATATAAAATGACAATGCTGGAAATGTAAAGATCACCACCACAAAATTATCAAAAATGAATGCCTCAAAATTATTGAAAAATAAACATTTTTAAATTACAAAGACTAAGCTTGCCCCAAAGCAGAAAAATAAGAAGAAATTTCACTCTACTCCTTGGCAAACAGGGAGGGGGTGAGGCTGGGATTATGGAACACCAAATATAGAGTCAGATTCTCTTTAATATATTGATCTTTTTTTTGCATGTGCTAAACCTTGTACAGATCAGAAGGGATTCAAGTATGAATTATTGATATAGTACTATCGATACTCATCAACAAATGTATTGTTCATTATAAAGATGATTTTAAAAGTACATTACCAAAAAATGCTTGTTTAACTACTGTTGTTGAATTGTAAAATAAATCCTTTGGACACATTAAGGCTTGAAAAAAGAAAATAAATATTTAAAGACCCAGAAAAGACAAAAAGCTAACATATTGCGTGTGGTCAAGAAGAAGGTATGATGTATTTGGAGTAGGATGATCTGATTTTAAATCCTTGTTCTGTTACTAAGTATCACTATGATGTTGTCACTGTTCATCCTTTGCTCTTGAAGAGGACCAATGACATCATGAGGGTATAATGTTGGAAATTCACTCTCTAGGCTTTAGCTTCTTACTCTGTCAGAGGAGGGCGTTAGACTAAATAACCTCTGGAGTGCCTTCCATCTCCAAGAAACCATGATCTACCAAAATTGTTGCCCTGTCAAAGCCAGAATTAGCTCTAAGGTGAGGTCTTTTCTTGCCACTGAGCAATGAAAACTAGCTGTTTGCTGCCTTACCCCACTCTCGTTGCCAGGCCCCTAACAGTTGCTAAAGAGAAAGTGAAGGCATTTCCTTCAGATGCTCTCTTATTAACTCCCCTCCTACATGGTATGAGCTAGACTAGATACCAACCTCCTGAAGCAAAAATATGATGTCAGTTGGGCAAGTCTGGGCATGCATCTTTGCCTGGCAAACAAAAACATGAATGTGGCCCTTTAACACAGAGCCAATGTTATGATAAACAGGAGCTTTTAACATATCCTCTTGCCCTATAAGACTCTCACTCCTCCCACTCATACGCCATAGCATCTTTAACATTGAGAATGTTAAGTATAGTATTACTCTGAACATTCAAATCATTCAGTACTGGGCACTCACCCAATTCAGTAAGAAAATCCACAGTGTCGAGGGAGATGCTTCCATCTCCACTCAAGCTTGACACTGAGCTCTAACAGCTCTCGGCAGGCATGGATGCTGACAGCAGGACAGCATAGTTCATGTGACTTTCACAGTGAGTCTCCACTTCTTTGGAGCTTTGGAGAGAAGTCTAGAAGTTGTAGTGGGTTGTCCCAAGCTTGTGGAAGCTGCTGCAAGCTAATAACCTCTACAAAAGTCAAAATAAGCACTTCCATTTCCATTAATTCCACAAGGTATTACTGAAAAAAAGTCAACAGAGACCTCTTTGGAACATTCACATTTCCATATGCCATCCCTTGCAAATACCACATTTACATCTACCATTCCTTAAATGCCCTGAATCGATAGGACCAAGCAACCCCTGCAGGGCTTGGGAAACAGAAACAAGGAAAGAAGTGTCAGGGTAGTAGGAAGTACTCTTTAATGTATTTTTTAAGTAGGAAATCTCATTGGAAATATCCTGGTCCTCCAACAAACCTGTTTGAACAGGAGTAAGTTTTTTCCTGCATTTGCTATAGAGATCCTGATTCTGTATTCACAATGAAAGCTAGATATTAAGTATCTTCAAGTATCATCAGATCTGGCCCCCAGCTATTTATCCTTCAGCTTATCCAGACCAGTTAGCTGTTCACCTTTACAAAAGTGGATCTCATTTCCTTGTACTATATTATATGTAAATTCTATTTGGAGGGGTACCCGAAAAAAGTTAGTCACTGGTAGTATTCTGCTGTTCTTGAACTGCCATATAGAAAGGATTGAACTTGTTCTGTTTGGGCCCAGAGGGCAGAACTGAGAACAGAGGGTAGAAGTTTCAGAAGGGCAGATTTCTGCTCACCATGAGGAAAAATTTGCTAACCACTGGGGCTGTCCCAAAGGGGAACACACACCTCAGGTAAAGTAACAAATCAAGAGGCTGGATGACTACATGTCAGGGATGTGGTTTCTAGAAGGACATTTCTGTTTAAATATAGGTTACATGACCTCTGAGGTCCTTTCCATTTCTGAGATTCTGGGGGAACATATTATCAGACATTTGAAGGAACAATCAGCAGTCTGCCATCTTTTGTTTTTGTTTAGGGAATTAAATATTGCCAGGATACCCAGATTCTAGTACACCAACTCTGCCACTAAAGAGCAGTTGGGTCAATAGTCCAGTTGCTAAAAAATCTATACCAGTTTCCACAGGTAACAAACCACTTAACCTGTCTCTATACGAGGTTACTTGTACAGCAACTGTGCTATACACTGTGAGAATGAAAGGCCAAAAAGCAAGCTTCATTTGACTGAGGGCTACTAAAATAATAATATTAATTATAATGATATTAAAATGTGCCTAAGACTTAGTAGGAGGAGTAAATAAGTATATACCCAAATTTCATTATCATAACATATTGGGAGGGGGGATAGAGATGTTTATGATTTCATTTATTTAGGGATGCCTCAGGGTGGAAACCCCTCCACTGATAGTTATCAGTAACTGTCTATAATTTATAATCTTAAAGAGTTTCTTGGAACACTGAGAGATTAGGTGACAGATATAGAGACATACAGTTAGGATATGTCTGAAACAAGATTTGAATGTGCTTTCCTGATTCCAAGGTTTGCCCTCTAAACAAAATACTATTCTGTCTTTCTATGTACATCCAAAGTTAAATAATGCAACAGATTTTTTTAAATGCTTCAGATTTTAAAAGATCATGTATAGTTAAGCACCAGATCAAAGACCAGATCTAAGTGCTAGGGAAGTTCAGAAAAAAGAAAACCATTATGTGTGAGAATGGTCGAGGAAGGCAACTTCCGAGTCTTGAAGAATGAACAGGAGATTGGGGAAGGGAGAAGAATTTAACAAAGTCTTGAGGCAAAATACATATAAAATATGTAAGATACAACCATTTTCCTCCTGACCCAGATAGTCACACTTTCAAGCACTTTTTTTTTTAAAGCAATTGGGGTTAAGTAACTTGCTCAAGGTTACACGGCTAGTCATTATTTCTGTGTGGGTGCTCATTTTCTGAGGCTGGATTCGATCTCGGGTCATCCCAACTCCGAGGCCGGTGCTCTTACTCAGTGCGCCACCTAGACACCCTCAAGCACATTTTGAAAGTGGCTTTGGAAAAGTCATGTCCTCTGTCAGACCATGACTCACTCTTTGGTTTGGTGAATTGGTTTGTCTGATGGGGGAAGGATTTGTGTAGAGGAGTACTAAGAGATAAGGTTAGAAGGATAGGTTGGACCAGATGGTTGCCACCCCTGAAAGCCAGACTAATGAATCTGAATTTAATCCTCCTATAGGTACCAGGAAACCATGGGAAATTTCCAAGGAGGAAGTAACATTTGATTTTGAAGAAGTCAAGAGCAAGATTTCATTAAGCAAAAAAAGATTTCATTAAGCAAACAATTAGTTTTGGTAAAGTCGTAATAAGAATGGGTTTAGGGATATGGAAGAAGCAAGATAGTAACAGGATAGTAACTAATACTGGGACTTATGAAACTCATTGCTCTGCAATAGAATAGAATATATAATATTACATGTTATATAATGTAAAATATACTATACAATATTATTTATACATATATACACATATACATATTATATATGTATGTATGTATGCATCTTGATGCTGTAAAGTTGGTAAGCATGGAACATGGAGGCACTGCCTTCTGAACCTCACTGAAACCGCTATGGTCTCCATTATCACCTAATATTCCAGGCTTATTCCTTATACTCCTCACATCATCTTTCCTTAAACACCCACCTGGAATGCCTTTCTCCCAATATCTAGCTAGGCCCAGATCAGGCCTCTGAGTTGAACGAAATGATTGCCAACAGTAGGTGGGTGGAAAGACAAAGAAAGGGAAGGTGAGCTTCTCTAAGACATTCAGCTAAAACCTAGCCTCCTGATGCGAAATGAGTGAAGTCCAAGGGTCAGCAGGATCCTAGGCCTGGAAATGCTTAGCAAATTGCTACACCGCTTCCTCCTTCCTCACTCCCTCCCAATACTCCCCCTCAATAAAATAAAGAGTGACATCACAAAACTGTGAACAATAAGAAAATACACTGGACTTGTCGCCACTGCCATGAAACAAACAACAGGGTTGGACTTTGGTTCAGCAAGTCTGATTGAGCTGCAGTACAGCTACATAAAGAAGGTAAGACCATAAAAATAACTATCATTTTAACTGTCCATCATCGTCTACAACTATTTCCTCATGTAACAAAAAGCAGTATATTCAAACCATGGTATATAACCAATAACAAGTATAAACCATTCTCCATTTTTTAATATTAAAAAATATTTAAGGATACAAAAGCTCTATTTGTTCTGCAAAAGGAAAGTCACCAGAGAGTCTTACAGCTCCTTGCCTGACAAGGGTATAATGCATTGGGATAAAGGTAATCCTTCCACTGGCCAAAATCCAACTCGACTATTGTTTGGGAACTAAATGGGGTACATAGTGAGTTTTGAGTGGAGAATGGCTCACGGCAGAGTCATTTGAGAAAGCAACAAAGAACAGGCATATGTTTTGATATCTCAAACAGTGTAAAATACACCAGCCATTAGAGATCTGTGAGTTAACTCAGTGGAAGAGGGGGAGGAGGAGAGGAGTAAGAAGGAGGAAATGAACAGAAAAGGAGAAGCAGAAAAGGTACAGGAAAGCAAAGGTAGGGAGACACTTTTAAGGTGAAAGAGATAAGAAAAAAGAACCCTACTTCCAGGAATGAGAATCCTGGCTAAAAGTCATGAAGTACCACATTTTATCAAGCTGGGTAATTATAAGTCAAGATTCTAATCAGTTAGCTTAAGAATGGATGAACCTGGACAACTAACAAACAGCCTCCTTCTAGGATTGATGAAAATAGAACTGAAGGACTGAAGCAAGGGCAAATGTACTCAGTGACCCAACTCCTCAAGTATCCTTATCTCCTGGACATTCATGTGAGCCAACTTTGTACCCAACAAGGAAGTTAGGAGCAAAGTGCAGATTGGCAATCAAGTCTAACAATTGCAGGATAGTGGAAAGAACATAAAACCTACAATCAAAAGCCTTGGATTCAAATCCTGTCTTCTCTATTTATTAGTTCTGTAGCCTTGGGTCAGTACTATAGTCTTAATTTTCTCATCTATAAAAAAGGAACACCAGTTTTGCCATCTTCAAAAGATTTTGTGAGAATCACAACCACAGATAAAACTGCATCGTGCTCTACTCACTCCAGTCTCAGGAATGATACCCACCCTATCCCATTCTCAATGAGGGTCAGGGTCACTCTGCCCATTTTCCCAGCACAACTATGTCTGTGGTCCCACTGGCTTCTTTGGCTCTTCTTCCTCCCTGGCCCTAGTTCAATTGTGTTTTTTCCTAAAAGAAAAAAATCCTCACTAAGACTAATGAATAAATGACCTGTCACACACCAGTCCCCTTAGCTATATGGCCACCCTACAGATAAACAGATGGTAGAGTAATGGGGAAGAGTTTCTAGCACTACCAACAGGATCATGAATAATAAAAACAACAGGTTGGGACTGAACAGAGCCTGCTGTGCACACTTGGTTTGTGGGCCTTACTAGAACAAAATCAGTCAACAAAGCAGCTGACTTAAGGTAAACTCATAGGATATGCTGCTGGCTAAATAAAGCTTGGTATCTGTTAGGGTAAAACTGTCTGGTAGAAAGATGTGATGAAGCTAGGAGGGAGCTACCAAAATGGAGAGCTCAAGCTGAAAAAAACAGAGAGGATGGGGGGAAATTGGCATATTCTGATGACAGATATGCCAGGATTGGAAAGAAGTAAGGGAACTGGCCTCTGACTTGAGCACACATCTGTACCATCTTCCAGGAGGGGCCCTCATCTTTAGTAATATGAATATTCAGCATAGATCACTGTGACTTTAGTCCTTAGGAAACAGGTAACGTGTTTGCCCTCACCCATCCTGTCTGTCTACCTCTTACTCATCATTCTAGGGCCAGCTCACATTTTTCCCCTTGATGAAAATCTTGCAGACCACTCCAGTCTCTTACGAATACTGCCTTTTATGTTGTATGAAGATGGTTTATTAGCTGTTTTATTGCACATGATGATCTCTCCACCAAGATATATAAGCTCCTTGAATGTATGTCTTCCATGTATATGCTGCACCACCTAGCCTAGCAGAGAACACATACAGTAGTTGGCACTCTATAAGAGACATGAAGGTTGATTGATGGGCACCAGTTGGTTGATTTCCAATCACCTTGGCCACAAAGGACTTCAACTTGACCTATCTTTCAAACCTTCCATTATACTTTACAAATGCTTCTGGTAAGTCTCTCCATTTCTTCCAACAGCCTGGATTGTCCTGACAAAAGTAAACATGCATGCAAATTTACTCCCCTCAAAATGCCAGGCTTTGGACTCAGACAGAAGTGCCCCGAGTCAGTCCAGGCTCAAGTAAGCTAAGCTTCTAAAATAATTCTTTTTCCATATTGTTAAGTGATCTGGTTTAAGACTTCAGGTTGCTGACTTGTATTCCACCTCCCCACTCCTGACCCAGAATTCTAACAAACTGGCATCTACTGATCTTTCAAGATAAATATTTAACGCCACAATAACAGCTCCCATTTCAAAGAGCAAAAGTAATGTGGTGCCATGGAAAGAAAAATTGGACCTGGGTTCATATCCAGCTTCTGGTGCTCACCACCTCTGTGACCTTGGGCCTCCCTGGCTCCCAGTTTCTTCATTTCTAAAATGAGGCAGTTGAACTAGAAAACCTCTGAGGTCCCTTCCAACTTTAAATGCATGACCCTATGGTCCCAGGAACCATATCAGCACAAGATAAATCAACAAACATGTGAGAGTCTACAAGCTGTGACAGGGCCAAATGCCATGGGAGCCATAAACAAGTACAAAACACAAATTTCATGCCTTGAAACACCGACAATCTATCTAGAAGAAAGTTAATATTAGCTTCATTAGTTTCTTCCACAAACACTATAGATTTTGTTGCTGGGTCTTTAAAAGGCAATGGAGGTCTTTGGTCTATAAGAGACAGCCAAATGACCATCCTTTAATTACTGAAAGGCAATGGAACAGTTAAACTATTCCTCAGCTAGATACAAAAGAACTATTTTTAAATACTCAAAAGGAAACTGCTACAATGAAATAGCAGTTCAGCAATATTAAACATCAGCTTACTTCCCAGTCAGCACAGAGTGTACCTGGCAAAGGTGCTGCTTTGAGGAAAGCACAAACAGCATACAAACTACATAAAGGTTTCTATCTTTCTACTTTGTCTAGAACTGCAAGGAAGCATATGATGGTATAGGAAGACAGAGCAGTAGACTTAAGAGTTAGAAAGACCAAGGTTCTATTTTGGACTCCATACTTCCCACAAGCTATATTGAATCTCATCTCTAAAATCTGAAAGCTTTGTCTTTTATGAATAGCTTGTTTTGTTAAGTCTAGGACCAGTACATCAATGCAACATTATGATCATTAAACATGTCTAAGGCTTTCAGATCCCAATTTTTTTCTCTGCAGGCTAACACCAAGTTATAGACAAGAATGGTATTACCCACTACAAATGGCATGGTTCTGTAAGGAAAGCACTGCACAGAATCAGTAGGTCAAAAACCAAATCATGAATCCTAGTAACATTTATGCATCGAAATAGCTCAAAAATGTTGTGTCAGAGGACCTGGGTATAGATTTTAGCTCTGCCACTCACTCCCTATGTGACCAAATAAATTGTTTCATGTCTCTTGACCTTAGTTAGCTTATCTATAAAACAAGCCAGTTTGGCAAGTCAACTTCTAAAGTCCTTTCCACTTCTGAATCTTATATGGTTGATATGGTGTCTAAGACATTAAAATATACAATTAGTATTTTTAAAATGGCTTGGACAAGTATGATTATGAGGTAAGGGTTTTCAACATGTTTTAAAGGAATCAGTCCACTTATTTCCCTTTGGAAAAATCACCATAGCTCTACTTCTCACTGATTTTTTCTGGGGCATAGCCTTTTTTTACTCCAACTCCCAAAATGGAGAATGTGCTTGCTGTTTAAAATCTCACTGGCATTCAGTATTGGGATTGGTTACTATCATTTCTGTGCAACCATCTGAGATTTTCCAGGACTGCTCACCAAACACAGCCCTCAGTGGATTGATTTGTCAGGTCCCTGACGTGTGCCTTCATGCCAGTGAAACCAGACTATCCACTGGGAAGAGCTAGGAGCCTGTTCAATGAAAAAAAAAATGGCCAGTTTCCCAGCTGGGGAGAACTCCAAAAGGAATGTCTGTCCTCGATTCCTGCCTTTGTTGGGCTACACTGGTGCAGATGGGTCTCATTACAGATGGGCACAAAAATCAACTGGTTCTATCTCAACTTGCAAATATGCAGAGAGCTCTGAGATTCAGGGCAGTAGGAGGGGTTGCCACCAGGATCTGTGTGATTTGGGAAAGAAGAATAAGGGAGTAGTGTGGTCTCTTAGCAATCAAGGACAGCTTCAAGACTTAAGCATAAGGTTATTCTCTTTGAGAACAATTCAGAGCCTGGCATTAATGAGACTCAGAAATAAGTAAAAGTGTCACTGCAGCATTACTCTTGGGGCAACTTCCTTTAGCCTGTGCTGGAAGATGCTGCAGTGGTTTGCAAGGTAGTGAGTGACTTGGCCGGTGGGGGGCAGGTTATGAGTGTGGCTCTAGCCTAAGAAACATTGATCACCATGTTGGAACTGGAAAGTACCTTAGATGATATCTAATATATCGTTCTCATGGTACAGATGAGAAAACAGAGGCCTGAAAAAGATAAGTGCATTGTCAAAGATCACAGAACTAATAGAGCAGCCAAGTCAAAAATGGAAACCAGGACTAACTTCAAGTCTAGGGTTTTTATACTAAACCAAAGCTGTTTGGTTTAGTATAAATCCTACCTTCCCCCCACCCCCAACACATACCTGTCGTACATGCCCCTTGGGTTACCCTTAAATGACTTATTCTCTCCTTTAAGGCTGTCCTCAATGTTCATTTTACCCTGATTTTGGCCTTTAAATAAACACTTAAGTTGTAATTTTCCTTAATCCATAACTTCTAGTCAGTGAAAACTGATCACCCTGGTAATAGTTCTCAAAGCTAGAGCCACAGGCTACTATTATATTCATGAGCTCATAGATTTTGAGCTGGAAAAGACCTTTAAGTTCATCCAGTCTAACCCCCATAGTTGACAGATGAGGCAACTTGGGCCTAGAGAGATTAAGCGTCATTAGTCTTTATGAGGTAATCGTATTTATTTTCTTTGGGTCACAAAATATCATTTAAAAAACCCAGGTATTTCACTGATGTGCTCTGAACAATAACTGAACATGTCTTATATGCTTAACATGTGAAAGGCACATGTTCTGTGTACTCAGAAGTATAAGGAAAAACAGCATGTTTTTGACCTCAAGAAGCTAAAAACTTAATTGGAAAAATTATATTCCATCCATTCTGATATGGTTTCCTTGAACTTGGTAGAGTAGGTGGAGCTCACAACCCTTCCTCTTTCTTCCTATCAACCAAGCTTCATAATTCCTAGCAATCAAGTAACACTGAGTTGAACAAAATTAACCAGGATTTGAAGAAAAAAACTGAAATAGTTCTAAGAAAACACCAGTAATTGAGACCTAATAAAATTCAAATTGTGGGAGGCAATGCTTCAAACTGTCTGATTGAATGTCCTCTCCCTATCTCATATTGCCAAATAACCTACAACTATCTCCATTCTCCACCCATCCACCCACAGTCCTTATGAGCCCAGCCTCAGCTGCCCTGTTAACTGATTGGCTGACAAAGCCTGGATTTAGGTCAATGTCTTCAGTGGTTCCCTATACTGCATCATGGAGACCTACTGACCCCAGGTTTGAATGATCTCTTCCTTTCTATTCTGTCACTAGAGCAATGACCAGCAAAGGCCTACAAAGAGAATATACTCTGAGGACATAAGCAGGTGTGACACCTTCTATTCAGCGCCTGAGTGAGCTGAAAGGGCCTACAGGATTTGGATTCCAAGGAAAACAAAACCAAACAGGCCCTGCTATTTTACAATTCACTGACAAGACAGAAACTAATTGAGGGTTCTTGGATTTCAGTAGTTGATTCACACATACTACATGCTAGTATAGTAGAGGTTTCTTTCTCAGGGTGAGCTGGAATCTGACTCTTTCGAATTTCCAGCCTTTGATTCAGATATATGAGAAAATGACAAATGGCCCTTGTTTATTATGACCCTCAAGCTTTAATACTATAATTGGGAGCAGCCAGATAGTGCAGGGGATAAAGCACCAGACCTGGAATTAGGAAGACTTGGGGTCAAATATGGCCTCAGATACTTACTACCCTGGTCAAGACATTTAACCTAATTACCTCAGTTTCCTCGTCTGTAAAAGGCAATAATGATAGTACCTACCTTCCAAAGCTGCTGTTGTAATGCATCAGTATAGAGCCTGGCCCATAGTAAGCACTACATAAATATTAAAATGATAATATTAATACTCATGATAAAAGAATAGTTTCAAATGGTCAGGAATTACTCTATTTGGGATAATTCCCTGAAATTCTGAATAAGCCATTTTTCCAGGGTCAGAGTACTCAAATAAATGAGCTTCAGTTTATATGGAAATGTTATATAAGTACTAAGGACAACCTATATTGGGGAAAAAAATTAATCTAATTCAGTGATGACTTGATAGTATAAATCCTCTTGGCTAGATAAACACTATGTTTCCTGTTTAATACATCCCAAGAACAGCCCCAGGCTGCCATCACTAGCACCCTCCCATGGAAATACAGTTAAATTAGAATTAAACCAATTTTGTACTATAAGAAATGATGAGCAGACAGACTTCAGAAAAACCTGGAAAGGCTTATATGAACTGATGCTGAGTGAGGGGAGCAGAACCAAGAGAACACTGTACCCAATAATAGCCACAGTGTGTGATGGTTGACTTTGAGAGACTTAGCCCTTCTCAGCAATGCAAGGTCCTAAAAACAATTCCAAAGGACTCATGATGTAATATGCCACCCACATCCAGAGAAAGAACTATGGAGTCTGAATGCAGAGTGAAGCAGACTATTTTCTTGTGGTGTTTTTGGTTTGGTTTGGTGTCTTTCTCATGGTTCCTGCCAGTCATTCCAGTTCTTCTATACAACATGACTAATGTGAAAATGTTTAATAGAAATGTATATGTAGAACCTATATCAGATTGTATGGTATCTCAGAGAGGTGGGAAGGGAAGGAGGGAGAGAAAATTTAACACTTTTGGAAGTAAATGTTGAAAACTAAAAATAAATAAATTAACTTTGAAAAAATTAAACCAATTTCTAAGTTGTTTAAGATATATGGTGACAAGAGAAGACATTGAAGGAGACTGGAAATCTTTTCATAAGTGAATGTAGTTTATTTCTGCATTGTTTCATTCACCTGGTAGAAAAACAACTTGTTAAAAACAAAAGCTCCTCCCTGCTTGCCTCATGTTCATTTCAATCCTGAGAAGATTGGTGCCCTAATTCTTCTTTTGTTCAGGAAGATGATTACTGCAGAGGGTAAAACAACTCCCTTCCAAGAATAACAGATGGAGGAGGGCTCTTCTAGAAGCCCCCTGATCCATCCTCCTATCTCTAGTAAGGCTTCACTTAAAGAAATGGTTCCCAACAGTTCTTTGGAGATAGAGTTGTTCTATTTCATGTTTTATTTCCTAAAGTCTTATTACAGGGACATGAAGACAGGAGAGTCTTTCTGCAAAGTAATTCTTCCCACAAGCTAGAGGGAAATATTATGTTAGTCGTGACCAACAGCTTATAATCTTTATGGTTAATAATGGAGAATTATTGAAAGGCCCTGTATTTGGTGCCAAAACAATCCCAGCTTTGACATTTTTTAATGCTGGAAGGAAATAGCTCCACCCAACCTAACTCCCTCAATTTTGAACATGAGGAAGTTGAAGAAACTGATCATAGAAATGACTACTAAGCCACACTGTCTCTCATTTCTTAAGTATAGTTTTTTAAGAGTCTAATTATATTTCAAGAAATACTTAGCAGTTTGGCCAGGTATCTAGGGAATATAAAGGAAGTATAGTAAGGCAAGGTCCCTGCCTTTAAGGCAGTTGGGAAAATCCAGTTGAGGAAACAAGACATACATAAAAACTTAAGTAACATAAGATTTAACTAACAGTTCAGAACAACAAAAGGAAAAATATCACAAAGCTATACATGATTAATAAGCAAGAAAATTACATAGGCAACAACTGCTTTCAGCTTTTGGAGAGCAGAGACCATTTTTAACTAAGTGGGTCAAGAAAGAGCTTTCTGGGAGTGGCAAGGTGGCACAGTGAATACAGCACCAGCCCCAGAATCAGGAGGACCTGAGTTTGGGTCGGCTTCAGACACTTATCACTTGTTAGCCATGTGACCTTGGGCAAGTCACTTAACCCCAATTGCTCTTCCCTTCCCCCTCCGAAAAGCATAAAAAATTTTAAAAAACAACAATAATAAAGGAAAGCTCTCTGGAAAAGGTTAGAATCGAACTGGATTTTGAAGGATGAGTAGAGTTATCTATAAAGGGTCTTCCATTTGGTGAAAAATGTGTTTTCAGACTTCTAAAAAAATTTTTTAAGTAAAACTTTAGTGGAAATATCTTGTGTAATTTTTAGATAGACCCATTTCTATGGAACAATACAGTTAACTTACTTCTTATTCCCCCAAGTTCAAATTAAATACCCCCAACTGAGAACTTAAGTTCACATGATCAAAATCACTGTAAAAAGCCAAGCAAACATGAAGCTGCATGACTACTACCTATTCTATTGTGAACTCCTTGAGGACGGGGACTCTCTTTTGCCTTCCTATTTCCAGGGCTTATATAGTTGGTGTTTAATCAATATTTATTTGACTGACTAGGTAACAGCAGTACTTGCCGTGAAGCTGCAGCTATACTCAATAGTGAAGAGTATGCATGACTTTAGAGCAGCTATGTGACACAAGTGATAGAATGCTGGGCCTGAAGTCAGGAATACTCATCTTCCTGAGTTTAAATCTGGCCTCAGACACTTGCTAGCTTAAGTCACTTAACCCTGTTGGCCTCAGTTTCTTCATCTGTCAAATGAGCTAGAAGAAGGAAATGGCAAATCACTCCAGTATCTTTGTAAGAAAACCCCAAATGGGGTCACAAAGAGTCAAGACATTACTGAAAATGACTGAACAATAACATATACAGCTTTAAAGATTTACAACTCAAGAATATTTACTGTGAAATTATTAGCTGAGGAAACTGGAAACAGATTAAGAGCATACTGAATACTTGAAAATCAATAGGAATGTGATAAATTGGGATGATAGGACTTCTATGAATATAGAGAAAAGCTTATTAGATTTATATAAACTGTGGAATTTATGGATTTGGGGTACATAGTATTTGGAGCCAAGAGACTTAGGTTCGAACACTGCTTCTGCCATTTATTATCTTTGTGAGACTGGACAAGCCATTTCCTCTCCTTGGACCTGGTTTCCATATCTACAAAATGAGGGAGTTGCATCAGATGATCTCTACTGTCTATTCCAGCTCTAACAATTTGTGTTTCTGTAAGGTATATGTGGAAATTCATAATTGGTCCAAGTGACAGTAATGGAAGGAGAAGTGGGGTTAGAGTCAGAAGACACAACTTCAATTTCCACCGCTGATGTTTACCACCAGGGGGACCTTAGGTAAGTCATTTAACTTCCCTTGGGCCTGGTTTCCTCATTTGTAAAAAGAGGGAGTTGTACTAAGTGGACTCTGTGGGACTTCACAACTCTAAATCTATGATCCAAATTGGTGAAAAGAAGGACCTGCCCTAGTTTTCTATTTCCAAAGAAATGCAGATTTCTCTCTAACCTGATCAGATATTTAGTATTTATAAGAAACTATGAGTAGGACAAGTCATTTAGAAGCTAAAATGATTTAAAAAAACAAAAAAAGATTCTGTCTGTCTCTCATTCTGGCCAAGGTCTCCTGAGCTTATAAAGAATAACTCCTCATTTCATATCCAACCCCAGATGTCACCACTGCAACAAACCTGTATGAGACTCAGCAGCTGCGATGATCCAGCTTAATGTCTCCAAGTGACAGAACCGGGAAAGCAGAGTTAAACCCTGGAGAAACAGAGCTCACGTTTACCAAGCGATTCCCATCAGGCCTATCTGGAGAATTCTCCACTCTAAACTTTAGAAAAGAACAACTGGTTCTGCCATAGGATAAACAATTCCATAACCAAGATCAACTTTGGGGATTCCACTAGATTCACGAAGCGCAGTCAGGAGAGTCTCAGCTTGGGATGTTGATCATAGAATCTGAGAGCAGGAAGGGTTTTAAAGGATTATTAACCAGTCCAAAGTCCAAAGAGAAAGCTGAGGACCTGAGAAATTAAGTGACTTGTGTCCAAGCTGGGTAGAAAAACCAGGCTAGACTCCCAGTTCAAATCACTTCCCACTATGTCCGCTATTTTCTGAAGGAGGTCAAGGACTCCCTTGTAAGACTCTGTTAGGCACTCAGCTAACACTGAGGCCAACTCATTTCACCAAGGACTGCTGCTCTGAGGATAGCACTATCATAATGTACACATGGCACGGCAATTCAGGCTATTCTAGAGCCGGAAGGGACTTAGAAAGTCATGTAGTCCCTACAGAGGCCCAGAACAGGTCAAGTGACTTGCTCAAGGTCAGATACCAACTTCCGAGGAAGGATTTGAACCAAATTCCCCTGACTCCAGCTCCTTTTAACACTACCATTTACTGTTTCCTAAATTTTACACATACGAGGTCCTTTAGCTTATTGGAAAAGCATTGGGGAAATTTCAAATCAGCAGCAGTCTAGAACTAACATTAAGTACCCCGCAAGTAATTACCAGTCCCTTCTGAGAAGAATCCCTCACAAATAATCTTCGCCAAGTTACAGCAAAAAAGAACAGGTTCTTTGTCCCCACATGCCTCTGACAGCTCATATTAAAACAAAAAAAAAAAAAAAACAACACTTCACAAATAAGTTAACCTGAAATTGGGATATTTAACCTTCTTTCATTTAAGCACACAGCCAATGATTCAATATTTACCTAAAATGATTAGCATGTCTCCAATAGAAATGTCAGACAGGAAAACCTGTACAGCCAATCAGACCCTGGACCCTATAATTCAGTTATTTATTTATTTATTGTACTTCAATGTTTGCTTAATAAAGTGAAGGTAAGAAGGGAGTCCCAGAGCAACACTGCTATTTGACAATGTAAAACCACCTCTCACTGTAGCCAAGGCTATTCCAAGGGATTGTGGGCCCTAAAATAGATTATTCTGTGTATTTCTCCCACATCTAGTTTCCAGTCACTTTAAATACCAGAAAAATCAGGTAAAAATGAAAATCAAAAGTACCTTGGACAGGAAAACAAGCCACAAAATGATAATCCGAGGCTTGGGTATGTAAGTGATGGGAAGTGATGGAAAAGGTTCATTTTTTTTTCCACTTGGTAACAGTATAGAAGGCAGGGGATGGGAGACAGAGAAGCTGTGTCATGGCAAAATTATATAAGACTCGAGGTCTTCAATTAAAAAAAATTAAAAACATTATTTCATCTCCCCAAGTCACTCCCAGAAACCAGCAGCAGATTTACAAAAGGCAGAGCAAGTAAACTAATTCAGAGCCATACCCTGAGGTGCCGATACCCCCTCCAGACTATGTTTTTGGCTAATAAATGACAACAAGCATCTGTCTTGTACATGCATTGTCATGGCCCTCTGGGGACCTCCAGCATTAACTAGGAAATATGGGGCTTGGGCCTCCTGCACTGTCACAAATCATCTGGTTCCTTCAGATCTGATGCATGTTAGAAAGACATGGAGTTAATATTACTACTAATAATGAAGACAATACCCTTGCTTCCTATTTCCACGGCACTTAACTTAAAAAATGCTTTCAGATAGAACCTCATGTGCCCTCACAACACCAAGCAATGAAGGAAGAGACAGAGATCTCATTCATCTCACACATGGACAAACCGAGGCACAGAAAGGCTAGGTCTTGAATGAGGACTGAAATCCACATCTGAATTAGGATGCAGTTCTATGTTCTCTCCATTACACTATGCCTTCTCCCCATAATTTACCATTTTATCATCATAGGCACAGATGGAATCACCGTGAGTAAGCCTGTGACTTAAAACATTCAACCTGAATGTAATTCGTTTGTGGGCAGAAGCTTAATCTCACAGTTATTTTGTCCTCCCCTATACGTCTTGCTAGGCACATTGTCTTCTGCTGTTCCTATCTTCTTGAAACAGTTCAAAAAAGGTCTAACCAATCTATTATCTCCAGCCAGTCCTCTGGCAAAGATAACTTTCTGAGAAGGGAAGCAAGTTTCCTGCTTTAGTATCTCCTTTGGATCTCAGGCTTATCTGAGTGTCAAATTCCACAGAAATCCTCTTCTGGAGTAAAGTATAATTTAAAAGGTAACAGAGTTGAAGGGATGAAAGTTCCCCTTCTGTGAGGTGCATTAGTAATGTGGAGAGTCTTCTAGAGAAAGTGTCTTGCCTGTCTACGGGGATAAAACCATCATTCATCACCCAGGACTGCTAGAAGTGACAGCTACAGTGTTTTAGTTACTATCAATTCATTGGATTTTCCTCTCAACACTTACTCATCTCAAATTTAACCACCAACCACCTAAGGCTTTACCCACTGTCAAAATCCAATACAAAATAAGAGTGCTGGCCCCAGAGTCAGGAGGACCCTGTTTGGGCCTCAGAAAATGAGCGCCCACACATAATAACTAGCCATGTAGCCTTGAGCAAGTTACTTAACCCCAATTACTTTAAAAAAAAAATCCAATACAAAATATATTGCCCCATGGTGATTTCTCTTCTTTGGGTTTATCATTAGGTTTTTTTTTTAACCAAAGGCTTGCAAAATGTTAGCTTTTCCAAAGAAAATCAAATCGGAACACTCGGCAGACATTTATACAATAGGGCCTTTTTAGCATGTTACTCACTTATGCATGGAATTTCATTAAAAGGTAGGCCCCATCTTGGACCGCATACAAAGTTGTCTATTAGTAGATTTTTTTTCTAATCTCACAGTCATGCTTTCCCACATCATTGACCACAAGGTCATTAAAACAAGGCTACAGTTGGCTAGTTATTCTTCAACTCACAAAGCTCCAAGTTTGTGTTTACAAGTCAACTATTTGGCACTCTGAATACATTTCCTCATAAAAACAATGTTACAAAGGAAGAAAGAATTCTCTTCTGCAAATGATAAGGACCAGGTTCAAATCCTGCATTTGCTACTTTCCATTCACATATCCATGAGAAAGCCATTTAATGTCAATAAATGTCCTCATTTGAAAATAAATGAGAACATAACTTCCCTCATGAGGCTGTTATGAGCAAAGTGTTCTCTAATGTCACATACATGAAAGCTAATGATATTGCACATGACCATTAACATCTCAGGCTAACTCAGAGTCAGTTACTTAATCCATAATACAACATGTTCCGGAGAAAATGCATTTCAAGTTGTGACATGAAATTCAGTGAATACATCTATTGTTTGCTAACTTGATGTCTACCACCCAAAAGCAGAAGAATGCCCTCCTCCTCATCTTCTTTCTGTGTCAACCATTTACCAACTAGCCAAAAGCAAATAACTTTCCTAAGGACAGGTCATTTGTATGTATAGAATGTTTTTAAGTCATCAGCTATACTTAAGTCAAGTACTACCTGAATACTGACAGATACACTCAATTAGCTTTTTTTTAATTGAAATTCATGTGGCCTTCTCCAACAAAATGCATATCAAGACATGACAATGATCCTGGGTTCCTGAAGGCAGTGACAGGGAAGACATTACTTGGACAGGTCCTACGACAAGATGGAAAGGCTTCAAGTAAAGGAACAATCATGGTTGTCACCATAGAATAAGCCAGTTAAGTATAGAGCGATTATGTCCAGAAAGGTTTCAACTAGCTGACAATTTTTCCCTAGCCCTATCATCTCATAAATACAACATACATAAGGGAAACCATGAGTGACATTAGTAGAAAAAAAAGCCTCACTAATGAAATCCTGGATCTTTTGAGGTATTGGATTAGACCTATGCAATACAGTACTGAGTTCATTCACAATTAAAAGTGAACTAAAACATGAACATAATGAAATACCAATGTACTATAAAAATTATTAACAGATGTCTTCAAAAAAGCATGGAAAGACTTACATGAATTGATGTAGAATGAAACAGCCAAGAAAACAACAATGCAAAGGGGAAAAAAAACACAAAATCATCAAAAATTAATTTTGCAAAATTATAAAAAACAAACTGAAATCAGAGATAAGAAACACTACATATATCATCTAATTTTTTTCTGTGGTTATCCGTTTTGGTGATATGTGCCTTTCTACCTCTTTCTTTTAAATATTATTTGTGTTATGGGATGGTTTGGGGGGAAAGAAGAATACAGGAGAAATGCTGACTGTAAAAATTAAAGCAATAAAATTTTAATATATATGTATAATATTTATATAAATATAATAGGAACCACTCATATTCCTACAGTGTTTTAAGGGTTGCAAAACACTCTTCTAAATATAATTCTGTGAAATAATAGCTGCCAGCATTATTATCCCCATTTTTTAAATAAAGAAAAGGCTCTGAGAACGGAGGTTAGTGACTTTCCCACAATCACAAAGACATTAAGTCACAAGGATAACATGTGTACAAAACTATATCTATCATTTCTTTGTGGTGGTAAAGAACTGGAAATTGAGGGTATACCCATCAATTGGGAAACAGCTGAACAAGTTGTGGTATATGACTGTGATGGAATACTATTTTGTTGTAAGAAATGGCAAAGGAGGGGCAGCTAGGTGGTGCAGTGAATGGAGCACTGGCCCTGGAGTCAGGAGGACCTGAGTTCAAATCCAGCCCCAGACACCTGACACTTACTAGCAGTGTGACCTTGGGCAGGTCACTTACCCCCAATTGCCCTGCCTTCCCCCCTCAAGGAAGGAAGGAAGGAAGGAAGGAAGGAAGGTAGGAAGGAAGGAAGGAAGGAAGGAAGGAAGGAAGGGAGGGAGGAAGGAAGGAAGGAAGGAAGAAAATGACAAAGGGGATGGTTTCAGAAAAATCTAGGAATCTGATATGAACTGATACAAACTGAAGAGAACAAAACCAGAACAATCCACACAGTAACAGCAATATGGTAATAATTATCAACTGTGAAATATTTGGTAACTTTGATCCATCACAATTCCAAATGAGTGATGATGGAAAATTCTACCTCCAGAGAGAGAAGTGATGAATTCTGAGTGAAGATTGAAACAGATTTATTTTCTTTTTATTTTTCTCGCTTTTTTTAAACATGGCTAATATGGAAATGTGTTTTGCATGACTTTACGTGTATAATGGGTATCATATTGCTTATCTTCTCAATAGGTGGGGAAGGGTCTGGAGGAAGAGAAAATAGAACTAAAAATGTTAAAAAAAAAAAATTTAAGTCTCAAGGATGAGATTTGATCCTAAGTGTCTTAACTCCAAGACCAGCACACATATGATGTAGGTCAATTAAGAGCACCCACTGCTAGCCTGGTTCTCAACATAAAGGCTTCACACTCCATCTGAACTATCTTAGGAAAAACAGACTGAGTGGGAAGGGATCTAAATGTAGCTGAAAGGGATTCTTCCCCAGTGCCTATCACCACCCCTACTAAGGACACATCCTTTGTATGTATAGAGTCATCAGCTATACTTAAGTCAAGGACTGCCTGAGTACTGACAGATATGCTCAACTAATTTTTTTAATTGAAATTCATGTGGCCCCCTCCAACAGAGTACATGTGTTTTGCATGACTTTATGTGTATAATGGGTATCATATTGCTTATCTTCTCAATAGGTGGGGAAGGGTCTGGAGGAAGAGAAAATAGAACTAAAAATGTTAAAAAAAATTTAAGTCTCAAGGGTGAGATTTGATCCTAAGTGTCTTAACTCCAAGACCAGCACACATATGATGTAGGTCAATTAAGAGCACCCACTGCTAGCCTGGTTCTCAACATAAAGGCTTCACACATATGACAATGATCCCTACAAAAACCATGACCCCTACAAAAGAGATACCTATAGAATCTACACAAGGTTGGTGGGAGGACCAAAGCAGACAATGACAAAAACCCTTAGCAAACCTTCAAGTATGACATAAATATCAGCTACTAACTAGTATTACCATCCCCAAGAGATCACACAGCTCCCATCTCAAGACCCACAGTCTGTCTGTCAGTTGGCCTCTCCAAGACAACCATAGTCCCCTTTTTTCCTCCTCTGCATGTTACTTTCTGGTTTTGCTGTGGCTCTTTCCCACCTACCCTTATGTACTTCTATGAAGTTCTGGAGCTAGGGATACTTTTATACATCTGAAGGTCATTGGCACCATGTTTTCTGCTCTTCAGAGAAAATGTAACCAAAGTTATCTAACAAATATACTACTTATTTAAACTGGCACTAGCAGACTCCTGGAGCCAGCCGTCTTCATACAGTTAAGAAAGGCCCTCCATAGAATCTGATGCATACAATTTTCTTAAGGTTTCGCTTATCTGGGCACAAAATGTCTTCCAATTTTGTGCAGGGATAAAAATGTATATTCATTGTACAAGAAAATCCACATTGGAAATTGTCTTTTTTTTCACTTTTTTAACTAAAGAAATTTCTTTCATTGATGTAAAAGTGCAAGTTTTTCAGATTTGAAGAGATTTGTGCTTCCTCAGGAAGGATAATAATTGTATAAATATATAAAACATGCATATTTAACTATACCCAGGATCTCTATTTTCATCAGTTTGGGGGACTCATGGTATGGGAACTCCTCTGACTCTCCTATGACTTAGCACAGAAGTTATAGGAACTGCCTGGGACCCAGAGAGGTTAAATGGTTTATCCAGGACCCTACAGTCAATATGGAGCTCCAAACCCAGTCCTTTATCCACTATACCATCCTTCCTTCCTTCCTTCCCTAATACACACATCTATATGGAAAGTGTGGAGGTAAGAGGTAAAAAGAAAGAAATGTGGCCTATATTAATAAAGTGATATCTCACAGAGCTTGAGAGAAGGAAGGAGCAAAAAGTCTTCCTGATGAACCCAGAAATGGAAGTAAGGGGTGGGGGTGCATTCAGAAACCTAGACCTTGAGCAATTCACTCATCTTTGTCCTCTGTAGAACAAGAAGGTTGGACTATGAGATCTTTCAACTCAAAATCTACAGTTCATAAAATTAAGGCACTGTACTATATCAAGGGTTATTAACCTGGGTCCATGGAGAGGTTCTAGGCATCCATGAATGTGGATGGGGAAAAATTACTTTTTAATCTTCACTAACCTTTGGTTTGCATTATAATTCAACGTATTTCATTTTATGTGTAGAAAAAAAATCATGCATTTGCAGGCCCTATTAAACTGTCAAAGAGATCTGTGACAAAAAATGGTTAAGAATCCTTGGCCTAGATTGTGTCTTATAAGGTCCTTTCCAGCTCCAAATCTAGAATCCTCAATGTGTGTATACCTATCTACTTCTGCCAGAGTCAGGCTTTAAAAAGGAAATCTACTAGATAGGGAAAAGGGACCAAAAAAAAGAAAAAAGGTAGAAATCAGCCAAAGTGGGGAGGGGGCATCCCACACATACACACACAAAGGCACTCAGATCTCCATCAACCTATCTCAAAATCCAAGTGAACTTGAAGAACAGAAGCAATTACCGGCCAACAAAAGAGCTCCCCATCAGAAGCTCTCCTAGGAATTATAGCCAGGCACTTCAGCTGGAGGTCTGGGCTATTTCAAGCTTCTCCTTCATGAGATTCCAGCATTTGCTTTGCTTCTCAAGGTTTCTAATTTCAGCTGCAGAAGGCAGAGTTTAGGAAATGAGGCAGACACATCGAAAGCCCACAGTAACAGAGGAAAGCATCCTGATGAAGAACTGTTTGTCCTGAAGAGATAAGGAACTGAAAGTGACTGAAAAAGTGAAAAGGAAAGTTAGGAGAATAAAATAAGCAGTTCTTGTTCAGGAAGGGGTAACCCCATCTCGCCCTCCAAACGCACACCATAGCAGGCACAAGGCAGAGGTAAAGGTCAGGATAAACACACAATCCTAGATCTTCGATCTAGCATGGCCCACTCCCACCTCTCCCAGCCCTGAGCCTTGAAGGAGGTGAGGTACCATCACTTAAGAATGTTTAGAAATGTTAAGTCACTTAAGTGAGGCTGAGTGAGGATCAGAACTCGAGTCTCTTGGGTTCTAACTCACAGCTCTAACCTTATCATCAAGCTGAAAAATAAGGTTTCAGAGGCCTGAGAACTTGACAAGCAGCAATAAGACGACAACATGGTCACTTCAGGAAGAACACTTTGATACAAAAAAATAAAACAAAATAGTTCTTGTTCTTAGGAAGCTTATGTTGTGAGAGACAACATGAAATGTATGAATTAGGCTATCTATCTCCACAGAATTGTAGGCGCTTGAAATTTCAAGTCATATTAAGAGGGATCATAAAATATGAAGCTAAAAGAGACCATGAAGATCAGCTACTCTAAGCTGGCCATTTAACATGAAAGGAAACAGACCCACCAGAAAGGTGAGGTCACTCACCCAAGGACACAGACATCACAGATACGGTAAAAACTAGGTTTGGAATTCAGGTCATTTGACTTCAAATATAGTGTTATTTCTACTACCCAACACTGACTGTGAATATTTGGTTTCTACGTTTTACGTAAAGGAATCCCATGATGAGATTTTTTTTAAATTATGTCTTCCTACCCAAGAACATTTAACAGGCTCAGATATGTAAAAATCCCTTCAATTACCAAATTTTCAGGAAGATACCCGTTGTATAAACCAATGTGTGCTGGGAAGATATTGTTGACCCCTGTATATTGAAACTAGGCACAATTAGCTATCAAATGCTGAAAAATTGAATCACCCCCTATGTGACACTCTCCATACCTGGGTCTCCTTGAACGAACCTATTTACAAAATACTGTGTCCCTGCTAAAACATCTTCTCCTCTCATGCTGTACTTCTTCTCAAAGTCATTTGTTCCTTGGAGATTGCTGCTATGGAACAAACAGTAACTCTGTCCATGAAAATAAAGGCTGGAAAAATAATTTTCATTTCTTTGTCCCAGTACAAAAAAATCCTAGATTTCATACTAGAAATCAAGGAGTGAAACAAGAAGTGGGGAAAATTCTCATGGGGGGCGGAGGCTGACACTGCTAAATACACTTTCCTCCATGACAGCTCCATCTCCTATGACAAAAAGTTTTACGCTCATTTCCCATGCTTGTTTTAACAGCATAAAGACTATATATAAAATCAATCACCGAATATTTAAGTACCAACTATGTGCTGAATGCTAGGCACTGGTGATACAGACAAAAACAAAACAAAACAAAAAGCTTGCATTCAACCAGGAAAAACAATATATACACATAAAACTATTAGGGGAAACAGGTTCAAAGAGGTTCAGAGAAGTGGGAGAGCATCAGCAGTGGGGAAAAAGGGGAAAAAAGTATCTAGAAAAATCCCCCTGCTAGAGGCAGCCATCAAGATAACTTCAGGAGAGAAACTAGTGATCCGAGGAAAGGGAGGAAGGAGTGCATTCCAGGCATAGGAGATAGACTATGCAAAACCAAGGAAAACAGGTATAATTTTGTGCATGAGTAGTTGCAAGAAGACCAGTTTTGCTGCACTATAGAGTGAATAAAGTGGAGTAATGTGTGTATGTTTACCTGTAATCTTGTCCACATCTAATTGGCATTACTCACCCAGAAGAAATATAATGTGCTCTGAGCTGTTCTAATTGTGAGATACTTTTACCCTGAACCATTCATAGTCTTTAGTCCAGGCCCCCTTGTGGCTCATGTAAGATGAATGAATGGGGTTTTGGGAGCACAGCTGCAGCAGCAGTGCAAGCTCAATTAAATGGTCTATGGGTAAGATTAAGGGCAGCTAGGTGGTACCCTAGGATAGAGCACTGGGCTGGGAGTCAGAAAGACCCGAGTTCAAATGTGACCTCAGACATTTATTAGCTGTGGGCTCCTGGACAAGTCACTTGACTCTGTTGGCCTTTGTTTCCTCATCTGTAAAAGGAGCTGAAGAAGGAAATGGCAAATCACTCTATATTTTCACCAAGAAAACCCCAAACTGGGTCACAAAGAGTCAGACACAACTGAAACAAATGAACAAAAAATGTACATATACCTACACTGATAAACGTACTTATATATAAATAAAAATGTTCATTATATACATACATTTATATGTATTTACATGAACAAATATATGCCTATTATATATGCACACATGGATATACATACACATGCATATATACATATATACACATATGTATGAGTACTTAATAGTAATATTATTATAATAATGATAACTAACATTTATATAGTCCTTATATATACTGTGCTAATGGCTTTACAATTATCTCATCTGATTCTCACAATAACCCTATTATTATCATTCCCATTTTATAGATGAGGAAACTGACACAAAGGTTAAGTGACTGGCTCAGGGTCACACAGCGAGGTAATGTCTAAAGCCAGATTTGAACTCGGGTTCCCCTGACTGCAGGCTCAATGCTCTATACACTGTACCATTTAACTGCCCTGTGATTTCATTAGTACAAGGAACTTCAACATGAGGAAACTCCCTCTATCAATGCAAGTTGGCACCTTCTCTTTGCCTTAAAGTGTGAGATAGTTACATAGAACTGAGGTGTCAAACTTACCATTGTAAATGGCCTGCAAAATTCCAGAGCTGCAGCCAAAACCAGATTAAAATGTAATTGGAAAGGTTTAACAAATTTTTTTTTAAAAAATACAATACAGTATAGATGTTAATTTGTGGTTTTCCAAGTTAATATGCAGCCTGTAGAGATCCCTTTCTCTCTGAGTTTGCCGCCTCGGTAGAACCTGGAAAAGATGAGTGATTTCCCCAGTCACATAGCCAGGATGGGTCAAAGAGAGGACTTGGATCCAGGTTCCTCCAGGCTTAAAGGCCAGCTCTCTATTCTATCACAATGCTTCTCTATACATGTGCACATGTGTGCATACTCAAATATGTATGTGTGTTCAAGTATGTGTATATAGGCGTATATAGGTATACATGTATATACACATGCATATATGTATTTATATATACTTAGATATATGACAATGTAAGACAATGTAAGATATAAAGGATCATCCTTGACACTGGGAAAATAAAACCTGTGTTCAAATCCTACCTGTGATAAACACTAGCTATATTATTATAGTTAAGCCACCTAACCTCTCAGAGCACCAGCCAACTCTAAAAGATTATAAATTGCCCAGGAGTTCCCAATCTACACTGGCCAAGGGAGTTTCTATACAGGGAGTCTCCTATAACACTCCCAGGTTTGCAACACACACACACACACACACACACACACACACACACACACACACACACACACACCCTTCGTGAGAAAGTATGAGATACACAGAATTATTGGTCCTGAATAACATGATAAAAACCACCAGTTGAGATGGTGCAGGACAATAGCTCAGATTACTCCCTCAAAAAAAAAAAAAAAAGAGTCTACCAGCCCATGCCTGGTAGGCTAAGTATGGCTGACTGCCAATGTGTTGGATGCCAGCAGGAAAACCAGGGCAGCTGATCTAAGGGAAGGCAAGTGAAACTAAGACCCAAATGAAACTGAGATTGAGTAAGTGAAGTAGAGGAAGACAGAGACGGGGCAAGTAGAATTGGCAGAGGGAAGTCCCTGGCCAGAAAGCAGTTCCCCTCCACTTAGAAAAACTGTATCCTAAGTTAAGGTATTAAGCAGATCACGTACTTGGGATTTCAGTTTATGTGAGGGGAAAACCCCACAAAGTACATGACCACATTTTTGGAAATAGGCAAGACAATCCAGGAATTATAGCATATGATTAACTTTATGCCCTTAAAGTCCTACATAAATGGTAGCTATCCTTATGATTATTGGAGAGGGGGAAAAGCCCTTTAATCTAATAGTCATATATTAATAATAATACCTCAGTGGGTCTGTGGTCTCAGTTAGGTAGGTATTCCTACCAATGGTGTAAGATCACAACCTGTTCAACGTCTTCTCTTCCGAGTGAGACTTCTCCAGATCCTCACATAAGTTCTTCACAGACTCTATACCCAACATTCTGGGGACTTTCCTCTAAGGTTTTCCACATTCCATGGGTTCCGGTGTAAGACTCAGGCTGTTTTTCTTTTTATCTTTAACTTTTAATATGATGGGCAGCTAGGTGGCACAGTGGATAGAGCGTCAGGTCTAGAGTCAGGAAGTGAGTTGTCTTCTTGAGTTCCAACCTGTTCTCAAACGATTACTAGCTGTGTGACCCTGGGCAAATCATTTAACCCTGTTTGCCTCAGTTTCCTCATCTACAAAATGAGCTGGAGGAGCAAAGAGCAAACCACTCCAGTATCTTTGCTGAGAAAACTCCTAGAAAGGAGTCACAAAGAATAAAACAACTGGGGCGGAGCCAAGATGGCGGAGTAGAAACAGCTCATCCAAGCCTCTCTGCCCCCAGATTCTCCACAAACTATGTAAAAAAGGACTCTGAAAAACTTCTGGAGCCCCAGCACCCACAGAACGACACAGAGAAGCTAACCTCCCGCTGAGGACAGCCCAGCACCCTGCAGGAAGGACCAGCGCAGCGGTCTGGGAGCCGGCAGCGGGCAGAGCGCAGGAGCTGAGCCGAGCCGAGCCCAGGTCCACGTGAGCCGAGGTTTTAGCCCCAGGGCGGCAGGGCCAGCAGCCGGCTGGAGGAACCCCAGAACACCAGGAACTGTGGCGACCCCAGAATTATCAACATAGACTTGCCTAGGACAAAGTAAGAGGTTAGTGTCCTATGGACTTTGGGACCTGTATTTGGGGAATGCGTCAGCTCCCTCCCCTGGGGGCTAGAAGCCGCTGAGGAGACACGCCATTGTGTAGTTTTCATAGGCATTTCCGGCTCCCAGCCTACAAATCGTGGGGAGATCCAGCGATCAGTCTTGGGGGGTAATCGCTCTTGCTTTAACCTCCCTGGATCTGGATTGTGATCTAGGGTGGAAGTTGTGGGTGGGTTTACAGCTTGCCAGAAACGGAAGTTGCCCCCCACACGTTTGGGACGAAAATTCCTCTATCTGGCCTTAAAGCCATAGTGTGGCAACAAGCCCAAACGTCAAGCAATTAAGTGGCAACATGCCAAGGCAAAGGAAACAGAAAAATGCAACCCTAGACTCCTATTTTGGGGGCATAGAGCGGGAAAAGGACTGTGAGGTCAGAAGTCCTGCTCCAAAAGCCCCAGGGGAAAACATGAGTGGGTTGCAGGCCATAGAGGACCTTAAGAAGGACTTTAAAAATCAAATAAGAGAAGTGGAGGAAAAATTAGAAAGAATAAAACAACTGAAAACAACTTAACGACAATATTGTTATCAATTATGATTCCTATTTCTCTAGTGCTTTAAGGTTTACAAAGCCCTTTCTTTACAACTCTGTGCAAGTATTATCCCTATATTAAAGAGGATGGAATAAACAGGTTCAGCAACATCAGGAGGACCAGGGTTCAAATGATGGTTCTACTATTTACTACTACCTGTGTGGCCTTGGGTGAGTCACTTCCTCTTTATAGGACTACATCTTTAAAAGAAAGGGGGTTGAGTTGGGCTCATAAGATCATAGATGTGGAGGTATGAGACACTGGAGGGATCATCAAGTCTAACACCTTTGATTTATGGATGAGGAAACTGAGGCACAAAGGAATAAGTGATTTGCTCAGGATCACACAAATAATAAGTATCTGAGGTAGGATTTGAATCTAGGCCTTCATGTCTACAGATCCAACATTCTATTCATTCAAAAGGCCTCTAGACCAGATGATACTAAAATCCTTTCCAGGTATAATGCTAGGGAAGGGATTTATAGGTTACCCTACTAGTAAGCCCTTAACCTAGAACTTGGAATCCAGGTTTCCAATGACCAGAACAGGCTTTCTCCTACTAGAACAAGGCTACCCAGGTGAGCTACCTTTTCTTCTTCTTCTTCTAGCTATACCAAATATAGGTCAATTAATTCTAAATTGGAACTGTTCCATTTAGATGCCTGTGTTTCCTTTCATCAAGCTACCAGTGAAAAATAAATTGGCTGGGGCATCCCAGAATGGCTAAGACATCATCAATGTCATCCAAGGTTGACCAGAGACCAAGGCAAATAATAATAATAATAATAATAATAATAATAATAATAATAATAATAATAATAATAGATGGTTTCTTTTTTTTTTTGGAGGGGGGAAGGCAGGGCAATTGGGGTTAAGTGCCTTGCCCAAGGTTACACAGCTAGTAAGTATGTCAAGTGTCTGAGGCTGGATTTGAGCTCAGGTTCTCCTGACTCCAGGGCCAGTGCTCTATTCACTGCGCCACTAGCCACCCTGGATGATTGCTTTCTTAAGGGAGATTTCTGAGGTGAAAGGAAAACTGCATACCTCAACACTCAACCTGCCAAAGAAAATTCAATTACCACCTCCTGATGGATGGTGTCTGAAAGTCATTTACTAGAGGGTTACAATCCTAGAGGCAGCTAAAATGCAATTCTTACCATGACAGGTAACACAGTGACCTAAATCCACATTAAAGCATATGAACCACAAACTAAAATATCAATCAGCCATTTTCAAAACCTAATACTAGAAATAATTCTCAGGAGTATGACAAGTCAAATTTGCTAATGCCTCCTTTAGGAAAGTCCTTATAGAGACTCTATAAATGGACAAAAAGTATGGAAGGGGTTGGGAGGCAGTGAAAGATGGGAGAGTAAATGATCTAAGTAATCTGCATGGCTGATAGTCGGCTCCTAGATACTTAATAGCTTTCTATATTGAAGACCAGAAGTCTGTCCCTCTGTTCCCAACCTTCTTAATGACTTACTTTACTGAAATGCAAGATGGGGGCTAGGAACAGATAGCTTTAAAAGCCCTTAGTGAGCCTATTAATACATAAAAAGTCGTGACTTATCAGATTTATCAATCAGGCAGCAAAACTACAATTTAAAAGAAGTCAAAAAACCAAATTTGGGGCCAGAAGGAAATTCTAACAACAGCCAACTCAGAAAAGTGTTTACTCAGAGGTCAGTGAAAAGCAAATTGCACTGATAGTGTAGATGTAGAAAGAGACACAGACCCCAAACCAAGATTACAATTCAATTAATAGCTAGGAAACAAGAAAAGGAAGGGAGAAAAAAAGGCATGGATTACTGAGTCTAGTGCTCCATATTAGAGTAGGCTTGAAATTCCCTGAGAGGTTGCATTTTATAAAGACAGGCACTTATCTAAGCTAATTTAGATAAGAGAGAACCTAAAACAGGCTAGTGCTATAACAATTCAATCTTCCTTAAGAGTTCAGTCAAGATCAATGATGGCCATTTCCTTATTTCTCATTTCCATAAATTTGCTAAGTGTTTTTGTGATTATTATTGGTAGTGATAATTATGAATCCCCTTAAATCTTTGCAGAATATGCAGATAAAGCTATCTCATAAGGAAACGGACTCACCCAGGGTCAGACTATAATATGGCATCTGAGTCAAGTCTGGGCATTCCTCATCAGCTCTCTAGCCTCCCAAATGGCTTTGGCTTCTACTATTGACTTTTTAACACAGTAATAATGTGCTAGACAACAATGATGACCATACTAAGAAGAATGACAAAAATTACTAGCCTTTATCAAGCCCTTCAAGATTTGCATAGCTGATCTTTCCACAACCCTGTGAGAGAGGCACATTATCGCCCAGATTTTATGGGTAAGGAAACTGAGACATAGAGATGTTAAGTGACTTGGCCAGGGTCACATAGCTGCATCTACATGATCACCAACATCACTTCACAGCAACCATTTTTAGAGTGTTTACTGTATGTCAGGCACTGTGCTAAACATTTTACAATGATCTCATTTTATCTTCACAACAATCTTGAGAGGTAGGTGCTATTTTACAAATAAGGAAACTGAGGCAAACAAAGGTTAAGTGACTTGCCCAGGGTCATACAGCTTGTGCAACTTGAACTCAAGTCTTCCTGCCTCCAGGCCCCACACTCTATCCGCTGCACCACCTCACTGCCTCTATGCACAGAGATGGTCCTGCTAGCCGAGCACGAACTGCTCACAAACTCTGAGCTGTAGCAGGGTTGGCTATGATCCCTGTTTCCCATCACAGATGTGTCCACAATAAAATGAAATAACTGAGGCCTTGCTACTTATGACCTGTGTGATTTTCAGCAAGTCACAGCTTCTCTGGGCCTGAGTTTCTTTATCCACCAAGTGACAGGGCTGAACTAGAGGGTCCTTCCAGCTCCAAATCTGTGATCTTAACAGCCTCTGATCCTCCTGAGGTTCACAGTAAAACCAGATGAAACTGAACCTTCCCAAGACAAGCTATCTATTTGCTGGCTCTTGATACCCTTTGGACAGTGACTCATTTTGTGAGAGGCAAGATGGTGGGGAGAGTGCCAGCCTAGTCAAAAAGACCTGAATTCAAATTTGACCTCAGGTACTTAATAGCTGTGTGACCCTGGATGAGTCACTTAATCCTTAATGGCCTCAGTCTCATCTGTCAAATGAGCTGGAGAAGGAAATGGCAAACCACTCCAGTATCTCTGCCAAGAAAACACCAAATGGGGCCACAAAGAATCAGACACAACTGAAACAACTTAAAAACCAACAATAAATGGGCATATGGAGTCCTGAGTTCTAGTCCAGGGCAGACTGTAGCTGGCTATTTGACTGTGCATGTAAGTCACAACTTTTCTGTACCTCAGTTTTCTTTTCTGAAAAACAAGGGAAGTAGAGGAGATGTCTTTTGAGGTCTTTTCTGGCTCCAACACTCTACATATTCCCATGATATATGAAATAAAACAAGGTAATAGCCATCCTGGGCAGAGAATCACACTTGAGTTCTTTTAAAAAAAAAAAAAGTTACAAAAAGCCTCCCACTCCATAAAGTGTCTTCCTGCTTCCATTCTGACAAATCTCATGTTATCAACAAACTGTGTCATTTATTTCAACAAGACACTTATTGAAGCAACACAATCATCAGCAGAGTATAAACACCCAAGCCCATCACCAACATTAAACCTTCAGTGTTTCATTTAATTGAGACTACAGTGATACAGAAGGACTACTTATGAATAATGCACAGTCGGAGTTTTCCCAGGCACCAAGGATTAATAGCTGCTTTGGGAGCCAGCCTGCAAAGAGGAAATCTGTTCCAATTAAGCTTTTCTACACCTTTTTCATTGTACCAAACATCCCAAACCCCATTAATCAAGCTATGTAGCAGAATTAAGGAAGCATGTTGTGTTGGAAAGAGTATTGGATTTGGAGTCAAAGGAATTGAGTTCAGATCCTAACTTTACCTCCTAATATTTAAGCAACATAGGGCAGCTAGGTGGTGTAGAGTGAACAGAGCACCAGCCCTGGAGTCGGGAGGACCTGAGTTCAAATCCGGCCCCAGACACTAACACAAAATAAGCTGTGTGACCTTGGGCAAGTCAGTTAACCTCAACTGCCCTGCCTTCCCACCTCCAAAAAGCAATATGTATATATACATACATACATATATATATGTGACCTTGGACAAGTTTTCTTAACCTCTCATGGCCCCAATTTCCATATGTTTAAAATGGAATTGGACTAGAGTCCCTTCAAGCTCCAAATCTAAGATCCTTTGGATTCAAATTCCCTACAACACTATGTTCTCAAGAAAGATCAAAAAGAGTTCTTGGGGACTTGGGGACATTAGAAATTCAACCTTCTTTTTTCAAGAGACATGGGCATCTCATGGCTGCCATGATGAACTTGCAAGCTTCATTTCCAACGTAGACTACACTAGTTTGGAGGTAGGCGATCCTGCTTTATACATACAGCATTAAAAACTTGAGAGTAACTCCCATATCAGTTCATGGAACCCTCTCTTTGCTGAGTTTCTCAAAGTTAAACAGATGAGAATTCTTTTCCTTTACAAGTAAACATATGGTATTGACGCCTAATTATGAGGCTCAGATAGGGAATGGCAATTAGTTTCCATACATTAAAGAATTGCCCCAATGCATAATTACATGGCAGGTGGCGACAGGCACAGGTCCGGAGCAGACAGTACTGAAGGCCTGCAGCTGAACTATGAATGGCTTCCTATGTCAGATCACAGAGAAGGAAACCTTTTAAAAGTGACATCTCAACATGTACTTTCTTCCTTTAAAGGTTGCCTCTTTATTAGAATGAGGACTAACTTGGGCCCTGTTTTACTCTCGGCAGTTTGCCAGGCATCTCCAGCCATATTTTAGTTTAAAGTATGTGTGAAGTTTCGCTTTTGTAGGACATCCGAGCAGCCATGGCACTGTACCAGTTGGAAAGGGGAGCGAAGACTAAAATTACACAATTAATTCACTTCATTGATTTTGCCCAGTTAAATCTTTGGAAGAATAACTGAGATCAGGTGCTCTACAGATTACACTTCCATCTCAGAGCCCCATTTATAGCATTAAACATTCATCAGCTACCTTGTATTGACGTATTATTGCCTTTTGCCTTTCTCCTAGGAGTGCCCACCATCTCATGTTATTCCATTTGTCCTCAAGGCATCATTGTAAAGCAGACATAGCAGAGCTAAGCTATTATTATCCTCATTTTAGAGCTGGGGAAATGAAGGCACAGAAAAGTCGGTCATCTAACTGCTCAGCAATAAAGATGGGAAGGATTTAGAGGTGAGGAGGGTGGAGGAAGTTGTGACTTTTCTATGGGTAGAAAACTCCATTGTGGAAAAAAGCCCTCCAGATTGGCAAAGTGACAACTCGTCAGCAACTTACCACCAGCCGAAGAAAGTTGTCTGGGGGATACTGAGAGATTATCGTGAGGTCGTGGTCACACACCCAATATGTGGTTTCAAGAGACAGAACTTGAACTCAGACCTCCAAATGTCAAGGGCAGACATCTGTCTATTATGGGAGTAAACCTCTAGCTTAACACTCTACACACAGGACTATACTACTACCAGAGAACCAGATTCAGGAGTTAGGAAGGGCAAAAAAAATTTATTCTAATTTTACCTTTTACAAATTGGGATTTGTAACTATGGAATCCATTTCAACAGCCATCTATTTCCTTAGGAAACCTCAGTGCTAAATCAAAAAAATCTCCTCCAGGGACGGCTAGGTGGCACAGTGAGTAAGAGCTCCAGCCCTGGAGTCGGGATGACCGGGGATCAGATCCGGCCTCAGAAAATGAGCACCCACACACAAATAATGACTGGCCGTGTAACCTTGAGCAAGTTACTTAACCCCAATTGCTTTAAAAAAAAATCTCCACAGAAGCAGAATGGCTACTACCTCAATTCCTCCCAATGCTTTTTTTCATTGTAGAACCATATTCTATGTTATAGGAGGGAAAATAAGAAGAAAAAAGAGAGAGAGAGAGAGAGCAAGTTGGAAGTGAGAAATCAAGGAACATACCCAAGAAGTACATCACTGTATGTCACAGACCCCTTGGAAAACTCTATTTTAGAGACAACTATGGCAAACTGAACAACCAGCCTTCCTTCCCAAGGGGAGCCCAGCAATGTTCTTCATGACATATCATGGGGTTAGGACTCTGAAGCAATGATTATTTAGACAATTTTAAAAGGTTTTCTGGATGAAAGAACCTAACAATGGTATTGGAGAGGGGTGAGGAGAAAGTTGAAGTCAATCAGAACAAAAAAAGGCTATTGGTATGTCTAATAGGCCCCTAGGTAGCATTAGCTTAAAACCCAGCTCAGCAACTTACTAGTAGTGTTAACTTTCACAACTCACTTGTCATCCATTGGTGTTAACTTCCTCATCTGTAAAATGAAAGGGCTGGACTGGCTGAGGGGTCCTTTTTGTGCCTGGGACCCCTCTGGCAGACTAGTGAAGTTTAAGAATCCCTTCTAAAGAATAATGTTTTTACTACCTCATGTAGAAGAGTCAAGGGGAAGTGGTTGTAGGGGAGGGGAAGAAGAGGAAGGCAAAAAGGCAAAACCTTAGGGGGCGGCAGTGAATAGAGCGCCGGCCCTGGAATCAGAAGGACCTGAGTTCAGAGCCGGCCTCCGACACTTTTAAAGCCATAGTGTGGCAACAAGCCCAAAAGTCAAGCAATTAAGTGGCAACATGCCAAGGCAAAGGAAACAGAAAAATGCAACCCTAGACTCCTATTTTGGGGGCATAGAGCAGGAAAAGGACTGTGAGGTCAGAAGTCCTGCTCCAAAAGCCCCAGGGGAAAACATGAGCGGGTTGCAGGCCATAGAGGACCTTAAGAAGGACTTTAAAAATCAAATAAGAGAAGTGGAGGAAAAATTGGAAAGAGAAATGAGAAGGATGCAGGAAAAGTATGAAATGAGGGTCAACAACCTGACTGAGGAAAACAACACCTTAAAAAATAGACTAACTCAAATGGCAAAGGAGCCCCAAAAGGGCAATGAGGAGAAGAACGCCTTAAAAAGTCGAATTTGCCAGATGGAAAAAGAATCTCAAAAGTTCACTGAGGAGATTCATTCCTTCAGAGTTAGACTGGAGCAAATGGAAGCTAGCGACTTTATGAGAAATCAAGATGCTGTTAAGCAGATCCAAACAAATGAAAGATTAGAAGGCAATGTGAAATATCTCATGGGAAAAACCACTGACCTGGAAAATAGATCCAGGAGAGACAATTTAAAAATTATTGGACTACCTGAAAGCCATGATCAAAGAAAGAACCTAGAAATCACCCTTCAAGAAATTCTCAAGGAAAACTGCCCTGATGTTTTAGATCCAGAGGGCAAAATAGAGGTTGAAAGAATCCACCGATCACCTCCTGAAAAAGATCCCAAAAAGAAAACTCCCAGGAATATTATAGCCAGGTTCCAGAATCCCCAGATCAAGGAGAAAATACTACAAGCAGCCAGGAAGAAACAATTTCAATATTATGGAAACACAATCAGAATAGCCCAGGACCTGGCAGCTTCTACACTGAGGGATCGAAGGGCATGGAAAATGATATTCCAGAGGGCAAAAGAACTGGGAATGAACCCAAGGGTCACCTACCCAGCAAAACTGAGTATTTTGTTTCAGGGGAAAATATGGTCATTCAGTGGAATAGAGGACTTTCAAGCATTCTTGAGGAAAAAACCAGAGTTGAATAGAAAATTTGACATCCAGACACAAGAAGTAAGAGATGCCTGAGAAGGTAATCAGGGAAAAGAAATCAGAAGGAACTTATCAAAGTTGAACTATTTACATTCCTATATGGAAAAGTAATATCTGTGACTGATGATATCTTTCTCACTATGAAAATAATGGAAGAAGGGGGTGTGGTCATATGAATACATATGTGAATGTGTGTGTATATGGTTACAGATATATATGGATAGAGGGCATAGGTTGAATTTGTTGGGAAGGGAGAATACTCAAGGGATGAAATTATGAGGTGAGAGAGGAAAGTGGCAAGAGGAGATGGGGAGAGACAGGGTAGGGTAAACTATCCCATGTAGAAGAAGCAAGGGGAAGTGGTTGCAAAGGAGGGGGAGAATAAGGAAGGCTAAAAAGGCAAAACCACATTCACATTGAATTTGGTTCAGGGAGAAAATGACATACATACTAAATGGGATATCTCAACCTGCAGCAGGATAGGGGGAAGGGGGATGAGAGGAGGGATGATGGATGGGAGGGCATCCTTGGGGTGAGGGGAGGTTGGAAGTACCCACTATAGAAGAGGGACAGGATCATGTAGGGAATGGACCAGGTGGGGGGTGGGATGAGTGGGAGGGAATTATAAGCAGCCTTGTACAACATATCTACCATGATAATGTTTTGCATAGCTAGACATGTACAACATATACTGAATTACTTATCTCCCAAGAAGGAATGGGTGACAAGGGAGGAAGGAAATGGATCTGAAATTCGAGGTCGTAACATTAAATGTTTCAAATATATATAAATACTATTATTAATACTCTTTTGCCTATAATTGGGAGATAAGATGTGCAGGCATTGGGACACAAAGATTCATCTTCCTCTAATGGAAAAGTCGATGGGGGTATGGGAGAAGGTATGGGAGAGAGCAGATTGGAGGAAGCGATATCTTGTGGGACTGCTATTCTGGGAGGTTGGGTAGGGGAATAATGGGGGGAAAATGATTGTAACTCAAAATCTGGCGGAAATGAATGATGTAAAACAGAAGTTAATAAAACATTTGTTTAAAATTAAAAAAAACAAAAGAATAATGTTTTTAAATGCATAAATGACATAGTATTACAAAGGAAACTAAGTACATTGAAATATAGTTATCAACACATTTTTAAACAATAATCTCATGGATCCCAGGTTAAGAACCTTTGTTCTGAATGATTAAACGTTTGTTATGTTTAGAACTTTTTTATTATATTTTATATATAATATTTTATTACATTATGGAACTTCCAGTTCCAACATTCTATTATTCTTTTAAGATTTTCCCATCTTAGACCTGATTGAGGGCATATGCAGTTTATAATCTCAGTCGTGACACTATTGAATATACAAGAGTTGTATTTTTTTTAATGAAAGGAGAAGAATCAATGGAACCAATTCACAACCCAATGATTTTTTTTAATTTATCAAGATTGTCAAAGAAATATGGATGATCCTATATCTGAATTTTCATTCTACTGACTATACTTTCCTCAACCAAAGTTGAGGAAAGACCACAGACTTTATAGTCCTTCTACCAGTGGTTCTCCAAGTGTAGTCTGGGGACACCTAGTCCAAACCCTTTCTGAGGGTCTGTAAGGTCAAGATAATTTTCAAACTAATACTAAGACATTTTAATTGCTAATATGTAAATATTGATAGATATAGCCTACACAAATAAAAGCTCCTGGGGAGGAAGAGTATCTTTAAAAAATTTTAAGACCAAAGGAGGTCTTGAGATCAAAACATTTGAGAATGACTGCTCCATATCAAGTATGAAAAATTCACATTCCGCCTGAACAATAAACTGTGGGTCTATATTCCAAGAACCTGACTAGCTAAGTATTGGAAGACTCATCATGAGAAAATTGGCAGCCAAGTAGTACATAAGTATTTTTGGCCATAGCAACACATGAAGACTGTCTATTAAATTATAGAGTGATTATGATCTGCTTTGGTGAAAATAGTAACCACACCTACAAAATGTCATGGATCCTTTTAGAATACTACACTTCAAAATTAACATATTGATTGAATACTGCTTTCATCCCTGTTTATATTCAAGATCTTGGAAGAAAAAAAGGGTGGGGGGAGGGGAACCTAGCAATTTCTCTTCTCCAATTTCTACAAATATGGACTTATTATTCCCTTACTATATACCTATTATTACAAACAAACCAGACAATAGATTAAAAAGACTTTAGGTCTGATAATGATTTAAGCTTACAATTATCTCTATGTTTTTGTAAAAAAAATTTTGTATTAAAGTCACTGAAATTAATTCTCAAAACTAACTCCCATCTCCAGCTAAAGGGAACTGTCTTCTCACAGGACCCTGAATATACCAAGTACATTCCACCCTAGCATCCTTGTTTACCATGGTCTTCTCACCTAGAAATCTCTTCCTCTGTATCTGCCCTAATCTCATCGTCCTTCAAGACCTGGGTGAAAGTCTACCTTCTTCTCCTGGAAACTAGGTCCTTAACCAATCAGAAATTAAGTAACCTTCTACTCACCTTTAATTACACCTTACCAATCATTTTGCACTCAATGCAGAACACATTTTGTGTAATTCTTTTTTGTAGGATCAGATTAGTTTCCTTTTTTAATTTAATGCTAATTATTTATTTTTGTTATTTTAAGTTCTGAACTTGTCTCCTTCCCTCCCCACCCTACACTAGAGAAAGCTACCATTTGACACAGATACATACATTTAAAACCATACTATGCATACTTCTATTTATCAGTTCTTTCTCTGGAGGTAGATAGTGTCTTCCTTCAATTGACCTTTGTAGTTGATTTGAATATTTATAATGCTCAGAATAGCTTAATTCAGGGGTGGGGAGCCTGTGGCCTCCAGGCCACAAGTGGCCCTCTAGATCCTCAAATGCAACCCTTTCAATGAATCCAAATGTAACAGAACAAATCCCCTGGCTCCCCACCCCTGGCTTAATTGTTCACAGTTATTCTTTGAGCAATATTGCTGTCACTGCCTCTGATATTCTCTTAGTTCTGCTCATTTCACTCTTCATTACTTCATGGAAGTTTTTCCATGTTTCTCTAAAATCAACTTCTTTCTCATTGTGTTGTATTCCATCACAATCAGATACCATAACCTGTACAATTCTTTTCAAGTTCTTCTCCCACCAGATAATGAATTTCTTGAGGGCAGGCATCCAGCCTAAAACTTCTTTATATCCTCCACAGCACCAAGAACAATGCATTAAATATAATGATTTAATAATAGTTCTTTGATAGTATGATAGTTTATCTGATTAGCCTTCCAACTATTTTAGGCAGCTCGGACTCAAGAACCTGGTTCCTGTACTTTTAATAAAAATGTGACATTTTATTCTGAGACTACTTCAGCATATATAAACTAAAGGATGTTATCTGCACCACCAATAACTGGCTTAGTGTAAGGAAAGCACTATATAAATCTGAGTTGTTGGTTTTGAGACAATCAGAGTAAAGTCACTTGCCCAGGGTCACACAGCTAGGAAGTGCCTCTGGACAGATTTTAACTCAGATCCCCCTAACTTCAAGGCCAGTGCTCTCTCCACTGTGCCCCCTTGATGCCCCTGAGATATTTTGATTAGGGCCTTGAAGGACTATTGTCAGAAAACTGAAGGAAACATCACGATTGCCAGACTGTGCTGGATTTAGGTGAGGGGTATGAAGGCAATGCATTAGGAAAAGGGGTTAACTGACTTCTTTAGCATCTAACTTGGGGTAGAGAATTTTCCATCTTTCTTTTCTCTCCCCAGCTCAATTCAACACATATTAAAGATATGCTTAAGGGGCTAGGAGAGGCCTCACAGAAGATAGGTTTCACACTGAAGAGTGAGGAGCTTGATTTAGTAGAAGAGAAAGTTTTCTTCTCATTACAAAGAAAACTCATCTGTTGTGATGTAGGAGAGGTTATCACTTTGTCACAAAGGTTTCTAAAGAGTAAGGCTAATTCTCAAGTTTTATATCTGACAACTGTTCTCTCTCACTGACTTAAACTTCTAGAAATAATTTTTGCAGAATTAATAAAGTCTGGTTGACAAGAGATATAGTAGTGTCTCTGACTTGTATTCCTACTAATGTCTACTATGTCACTTCCCATAGAGTCACTGCCAGTTGGTGCTTAGAAAAATGCAAGTTAATTTGATAGTAGCTAAACAGGGACAGCTAAGTGGTACAGCAGATAGAGTGCTGGGCCTGGAGTTAGGAAAACTCATCTTGAGTTCAAATCTGACCTCAGGCACTTATTAAGCTGTGTGACCCTGGGCAAGTCACTTAACCCTGTTTGTCTCAGTTTCCCCACTGATAAAATAAGATGAAGAAGGAAATGACAAACCAGTCTGGTATTATTGCCAAGAAAACTCTAAATGGGGTCACAGAGTCAGACATGACTAAAATGACTGAAAAAGCAAAACAAAACACAGTTACAGCAGAATAATCATGATACACATCAACTGCAAAGAAATTACTTTTAACATACCTAGTCTTGCAGATTATTCTTATTCATTCTCTCCACCACTAGTGTATTTACTAGTATAAATAGTGGAGAGCTAATTATGCAGTGTGATTCTGCTTCTCCTCCCCCAACCAGGGAAAGGAAGGAATAAGAAGCACAGGCAGCTTTCTTGTACCTTTGAATGCTCTGGAAGGGCAGATGCAAGGAGGGACCCAGCTGAATCCAATATAGTAATAAGAGCACTGGCTTTGAAGCTGGATGAGCAGGATTCAAACCCTGCTTCCACTATTTAAGAAGCTCACCAAGGCCTTGATTTTCTTGGACATAGAATGAGGGGTCTAAGGAGATGATCTTTAAATCCCTTTCCAACTCTCAACCCTATTGTCTTAGGACTAAAATGCAGAATGATTTTATGTTAGTAAACAAAATAGTCCAGACCATGGCATGCTTAGTCAGAAAAGGACAGGAATGTAAAGGGTTAATAAAGTCAATGAACCTGGAGGTTGGTGGGCACCTGGGTTGAAAGTAGCCAAACCAAAAAGAAGGATGCTAAGAAGAGACAGTTGGATTGAATGACAAAATCCTCAGAGGTCATTTGGTCCAACATTTAATTTTATAGATGAGGAGCCTGAGTTTCAGATGGATTAAGTGAATAGCTTAAGGTCTCACTGGAAGAATGGCACTGAATTGGAATCTGAATTTCACACTCTATGCCTAAAAGGTAAATATCAACTTTTTTCTGGATCTGGATCATAGGGTTTAGAGCCAGAAGTAAGTCTAAAGATCACCTAGCCCAACCACCACAGTTTTAAACTCAAGTTCAGAGGGAAAGTCACTTCCCCAAGACTACATAATAACAGCTAACATTTATATAGTGCTTTAAGGTTTACAAAATGCTTCATAAATGTTAGCTCATTCTGACATCAACAACTCTGGGAGGAAGGTAGAATTATTTATTCCCACTTTATAGATGAGGAAACTGAGACAATCAGAAGGTAACTTGCCTATGGTCATACAGTTAAGTAAGTGACTGAGGCTGGCTTTGAATCTGGGTTTCCCTGATTCCAGACCCAACACTCTATCCGCTGTACCAACCAGCTACCTAGTACATAGTTAATAAGTAGAAAAGTCAGGTCCTCTTACAACCAGCCAAGCACAACTTCCATTATAGTACATCATGACCCATTTCACCTACTCTCAGTTATCTTTGCCATCCCAAATAGCAAAGGGTGCCCCTTATTGAGAGTCCTACAAATGACCAATTGGCTTGCTCACTCTACCTGCATTAGTGAGGTTCTCCTTGTCAGAGCTTACCACAAGCTATTACCTGCCAACTAATCTGAGTCTGGGAATCACAGTTCTGATCTCTAAGGGATAAGAGTCTATTTTCTGTTCTGGCAGAATGCCGAGAAGTCTTATTCTTTTTTTCCCTGTCATCACAATAGAGGTGATAACTGGAAAGGGAAGCAAGGATTTATATGCTGGCTACATTTCTTATCAGGGGAATAAAGTTCAAAAGTAGCAAAGTAACAACAAACCAAAAAAAGAAAGAAAAAAAGCGCCTAGTCTCCATAAATCTCCTGCCTGGCAGGGTTTAAAGGTCCAGACTGTCCAAGGTGAATCTAAACTTGTTCCAGAACAGGAAACCATTGAAAATGACAAAGCTGTTTCTCATGGCATCTGGGTAAGCCTGAGACCTAACCTTTTGTTTTCAATGGTAAATGTGTTCCACACACTTTCTAAGCAGGGAAGATGAAACATGTCCCCACTGTCCTGATTTAGTAAGGATGCTTCCCCACAGCTCTCCAGGACTGGCTTAACTCTTCTCAGGGAGGCATTCTGCAAGACCTCCAAGCTCATCAGATATCTTCTTGCCTGATGGTCCTAATGATTTCTCCCTGGTTCATGCCAAGACACAGCCAAAGCAGACCATGGAAAAGTCAGTGAATCTTTCTGGGCCTCAGTTTTCATCTGTAAAACAAAGGGCTTATATTAGATGAGCTCAGAGATCCCTTCCGGCTCTAAACAGATCACTGTTGGGATCTTATGATCCAGAGCTGGGTCTTTTAAAGAATATTGGCAGGACTCAGATGCCTTCAGGGACAGGCACATCTCAGTCACCTGGAAGTCACCTGCTTTGGTAGCCTCTGTTATTCAGAACACAACTGAGGGTGGACAAGGAAGCAAGTGAGTACTCTGAACTGCCCAAATAGAGATCAATTCAATCAATAAACATTTATCAAATGCCTACTATGTGCCAGGCACTATGCTAAGTCCTGGGGATACAAAAAGAGGCAAGAGACAGTCCCTTCCCTCAAGAACTTTATAATCTAATGGGGGAGAGAACATGCAAACAAATACATACAAAGCAAACTATATGCAAAATAAATAGGAAATAACTAAAGAGGGAAAGCATTGTAATTAAGAGGGGTTATAGAAGGCTTCATAGAAGGTGGGATTTAAGATGGGACTTAAAGAAAACCGGGGGTCAGAGGCAGTCTTCATACTAAATTCTACTTTAGTGATAGGACAGACCTTACATAGGTCCTTCACTATGAGCCAAATGACTCTTATTTTAATAACTCAAATGTATAGGTAACATTAAAGTTTGCCAAGAACTCTCTTGGGATCATTATTTAACAAGAATTGAACTCCATGCAGTAAACACAGAGCTGTCCTGTCCCCTTCTGGCAGATCCTTTAGGTTGGTTCAAAGGTGACAGATTCTGACACTTGGGGATAACAAAACAATCTATTGATCCCTTAGCCCCTTGATAGTAGTGGTAGAGGGGCTGCATCAGTTTAAAAAAAAAGAAACAGCTAATTGGATATATAAGTCAAGAGTAAGGAGTTGAGGATGATGAGAATAAAGTGTAAGAAGGCTAGTTGTAAAGAGCTTAAGGGCCAAATAAAGGACTTCATATTTGATCCTGGAGATAATAAACCACTGAAGTTTATTGAGTAGGAGGTGATGTGTTCAGACCTGAGCTTTGGAAAAATCACTTTGATGGCCCTGTGGAAGATGGGTGGGAATAGTGAAAGACTCAGTGTAAACAGACAAATTAGAAGTATATTACAATAATCCAGGTAAGAGGTAATGAGAACCTGAATGGGGGGTGTTGCTGTGTGAATGAAAAAGAGATGTTGATATATGCAAGAGATGACATAGAGAGAGAAATGAGAGGACCTGGCAGCTGATTAGATATGTGAGCTAAATCAAGAAAACATCAAGGTGGTGAACCTTGGTGAATGGGAGCATGGGGGTGCCCTTGACAGTAACAGGGAGGTTCAAAAGGGAGGCTATGCAGGGAAAGATAATCGATGTTCCTAATAATAACCCTACATCACTAAGGAAAAATCTGACTGGTGTTCAGTATACTCTTGTTTAGGAAAGCACCCTTCATTCCCCATAAAAAAAGAAAGCCATTTCCATCCAAACAGTTCAAAATGAAAGTAGTTTTCGTGTTTAAAAAGTAAACATTTCATTTCTTAAAATCCATTCGTATGGGCAATCTTCATTCCCTCAAAAATCCCTATAAATGAGGTAATTGCTATATTTTAAAATGCCTCCAATTCCTGGGGTTTATGGCCCAAGGAAGAGCTCAAAGGCATCCACCCTGTGAGACAGGCTCAGAAATACTCTTGCATCTGGGCCATGTTTTTAACCTTTAGAAGGCACCTCCACATTCATCTTATTACATAGCACCAAGCAAGAGGCAGATGAGGCATTATTGTTCCCATTTAACAGCCAAGGAATCCAAAACACAAAGAAGTTACATGATTTATCCAAAGTCACACAGCTGACTAGTGGTAGTAGCATCAGAACTCCACCTCAGGTAGACCAGAGCTTTTGCCACCAACCTCTTCCCCCCACCTCTGAATCTAGGCAAAGACCACAAGCACTGATGCTTTTTAGACTGACCACTCCCCTCTGTTCCTTTGCAGCTGAAACTGTATAAATAGTATTTATGAAACAAAAGCACATTAATTGCTATTACTGCCATTTCCAAAAGGCAAATGCAGTAAAAACTGGTCACTGGGGCAAGTAGAGGGAGGAAAATAAAGCTCCCATGGTATCAATCACAGAAGTTAAATGACCCCAGGGGAAAGTAATTATAGGCAACTCTCACTTCGCTGGACTTCTTCTGGCTCTGTCCACCTTTGGCTTGACAAGATAACAGTCTCACCTGGAATGGGCAATGCAGAAGAAGAGTAAATAGTGCCTGGTCTATCAATTTCCCGTGTTTATTTCAAAATTAGTGGTTTCTACCATTTCTTTGTGTCGTAGTCCTCTTTGAATTCTGGTGAAGCCTATGGACCCTTTCTCAGAACAATGTTTTTTAAATACATCAGAATAAAATAGAAGCAAAAAGTCAGTGAAAATTACAAAGGAAACCAAAGGTAAGTGAAAATAAAGATATAATTTTTTTTTCCAGCTAAATTCATGGACCCCCTGAAATCTACCGATGAACCCATGCCCTGTAAGCTAACGGATAAAGATTAAGAACCCTTGTTTTCAATCTTACCTGTCTCAGCACCCAACTTAGCCAAGCAGACACTAGCGAGTAAAAATAGGAATGATGTCCATCTTGTTTCTCTCATCTAAACTGTAGTATTTTCTAGTCAAGCAAGGACATAATCTGTCAGATAACAGCAGTATTTGGGGAGTCAAGACCACAGTACTCAGAGCCAAAAGGAAACTCAGAGATGAGATGGTTTCTGCCATCCCTCATTTTCCAGATGAAGATATTCAGGAGCAGAGAAGGGTGTGATGACCCAGTTCAAGTCACCTAGTAAGCAGCAGGCCTGAGATTCAAAACCAGGTCTTTTGATTTCAGAACCACTGTGTTTGGAATGATGACAAGCGTTCAAACCTTCAGAAACTTGCTGTTGTTGTTTTCAGTTGGTCACATAGATAGTAAGTAGCAGGGCCAGGATTCAATCCCAAGCCCTCTGATTTCAAATTCAGCCCTCTTTTTGTTGAACAATCTGGCACCATTTCCACTACATATTGGATTTGGACTTGGATCAAGATTCTGACCCTACTTTGTTACTTGTGTGACTTTGGGCAAGTCTCTTGACCTCTATGAACCTTAGTTTCTTCATCTACAAAATGACAGAGGTTGGATTAAATGACTCCTAAGCTCCTTCTAGCTTGAAATCTTGGAGCCTATGACCATTGTCATTTTTCTCTAATAGTGGCCTCCACTGGAACAGGCCATGTTCTGAAAACTCCTCATCTAACTGTAGCTCCCTTTGTACAAGTCACCATGAGAGAGCACGTTGGCATAGTGGAGCAGAGAGAAAGTTTGCTTTGGAGCCAGGAAGGTCTGGATTTAATCCCCACCTCTGAAATATGCTAGGTCTCTAACTACAAGCAAGTCAACTAACATCTCAATATTCTCGGCAACTCTCCAAGCCTACGACTGGTCTACATGACGTGGTTGGTAAAACAGAAGCCCCTGTTCCTCATCTGGACATTCACCTGAGGTCAGGAAGCAAGGGTAGCCTGTTTCATAAATAATACCTGCTAAGTGACAAGGAGAAAGGGAGATTAAAAGACAGGAAAGCTGCCAGGGTAAAGAAACCAGCAAAATAATAGAAGGTCTTCAGCAGAAGGAAGAGAAAGATACTAAAATTCAGGACAAAACAAGAGTGAAGGAAGGTGACTGAGTTTTGAGGAGAACCCAGAAGCAGTTTCCAAACTGAGTCCTGGTAAGAGACAATTCATGGAACTAGTAGTCCATGTTGGAAGGTTATGGAAAAGTAAACACATAAATACACTGTTGATGGAGCTAGAAATCCTTCTGACTTGAATTAGATTTTCATCACCAGACCATTAAAATCAAAGCACTTTGCAATTCTTCCAGTCACATATAAATGTCAGCTGTCCTGAGATCTCCTAAGATCTCTTCAGTGCTATCATTTTATGATAATTCCTATGGCACTTGTCTCTTCTCCTTCTCCAGGTTCTAAATCCTTCTTAAGGTCTTACCCACACATAATGTGGCAACTGACCACATACCCTCTCATTATTTTCTGGTTATTTCACTTTGTCCACCCAACTAGACTTTAAGCTCCTTGAGGGTAGACTTGTCTCAAATGCCACACAGAACCCAGAATGAGGGTGGGAGTATAGTAACTAGCTACTAAGCTGACTCTTTACAGCCAGGTGGAAGCACAACAGTTCAGATGGAGGATCTAAGTTACACAGAAGTATCTGACATAGTTCTAACATTATCCAGAGAATGAAATTCTACAGTTATTTCCCAAAACCTGTGCCAATATTTCATGATTCTTGTTGTCAGCCATCAACTGTGAAAATGTGCTTGGGAATTTTAATTTACTTTTATTTGGTGGGGGATGGGGAAGAGAATAATTCTGATGCTTTGCTCTGTGTATGTGTGTTTAAACAGCAGCCGCAGCAAATCCCTACCACACCCTGTTTTCAAGCAAATATCTTTTGAATGTTTCCAGTTCTAAAGAATAACAGATGCTGAGTAATAAACCATGCAGTATCATTAATTCCTACCCAACACCAACACCCTGGAAAACATCAGGACATAAACACAAAATGGAAACCTACAACAAGAGAGTCTCAGTGAGATTTCCCCTGTGAATACCAATATTTTCCTGAAAATGATTCAAAATGGATCCTGAAATGAATTTAATTAAGTAAAATTCATGTTCTGTGACAGACTCCTAGGGATAACTTGTGTCATATATTCACAGAATTCCTATGGGACAAGCAGCCTACTTGACTCTAGAACATAGCGCAATGTGTACAGCTTCTACTGGCTAGCTTTCCTCTCTCTAAAAAGGAAAAAAGAACACAGGAAATAAGGCTTTCTTCAATTAAGGACTGCTTATAACACACATAGGGCAGAGAGATTGTTCCACACAACACACACTGCCATACTACCAGCAGACCACTGGCACCATCCTTTGTCTTTTCCCCCAATTCCTTTGCAAAATAACCTTTTTTTTTTAAAAACCTAGTCACCATCACAACAGTTTTGTTTATATTTTAAATTTATTTCTTGCATAGAAAGAGGTCTAGGGAGGGAAAGCCCAGTCCTATGATTTCATCTGTGATCATGAACTTGTTGACTTTCTTTGTATCACCAGGGCTTAACACAATGCCTTGCTTAACACAGTAAATGTTTAATAATTGTTTGTTGATTGAGATTCAAGGATACCCAGAGATTAAGTGACCTGTCCATGGTCACCTAGCTATTATGTGTCAGACATAGGACTTAAACTCAGGTGTTCCAAGACCGTACTATTCCATGCTCCTAGATTAAATAGGACATTGGCTGGTCCTAAATTCAAAGATGATGCTACCAGTCCACCATCAGTGGTATATGTGCCCTGAGAATCTTTAGAGGGGCTAGAAAGGATTGTCTTGAACAGGCCATGCTCTCATTTGTTACCCAACATGCTTCATATCGGCAAAGTTGTAAAATGCAAGGCTTGGGGTGGAGCCCACTGAATATCAGCCCCCAAAGAAATATCAGCCTGAAATCTTAACCATGCTCTAGAACCCATCTTCTAGGAACCATTTATGAAAGAATAAGGACAAGAATCACACATGATGAGAAGATAGAGAGACTGTGAACTACACTGATGGAGGAATATTCACCTAGAGAAGGTTACATATTCATCAAAGTGTCGAATTATGCTCCTACCAGGACTACCCTCTCTGTCTTGAGTACATGGCTATGCCAGAGCCTCAGGCATCAATCTGGCATGGTGAAAGTGGAAAGAAAACTGCATTTAAAGTTCCAGAGCCTGGGGCGGCTAGGTGGTGCAGTGAGTAAGAGTGCTGGCCTCGGAGTTGGGATGACCCGAGATCGAATCCGGCCTCAGAAAATGAGCACCCACGCATAAATAATGACTAGCCGTGTAACCTTGAGCCAGTTACTTAACCCCAATTGCTTAAAAAAAATAAAATAAAAAAAATAAAGTTCCAGAGCCTGATTTTGAATTATCTTCCCTCCCCTTCAACCATGGTACCCCACAATCCTGTAAGAGAGCTTATTTTCTCTCAGGGGAAAATAACCTGGGCAAGTCTCATAACATCTTTGGGCCTCAGTTTTCTGCAAAATGGGGGGGTGGTGTTTTATCCAATGACCTCTAAGGTGCTTTCATCTGTAAATCTATGACCCATTTTCAGAAAGGTTAGCTTTCTCCTTAACCCCTTTCCACATGCACATTTTCAGAAAAATGTCTCCCCTAGACTGACAAAAGCCCAACCTAAGTACCTTTCTATGGGCAGCTAGGTGTGGCAATGTATAGAGGACCTGGCTTGAATTAAGGAAGACCCGAGTTCAAATCCCCCCTTACATACTTACAAGTTATGTGACCTAGGGCAAGTCACTTAACCCTGTTTGCTCCAGTTTTGTCATCTATAAAATGATCTCTAAAATAAGAAGGAAATGGCAAACCACTTCAGGATCTTTGCCAAGAAAACCCCAAAATGGGGTCACAGAAAAATCAGACACAACTGGAAATCACTCAACAACAAAAAAGTCCTTTTATAACTTCATTACCTGGCCTTGTACAAAGGGCACCATAATTTTCTCAACAGTAGAAAAAACCCAGGCCCTCAAAAGAGCACTTATGAAATTTAAAAGGTATATAAATAAACTTAGGTTACATAATTCCTTGCATGGTACTACCACCTCCTTACTCCCTAGGGATCTGCTTTTTCCCACCCCCAGAATCTAAACCAGTAATCTGCAAAACGGGGATGTTTAGGGTGCTAACTTGCTCCTTAAGTGTTCTGAAAAGCTCCCATAAAAGAATGGGCCGATCTCTGCATCCAAGCAAACAGGGCTATTATTCTTCTCCTGTAGTCACACAGAGGGTAGATAAAGCCTCATCATACCAATGCCCAACACTACCATTTTCCAGACCTAAACCAAAGTATTTTGTTTTAGAAAAGATACTTTCTTCTCCCCCCTCCCCCCACCGCCCTGAAAAGGGAAGCAGAAAGGTGTAATTCTTTGGCATCGATAATGCTGCTTCCATCACTTGGCACACCCCCCCCCTTTACATAAAGATGCTTCACAATCCAGTATTCATCAGTACGCACTTACGGCACAAAAGGAGCAGAAATGAACGTCAGGCTGCACTGCTTTCTTCCCAGCAGTCATGTCCCAAGCCCAGCCACATTTAATATGGGGATGAAAGGAATAAAAAGCATAATGGATCCAAGTGGATGACAGCTATATATTTACCCCAGGCTTAATGAAAATGGCCTTTTTATTATTAGCCTTCCAACAGCCTACACTCAATACAATCAAGGAAATGTTTATCAAGTAATGGTGGCTCGGCAGGATGCGGCCCTTTGGACGCAAGGGCCAGGAGCAAAAGGCCCTATCCTGAAAATAAAAACCTATAGAGTACAAGAAGAAATTTCAGAAAGTGGAGGATGGGGGATAAGATAATGGTAAAATAAACAGATCTCTCAGATGGCCCTGGGCGAGCAGTCAGGAGACCCAGGTTCTAGGCTGATGGTCTGCCACTCATCTATTTGGGCTCATTGGTTACAGGAACAGAACTGGAAGCACTGCAAAGGTCCTCTCAGAGGCTTTCCAGCACAAATGATGCCTAGTGAAATTAAATGGCTTCCCCAAGGTCACATAAGCAACAAATGTTCCAGTCCCACTTCTGTATCTGGTCAGATGAATAACACAGTGCCTGAGGATTCAAACAAACATAATGTTAATAAAAATGTACTGAAATATTCCCCAGGTTAAAGCAATCTCCAAGGGGGTTTAAAGCTGTCTGGGAAAATAAAGTAAGCAAACACTGACAAAGGAGAGTCTGGGGGCCTCAGAAGCTCCCAAAGTCCTGAAAACCACTTTATATTCTTCTTCTCCAAAGGGTCCATGGCTGGATCTCAGACCAGTCCTCGAGGGGGTCTTGGGTCTGTATCACAATAGCCCAGGCTGAGGTTAACTCCAGCCTCTCCAGTTCCACCAGCATCCTGACCCACGATGGTAAGCATCAGACACAGGACATAAAGTCAGGCTTTCTGACTTCAGAACCAGAATACTCTTTCCCCCACTATCACATTAATCAATTAACCACTCTGGGCCTCACTTTCTTCATCAACATTATATAAAGCAAAATACACTTTGTAATAAAAGAAGCAGACGGTGAAGTGTATCAATCGCTGGACTCTGTTGTTGTGTCATATCCTCCTCTCCATGACCCCATTTGGAGTTTCCTTGGCAAAGATAAAAACTGAGCTATCAGTATTATTTTTGTTACACATTTGTTATTAGTTATAATTTTTGGAGTTTGTAGTGAAGATTAGGTGAAGGCTCTGAGTAGCCTCAGTTTCTTCAACTTTTCCTTCTTTGGATTTCATATATGTGTGTGTATGTGTATATATGTGTGTATGTGTATGTATGTGTGTATGTGTATGTATGTGTGTATACATATACACATTTTATATATATTTACATGTGTTTTATTTATATATATACATATATGTGTATATATATATATATATATGTAAAAGTGTATGTATATTTTTTTGCACCTACTGATTATGTCCCAAGACATGACGAGCTGGTGATAGAATCACCCATCAGAGGCTTGCTACCTTTTATGAGTTCTCAGACAAATTGCCACAATACAAATATCGACCTAAGAAGATCCTGGAGAATTCACTCAATGAACCATGCAGGAATTAGATCAGAGTCACTGAGAGAATTATTGTCTACAATTGTCCAGGTAAATCACGGACCCATAAAACTTTTAAAACAACATTTTTAAATGATGCCACCATACCAGATACTCAGCATCTGAGCTGCATGTTAACAAAAGCTTTTAAAATGCAGAAATCTAGCAAAAAGACTCAGCCAAGCACTTATTAGTCACAATGTTCGAGGCTCATCAAAATCATTTGTGAATACAATGAGATGTATGTCATCCTTGTCTTCTTACCCGCTTCTCCTGCCATTGCACCAAGGATGCTCTCAGGAAGTCTATAGAAGGTAGGCTTACCTCCTTATCTTTTTATTCAACTATAAAAAGTATTTTATCTATCTCTGCAAAAGTTAGTAAAACACTAAAGTCAGAGGAGTGCTAGTAAAATTAGCTGCTTTTCATTGGGTAACCCTGGGCAAGTCACTTAACCTTTATCTGCCTCAGTTTCCTCAAATGAAAAGTGGGGGTAACAGCATCTACCTCATAGGCTTGTTGCATTAATCAGTCAGTCAATAGTTAATAAGCATTTATTAAGTGCATACTGTGTGCCAGGCACTGTGTTAAGCACTAAGGATACAAAGAAAGGCAAAAGATAGAACTTTCTGTCAAAGAGCTTTATAATCTAATGTGGGGGGAACAACAAGCAAACAAATATGTACAAATATCAAATGAGGCAACATTTTTAAAGTATTTAGCATAGTTCCCGGCACACAGTAGGTGCTTAACAAATGCTTGATCCCTTCTTCCTTCCTTCCTTGTCCTAGGACTGTGTCCACTTAGACCCCATTTTAAAAAAAGATAAAAATAAGATAATAATAGTTATTATTATTATTCCTTCAAAAACCAACAGGTGACCAATCCTCCTACAACAAATATAAATTCCCAAATACCCCAGTGGAAATACAACATTATTACAGACAACACTGGTACCCAAAGTTGCCTGGACCTAAGGATGATCCATAACAATTTTAAAATAACCTTTTAAATAGATGTCATCATGTCAATGCTCATAATCTCCAAACTTACATGGAATGAATAAATAGAGGGACCTAGAAGAAGAAATTAAAGCAACGTAGGAACAAGGTAAAGTATATGACATCCCTGTGGTCCTGTCTCTTACTGGATTTGTCCTCAGGATACTTTCAGTGAAGCTACAGAAGATGGGCTTGTATTTCAATTCTTTCATTCATTACAAAAAGCAGTTGCTATTTTCTTTTTATTCACCTGCCCAATGGTTCACAGAACCTTAAATGTACAAGAATGATGGCAGGATAACAACTTGTCCCTAGACCATTTTTATATGAACCTCATCAAAAAAGATGAGAATGAGATAGCAGTAGTAAGAACAAGTCTTAATAATAATTAATAATAATAATAATTAAGACAATGATAACCCCCTCAAAATCCAATCTCTCATTCATGCTGGGGCTGGGGATAGAGTGTGCAGCAGCTAAGTCAGGAAGGTCAGTCGTAGTGTACAGTGGTGACTTGGCATGCCCTAGGTCTATTATGGTAGTTGTGGAGCCTCAACAAGACCTTCTGGCACGCTCATGAACAGGGCTTTACCAGTACCACTAACTGGTGCCGTGTATTGTGATACAACTGCTGATGAAAATCAAAGAAATAGGACAGTAGGGCATTACAGGCACACCTTGCTCAAAATCACAGTAATGATCAGCTTGACAAGGAGGCTCATGAAGCAAGTGGCAGTCTGTGTGTTTTAATACCACAAGAAAGACACCCTGGAACAAATCAAAAATGCCAATTTTCCACCTGCTGGAAATGCTTCCCCACAGATGGTACTGACCACTAAAGGAGGCAGGCCACATGCACAGATGGATGAACTGATGGTACGAATGCCTTCCTCATGCACCAGTGTTACATCAAAATAAAATCATAAACAAATTTTGCCAGTGAGAGGAAAGGGCTTTGTACTGTAGCCTTTTGTCCATTGTGCCCTCAGTCCCAAATCATATGATAGCATACAACCAATTAGTTCAGGGAAATGGCAACCAATGGTTCCATCTCAGAACCTACATTAGAATAAGATAAAATTGGGAAGATATTAAAATCTAAAGAAGGAAAAGTTGAAGAAACTGAGGCTACTCAAGTTTTCTCCACAAACTCCAAAAATTATATTGAATAATAAATGCATGACAAAAATAATACTGACAGCTCAGATGACTTAGAAAAGGAAATTGGAGATTGTCATAACTTAGCTATAATTTTAAAAATCTATTTGGAAGTCTGATGGCTTCAGTATAGCTAAAAGACCAATTACAGGGGCGGCTAGGTGGTGCAGTGAGTAAGAGCACCGGCCTCGGAGTTGGGATGACCCGAGATCGAATCCAGCCTTAGAAAATGAGCACGCACACATAAATAATGACTAGCCGTGTAACCTTGAACAAGTTACTTAACCCCAATTGCTTAAAAAAAAAAAAGACCAATTATACCAAACCAGAGTAATATAAGAAAGCTTGTGTTTGCTATAACCAGGCAGCTAGGTGGCAAAGTGGATAGAACACCAGGTCTTGGAATCCAGAAGACCTGAGTTCAAATCCAGCCTCAAATACTTACTAGCTATGTGACCCTGGGCAAGTCACTTTATCATGCTTGCCTCAGTTTCCTCATCTGTAAATTCAGCTAGAAAAGGAAAAGGCAAACAACTCCAGTTTCTTTGCCAAGAAATGGGGTCAGAAAGAGCAAGATATGACTGAAAAATAACTCAACAACAATATTCTCTCCCACAATATTGTCAGAAACTGTAAAAACATGCCTGGATCTACATACAACATTTGTGATGCCAATGCCTGTCTAAAGACCTAAAGCAAAAAGGAAAACTATCAAGGAATAAGTCTAAGGACAGGCATCATAAGTATCATGGCAGAACTGAATTGACCAAGCTAATAAAGATCTGCAGAAAGATATGGAAAGATTACATTAATATCCAGAGGGTACATGGAGTAGAAAAATCACATGACCTTATTAAAGGCAAACAAAAAAGGAACATGAAGAACAGAAACCAGAAAACAAACATCTATCAGAAATTCTAGATTCCCCTATCCAACAATTAAAAAATTCAAAGGAGGGGGAAAAAGGAGTCAAAGCAGTAAAAAGAACAAAATAAACAATTCAGCAAGTATTTTTTTAAACTGTAGAGGTTTGAGAAACAAAGAAATCAGAGGAAAGAGTAAGAATCCCAAATGTAGGAAGATGAGAAAGATTTTTTGTTATCTATGTGGTTGCAATACACTCTACACAATGAAAATTCAAGTTGGACCAACTTATATACTATTATTATAATGAGAGATCGATTTTATATGCCATAATTATAATCACTGACAGAACAGTTATATAGAGGGAGTTAACCACAAATCTAGCTTCTTTGCTAAACAGAATAGTGGTAGGACTGAAAAAAGAGCCATAATTACTGGCTCAACCAGAGGTGTGCTGCTAAATGTTTAACAACCAGCTCTGTCAAGAGTGATGAGAGTGGATGGCTAGGTGGCACAGTGAATAGAGCACTAGCCCTGGAGTTAGGAAGACCTGAGTTCAAATCTGCCTCAGACATTTAATATTTACTAGCTGTGTGACCCTGGGCAAGTCACAACCCCAACTGCCCTGCCTTCCCCCCTCCAAAATGTAAAAAAAAAAGAAGTGATGAGGGCCAGAGAGAGGAAGAGATGTGCCCACAACATTCTTTTAAATGTAATCAGCACTACTAACATTTTCTCAGTCAACTTCTTAAATCTAAACAATCAACAAAAGTCTTGATTTATAGCATTTGCTGATTTTCAAGATTTAAATGTTCACATTCAAAATTTAACAGGTCTTGTAAGAGAGGAAGAGCCTCCTCCAGCATGCCCCTGACTCAAATACTTCACAATGCTACATGAACTATTAGAAAAATACCTAACTGGATTTTGGAAAAACCTGGAAAGACTTACATGAACTGATGCTGAGTGAAGTGAACAGAATCAGGAGAACATTGTACATAGTAATACAGCAACTGGGTATGATGATCAACTATGATTCACTTAACTCTTCTCAACAATAGGCTGATCCAAGACAATTTCAAAAGACTCATGATGGAAAATGCTATCCACCTCCAGAGAAGGAACTAATGGAGTCTGAATACAGATCAAAGCATACAACTTGCACTTTATTTTTTGTGGTTTTTTTTCTTTTTCTTCCATTTCTTCTTTCACAACATTACTAATACAGAAATATGGATTGTATATATATATATATATATATGTATAAACTATATCAAGTTGCTTACCATCTTAGTGGTGTGGGAGGACAGGGAGGAATGGAAAAAAAATTTGGAATGCAAAATTTTACAAAAAAAAGAATGTTAAAATTGTCTTTATTTATAATTGTGGGAAAATACTATTTTTTTAAAAATTGAGAGAAAAATACCTAATAAGCTACCTCTAAAACAAAAGTATAATCCTTACCTTTCTCAACAGAAAGGATTAAATATTAACTACCAAAAAATAAGAGCAATGTCTTTTCCAAATATAAGCCAAGTATATGTTTATCTTCTTTAGATAAAGCATTCACAGCTAGTATCATTAAAAAAAGATGTATGCATATGTGTGTATGTATACACACATAAAAACATGCATACACATAGGAAATTTGGTTTGAGGAGCAAAGCTAAAAGAAAAACCAAAACATGAATCATTTAATGTACACAGATTACATCAAGAAATCTGGTTCTATTTTTTAAAATCTGATGTCTTCAGCTTGTGGACTCTTTCCCTAACGATATCAAAATGTCATTTGTACTTGATAAGTATAAAATTCTTAATGTAGACTGAGGAAAGTAAAAAACTGAAGGATCTAAGTTTCAATGTGGAGGGCAAATTGAACAGATAAATGTGATATTTAAAAATATCTTTGTCTGTTCCAAGCAAGTCACATCCAACATAAGGCTATAAAGGAAAAGATTATGGAAGAATGTTAAGAGACTTACTGTCATCTTAAAATCTAAGCTCAGTGGGAAAAACCCTTTTAAAGCAACAACTAAATAATACCCTTCAGAGCACACTTTTGAAACTAGAAAATGGAATAATAGATTTGCAAAGGATTCTAAAAAAAATAATCCAAGCTATATTTTAAAATTGTTATTATTTTTTGTTGCATTTTAAGTTCTGAACTGTCTCCCTCCCCACACCAGAAAAGGCCACCATTTTAAAATGTACATATATGTATTGTGCATGTAATATGTGTCTATTATATATACATATACACACAAATATACACATATTACGTGTGTGTGTGTATAAAACCATCCTAAGCATACTTCTGTTTATCAATTCTTTTGAAGAAACACAGGGCCCATTACCTTAAGGTAGATATTGAAAGATGTGTAGAAAGACCTATCCAAAAGAGATAAAGACGACTGATAGATGTGCTCCAAACATGTAATAAACAGGTCAAAAATTTAAACAAGCAAATATCACTTCAAAAACCAATACTAAAGAGGGACTATAAGAAGCACACTGATTTGTCAAATGTTCCCACAAGTGGTTTATCTCCACCATGGAATTCATGAAATACTTAAAAGATCCAAGAGCAGAACAAAGAGGTCCTTCATGGGCAGCATCCACATTAACACATCCAACCATATGTCAACAAGGACACACTTGATTAATGTCATTATGTCCATGGTAGCAGAAGGGTTTATGCTGGCAATTTTGGATCAGTTCATTACCACCAGAAACTGCAAAATGATTAGCCTTAAAGATGTATTGATCAATACAGGTTATGGAAATAGCAGAAACCATGCATCATTTTATTGCAGGCTACAAAAATTTAGTAGCCACAAAATAGGAAATAGAAACTAGTCAGGACTAGGGCTGATGTCTCTGAGTCCAGCATCTTACCTGCTGCCTCTTTCTTCTCCATTGAGGGCATTTAGAAACAAACACAAAATACTCAAAAAAACAATATTTTTTTATTAAACTAAGGCTACCTAGGAGAGGGATACCTTGTCCACTTTATCCCCGAGTCAATCAGAACACAATAGCTATGAACCTATTAAAATTATCTTTTCCTAAGGCCCTCATGGAAAAACTTTTAAAATAGAAAATAAAATTAACCAGGTATAAAGTATGAAAAGAAAATCTTGACTACTTATGGCTTTCCCTCAATCAATGCAAAGTCATTTAAATAAGCTTTAAAGTTACTAAGTGGCTAATACACTAGACCTTATTCCTCTCTTCATCTTATGAGAGTCAGTTTTTTGCCACCTGCCACTGTGGCTGACAGTCCAACTTTGTGTTAGGGAACCCAGTTTTTTAAAGCAGCTAGCATGCCATGGGCCCTAAAAACCTATTATACAATAAACACCATTTAACATTTCATAAACAGGATGTATTGTTTACAGATTTACTAACATCTCTTAGGGAACAGCTAATTAACACAATAAAAATTTTTATGAAATTGGAAGAGGGGAAGAATTACTCTCTGAGGTTATCTTTTAACATTTTATTTCATTTTTGAGATAGACTATAGGAAACGGGCTGATTTTTTAAAAATTCACCTTAAGTATCTTCAAAGGAATATCTTAGGGGGAAAAATTAGATGTGACTTAGATCCTAAACTGGGTTTTTAGAGCCAACCCTGATCCCCTGTTTCTATCCAATTACTTCCCTGTTCCAATATAAGTTTTCCCCACTGTGATTCAAACTGTACTTATACAGACCATGTTACAGAGCCATAACATCCCCTGCCCAGGGACAGCTCTCCCTTCCGCGGAGAAGAGGCAACTTTCCAGGTTAGGATGACAGATCTGTTTCTGAAACAAACTGTTCCCTGACTCACTAAAAGTGGAGAAGAGAGAAAAGGTTTAGGAAGCAGGTGGAAGGAGGGGGAACTCTTTAACAGTAGCCCAGGCATCATGTCCATGATACCATGGCACTAGGTGGAGCTTCCAGAGATTGACAGCAGTCTGTGTATTGTCACTATGGGGCCCAAAGAGACAAATAAAATAGGGGGTTCAGCATCTGATTGACAATGCCCACTCTCAGACCAAGGCACAGACACCCCCCTCTTCAGAAATGTCAGTATCTCTTAAGGGTAAGGCTACCCTGTCCTCATGGATCAGTAAAACAGATGCATTATGCCTATTACTTCATTACCAAATAGATGTCAAATTATACTAATATCCCTGACCTGTTCAAAATCGCCAATGGTCCGTATTATTAAAAGAATAAAAAATTTTCAATCTTTGCCCAACATTTAACAGTAACAACAACAGTATTTTACCTTTAGATAACATCTATGATTTACAAAAAGCTTCTCATACATTATCTAATTAAGATATTCCTATTCACATAACCACTTTGTTGCCAAGTCTTGTTGTTTCTGCCTTCACAGCAACCCTTTCTTTCCAGTCACACAGCTAACCTCCTGGTACAGACTTTACCATCTCATTTCTAGACTACTGTAATAGCCTTCCGTTTGGTCTCCCTGCATCAAGTCCCTCTCTGCTCCAATCCATTCTCCACTCAGCCTCCAAATTAATTTTCCTAAAGCACAAGTCTGATAATATCGCTCCCCTACAACACAGACTCCAGTTGCTTCTTGTTAACTCCAAGATCAAATATAAAATCGCACTTGTTTTCTCAAAGTCAACCTTCAAAAGTTGGCCCCTTCCTCCCTTTCCAGACTTCTTTCACTTGACTGCCCTCTCTCCATAATCAATGATTCTGTAACACTGATCCTCTTGGTATTCAATACTCCACATCCTGACTCGACTTTCGAACTGGACATGTCCCACATCTGAAACACTCTCCTTCCTCATTTCCTTTTTTTTCTCTGGCTTTCTTCTAGATCACCCAAAATTCTGTCTTCAGCAGAAAGCCTTTCTGGATCCCTAGCCCCAGTGCTATTCTTCCAAAATTACTTTCTGTCTATTCCCGATAGACAGACAGATGACAGATAATTAGATCTCCATATAGACAGATATCTCTCTATATATCTAATAGACATGGACATGAAGAGTGACATATGTAGATATGTAGAGGGATATTTATCTATATAGAGTGATATTGACCTATCTAGCTACGTAGAATATCTAGTGACCTATATAGATAGCACTAATTACATCTCTTTATACATATTCTACATAGCTAGATATAGCAATATCACTCTATATAGATAGATATCACTCTACATATCTATAAATCTCTCTATACAGATAATAATATCTATCACTCTCTCCATATACCCATATTTCTATAATGAAAGATACTGATATCTATGTATACATATACATATATTTTTTTTTTAATGTAAATAGTGGTTTCCATATTGTTTCTGAGCTTTGAATGTGAGTTCCTTGAAGGCAAAGACCATCTGGACCATGTATTTGCCTTTGAACCCCAAGCACTAAGTCCCAGACATTGTGCCAATTGCTTAATAAATGTTCATTGATTGACTCATTTTACCTATGATGTAAATAAAGTTCAGTGCAATAAAATTACCTTCCCTAGATCATGTTTAATATGTGACAAGTGGGCCAAGATTCAAACCCTGTCCAAGGCTAGTACTATGGCCACTACTCCATAATGACTTTGAATAATCTGGCCCAGCCCTTCCATCCTCTCCCACTTTCTCCTTCTCATGTGCCAACCCAGCCCCTCCACTCTAGCAAGCCATTCTCCTCACCATCCTTTGGGTTCTCTCTCTCCAGGCCTTTGCTTATTTCACTTCATTACCTCAGAATGATCTTCCCCTTCCTTTTCTCTTGTCAAATTATCCCTTTTAGAGTTCCATCCATCTTCTTCCCTGAAGCCTTCCTTGACTACTTCAGTCAATAGTGTACTTCCTCCTCTTCAGTCCTAGGGCTTATTATTCTAAGTACAGACTAATGGGTCTGTACTCCTGCTCAATGTGTTTGCTCAGACAGGTCTGGGAAAAAGTTGATCCTTCCTATAATTAAGACAAGTAATTTGGAAATTGACATCTCTTTGAGCAAGATCTGAGTGACCTAAGTCACATATCCCAAGACTTTCATTTTAATATAGCCCACACCTGTTTTTGTGTTAACCAATTCAAGTTGATTGCCACCCTTCAGGAACACCTCTTCTTGGAAGAAAATATAAACCATGACCCCACTGCTATTAGTTGTCTTTGGTCTAAGAGAGACAGCCAAATGATCATCCTTTTATTAATAATCTATTAATGAAATGATTAAAGTACCCAGAAACCATGTCACTCAAACTTTTTAATCATTGTGCAATGTTCAGAGAGAAAGACCTCTAATATCACAGAGACAAAACTTTCGCTGCTATAAACCTGGGGGCCACAAAGGTCAAGATAGTATCTTTGGCAGCTTGGTTTCAAGACCGGATAGCCTTGATGGATTGTTGTTTCACAAGTCCTCCAGAGTCATCAGAGTCCAGTGGCAAAACATAGGTCAGGACAACTGGCCCTGGATACAGTGGGAGGCCTTAGCCTTTTAAGTTAAGATCTCTCCCAGGTCTCAGTTCATCTGAAATAGCACCCATTAGGTAATTAAAGGCTAGGTAAGAATTAAGGTAAAAAAGATGGCCTCATTTGCCTTCACAAAAGAATCTGTCTGCGAAGACCTTCAGAGTTTCTGGCCAGAACAAAAGCAACTACTATTTGCACTCAATTTCAGTTCTGCCACCTTTATAACCTTAGGCAAGTCACTTGATCTCTCTGACCACTATTTTCTAACCTGTAAAATAAGGAAGTTGGGACAATATGATCTCCAAGAACCCTTCCATGTTTAAATATATGAGGTCATGATCCTATGATGGAGCACTTTAGGGATTACAAAGTGCCCCTTTCCCTCACAACAACTCTATGAAGTTGACAATCTACAGAGAAATCAGCACCTTAAGTTTTTATTCTTAAAATTATTTTGGGCTTTTTAGCAAAATTGCAGTCTTAAAAAAAATCCACCAAGCAACTCCTCACATACATCACTAAAACATTTTCATCAGACTATAGCTTCTTCAGTCGAAAAGACACTCTTTCCCAAAGGGAAAACCTGCATACTTTTCTCCAAATAGCACAGCTAAGTCATAGGTTCTCAAATGAAACACACAAGGTAATGGCATTTCCATTATAGAAGATGCTGCTATGAAGCTCCCATCTCTGGTTTTATATTTTTTATTATATTAAAAGGCTTGGGGGAAAGTGATATTGTTTCTTTAACTCCAACTTCACATTTTCAAGAGAAATTGGAAGAGAAAAAAAATCCCAGGGAGGATGGAGGGATACAAATCATCCTCTAAAAACAAGAATTCACTCTGTGCTGCTTTCCTCCTTACAATTCATCTCCCAGCTCACCTGGCCAGGTGCCACTAAGTGCAAACTCAGCAGTGAGTCCTATGACCAAGAAGAGCTCTGCTACCAAGATCATGTCCATTCCCAGCATATAAAACCTGGTTATTGTTGTTTGGTTGTCGTGTTTGACTCTTTGTGACTCCATTTGGGATTTTCTTGGCAAAGATACTGGCGTAGCTTGTCATTTCCTTATCCGGTTCATTTTACAGACAAGGAAACTGAGGCAAATTGGGTTAAGTAACCTGCCCAGGGTCACACAGCTTGGAAGTGCCTGAGGCCAGATCTGAACACAGGTCCCGCTGACTCCACTCTCTCTACTGTGCCACCTAGCTGCCCAGCAGGGGCTGACAACTGATGGGTTGTACAACAAAGGAGGAAGCAGAGCCAGTTGCCTCATTATCTAGGAAGAGTCAACACCAGTTAACAATAGATCTCTCTCTCTCTCTCTCTCTCTCTCTCTCTCTCTCTCTCTCTCTGTCTCTCTCTCACACTCACACACACACACACACACACGTACATGCTACCAGCTTCCTCAATACCAAGAGGTGAAGTACCAACACACAGGCACAGCACTTTTTAAAGGTTGCCAACCCCTAAAATATTCAAATAGCTTGTGAGCAATGTCTCGTAGGTGGGGGTGACTCCCCATCTTTTAGGGATTGCAACATCTCATGTCACTACTTAATTTTGTAATATAACTCTTCCCTCCTTCTTAGAACTGCTGCATGACATAAGCTTTTCTAAAATTTATTTTTGATCATTCAAAAAAAACCAACCTATTTCATGTTACTCCCTTGAGAAAAATAGAGACAGTCAAAAGACTTGAGAAAGCCCTAAAGTTCTGTAATCCACCAGTCAGAACACCTCGATCTTTTATGTGTCATGGACCCCTTTGGCAGTCTGGCGAAGACTATGAACCTTTTCTCACAGTAATGATTTTAAATGCACAAAAGAAAAAAATACAGTATCACAAAGGTAGACAATTATGTTTAAATAGTTACTGATTTTTTGTTTAAGTTCACAGACCGCAGCTTAAGAACCCCTTTACCATGGGAGTCAAAGAACTCAAAAAGTCAAAGAACAGTAAGATATTAGGGATTGATCACATAAGGAGAAACACAACTTGTGTAATCAAGCATCACTGCTTCTGGACAGCTGCCCACAAGGATCACAAGATGGAAGGTTCTAAAGCAGAGATGCTGGCTTTCTTATTGGTCTTCTCTGTAATCAAGTGAGGACTAGTGCCCATCAATCATTTTGGAGCCCTAATCAATCATTGTACATTTGACTTTGTTCCTTTCTTTATCTCCTTCCTTAAACGTGTTTTGTGGTATTGTTCCTTTTCAAATCAATTCTAGGGTTTCTGAGACACCTCCCAAGATGACTAGAAATACTCAGGGCTTGGGTAAAACAAATGGTATACCTGCAAGCTTAATCACAACACTATAGTGGAGAGTTGAGGAAGGCAAAGCTTTTCTTTAGGCACAAGTCCAAAGGTGCCATCATCTCAGGGTGGAACAAGCCTAAATCCCTTCTCTGAAATATGCAGGCAATTAAACAAGAACACTACCATCTGGGGGGATGGAAGAAAACGGGGAGCAAAATTATTGGCAAGTGTTCATAGCTCTCAATCACCAAGACAATTCTCTGGCAAACTGCACCTCTGACAGTTGTCACACATTAATCATCTCCAGGATTTTCTAAAATGTTCCTCAAAATAAAAATCAGTGGCCTACTCCTACTTTTATATCAATTTATACATTTACACACCATTTTATGTCTTTTTTAAAAAAAGCATTTTTATTATTTCATAATATTCCAACAACAGCCTTGGGTATAGGTAGCATAAATACTATGATCTCCATTTGACAAATAATCAAATTGAGACAAAGAGGCCAAGTGACAAGACTAGACCCTAGATTTCCAATCCACAGAGCTTTCCATAATACCATGGGATCCATATAATTTAAGAGGGAGTGAAGAAGAGGTAAAACCCTAAGAAAACTAGAAGGAGGAGAAAAAAATCAGAGGGCAAGGAAGCTAAGGTATGATATTTATCTGTGGGTCTGCCAAGACAGACATTCTACAAAAAAATGCCACCCTTAAAGTCTATATCCTTCCAAAATTATTAAAGAAAATCTCAGGTCTCTGCTCTCATTTCTGTTCCCCAATTGAGCAAAAAGTAATCTAAACATAACCTCCCTACTCTCCTCCCTGACAAAGACTTATCTAAATTCTTTTAATTTATACTGTGATCCCAGGAATAAAGGTCAAAAAGGGAAATCTGATCAAATCAACAAATGTGCTGAGGAAACCTACTCTACAATTTTTGTCATGGAGAAGTTTAGAACTTTAGTGGGAAAATCTATCCTACAGAGTACATGAAACCCATAGAAAATCCAAAACAGTAAAAGATTCAAGTCTAGTTTTCACTGGAATTTCACTGCCTCAAAGAAGTCAAAACATGCTCTTAGACAATATTCTAATTTCCCATATCTTCCACTGATCAATCTTTCTTTGTTTTTTTGGGATGAGGCAATCAGGGTTAAGTGACTTGCCCAGGGTCATACAGCTCGTAAGTGTCTTTCACACCCAATCTCACAGTCCTTTCCTAGTCTCCCCGTTGATTCTCTTCTACTAGCATCACTGGCCTTTTTACCCAGGCAGAACATGATGGTGTGCCACAGCACTCTAACATCCTTTTGATTCCCTCGAGAGGAAACAAGATGTAGTGGATAGCAGGTTAGACTTGGAGAAGAACAACCCCCCCCCCTTTTCAGCTTCCTCTTATATGTTATCTTCCTCCATTAGATTGTAAACTCCTTGAGGGCAGGGACTGTCTTTCTTGCTCATATTAATGACTTAGCCTCACTTAAGTCCAATTCACATGCAAGTCAAGACATTAGATCTCTGAGAATAAAGGGCAAACAAACAAACAAAACAAACAATGTATATTTCCACCTTAGCACTGTGTCTGGCACACTGTAGAGGTTTAATAAATGGTTTTTGGTTGACTGATTTACAGAAGGACTTCCAAGATGAACAAGTTACTTAACCTTTCTTCCTTATCTGTAAAATGAAAGGACTGAGGTCTAAGTCTATGACACCGATTCCCTGTCCCTCCCACAGACCTCTTTATTACCAATCCATCATCTTAGGTAAACTAGAGCTCTCCACTCTAACTCTCATGCTGACCAGCCTGGACTAGGACAGAGAAAACACAAAATGTACTTATTTCTTTTAGGAAACAGAGGAACACACATTGCCAGATTTTGAAAAAGCAGCTGGTAAAGCTGTAGGCTCCGATGGGAGTTACCCAGTCACTAAAGGTACCAGATTCTACTACAACTGCTTAGAAAAGCTGACTGTATTGACAAACTGGCACTGAGCCACCTCCCATAAAACACACCCAGGGAAAAATGATTCTCCTAGTGAAAGGCAGCTTGCTGAATCCCAGCAATGAATCACCTGCTAATTGCTGCTTCCAAACCTAACCCTACCCATTCAGAAAGGTCACTGGCTTGATCTTCAGGTGAAATTGACAAATTATGAACACCACCTAGCAGGCCTGTCCATTCCAAAATAGCCCTGAGAGAAGAGTGGGGAGTGAAGAGGGTGCAAAGAGAAGGGGGACTAAAGAGCACTCGGGGAACAGCTCAGGACCTATTTCTGAAGCACTCTGGGGTAGAGTGACAGCAGCAGGTATGCTGGCCACCTCTCCTGGTAAGTTAATTACTATGTGTTCATGCTTCACTAATATTGCAGTTATGCCATCCCCCTTTGGTTCCTTTTCAAAGTTACACCTTTCAGGATAAAGAATGAAAAAGAGGTGGTTCTGGTCAATACCAGGCAGAACCATTTAGGAATTATAATGAAAAAGGATCCTGGTGTGAACCTACCTTCTAATTATTATATATTTTATGTCAATTAGCCATTAGATCATATGTTAGTGCTGCAAGGGACCTCAGAATTAATCAAATCCAGTTCCTTCATTTCACAGATGAGGAAACTGAGGTCCAGAGAAGTTAAGTGATTTAACTAAGTAAAAATAAAGTAATTTGAGGGAGAGAGTACTAAAAGGTGGAGGAGGTCAGCAGAATATGGTTGTTTTTTTTTGGGGGGGGGCATCCTCAGCTGAACTTTGAGGTAAGTTCAGGATTCTGAGATGTGGAGGTGAAGAGAGAATGCATTCCAGGGAGGGAAGAGGAAGGCCAGTGGGAAGATAGGGCAGTAGGGGAAGGGATGCTGAGGTCAGGAAACCCTTCCAAGGAATGGTCTGTCTGGAACATGGAGTGTTTAAAGAAGACAGGGAGAGGCATATACATATACATATCAGTATATGTACATGAATGTAATGGAAAAGTACTGCATCCAAAAAATACAAATGACGACTCTGAAGAAGTCAGAGAAACATTAAAAAACAGATATAAACTGAGGCAAAGCAAACAGATCTAGAAAAACAATATGTGAAATGATTAGGACAATGTAAAAGGAAACAAACTCAAAAAAAAAAACCCCAATAAACTGAATGTTGTGTAAGTATCATATGGATCCAGCAAGGTGTCCCACTGGGTCCCAGGCCCAGGGGAGAGGTGGGAAATTATACACCCCACTCTTCTCTGCAGAAGTGATTGTAAAACACTGTGTTCCAATGTAGTAAAAACACTGCACAGTGTCAGACCCAGTGAATGTGCCGGTTAATTTTAAGGCACTATCTTCCTTCACCCTTTCTCTTTTGTGACAAGGGATGGATATAATCTAAAAGTAAAAGATATCAATACAATTTTAACAAAAACAAACAGCCCAGCAGTATCCTCATCATCAGAGCTGGCATACATATACAGTGCCTACAATGTGTCAGGCATTGTGCTAACCACTTTTATAAATATTATCTCCATTGAGCCTCACAATGATCATGAGAGGAAGGTCCTATTATTATCCCCACTTTACAATAGAGAAAACTGAAACAAAGTGGTTAAGTGACTTGCCCAAGGTCCTACAACCAGTAAGTGTCTGATGGTAGATTTCAGCTCAAGTATACTTGCCAAAATGAGGTAAATCTCATAGAAAAAAATGTGCTTTTACAACCCAAAATTAAATGGACATTTTGTCAGCATTCATGCTCCTTATTATTCAAATAATGAGCATCATCTAAGACCCAGGTGGGATATTAAAAAAGTAACATTGTTTTAATATTCACTTATAACTCAGTGGATCTGTGATTTCCTCAATATGTTCATCTTCTCTTTAGTTCATACCAATGATGCACAACCCCACCAGGCTTTCTCCTCCTGTTTAAATTTCATTCAGGTTTTTCCAAGGTTCCTCCATAGAAGATGCACCCAACATCCTGAAGGCTTCCCTCTAGGACTTTTGGTCATGGCTGCCCATGAAACCATGGCTGACCTACCTTTTTCTTTGATCATATCTTGTAATACACTACTTATGCATAATAATGTCATAGGATTAATAATTAATACAAAAGATTAGCAATTTAATAAGATGATATGACATTAATATTAATTATGTTTAGCATAATATCTACAAGAAGCTAAGTAGCACATGGTTATCACAAAGATAAGGCAAAAGCAAGAGCACAGCATCTCACTCAACAGTATGTATAAGGGAAGCATGGTTCTCACTCAAGGGAATCAGGGGATGGAAATAGACTCAGAACTATACCTAATGCCTTCTCATGCTGAATAACTGTCTCCAGGAGATCACACTTTCTCCAAGCCTGAATTAAAATATACCCTAGAGACACAGAAACTCTGCAATCCAAATGGCTAAACTAAGCAGAATTTCTTGTCTACATTCATAATACTTTAAGGTGACGCAGACAAGAAAGAAGAGAATAAGTCATATCAGAGTCTTATTCAAAAGAACACACGTACAGGATCTGTTCAACACATTGAGTACAGAATCAATTTCATCTCTATTCCACAGGACTCTACAATGTTAATGAACATTGAGGATGAATGTTCTAGAGCCTCAAGGCTCTGCAAGATCCTTCCTTGATAGCAGAGGAGAAAAGAACCACATATATGGTTCTTTTATATATATAACTGGTTCTATATATAGAACCATCTATTCTAGAATTTGGCATATTTTTGTACATTGCTATTCTTTGAAAATCAACAATTCATAAGGTATAACACAAGTCAATTTGTAATACAAGCATTTATTAAGTACCTGCTACATGATGGACACTATGCTAAGAGCTAGGGACAGAAAGACAGGCAAAAAAAACAGTCTTCAAGGGGCTCACAATCTAATAGGAAAAACAACATAAAAATAATTATGTACCAGCAAGATAATATATAAAGGATAAATTGGAGATCATGTCAGAGGGACGGCACTAACATTAAGAAGGGTCAGGAAGAGCTTTTTGCAGAAGGTGGAATGTTTGTTGAGACTTAAAGGAAGTCAGGGAAAAGTCAGGAGGGGGAGATGAGGAGGGAGAGCATTCCGAGCATAGGACATGGCCATAGAAAGTAAAAGAACTAGACTTTTTATCTCCCCCTGGTTAACTACTTCTTATCTATGTGACCTTGGGCAAGTTATAGTCTCTCTAAGCTGTAATTTCCTTGTCTATGAAATGGTATGCTACCTGTTTGAAGGCAAGCAAGGAACATACCAAATGGTCTCTTGAGATCCCTACATCAAACAGTATTTATTGAAAGTCTACTATGTCGGGGCGGCTAGGTGGCACAGTGAGTAGAGCATCGGCCCTAGAGTCAGAAGGACCTGAGTTTGGATCCGGCCTCAGACACTTAACACACAAACAAAAACCTAACCGTGTGACCATAGGCAAGTTACTTAACCCCAATTGCCCTCCAAAAAAAAAAGCAAAAAAAAAAAAAAAAAGAAAGTCTACTATGTCCTGACTGCTGTGTATATAGAATATAGAAGAGTAACATGGGGGCCCTCAAGGAGCTTTCCATCCAGGTACTGAGATTAACCTTATATGAAACAAAAAAGATAGTACATATCCAAGTGCTAAGTTATGTGGTAGAAACCAAGCCCTGTAGGATGCAACACTGAAAAAATTAGGAAAGGCTTCAAGGAAATGATACTTCAGCTGGGAGAGATTCTAAATTAACTCTGGAGGAGAGAGTGAAGCTGATGACTTTGCACAGCTTTGACTCACTTAAATCCAATTCACTTGCAAGTCAAGACTTCACCCTCTTGATGTCATTTGTCCTCTTCAAGAACAAAAGATGAATAACAAACAACAACTTCAACTGGTCCTTGAAAAATAAGTGCATTAACCAGAAAGTAAGATTAACATGAAAGGGCCATTCCCTGACAATTCTGGATGGATGGCTTTACTGTATTAACTTAAGAAAATATTTTGCTCAAAGAGTTATAATACTGTGTACATCTTTTGATCCAGCATTACCACTATTGGGTCTGTTTCCCAAAGGGACTTAAGAAAAAAGGAAAAGAACTTATATCTTCTAAAATATTTCCAGTAACTCCTTTTGTGGTGGCAAAGAAATGGAAATTGAGGGGATGCCTATCAATTGGGGAATGACTGAACAAGTTGTGGTATATATATACGAATGTAATTGAATACTATTGTGCTATAAGAAATGAGGAACTTGATGATTTTTAGAAAAAACATGGAAAGATTTGCATGAAATAATTAAAAGTGAAATATGCAGAACCAAGAGAAGGTTGTGTATACAGTAACAGCAATATTGTTCAAAGGGTAACTGTGAATGATTAAGTTATTCTGAATATTATAAATAGTCAAATCAACTACGAAGGACTTATGAAGGAAGATGCTATCCATAACCAAAGAAAGAAATGATAAATAAAAGTACATATAGTTTGGTTTTACACATACACACACACGTACGTTTCTAATGGCAGCTTTCTCTAGTCTAGAGCAGGGTAGGGAAGGAGGGAGAAAAAAAGTGTGCAGCAGAGAAGAAAAAAAAAGTTAGATAGACACACAGAAAAGCAGGGTAGCTTTGAAAACAACGTTTTGTATTTATTACATAATTTTCCAAAAGAAAGTAAATAGTGTGAAATGGAAACTCATTGTTTCATACTGAATCTTCTTTTTATGTTGTGCATGGAAATACATGGAAATATTCTTTTTGTGTGTGTCTTTTAGTATATAAGTTCAAAATGATTTTTTTTTAAAATAAAGTTAAAAAAAGAGAGATTATCTGTGAGTCATATATCCAAAGACTTCTTGAGGAAAGGGACACTGTTTTTGCCTTTGCGTCCCAAGTGTTTAGCACAGCGCCTGAAAGTAAGCAAAGGCTTAATAATTGTTGACTGACTCGTACAGAAGGTTAGAAGACTAAAGTCAAGCCATCAACAGCAATAGTAATAGTCACTCTACACAAGGAAACTCTTTTCTATGTTTATATTTTTCACCCAAAATTCTGCTATTTTGCAAGGTTACCATGGTAGACATAGGATCTAAGAATACAATAATGTTATAAATAAAAATAGGGCCTAAAGAGACAATCCCAACCTTCTCATTTTACAGATTATAAATTCAGAACTGGAAGGAACCTCAAAGTCCATTTATTCTAACTCCCTTATTTTTACTTGAGGAAACTGATGCCCAGGGAGGTGAAGTGATCTTACTAGGGTCAAACAAGTGGTAAGTGCCAAAGGCAAGATTTGAGTCCATGTTGTTTACAAAACCCAGAAAGCAGAAGTGATTTGTCCAAGGTCACATATAGTTAAGTAGCAGAGTTCATGCCCTCTGAATCAGTGGGATTCATTTAAAATCCCAGAGCCCAGAGCAAAATTCTGCAACAGAATTTCTCCTACAGACTACCTTGCTGTTGAACCTGTACCATGGGCTACGGAATGTTCCTTGGGACTTCTTGGGCACTGACTACACCTTCAACACCAGTAAATAACTCTATGGACAGTGCCCTTCTCATAAATATTGTCAGCTCTTGATTATGGTTAGGGACCATATCATATATGTCTTCTCCATCCTCTATAATACATAGCATAGTTGTAAATCCACAGTAGCTGCTCAAGCCTCAGTTATTCTGATCCAGTGATTACCTTTAGCCTGTTTCCCTCCTATTCCCATTCCTCCTTGGAGTACATTTTCACTGTTCCTCAGCCCTCTGTACAACAGAACCTTGATAAATGATGCCTAGGTCTAAAACCATTAGAGTTTTAAAATGAAAGTCCCTCCTCATTCCAGGTAATTCCCAGGAGCAGCCATGATTATCCTGCAGAGCCTAAGGAAACTCAGCACTTTGGAGAATACATTATCTTGAACTGGCTCTTTCAGCATCCAAAATTTGGTGCCACAGCAACAATCCTGAGAACCAGGAAAAACATTCATAGGCAGAGCTGGAATCAGCTGCCAGCTCTCTAGTGACCTAATTCAGAAGTGTTGGTTAATACTAAAAATGCAAATAAAAACACATCAGTCCCAACTCAAAAACTGCTTCCTCTGACTTTTTTTTTTTTTTAGGATTGTAGAAAAGCAAACAAACTAATAGTCTTACAAGGTAATTGATTTGCTATTCCCTTCCCAGCTGTGCTTCTGACTGCAGACTTTCACCATCACAATTCAGCTGTCTTCCAACACTGGAAATTCCCTCAGTTTGGGGTCTTCTCACCCTGGAATGTTCCTCCTCCCTGGCAGACCCCTTCTCCCACTGGGGCACACTGTCTTGGTGCCTCCATTTTGGGGATGGACCATGCTGGCTAGGTTTCACTACTCTCAAACTATACTTCTGATTCTCCAGAAATATACTTCTGAGTTCCCACAAGGGTACTTTCTCTTACTCCCACCTCTTTAGAGTTCCCTTTTTTGTGTTGTTTACCTCAGTTAAGATGTAAGCTCCTTGAGGGAAGGGATTGTCTTCCTTTCTGCTTGTATTTTGCACCCCTGACATTTAGTACAATACTTGGTACATAGTAAGCACTTAATAATTGTAGCCTCACCAGCAGAAATCATCTGGTATAATTGCTTTACCCCCAGGAGAAAAAAATTCCTGCACTGATGACTGGTCAGATTTACTGGTTGAGAATAGATGGCAATGGACTACTCTGGCACTTTAAATAAGCAGCCTCATTAGGGAACCCAGCATGAAGTCTGGAAAACCAAAAGCTGCACCTGTGAGTGAATAATATAATTCATGTCTGTTGAATCTACAAGGGGTCCTGTAGATCCACTGGACAGGATTCCCATCAGAATTAAACTCCAATTATCTTATAAATGCTCATTTTCAAGTGAAAAACCAGTCTCTCATCCCCCTCCATCCTCTTCCAAATGTACCCTTGCTAGTAGATGAGGATACAGTTTTGGGAATGCATCCTTACCAGGCAGTGGGTGTGTGTGTGGGGGGGTGGTAGTAAGAAATCCTACACCAATTTTTTTTTAAATGAGGATAAGCTTTGTTATCCATATTTGGTGAAACCTAAACATAAATTTATTCAGGAAAATTTCCCTGGCCCAAAACTTTGGCAAAGAGCCAAACAAAGTTTGACAATGTACTCCTTGGTGTTGATCTCAGAACTGGAACAGACCTCGAGGGGATGGAGAGAAAGGGAGGAGGGTCCTCAAGACATAAATGACATCAATAATTTTTAAAATGAGCATTAATGCTCTCTATTGGAAAGAAGTAAGACTACGTCCTCTTATCTCTAAGAACCATGATGTTAACAAATCCTTCTCTTCTCCCTACCACCCCAATTCTAGGAATGTTGGTCATCCCTACAAGGTACCTCTAAAGTCTGTTGGATAAAGAACATTGTAGATTAACTGTAAATACAGTGCCTTTCTTCATGGGACCAAGGAGTAATAGTATTTCTATCTGCTCAATTATTTTAGAAAATTAAAACAAAAACCTCACACTGTACACAACTCCTTTGGCATACTTGTCAGTCAATCAGCAATCATTATTATGTAGTGAGCACTGGGCCAAGTGTTAGGGATATGAAAAAACACAACAGTCCCTGATCTCAAGGCATTCACCATCTAATGGGAGCAACAACATACAGACAACAACACATAAAACAAGATATAAACAGGATAAATAGGAGATACTTGTTCACAACTCAGAGTTCCTTCTCATTCTTTAAGAATTAGGTGGAAATGGCAGCATATTTCTCATATGAAATAACTAACCCCCCAAATGACTGCAAAGCATTTGCCAATAGAAAATGTTATATCAAGGCTAAATAATCTCATCACCACAAGGGTCGAACTGAAATTTCCCCTTGGGCTTTAAAGCCAGAAAATTGGATTCCCTTTTGAAGCAGGCAGGGGTTGATAGAAAATGCAGCTCAGGACTGCATTCCCTGGTGTCCAGCTCTTCATTCATCCTCCGCATTCCCATCCCATTCTTCAGCAAAGAATATTATTGTTTTCTTTGCTCTTTTGGTATCATATGGAGCTTTTGTCTCAAACTAGAATGCCAAGTAATGGGCAGAACATTGGATTAGGTATTAATCAGAAGCCTGAGATTCCAACTTGGAGGTTGTCTTCTTACTAGCCATTGCAGCCTTGGGCATGTAGCTATTCTTCCCCGTCTTCCTTGTCTGGTTAACAGCTAGTCTTTTGCTGTTGATGTTATTTCTTTTTGAGAGGAACAGTGGCAAAATGAAAAGAGCATTGGACTCAGAGCCACAAGACCTGGCTCCAATCCTAACTCTACTGCTTACTTAGTGAGGCTTTGGGCAAGCCACTTGCACTCTCTGGGCCTCCACTTTCTTATCTGTAAAATGGATGTAATAATGCTGTGGAACAACATGGAACTGAAGATTAAATAAGGCAATGTAAATTAACTAAGGAAAAGGTTCTGAAGCATTACACTAAGGTCAGTTCTTCTCTGTTGCTTCCCTAAGTCCTTTTCAGTGTTCTTAAAAGTCTTTTTCTACAAACAACCCATTTAAAGCACTTATGCTACAGTTTGCCACATAGTCCTGGATACAAGTTCTGATTTAGCACAACAGAGTCATGATAGCTAAAAAAAAAGTGTGGGGTCAAATCTCAGCTTTGTAGTTTACAACCTGTTTGTACATCAGTTCACTTCTCTAGTCTCTGTATGTGAAAAAAGACAGGAATGGGCTAGATCACCTCTATGCCCTTACAAGTCTGTATCTATGATCCTTTATAATGGAGGGTAAAGGTGAGTTATCTCCAAGATAGAATGACAGCTCTTTCTGACACGAAAATCTAGAACTTTTTGTACAGAGATAAGGTCTCAGAAGCAAATAATAGAGAATCCTTTTCATTGAAGCATTATCTATATGGTTAGTTATCACTGCCCCCCTCACTCCCATCTAGAGGGGATGACTTTCCTCTGAATTTCTATCAGATTTTGTACCTCATCATATTATACCCTACATTAGCATTTACCTGCACCTATGTTTTCTCTCCTTTGTTATAAGTTCTTGGTAGGGGGAAGCCTTTATCTTGCTCTTCTGTGTGCCACAAATGGCCCCCCTACCCCCACACAGATCTCAGTAAAAGCGTGTTAAATGACCAAGTGAGAGCACCCAACAAAATGAGAGAAGCAGATTCAGTTACAGCAATCCTTAAACAATGCCTTCATAAAATGTCTGAAATCACAGTAAGATGCAAGTGTGGTGGGAGTCGGCATGGGTTTTGCCCAACCTCCATCTTTCATGAACTTCATCAGCAAGCTGCAACTCCCCCTCAATGGTCTCCTGGCCCAGTACCACCCCCACAATCCAAAAACATCCAAAATCCCACAGAGTACTTAGGTTGTGCCTTGAACACCTTAGGAGCTCAATTACCGTCATAATTATTATTCTTATATGGCAATGTAGGCAGGACTATGTTTTAATAGGCATCTGTGGCTTAGAAACTATGGGGCAACAGGCAGTTTGGAAGCATTTAGCTAGATGGTGAGCTCAGTACAGAAACCAATTTGTCATGGGGACAGGAGGTAATAATGTGACACTTTACAAGTTTCAAACAGCAGGGAAAAAACCCTTTTTTCCCTCTATTATTTGTTGCAATTCTGGATGTCCATGTACATTCTCTGCATGAACTATGAATCACTCTAATTATTCATCAAGCTGAATTCCAAGTCAACCACGGTCCACAATCAAATCTGTACATAGATGGGGGAAGGGGGAGTATACCTGCAATTTCTCCCATCAACTAGTTCCTTTTCAAAAGGCCTCTGGAAAAATGATCTTGAACAATTATTGAGGGTAGGGAGTAGAGAGAGAAATAGTGGGGAGATGATGTTGAAAATGCTGCATGCCCAGGCATTGTTTTCATTTGGTCTTAAGGAAACAAAGGGTTATCTTTGGAGTCCAGTCCCAGGTAAGAAGAGTAGAATGGCATCAGAATCTTGAGTTAAGGGAAGGAGTTTCTTTGCTGAGAGCAGGGGAGAAAAAGTGTATGGGGGTGGGGGGGAAGGAGGGTAGCAAGGTGGTGAGAGGACCTGAGTTCAAATCCAGCCTCAGACACTTGACACTTAACTAGCTATGTGACCTTGGGCAAGTCACTTAACCCCAATTGCCCTGACTTCCCCCCTCCAAAAAAAATGTATGTGGGGAGGGAGAGAAGGAAACAACCTGGTCTCAACTGTTTCTGAGGCATATCACATTAGCTCAATTTAACTAATGGCAGCCTGGAGTCATATAGAGAACATTAGACTCAGAGTCAGTAAGACTTGAATTTGAAGCCTGCCTCAGACACTAGCTGGGGGACCTTTAGCAAGTCACTCAACCTCTCTCAGGCACAATTTCCCAATCTATATAATGGGGATAATAGCATAGAGCTGTCGTGAGGCTCAAAGGAAATGATATATGTAAAATACTTTGCAAACCTTAAAGTACTCTATAAATATTGGTTATTAATATTATCAATAATATCATAATATTATTGCCAATAACAAGGAGTTTATTTAGTATAGTGTTCCCTAGTCCAAATGACATTTAAGTGGAAGAGGTGGTGATCATCAAGATGGGACCATGACAGTGACAGGATCCAGAGGGTGATGGGGGAAGGGTGAAGGGATAAGCACTAAAGCTTAAAGTTCCAAGGGAGACAGCTTTGGGGCCACTTTAGGGAAAGGGTCTTATTGAAAGTCAGGGAGGTAAGCAGCCCTTTTCTCAGATCATTTCCAAGAGCTAAGATAAGAGAAAAAAATCCCCTAAGCAACTCTCTCCTACCTGCCCCCTAAATAAAAGCTGGAAAAGTACAATTGGCTGGAAAATAGATAACAGTGTTTTCTTCACATCTGTCTTGCACAAAACCTGAGTGTGGCCTATAGCAAGAGATATTTTTCCAGTGTATTCCTTTCTTTCAAAGAAGATCTGATTTTAGGAGTGCAGTTTATATTTATGCCAATACAATAGATTCTTGAGGTGAAACTGAACAGTCTGGTCAGCCAAATTCACAACTATAGAAATAGAACTATGTTAATATCAAGGCCAAGACCATAACTGTCACACTCAAATAGAAATGGGGGCCATGAAACCATATAGAAGGTTCCCTGTGGGCCATGTGGATTTAGAAAACCACATATTTATATGTATATATATTTTAATTAACACATCAACATGCTAAAATGTTACAGGAACAACACTTTAATCTGGTCCAGGTTGTACTTGAGAGTTCTGGGAGCCATGTGTTTGACACTTCTAGCCAAGACCAGATAGAAAGAAACTAACCGAAAGGAGTCCAAGTAAAGCCAGCTCTGTTGACACTAAGACTCAGGATTAAACTATAAAAAAATCTTTGCAACATATGTTACTGTTGCCCCTTTCATATGTTTCTCTAACAACCCATCCTACCACATTGTATCTACCCCCTACTGAGCTTCATAGTAAACCCTATTTAAAACACCTGAGAAAGTGATCAGAGACCAGCAAAAGAGGAAAGGTTCTGTAGGCTTTGCCCTCTAATGGTCCTGGAAGTAGGGAAGCCAGGAAAACAGGAGAGAATAGTGGCACCAGAAAGACAGTTGAGGATGTCAGTCAGGTGGTTGGCAAACAAATGAAGCTTTGCCAGAAGTTTGGGGTGCTGGGAAGAGAAACATGCAGCAGGAGGTTTCAGAGCACCTTTATGAGAATCAATGTTGTAGAATTTCAGAAGTAGAAAGGACAAACCCTACCAACTGATCCCTATTTTACAGAGCAGGATGTTCAAGTCTAGAATGACTGGACCAAGGTCATACAATTAGTTTGTGATTAAGTTGGGGCTTGAATTGAGACCTCTCAGTTCAGTTCTCAATACACTACAACCCCATAGTCTTATCAGTTTAAATCTTAGAGATGAAAAACAGGGAAATGAGTAGAAATTTAAAAAGAAATAGCTGAATATTTAGCCCTTTTTTTTTTGCTTTTTTGGAGGGGGAAGGTAGGGCAATTGGGGTTAAGTGACTTGCCCAAGGTCACATGGCTAGTAAGTATTTTAAGTGTCTGAGGCCAGATTTGAACTTACGTCCTCCTGACTCCAGGGCCCATGCTCTATTCACTACACCACCTAGCCTTCCATCCTTTTTTAAAGCTCAGTTGCATGATACCATCTCCTATAGGAGGCCTTTCTTGATGCCTCCAACTGCCAGTATCTACCTCCATTCTTTTTTATGTACCAACATGTATTGTGAATTTGTTAAATTTGAGCATGTCATTTCCCTACATAGAATTTAAGTTCTCTGAGGACAAGATTTATTTTCTAAGCTCAGTGCTAAGCACAGTGTCTAGTATGGCATGTAGTAGGTGCTTAATAAATACTTGCTGATTATTCACTTCCCTAAGTTCTCACTTAAGATGCAAAATATCTGGACAGATCAAAAGGCCAATAATGTTAAGACTTCTCCATAACAAATACCAGGTGGTAAAATACCAAAATACTTGTTACATTTCCTTGGAACTATTACCCAAACCCAACCTCATTGACCAATCTGATACAGGTTAACAATTGCTAAGATTCTGTCATCTATTGAATGATATCAAAACATCTCTGCTGCTTTTTCCAGGTGTTCCATTATCTGGGCCCATTCTACCTATCCAGCTTGATCACACCTCCTCTACACCTCCCCTCCCTCCCAGCTAACTAATCCCTCCACAATCCTTCACATATGTCATCCTCATTCTCCTCTGAGAGATAATACTTGTCCTTGACTTTATTTCCACCAGTTATTATGCTCTCTCCCTTTCCTCTCTTTCTACTAAACTTAAAGACTAAAAAAAAAAAATTCCATCTCCACGGGTTTTCTTCCACGAAAAACAGATTGCTAATTAGCTGTGTGGCTGTAGGCAAGTCGCTTCTTTCTGGATGGTTTCCTAATCTGTAAAATAGTGGGGAGAGGGCCATATTGATGAGGCATGAACTCATCAGGATGACCTCTAAGTCCTTCCCAACTCTAACATTCCATGATCCTATGAACTCCCTCTCCTCTGAATTCCGCTTGTGTTTACAGTCTGCATCACTGAATTCAGCACTTACTTAAATGCTGTCATTTATCTATTTGCTAAAGCCTTCACCTATGTAAATTTTGGCTCAAAAGTCATCCATGCCTTACACCTCCTTGGCAACTCTCAGAACACTTAGTACAGGGCTCTGTACCTGATAGGTACTCAATAATTATTTGTTAAATGGTAAACTGATTACCCCCAAAACAGATGAGAATCCCCCAAATCATAGAGCGCCCATAGCAGACAAATAGGGCAGAATTTCTGCAGGCAAAGATCAAGCAGATATTTGCATGTGGTTTGGGAAGGATAGAGGAAGAGGAAAGAACCATGATTAACAAGTCACCCCTTAAACCTCTGCTTAGTGATCTAGGACCTAAAGAGTCTATCTAGCTTGACCCTACTGGCCAAGCTCAGAAGGGAATTTAAGTAACTCTTCTAGATTGCTCCATCCTGGTAATCACACAAATCTCAGGAGAAGTCAGCTTTGACCTTTCCTGGTAAGCAATCAACATCTCAAATTACTGTCAGCTTTAGTTTGCTCAAAGGAAGGGACCAGCATGACCCAGGAAGTGGCAGAGAGCAAGCAAAGCCTCCAGACTGGATTTCTCATTCCCACTCCCCACCCCCATCTCAACACTTACACACAATTTGCCTCTTCTCCCAAAGAAGCAGCTCTTTTCCCTCTTTCTCTAAGCTACTTAAGGCAAGCTAAAAGGTAAAAAAGTTTGGCTGGGTGGCGCAGAAGGTAGCATGCCAGGCCTGAAGCCAGGAAGACTCATTTTCCTGAGTTCAAATCTGGTTTCAGACACTTACTAGCTGTGTGACCCTAGACAAGTCACTTACCTATATTTGCCTCAGTTGCCAATTCTGTAAAATGAGCTGAAGACAGAAATGGCAAACCACTCCAGTATCTTTGCCAAGAAAACCCCAAAATGGGACAAAGAGTTAGACATGACTGAATAACAACAACAACAAAGTAAAAACAGCTAAGCATGTTTTTGTCCCAACCCATAGAACATTTGTGTTCTGTGGGCAAACCCAAAATAGGACATCTCACAGAATATGCTGAGAGAAAGAAGAGTTGAGAGTCACAGATAACCTAAGAAGTCACCATTATTTGTCTTTGGAATCCAGTACCAAGAATACACTAAAAAACATACTTAGTTCAGTTTGGAAAACACTAGGCAAAAGGGGAAGGGATCGCAGGATGCCAGGAAATATATCTTCAATACAAATATTTCACTATGTTCAGGAGCAGGTATATCTGTGTATCCAAGTTTGGTCTTTTCCAAGCTATCAATCTCTTGAGCACAAGCACAGAACTATAGAACATTAGGGCTAAAAGAAACCTTAGAAATCATCAAACCCAGGGGTTCTTTACCTAGGATCTGTCACTGTGTGTGTGTTTAACATTTTGATAACTGTATTTCAGGTTATACGTGGTTTCCTTTGTAAATCTATATCTTTAATGCATTTCTAAAAATGAATGTGTATATACATATATACATATTCCAAAAAATAAATATCATCATCATCATAACTAACATTTGTGTATACTTTAAGGTTTGCAAAGTGCTCTACAAATATTATCTCATTTAATTTTCACAACAACCTTGGGAAGGAGCTGCTGTTATCCTCATTTTCCAGATGATGAACTGAATCAAACAGAAAGGTTACATGGTTTATCCAGAGTCACTCAACTTGGAAGTGTCTGAGGCTGGATTTTAATTTGTCTTCCTGACTCTAGTTCCAGCTCTACATTCACTGTGCTACCTAGATGCCTTATATGAAACAAAATACAAAGCAAAATATGGGAGAGGAGGGGTAGCAATAAGGTACTTTTCATCACTGCAAAAAGATGTTATTAGACAGCTAATGTGTCCATAAATCAGAGAAGAAATTTCATTTTATATATTAGCTTCAAAACTAATTGCCACTTTCTTGGAGCATAAGCTTCAGCCTCCACTAGGGATTGGTAAAAAGAGGTTTACTTCACTTAGATCACTGATACTCTATCAGACATTTTACAACTTTTATGGGAATGAGCAGAAATGAGGGTGACTGAAAGGAATTTATAAGTGGTTCCAAATTTAAATTTTGTAATGCCAGGAGTTTATGATGCCACCAGCTGACCAATAGCCTACTATATTTATAGTAATCAACTTCCAGGAATGCTCTCCCCTCTCCAATTCTCTCCTTCCCTATTTCACACCCACACCCCCCACCCCCACACCCCCACACCCACACAGACTTCTCCCCTCTCAATTTCCAAAGGCCCCTATCACTCATATGCTATTTTAATATGGCACCATGCATTGGAATTACTTCAGGACTAACTAGGTTAATATAGTATAAGCCACTGGAGGACAGTAACAACATCTTATTCATTTCTTTATTCATCTGCCACAGTGCCTTGCTCATAACACCTGGCAACTCAATAAAGAATTACTGAATACATGAAGGAAAACTCGAGGGGGACAGTCAGGCAATTAGAGAAGTAAAACTTATTGTAAGAATAGAGCTTTAGAAGACCAAGGTTTCCCACAAATCCATGCCTTTGCTATCACTCAAAATATTTCCAGGGAACTTCACCTTTCAGTTCCAGTCAGGTGTCTTCATGGGAGAGGGAGCCTGATGATTAGAAGTCTGAGAGATCTATATGAGTTGAAGGCAATTAAACACAAATTTCTTCAGTGTGTATGGGAATGGAGAGTAGGGGAGCATCAATAAATTAAAAATGCATTTCTATCTCTCTAAATGTTTTGTGATTATTATACTCTTACGTAACCTATGTTTCCCAAATTAAAGCTGAATAGCCATCACTTAAACCACCAAAGCAGGGCATCAGACAGAGTGCTGGACCTGAAGTCAGGAAGACCTGAGTTCAAATTTGGCCTCAGATACTTACTAGCTGTGTGACCCTGGGCAAGTCACTTAGCTCTGCCTCAGTTTCCTCATATGTCAAATGAGCTAGGGAGGAAATGGCAAACCACTCCATTACCTTTACCAAGAAAACTCCAAATGAGGTCACAAAGAGTTGGACACAACTCAACAAAAACAACAACAAACCCCCAAGACAGATGGGTTTCACCATTCGGTCTACTTCTGTACATTCATCCATCAGAAAACAAATGGAAGAAGCTATTTATGGAACCTACCAAAGAAAAGATGCATACCCACTGCCTCAGCTGCTTCCAAACTCTCACTTGGGCCAGGATGGGGCTAAGGAATCCGAACAACATAGAGTAACACTTCAATTATCTGGAACCCAGATATGCAGCAACCTTGACTATCTAGAACACAATAACAACCAGGAAGAGAGCAAGACTCCTAAGAAGCCAAAAACCAATCATCAAACCCATGCACTTTATTCAAAAGCAAACCTGGAGCCCTCACCACTCTACTGTCATATATCATCACATCAAGTATCATCATAGCCAGATAGCACTTTAAGTTCTGCAAGGAACTTTACAGACCTGTCATTTTATCCTCACAATTCTGAGAGGCAGAATATTATTATCACCATTTTGAAGATGAAGAAACTGAGTCTGACAGAGGCTAGGTGACTTGCCCAGGGTCACATAGTTAATAAGTATCTGAGACTGGATTTGAACTCAAGTCCTTCCTGACTCTCCAAATCCAGTGCTCTATCTACAAGACCATTTAGCTGCCTAACAAACTACATGATCTGCTTCCCTAATTCACTGCAGAAGAGAAGTTGGGGCATAGGTGATAAGAAAACATGTAGCACGGAGAAGTTGATAGCCTAGCAAAAAGGGGGGAGACAGAAAACCTATGAAAAGCAGATATAAGAATTCAAAAAGCATGTCCTATTACATCAGGCTCCAGGTTGAAATCTGTTAGAAATAATTAATATTGGGGCGGCTAGGTGGCGCAGTGAGTAGAGCGTCGCCCTGGAGTCAGAAGGACCTGAGTTTGGATCTGGCCTCAGACACTTAATGCACACACAAACAAAAACCTAGCCATGTGACCTTGGGCAAGTTACTTAACCCCAATTGCCCTCCAAAAAGCAAAAAAAAAAAAAAAAAAAAAAAAGAAATAATTAATATCAAATCCAAAAGACTCATGATGGAAAATGCTATTCATATCCAGACAAAGAATTATGGAGTCTGAATGCAGATTGAAGCACACTATTTTCTCTTTTTAAAATTTTTCTTTCTTTTGATTTTTCCCTTTTGTTCTGATTCTTCTTTTACAACATGACTAATGTGGAAATATGCTTATTATGATTACACAGGTATAACCTATATCTGATTGCTGGCTATCTTGGGGAGAAAGAAGGGGAGGAAGAAAAAAATTGAAACTCAAAAATCTTATAAAAGTGAATGTCAAAAACTAAAAAAAAAAAAAAAAAACAAAATAATTCATATTACTGTATCACTTAATTAACATTTTACCTTCTCAAGTAGGATATTTTTATTTTAAAAGAAACCTCCAGGATACCTAAATCAGGAAGAACCAAAACAGAGAAAGAAAAGTATAGACCAATTTCCTTAATGAATACAAATGCAAAAATTTTAAAAATATTAGCCAAAAGATTACAGCAACTTATCGTGAGAATAATACACTTTGATCAGGTAGGATTTATTCCAGGGATGCAAGACTGGTTCAATATTAGGAAAACTGGGGCAGCTAGATGGTGCAGTGAATAGAGCACTGGCCCTGGAGTCAGGAGGACCTGAGTTCAAATCCAGCCTCAGACACTTAACACAAAAACTAGCCATGTGACCTTGGGCAAGTCACTTAACCCCAATTTCCCTACCTTCGCCCCTCCAGAAAACAAAAAACAAAACAAAAATCAATATTAGGAAAACTGTCAGTGTAATTGATCATATCAACAACAAAATTAGTAGAAACCATATGATTTTCTCAATAGATACAGAAAAAGCTTTTGGCAAAATACAAAACCCATTCCTATTAAAAACACTAGAAAGCATAAGAATAAATGGAGTCTTCCTTAAAATGATAGGTCGCATCTATCTAAAACAATCAGCAAGTATTATATGTAATGGGGATAAGCTAGAAGCATCTCCATTAAGACCTGGGGTGAAACAAAGATGTCCAATATCACCCCTGTTGTTCGATTTGGTACTAGAAAATTTAGCTATAGCACTAAGAGAAGAAAGAGAAATCAAAGGAATTAGAATAGGCAAAGAACACTCTCTGCAGATGATATGATGATATAGAACCCTAGAGAATCAAGTTAAAAACTACTTGAAATAATAAACAACTTCAGCAAAGTTGCAGGACATAAAATACACCCCTATAAATCCTCAGCATTCCTATATATTTCTAACAAAGCCCAACAGCAAAAAATAGAAAGAAAAATTCCATTTAATGTTACAGTAGACATTATAAAATACTTGGAAGTTCACCTGCCAAAATAAACCCAGGAACTATATGAACACAATTACAAAACATTTTTCACACAAATAAAGTCAGATCTAAATAACTGGAAAAACATCAGTTGTTTGTGGTTAGGCTGAGCTAATATAATTAAAATGACAATTTTACCTAAATTAATTTACCTATTTAGTGCCAAACTAGCCAAACTACCAAAAATCATTTTATAGAGGTAGAAAAAATAACAAAATTCATCTGAAGAACAAAAGGTCCAGAATATCAAGGGAATTAATGGAAAGAAATGCTAGGGAAGATTTTAAACAGCATTATAAAGCAGCAGTCATCAAAACTACTTGGTACTGGCTGAGAAATAGAGTGGTGGATCAGTGGAATAGATTAGGTACACAACACACAGTCAATGACTATAGTAACCTACTGTTTGAGAAACCCAAAGACTCTAGCTTCTGGAATAAGAACTTACTATTTAACAAAAATGTCTCAGAAAACTAGAAAACAGTACAGCAGAAACTGGGCATAGACCAATATCTACCCTATATACCAAAATAAAGTCAAAATGGGTTCATGATTTAGAAATAAAGGCTAACACTATAAGTAATTTGGGAGAGGAAGGAATAGTTTATCTGTCAGATTTATCTAGAAGGGAAGAATTTGTAACCAAATGAGAGATAAGACAGCATTATGAAATGCAAAATGGATCATTTTGGTTACATTAAATTGAAAAGGTTTTGTACAAATAAAGCCAATGTAACCAAGATTAGGAGGGGAGCAGAAAATTGGGAAAGAATTTGTACAACCTGTGTCTCAGATAAAGGCCTCATTTCTAAAATGTACAGAGAACGGAGTCAAATTTATAAGAATATAAGTCATTATCTAATTGACAAATGGTCAAAGGATATGAACAAGCAGTTTTCAGAGGGAGAAATTAAAGACATCTATAAGCATATGAAAAAATGCTCTAAATCATTTTTGATTAGAGAAATACAAATCAAAACACCTCTGAGGTACCACATCTCACCAGTCAGATCGACTAACATCACAAAACAGGAAAATTATAAAGGCTGGAGAAGATATGGGAAAAATTGGAACACTAATGGAGTGTTGGTGGAGTTGTGAATTGATCCAACAGTTCTGGAGAGCAATTTGGAACTATGCCCAAAGGGCTATAAAAATGTGCGTATGCTTTGAACCAGCAATTCCACTTCTAGGGCTGTATCCTAAAGAGATCATACAAGTGGGAGGAGGACTCATATGTACAAAAATTTTTATAGCAGGTGTTTTTGTGGTGGCAAAGAATTGGAAATTAAGGGGATGCTCTTTGATTGGGGAATGTCTAAACAAGTTGTGGTATATGAATGTAATGGAATACTATTGGGCTATAAGAAATGAGGAGGTGATGGATTTCATAATTACCTGGAAAGACTGATATAAACTGATGCTGAGGGGAGCAGAACCAGGAGAACACTGTACACAATTACGGACACATCATATCTGTGATGACTAACTTGGATAGACTGGGCTCTTCTCAGCAATGCATTATAAACCAGCTCCAAAAGACTCATAATGGAAAAGGCTGTCCACATCCAGACAAAGAACTATGGGATCTGAACACAGATTGAAGCAAGCTACTTGCTCTTTTTTGTTTTGTTTTGTTTCTTCTTTCTCTTTGTTCATTCCATTGGTTATAATTCTTCTTTACAATTTGACTAATGTTTAATGTGAAGGTATATGTAGAACCTACATCAGCTTGCATGTCACCAAGGGTGGGCAGAGGGATGGGGAGAAAATTTGGAACTCAAAAACTTGTAGAACTAAATGTTATAAACTAAAAGTAAATAAATTTAAAAGAAAAAAATAAAAGGGATCTTCAGGAGATAGCCAGGCAAACCCAAAGGGTTGATTCGAATGATTGAAACTGTTGATCTCTAGGCAAGGCAGTGGAAAGGGAAGAAGATTTAGAATATATGGCCTTTGCAATGCTCTCTCAAAAAATCATACCATATAGTTAGCCATTTATTCTTCCTACAAATAGACCCAGCCCTAAAAGGCTCTGAGAGAGGGGTCCTACAAGGCAGGAGATGGGAACCCTTTCTACCTGGCTTGAGTTGATCTTATGGTATGAGGTCTTTACAGTACAAGAATATATACACACTTGGAACCAGAGGTGGTTCTAAAGTGTTGTGTCCTGCGGGCTAAAGTATCTTCCCCTAGGCCATAATGAATCAAAATGAAATAGATTTTAAACAATGTTTCCAAAAAGTACTTTCTTTTTAAAGAAAACCTCATTTAAAGGGGTGGCTAGGTGGGGCAGTAAGTAAGAGTGCCCACCCCAGAGTCGGGAGGACTCAGATTGGTTCTGGGCTCAGAAAATGAGCCCCCACACATAAATAATGACTGGCCCTGTAACCTTGAGCAAGTTACTTAACCCCAATTGCTTTAAAAAAGAAAGAAAACCTCATTAAACTCTTGTATATTGGGAATGGGGGTGGGGAGAATTTGTCATTAACATTCCTGAATCCCTTTTCCAATCAACATTCCTGCTATAAAGAAAAAATTTCTGTTAGAATATAAATCCGCACTCCCAAATAGAGCCAAAGGACTCATGCAGCCTGTTTAGGAGGAAGGAAATACAAATAGGTAACAAAAGATGAGCAGATTTTCAAAATCCCTAAAAATCAGAAAAATTAAAAACAATACAGCCTTAAGACATCACCTTACACCCAGAAAATTGGTCAAATGTTAGCAAGGTAACAAAATCCAATGCTGATGATACTAAAGAAAAATGGATATTCTTTTACATTGTTGTAGCAAACTTTTTGGAGGATACATACAAAAGGCATGAAACTGGCCCTTTGACCCAGTGATTATATTGCTAGGATTGTATACTAAAGATAAGGATGAGAAGACATAAAGGACCTATCTGAACAAAAAATCTTCATAGTTGCCATAACATATATCCATGAATCCATACAAACAAGCTGTATATCCAACAACCAGAGAATAGCTGGATAAATTATGATGTACTCGTATAACGGAATAGTAAGGTGCTGTAAAAATGATTAAGAAGAAGAATATAAGAAACTTCAGAAAGATTTATATGAAGTGATAAAAAGCAAGTTCCGCAGAACCATAACTGTACACACATTGACTACAGCTATATATACATGTGCATACATGCTCACAGAGAAAAATAGAGATAGATGGGTAGATAGATAGATAGACAGATAGATAAAAACAATAAAATAGAAGGTAGGGAGGAAAGTTATGTATCATTTTGTTGGTTTTTTAATTTGGTTGCTTATATTTCATTAAAATGTGCCACACAATATGCTTAGGGGTTTATATATGATTTTTAGCCTTATTTTAAATATCTGATTATTTTTTTATAGTTATAAACTTAATAGTTATAAGCAGCTCAATGGCACTATAGAGTGGTAGGCCTAGGGTCAGAAAGACCTCTATTCAAATTCATTCTCAGACACATAATAGCTGTATGACCTTGGACAACTAACTTAAGCTGTCTGCCTCAGTTTCTTCATGTGCAAAATGGGGATAATAATATTTGTAAAGCACTTTACAGATCTTAAAGTACTATATAAATGCTGCTAGCTATTATTATTACATGCAGATTTTCAATAAAATAAATAATCTGATTTTTATCTCCATCATTAAGCCAAATTTGTATCAACAAAAATAATTAATAGGGACATAAAGTTGCACAGAGTCCAGGAAGAGATATATGTATACCCTAAACAAGGGCTGAAAATCTTCCCCTTGTATGCTACTGTCCACCAAATTGTGACCTTACTGTAATAAATGAGGATTAGTTTATCATGTGGCATGGATAGCATGCTTTTTGGCATTAAAAATATATGCAGTTACAGAAAGAAGGGTCCCTTATTGTGCTGCCTGAACTTAATAAGTGACAGCCATTCTAGCCCCATATGTCAAATGAGAGGGTGACACAAGAAAATTTGTAGTTCCATGTAGCTCTAAACAAATTCTATGACTCTATGAAAGAGGTCCCTCATTTACTCCAGCTTTTTCTATACTCACACCTCATTAAGAATTCCCTAGAAATTCATTCCTCACTCTGAACAGCAGTGGATGGTTCATACATAATATACATGGCTTCCTAGTAGATTGGCATGGTCCCATCTCATCCATTTAAATAATATTTACAGGTTGAAAGTGAAAACACAATTTCATGAGACCATAACCTGATGAATATGGTAAAGTCTGGGGAGACTGTAGGAAAGAAACTGAGGGAGGGCTGAGATCAGCAAGGAGTCAGTGTAGTGGCTGAACAGCCTGCATGACCCAGTCAGCATCAGGTGAACCTTTTTAAGACACTACACCCTATAAGGAGTAAGCCCAATTGAGCTGGTCTGTAAAAATCCAACTCATCAATGCAACAGAATAACTCATCCATCACAGGTGACAGAACACCTCTTAACCTCATGAGAACTCCACAAAGGGAGGAAAGGATCTCCAGGGTCAGAAGTTGGTAAATACTTCTTTGAGATATGTGTTCTCTGTACATGTGTCTCACTATCTTTCTACTTAAAGTTCGAGCCTCTCTCTCTCTCCAGGGACCTTGGCTGTGCAAAGAGAGAATGAATCCTCATTTTGGGGGGAAATGCTTTATGGCAACTGTTCAAGCCATATATCTTCTCAGTATATCCCTTTTTTTGGAGGGCAATTGGGGTTAAGTGACTTGTCCAAAGTCACATGGCTAGTAAGTGTGTCAAGTGTGTCTGAGGCTGAATTTGAGCTCAGGTCTCGTAGACACCAGGGCCGGTGCTCTATTCACTGTGCTCAGTATATCCCTTTTAAAACAGTTTAGTTTAATAGTGAGCCTCTGCCTCACTATTAATGGGGAGCATACCAGTGTGAGGCTTGAAAGTTGACAGTATTAGAAACTAGACTTTCATGGTTACCCCCAGAACAACGAGGGAAATACTAATAAACTGCTCTCTGTGACCTAATCTAAGTGGAAATTGAGAAAGTGACCCTATATCACATGCTGCTCAGAGAATTCTCAAATTTCTATCTTTAGAGCTCATAGCTTCAGCTCCAGACCCACCTCTATAGCTACCTAGAAGATCCCTGCACCTGAACATCATTCTCCTCTTCAAATATGTCAAGCACTCATAACCTTTTCCCTCAAATCTATTTCTTCCCACTTTTTTTTTGGTGGCACACACATCCACTCTAATGTTCAGAACCCTAGAATTATCTTGGACTCTCTCTCTCTCTCTCTCTCTCTCTCTCTCTCATCATTCAGAAAATGTCCAAGTCATCTCAAATATACTCCATAAATATTTTTCAATCATCCCCTTCCTTTAGTGTTCCCATTTCACTCTCCCGGCACATAGGTCTTTATGGCCATCCCCTAGTCTATTGTTACAGCTTCCTAACAAGTCTTCCTGTTTCTACTCTTTCCCCCTACACCCCATCCATCATAATGGCTAAATGATTTTCCTTTTGCATTGACAATTTTACTCAACTCTCTTTAATGACTTCCTATTACTACTAAGTAAAGTTCAGATATCCTTGCCCACCGTTCCAGCTCTCTCGTATGTCTCCTCTCCCGCGTTTAGCCAAACTGATCTCCCCTCCACTCCCTCTCTCTCTCAATGTTCCTCCTCTTCTCAACTCGGTGACTTTGCTCACCGTGTTCCCTATTCCTAGCACTCCTTCATTTTACCCATCTCTAACTAGTCGCACCATCTCAAATGCCACCTGCGAGATGAAGTTTGGCTCTTTCATCAGTCAGACAGAGGCCTTTTCCCCATACAAAACATTATATAGTACTTTGCTTCTTTCATGTAGTTATTCATGTGAATTTAGACTCAATGACTTTTTTTCTCTCCGGGGTCACTGATGATGTCAGGTTCCACATTCAAAGCCCTTTGCTCAGTCCCTCCTCTGCGACTTTCCTGTACCATTTGACATCCAAGCACCCCTCTCTCCCGAATCACTTCTCTTTCTTCATTTTCTAAAGGCCAAGTCTCCACTTTCCCACATAAGGACTACCCTGATCCTCACTAGTACACCCCTCAGTCCCTCAAATTACTCCATATTTCATGTTTCTTTTTCTGTGGGTACCATTCTTTCCCCTTAATAGGATGCAAGTTCCTCGAGGACACTCTTCTTGTCTTTGAATTCCCAGCACCCAGCACAATGTCCAGCACATAACAGGGTTTTAAATTTACATGTTGAATTAATGAAGCAGCTAGATGGTGCAGTGGATAGAGAGCTGCACCTGGAGTCAGAAAGACCCACGTTGAAATCTGGCCTCTGACATTTACTAGTTTGTGACCTTAGGCAAGTCACTTAACCCTGTCTGCCTCAGTTTCCTCATCAATAAAATGAGGATAGGGCTGTTATGAGCATTAAATGAGATCATATTTGTAACGTGCCTAACACATAGTAAGTGCTATATAAATGTTAGCTCTCATTATTTAAAAAAAAAAGAATGATTCTTTTTCTTCCTGTTGCCCAACTGCTCTGTCTTCTTCACTGATTCACCCTACCTGATCCCTCTAGGCCCCCAAGCCCCATCTTTAGTCTCATTCTCATGGCTGATCATCATCTCTCTGCATGTGACCTCCCAATCTATATCTGAATCAAAGCTCTCCCCAGAGTCTAGTCCCACATTCATCATCACAACTAACAATTATACAGCATGCTAAGATTCTGAAAGCACTTTCTTCACAACAAGCCTGGGAGGCATATAAAACAAGTATTATCTTTAGGGGAGAGGGTCTGTGAATCCATTTTTCTATCAGTTCTTGGTATGGAAATTCCTTTGCCCAATGCAGATAAAGGATTATTCTGTAACTGCCTGGGACACTTTCCCAGGATCACACCGTTAGTATATGCCAGAAGCAAGACTTGTACCCAGTTCTCTCTTCCTTCATATTGGGTCCTCTATCTACTGTATCATGTACTTTTCTAGTCTAAGGCTTATTATCCCATTTTACAGATATAGAAATTTTACTTCAGAAGCCAAGTGATTTACCAAAAGTCAAACGGCAAGTAAGGGACAAAGTCAAAATCCTCATCAGAACCAACTCTGCTGACACCAATTATCTTTACCCTGGGCTATGCTCTATCACCAGCTAGCTACTGGCAATGGACATCTCCATCCAAATGTTCCTCCTTAAACTCAGAACAAATAAAAGGTTCTTAGACAACCTGGTTTGTATTTCTTTGCTTTCCTTTTATCTCATTCCCCTCAAACTTACAAATTTCTTCTTTTTATTGAAATCATGTGACTCTTTGTTCTCTTTCACTACTACTATTCCCGATCAGTTACCAGGTCTAGTCTACCTCCAACAATCTCCTTTTCAGCCATTCTCTTCTCTGTATCAACTGGTCACCACCCCTACTCACACCTTCATCACCTTTCACTTGGACTATTTTAATAGCTTTGTGTTCACTGCTCCTATCTCCAATCTCTCCCCTTTAAAATCCATTCTTCATGGAGCTCCAAAAATAATGTGCCAAATTCAAAGGTTTCACTGTATTATTCCCTTACTCAAAAACTTTCAGTCAACTCCATATTTCCTAAAATAAAATCAAACATAAGCTCCTTAATCTAGCATTTACAAGTCTCTACAATTTTGTTCTAATTGATTTTTTCCAGTCCTTTATTACCCCTTTACAAAGCCTACATTCCAGACAAAGTGGACAACTGACTGTCCTCCACTCTTGTTCTAGAGTGTCCTGTCTTTGTGCATTAATGGAAGTCATCTCCCATGCCTGGAATATACTCCCTCCACAAAATTTTCACCTCCAGAGAATCCTTCACTTGTTCAAGGCCCACCTCACCGACTATTAGCAACATGACACTTTCTTTGGTCCCTCCCACTCCTACCCCACCCTTCCAGCTGAAGTGATTTCACAAAGAAGTTAGGGATTCTGCTTTTGATTTTTGCATCTCAAGCACCTAGAATAAAGTCATACACAAAATCAACATTTAACTTTTAGTTGAATTATCATATATCAGTTTGTGTTAGTTATTTTCATAGTCATCATACCTCCTTATTATACTGATAAACTCTACAAAAGTAGAAACTATGTGTCTGTGTCATATTTAAACTTTATACCTCTTCTACAATCTCCTCCTCAATATATAGTATGTGTTTGATGCTTTTAACTTAAAATATTAATATTAATTATTGAGTTTCCTAAGGACACAAATATCTCGTTCTAGAATCTCAGACCTATAATTCATCTTGGGTTTATAATACAACATCTAATGTGATCCTATACTGCATCTAATATTAGACCCATACACAAACCATCTACAAGGATGAGAAAATCCCCAAAGCTCATTGGTTTGTTTGGATATGTAATTAGAACTGGTTTCATGGTATTTGTATCTGTATTTCTTTAAAAAGAAGCTAATAACGCAGAGCATGTGTTTCTTTAAGCTGACCATTTGTGAAGGAGGAAAAACAGAAGTTGCCTATCTAGCTAAATGGCAAGTGGAAAGGATGATAGGACAAGGGCTTAAGTGGAAGAAGAGTGAGGAAAATTAAAATGACTTCTCAGTTCACCAGAGTGGAAGTTAGGATTGACAGGACAGATGAGGGTCAGGCTATTTGGCACATCAGTAATAAGTAAACAAACAGTCAGGAACCTAAAGAGTCTGGAGTGGGAGAGCCAAGCGAGCTGAAGCACATTCAGTGTCTTTTTCTTCAGAGATCTGGAATCACCCAATCCCATCCAAATCCACATCCCTATCAAAAAACACACACACACATATTATGTGTGTACACATGTTTATATATTCATATTCCTGTGTGCATGCATGTATGTATGTGTTAGTACACACACACACACACACACACACACACACACACACACACCCTCCATAGTCAATGGGGGGTGAAGGGAAAGAAGTCAAAAGAGAACTTAACAGGCTCTAACTTGAAGAAAATGGAGATAGTGGTGCCCAATGTCACACAGTGGGGAAGTGAAATGGTGGAAAAATAAGGGTGACTTCAGGCCCCACTAATCTGATGCTTTAAAAGCAAGGTCTAAGCCTGCAGGGGTGGGGAACCTTCAGCCTTGAGGCCACATGTAGCCCTCTAAGAGGTCCTCAAAAGCAATCCTTTGACTGAATCTATGCAGTCAATCCTGAAGGACCGTGCCTGACAGCTAAATTTGCAGTTCCTGCCCTAGACTATAATACTTCTAGGAAAGAGGTTAAGCTCAAAGGTTCACAGTCATGGTAATGAAAGTGAGGAGGAAGATAGGAGGAGGAGGAGGAACAGCAGAAGCATGGAAAAAGGTAGAAGTAGACAAAAGAAGAGAGGAGAAGCATAGAAGGAAGAGAAAAGGATGAAGAAGAGGAGGAAGAGGAAGGGATGAAGAGGAAGAGAAGGAGGAAGGGGAAGAAAAGTTCCCTCAGGGTACTCAAAGTCTCAAAATATAATTACAAGTAACTATTCCTCTTTCAAAATAAGGACCTAAGGAGTTTGCCTGACATTTTTTGGTTTTCTCCCATGGAGTGTTTTAATTCAATTCAGCAAGCATTTAATCAGCTGCCTCCAAAGGCTCCCGGCCTCACAGAATCTTCAGCTGGGAACAGGACCACACAGGTTGGGATTTCGTTCATCTCATCAGTCTCCTGAACAGGTGGTGACAGCCCTTTAAACACAGGCACGTGGGCAATGTTTTCTAACTGGCCAAAGAGCAGGCTGGAGGACTCACAAACAAAACATCTCATTCCGGTTACACTTCTGTGGGGCTGTGTGAGATAGCTTGCAGTTTAACTTGAGGGCCAAAGTCTCTCATGGGTCTGTTACCAACATTCCCCTCCTGTGACTCTGCCCTCCTTTTCAAAAAGACCAACACAACATGAAGACAGTTTGACACAAATACAAAAGCCTCTTACAGTCAAGCCCTATTTTTACTACTTTACCAGTAAACCTCCATATCCAAAGTACACTACCAGAATTCACAACATTATTAGAGTTATAGCAGGAATACCAGTAGCAGTACTTTATTTTTTTAAACTTTTTTTAGCAGTAATTTTTAAATGTTAGGGAAAACAAAAGAGAAGTCAGAAGATTAAAAACTGGTGCCCAGAGTCACACAGATACTAAGGGTCAGAGGTGACATTTGAACTCTGGTCTTCCTAACTCCGAGCCTAAGGCTCTAGTATTCACTACAGCTCTGCTTTTTCTTAACTGAATAGGAAGGTTAATGGTCTATACAGGTTGACCAGTTGTGGCAAGGTTCTTAGACAAGTAGGAATCTGCCCCTCTTATTTCTTTTGTTGACTAACTTTGGCCTTGGACTCTTTTCTAGGATAACAAATTTAGAGCTGTGATCTTTTATTCCCAGTGTTTTACAGATGAGGAAACTGATTTCCAGCACACTAACCATTAAACCACACTTTTGTTCTCACAAGATGCAAAGTAAAACCATTTACCTATTAAGTGACCTATTTTTGGATTATCTTTTAAAAATGGCTAAAACACACACAGAGCACTCCCTATAGAATCATCCCAGTCCTGAGGTCTTTAAATCAAAAATGCTGAAGGATAAAGTTTTTTTTAAATGTTCTCTTTCATCAAGACTGTTAGAAATCACTCTTAAGAGACCATTCAGCCAGCTGACAGAAGCCCAAAGAAGTCGAAAATGTGCTTGACATTCACCAGCCTAGTAAAGAATTTCTGCATATATGGGAAAATTCCACTTGACTGATTTTGAAACATTTCAGAAAAATGGGTGTTTTTCACTAAGGTTGTACTGGAAGCAAAAAGCTGCTCTAATTAAAACACCCAACTTGCTACAACATTGGTCTTCACTGGTGCTTTTGACATTGATTGAAGAAACTCCTTTCAAAAAAAGATACTCATTTAAAAAACAACACTCCCTGCTTGCTTAGTTCTATTTTATTTTCTACCTTGTTTGCAAATATGAGGAACAGAGTTTAAGGAGTTAGCAGCAGCCTAAAGTTCTGAGTTTGGAGAACAAAAAATATTAGGTGTGCCTAACACTGGAAATTCACAGCCTCATTGGCTGAATGGATTTTCTGGGTATAGGATGATTATCTATGTGGTTTGTGTGCACACAAAAGTGGTATAAGTTGAGGTTTAAAACAAATTGACTTAAATCATGATTTAAATTAAGACAATCAGAGCATTTTTTCTACAAAAAGTATGCCTTATTGTCTGAAATACCTCATCATATTTAAAGGAGAGTTTTGAAATTAATTTCCTATAGACAAACAAGCAAAAAACACAACTAGCTAAGTCTTTTCTTTCACAGAAACTTAAAGGTTTCAGAAAGTAAAAGAAATTTAGCAGACCTGTTTTAAAATGTTGTTAAAATCTAATATTCTTGGGGTGACTAAGTGGCACAGTGAATAGAGCACCAGCCCTGGAGTTAGGAGGACCTGAGTTCAAATCCAGCCTCAGACACTTGACATAACTTACTAGCCATGTGACCTTGGGCAAGTCACTTAACTGAAATTGCCCTCCAAAAAGCAAAAAAAAAAAAAATCTAATATTCTTTCCACTACATCATGCTGCCTTAATACTGTCAGTTACATCCATGCTCTAAAACTTGGCATATTTTTTTTTACTTAATCAGAGAACTTTAAAGTAGGAAATGACCCTAGATTATCTAGGAGCATTGGTGTAAAACTCATGGAGAAGAGGGGCTCACAAGACTGTATAGAGGGTTCCCAGAAGGCTATAAATTGACTTAGAAAACCACATATTAATGTTATCTATATTCTAGAGTATTTTTATTTATTTTGTTAAATATTTCTCAATTACATTTTACTCTGGTTCTGGCCAGCAGTGCTGTTGGTCTGATGCCCCAGGCTGCATATCTGAGACCTCCAATCTAACAGTATGAGTCCATCTCAACCCCTTTCTTATATCTAATCAGTCACTATAATTATCTATGTATCTCTGGGAACTCTCAAAGGGAACTATATTACCCCCATCATCTACTGATATAACTCTTCTAACATATGAATTATGTACTCTCAAATACTATATATATATATATATATATATTTCCTATCTCAGTGGCTCTCTAAGCTTTAACATACACTAAAAGAAAGAATAGACTTCTGGGGGGGCGGGGGGGGCGGAGCCAAGATGGCGGAGTAGAAACAGCATTTCCAATGTGCTCTGTCCCACACAAATTTCAAACAATGTGAAAGGGAGCTCCTAACAACTTCTGGAGCCACAGCACCCAAAGAACGGCACAGAGAAGCTAACCTCCTGCTGAGGACAGCCCAGCAGCCCTGCAGGAAGCGGCCAGCACAGTGCTCTGAGAGCAGGCAGCACAGCACACAGGGAACAGACAGCGCAGCCCGCAGAGCCGAGCCCAGGTCCACGGTTTTAGCCCCAGGGTGGCCGGGCCTTCAGCCAGCTGGTGGAACCCCAGAACACCAGCAATTGTGGCGATTCCAGAATTATCAGCACAGATATGCCTAGGACAAAGTGAGAGGTTAGTGCCCTATGGACTTTGGGACCAGTATTTGGGGAACACGTGGCTTCCTCCCCTGGGGGCAAAAAGCTGCTGAAGAAACAGCTGCACAGAAGCCATTTTGCAGCGTCAGTAGTGGCTCTAGCTCCTGGTCTTCGAACTGTAGGAAGATCCAGCAATCAGTCTGGGGGTTAATCGCTTTTGCTTTAAACTGCCTGGATCTGGATTGTGGTCTGGGGGGGAAGTTTGGGGTGGGTATCCAACTTGCCAGAGTGGGTGGAGGCTTTACAGAGGCCACCCAACTGGCGGAAGTTGTGAAGACCCCATGTTTGGGCAGAAGCTCCCCTGTCTGGTGGCAGAGTCCTACTGTGGCAACAAGCCCCAAAATCAAGTAATTAAGTGGCAATATGCCTAGGCAAATGAAACAAAATAAACAGAAAAGTTCAACATTGGACTCCTATTTTAGGGGCAAAGAGGCTCAAAGCATGGAGGAGGACTGTGAGGTCAGAACTCCTGCACCAAAAGCCCCAAATGAAAATACAAGCTGGCTACAGGCCATAGAGGACCTTAAGAAGCAGATAAGAGAAGTGGGGGAAAATTAGAAGAGAAATGAGAAAGATGCAAGAAAAGTATGAAATGACAGTCAACAGCCTGACTGAGGAAAATAATACCTTAAAAAATAGACTAACTCAAATGGCAAAAGAGGCTCAGAAAGGCAATGAGGAGAAGAATGCCTTAAAAAGTCGAATCTGCCAGATGGAAAAAGAATCTCAAAAGCTCACTGAGGAGATTCATTCCTTCAGAGTTAGACTAGAGCAAATGGAAGCTAGTGACTTTATGAGAAATCAAGATACTATTAAACAGATCCAAACAAATGAAAAAAAAGGCAATGTGAAACATCTCATGGGAAAAACCACTGACCTGGAAAATAGATCCAGGAGAGATAACTTAAAAATTATTGGACTACCTGAAAGCCATGATCAAAGAAAGAACCTAGAAATCACCCTTAAAGAAATTCTCAAGGAAAATTGCCCTGATGTTTTAGACCCAGAGGGCAAAATAGAGGTTGAAAGAATCCACTAATCACCTCCTGAAAAAGATCCCAAAAAGAAAACTCCCAGGAATATTATAGCCAGGTTCCAGAATCCCCAGATCAAGGAGAAAATACTACAAGCAGCCAGGAAGAAACAATTTCAATATTGTGGAAACACAATCAGAATAGCCCAGGACCTGGCAGCTTCTACACTGAGGGGTAGAAGGGCATGGAATATGATATTCCAGAGGGCAAAAGAGCTGGGAATGAACCCAAGGGTCACCTACCCAGCAAAACTGAGTATCTTGTTTCAGGGGAAAATATGGTCATTCAGTGGAATAGAGGACTTTCAAGCATTCTTGATGAAAAAACCAGAGTTGAATAGAAAATTTGACAGTCAGACACAAGAAGCAAGAGATGCTTGAGAAGGTAATCAAGGAAAAGAAATCAAAAGGAACTTATCAAAGTTGGACTATTTACATTCCTACATGGAAAAACAATAACTGTGCTTGATGAAACCTTTCTCATTATGAAAATAATTGAAGAAGGGTACATGGCATATGTTCACAGGTATACATGGATAGAGGGCACAGGTTTAATTTGATGGGAAGGGATGATTATTTTTTTTTGGAGGGCAATTGGGGTTGGGTGACTTGCCCAGGTTCACGTGGCTGGGTTTTTGTTTGTGTGTTGGGTGTCTGGGGCTGGATCCGAGCTCGGGTCCTTCTGGCTCCGGGGCTGGCTCTCTGCTTGCTGCGCCACCTAGCCGCCCCAAGGAAGGGATGATTCTTAAGGGGTGAAGTCAAGAGGTGAGAGAGGAAAGTGGCAAGAGGAGATGGAGAGAGACAGGGTAGGGCAAACTATCTCATGTAGAAGAGGCAAGGGGAAGTAGTTGCAGGGGAGGAGAAGAACAGGAAGGCAAAAAGGCAAAAGCATATTCTCATTGAAGTTGACTCAAGGAGAGAATCACATACATACTAAATGGAATATCTTACCCTCACTCTCCTGAGTAGGGGAAAGGGGGATGAGAGGGGGGATGATGGAGGGGAGGGCATTCTGGGGAGAGGGGAGGTTAGAAGTACTCACTATCAAAGAGGGACAAGATCAAAGTAGGGAATGGACCAGGTGGGAGGTGAGACAGGTGGGAGGGAAATATAAGCAGTCTTTTACAATATATCTACTATGGTAATGTTTTGCATAGATATACATGTACAACTCATACTGAATTGCTTATCTTCTCAGAGGGAGTGGGTGACAAGGGAGAAAGGGAATGGATCTGAAAATCAAAGTTTTAAAATTAAATGTTTCATAAGATGTCCAGGCAGTGGGGCTCAGAGATTCACCTTGCCCTAATGGCAAAGTCGAAGCGGGTATGGGAGAAGATATGGGAGAGAGCAGATTGGATGAGGGGATATCTAGTGGGACTGCTATTCTGGGGTGGTGGGTAGGGAAAAAATGGGGGGAAAACGTAACTCATAATCTGGTGGAAATGAATGATGTAAACCAGAAGTTAATAAAGCATTTGTTTAATTTAAAAAAAAAAAAAAGAATAGACTTCTGGATTTCTCTTAGAGGTGTCTAGGCAGATGAACTTTGCTTACCCTGTGGGACAGTTTATAGCTTGCCCAGGTATTCATGCACTGCATGAAATTATATGATTTTGGAATAATAATAATTGTCATTTGTATAGCACTTTAAGGTTCACTACACAAATTTGCATCCCCACAGCAGGTAAAATGGTACAGTGGAAAGAGTGCTGGATTTGGATCTGGCAGATAAGGGCTCAAATCCCAACTCTGCCTTTTACTACCTATATGACCCATGGGCAAATTGCTTAACTTCTCTTTATCTTAATTTCCTGAGCTGTAAAATGAGATAATTGAACCAGATGACTTCAAAGATTACTCCCTGCCCTAACTCTCTGAACTATGAACTTTTGTCCTAACACATATAAAAAGCAGAGTAGCCTCCCTGCTCCAAAGAACTTATACAATCATAATTCTGTAGCATTTCGTGAGACACCATCCACACTCTAACCTGGTCTTCAAGACCTACAAGGACAAAGGTTTCATAATCTCTCCTGTTAATTCTCCCTAAGGTGTTGACATCACTCAGGTCAGAAAATACTTCTTGCTTGATCAAATTTTCCTATTTCTCTCAATTATCCCAAGCAAAACTTCTAGTCACCATTTTGGGTATGTGGACCCTGTATAATTTGAAGACTAGCAAAGCCTGTGCATAATCATACCTAAACTGTCTCTAATTGCATTTGTAATGAGGAAGCAAGTATTTCTTGAAATTTGGATAGTCAGGTGAAACAATGGATTATGGCAGACATACTGACAGCACCAGCCTCAAGGATAGGATGACTCATTTAGGCAGTACAAGGAAAGTCCTCCTAACACAAAGTATCTCCCTAGAGCCTTATCACCTATCCAGTCAATTCTACTGCTATGATTTCCTGCTTTTGTGTTAAGAGGTTTCCTCCAGTTGCTAACATGTAGATAGGACTAGAAGGAAAACACAGGCAGAACCTAGGTCATGAGGAAGTTTCCTGAGACCACTTCCTGATTCTGCTACTTTAACCTCCAACAAGTGATTCCACCTTCTTGGATTCTTGACTGTGATCCAACATTTATTACCTGTGTGGCTGTGGGCAAGTCAGTTAAGCTCTCTGAGTCACCTTTTCCTTATCTACAAAAGAGAAATAATAATACTTGTATTACCTAATTCATGAGGTTTTTATGACCTAGTGGACTTTTTAACCCTTTGTAATCCCTGAAGTAACTTGTAAATGTGACATCATAGATCTAGAGCTGGGTGGGACCTTAAAGCCAGCCCTTCCTTTTACAGATAAGGAAAGGGAGGCACAAAAAGATCATGGTTGGGACAGCTAGGTGTCACAGTGAATAGAGCACCAACCCTGGAGTCAGAAGGACCTGAGTTCAAATCCAGCCTCAGACACTTAACATGCTTACTAGCTGTGTGACCTTGGGCAAGTCACTTAACCTCAATTGCCTTGCCTTCCCCCACCTCAGAAAAAAAAAAAAACCTGAAGAGATCATGGTTTGTTTGTGGTTACACTAGAACTAGATGGCAGAGCCAGGATTCCAACTCATGTCTAGGGACTTTCAAGTTCACCTCTCTTTCCACTGTCCATGATGGTGGTGGTGATGATATCTCCCTTCCATTGTGCTAATTCTTCCAATTCTTAGAAGGAATATGCAAACAGCAGCAAAGCAAACTGAAGGGGGTTTAAATCAAAAGTCTTTTATCCTAAAGGTGAATGAGAAACTCAGCCCAATACTTAAAAACACTCGTGTGAGTCAAGCTTGCCCACTGTCTTACATCCTACATGGTTCTTGGTAAAAGAACAAGAATCATGGGAATCTGCGTCATTACTGCGCCTTCCCAGCCCACCTTGACCACTCATCCCTCTCTGCGTCCTGCTCATCAGCACCATCCCTGCAGAAAGGCAAAGGTTAGAATTGCCTCATCTCACCCTCCCACTGAGCTCTAATTAGTAGTAGTTATAGGAATAGAGAGGAAGAAAAAGTGGCTAGGAAACCCTCTTCATTTATGGGAGCCTGATTCCAAGAAGGTACTGAAATGTGGGAAGAGACCGAGGAGAAACAGACAAGGGCAAGAAAGATTAGTGAAAGAGATTGATGCACAAATGGAGCCTCTGAAACACAAAACGCTTTGACTAACTGCCTACCTCTCCCTTTAAAACTCCATTTTTCAATAGATGCTCACTGAATTTGAAAAAAAAAAGTTTTCGATTCTACCAAGTACACAAGGAGAGTCTGGTTTTTAAAGTCTTCACCCCATTTGGACACTTCTCTTTATGCCTTGATTCCAACCAAGAAATGATACTCCCTTCTTTCAATGATTTCCAGTAGCAGGGAGGGGGAAGAGAAGAGGGGTGAGGTGGGGGTGTGATTAGTGTAAGCTGTGGAACACTAGGGAAGCAGATGTTTCCAGAAAGCAATAAGAAAATTCACAACTGAGAATATCAAACCCATAAATCCTAACAATTTCATGTGCTAACAATGATCACAAATATCATACATTGTGGAGTACTTTATATTTTTCCAAATGTTTTCACATCTATTCTAGTAAGGATAAAATGAGATAATATAGGTGAAGACTTTAGCACTATATAAACCAGAGGGATTATCATTACTTACTCTTTTGATTCTCACAAGCCCATGAAATAGGTAAGGATTATCCTTATCCCCAATTTGACAGGTGAAAACTCAAGCCCAGAAAGGGGAACTATTGGGGCAGCTAGGTGGGGCAGCTAGGTGGTACAGTGAATACAGCACCTGCCCTGGAGTCAGGAGGACCTGAGTTCAAATCCAGCCTCAGACACTTAACACAAAACTAGCCCTGTGACCTTGGGCAAGTCACTTAACCCCAATTGCCCTGCTTTCTCCCCTCCAAAAAAAAGAAAAAGCAGAAAGGGCAACTACCTTATATAAAGACACACCCATGGTGGTTGTGGTTGTTGTCGAGTTGTTTCAGTCATGTCCTACTCTCTGTGACTCCATTTGAGGTTTTCTTGGCAAAGATACTGGGGTGGTTTGCCATTTCCTTCTCCAGTTCATTTTACAATGCATTCAAATCTGGCATGTCCTAGCTGTGCAACTCTGGGCAAGTCAGTTAACCCTGTTTGCCTCAGTTCCTCATCTGTAAAATGAGCTGGAGTGAAAAAAAAAGTGGCAAACCAATCCAGTATCTCTGTCAAGAAAACCATAAATGAGGTCATGAGTCAGACTAAAAAATGACCAAACAACAAATATGTTGCATCCTCCAGTAGAACACATACATTTTGAGGGCAGGGACTGTTTTGCCTGCTATATCTGTATCCCCCATGGTAAAGTCAGAAGGCTTAACATCTGGAAACTCGGACTAGGAACTTGGACTATGGGAATTTCCAAACCTGTTTTGTGGAAGTTGTCCCACCCTTTCTATATTCTCCCTTTCACAAGTACAATGTCCCCAGTATCTGTCTTACAAATATAATTATATCAGTCTGTTCACTCTTATAAAAGTTCCCTCCATTGGGGTCATGAATCAGATTTGTCCGAATTTAAGTTAATCAATGAACCAGCTAGTACCTGAGTTTAGATGCAGTCATGTACAGAATCAGAAGCCAGGGCCTTTCAGGTAGCTTTCACCCATGTTCAGATCCCTGTTTTCAATCTCAGCCTACTGACAGGCCTGTGAAAGCAGTAACTGAGATGAAGATTTATGTAAACAGAAAGAATAGTGCTGAGGAACCATAAAGCTTGAAATTCTCCCTGAATCATGATTCATGTGCTGAAGACCAGTACAGTACATTCTGCAGTTCAATTTATGGGCTTTCAAAGAAAGTACCGCCGGCAGATTCTGAGTCCGAATCCAAAACCTTGGGCAATTAATTAAAAGCTGCCTATCCAATCACATGGCAAACGTCACGGTTTTACAGATTACCCCAGTTGCCCTGGGTGAAGTTGGCTTTCAAACATTTACCCCATGGAAACAACCTCCATTCACCCTTACTGAACCTGAGCAGTCAGAATATTTCACACATGGAGTGCAGGGTTTAAAACCACTGACCTCTCCTTATCAGTAGGTAAGATTAATGTACACTGGCAGCCAGGGGCATCATAGGAAGCTGCAAACATCTTCCATAGGAACTCTAGGGTCCCTTCCACTTCTAAAATGCTATGACTTCATCCAACAGGAAGAGAAATAAAATGAAAACAACTTTAGCATTGAATCAAGTGCCTCCCCTTCCAAGAAGACTCCCATGATCTCCATAGTTGAAAACTATCTCCGTAACCTGAAATTTCCTCATGGTGTTTCTATCATTCCTAACATATTCTACCCTTTATCAGACTAATCTGTGAATGTCATCTTTCCTTCTACTAGACTCTCATAGGATTGCTTTTTTTCCTCCCATCTCTGCATGCCCAGAACCAAATACCATTCTTCACTTAGCATTTGCATGTAAGACATGTTGAACTGAATTAGAAAACCTGGATATGACAATCCGTAGGTACTCTATATGATTTTAGTAGAATCACTTAAGCCTCTCCGAGGCTCAGGTAATACAGTTACAAAACAGAGATTAATCTATAAGCATTTCTTAAGTACCTACAAGGTAACAGGCTCTGTACTAGGGACGATAATACTGGCAATAACGATCTCACAGGGTTGTTGTGATAATCAAAATAGATCATGCTTATGAAAGGCGATCAAAATATACTGGGCTTTGTAACTATTAAATTCTAGATATTTCACAAGTCACTGTACCTTGGGTCCATAAGAGACCTTTAAGCATTATCTATTCATATTCCCCTGCAGAAGGGGAATAGACCCCTCCAAAAATGAATGAAGAAGAGAAAATGAAAAAATAGTGAGTAGTTTTTAAAATCATTTTTGAGAAGCCATGTGGTATATTGGAAAGAGCACTGTTACTGAAATCAGAACAGCCAGTCCTTGTTACCATGATACCATAGGGAAATCACTTTAACTCTCTGCTGTTCTTCACCTGTGAAATGAGAAGGCTGGACAAGAGGATCTTTAGAGCCCCTTCCAGCCCTCATGTTCTAATATTTCTAGGATTAACTGTTGGTGTTAAAGGTAAATATGAGCATGTAGACATACAGAAATTTGCTAATTCTGTTCTTCAGCCTCCAAACAGGACAAGCCTGAATCATCCAAGCCTCATCCAAGTTCTGAAAAAAGAACCAGACTCAGGAGACCAGTAAATATTTTGTCAAACCAGTCATCAAGATGAAATTATTTCAAAAACACACTCTTGTTTCCCTATGATTAATCTTATATTGATATTTGTGTTTAAGTATATGAGAAGACCCTTGTCAATTCAACAATCACTTCCTAAACTTCACCTAGCACAAGGGTAGCCAACACAGAGTCCCAGGACTACACACAGCTCTTCAGAATTCTGTGAGCAATCCAGGAAGCAGGGGAGAAGAATAAAAACTGACATCACAAATTGTATTGGAGAAGGAAATTTTAAAAGTAATGCTATGTCCTAAGACATGAGACTACACTGTAGAAACACATAAAGAGGTTCTAACCAATCAGCATTATATTTAGTATAAAAATTAAAATTTGGCAACATGTAGTTTGGCCAGCTCATATCCCATAACAGGTGGGGCAAGGTGTGTTTCTATTGTTTTTAATGTCTCATTTGGAAAATGCTTCATAAGACAAATAATTAAGGTTCTCACCTATGATTACGTATCCTCATGGACTAAAGGTGTGTCCTTATTCTGGGTCTCTCTAACCCTGATTGTTGAAGTTGCCTTGAAGGTTTTCCAACAAAAGTATGAAACTATGTCTCAGTCTCCATAGCCCAAATTAGTCAGTCCTGTTAAAAAAAAAATCACCTTTTCCTTAAGGAAGGCCAGACAGAATGAGACATAAGCATTTTAACTACTCTGTACTCGGAGCTGTGTCTACTCTCTATAGTTTAAGATAATTTTTTAACCTCGTTTCTCTCATTAGAAGCAGTAATAACTTAATTTTCCAAGTGCCAAAATCAAAATAGTTGTTTTGAAAACTGGGGGTGGAAGGAGTGGTTAGGTTATCATCTATGCAGTGACCATTTGACTTTATCAATCATATCTTCAGATGGTAAACCTATTTTCAGGTAACATCAGCTCTGCAATCAGGGGCACTAGAGAAAGAGATATGGGGGACAGTTTCAAATTTCCATTCCTTTTCATCCCTCAGCATAGTGCCTTGCAAATAATAGGTGCTTGATAAATGCTTGCTTAATTGAGTTTCTTAATAAAATTAAAATCATAGAATCATTAAATTAGGGAATTCAATGGCAGTATTCTGTGACCAGGATCTTATCTCTTCCACTTCCTGAAACTCTCAATTAATTATTTTTAGTTATTTTTAGACCTGTTATCTTAGTATTTATTACCTAAGACATAGTGAAGAGGTTGCTTTTTGTTGTAGCAGGGACTGGTAATTTCACTGGTATCAGAACTCCTGGTGATTAAACTCATTGTGCCAATGCAAATCAGCAACTGACCAACAAATGTGTCTTGCAGAGTTGAAAGTTGCCATTGAAAGTTAAATGACTAGCCAGAATTGGTTAGAGGCAACACTGGAACCCAGGTCTTTGTGAATCAGAGGTTCTCTCTCTTTATTATACCACTTTAGAAGTTTCTGAGGCAAACAAAAGTTATCATACCACAAAAATATTTACTAATGAATTGTCCACTTAGCAAATTAGTTCCTTCTTAGACATCCTTCCTTCGTTAACATTAATGTCTATTTCCTAATTGATTTTCTGTAGGTGTTCAAAGAGGATGATTTGACTATCAAAGGATGGAAAGAAACACTGGGAAAAATTGATGAAGACTTTGCATATTTTTGCAACAATGTCTTCCTTGTGATGAGGTGGGGAAAATTGAGCATGAAGTGAAGGATATTTTATTGTGTTATCTGGCAGGAAAAGTTACAGTTAAGAAAATCAACATTTGATTAAGACTTTATTTTTTAAAATAGTTGTGGTGGTGGTAGTTGTTCAGTTGCTTCAACCATGTTCCACTCTTCATAACCCCATTTTGGGGTTTTCTTGGCAAAGATATTGGAGTGGTTTGCCATTTCCTTTAAAAACAATACATAATTGCAATTACCACATAAATTGTGTTTGATAAAATAATTGCATATTCTTATTTTTTTTTCATTTTTCAAGCTAAAATCCTAATTAAGTTTTCCATTTTGGCTCCCTATTATTTATTGTAAAATGGGGGGTCCTCATTTTAAATGGATTAACATTATGACCTTTTCTGGGATCAATTACCTTTGGAAAATGAAGATCTCCTTGTGTTTGCTCAACTGGTAAGGCACAATGTTAAAGAGATCTTTATCTCCACATAGACCTATTTCTGCCCTATTCTGCCATCACAGAGGGCATTGGTGAAAGATGCAGGTCATCCCATCACAAAGTAAAACTTAGGAAGAGTGTGTGGATACCTCCAAGCAAACCTTTTACCAGAAGAGTAACATTACCAACACTGAATGGTTTCACCTTCACACACTATTATGTCATAGAATGACACAATTTAGAGATGGAGAGACAAAAAATATATTATTTATTGATGGGTTTTGTTATGGGGTTTTTCTCTATTTTGTTACCTCTTAATGGCTCTTTGATAGTCAAACCCACAGACACTAAATCAATTCTATGCACCATCAATACTATTTTAAGGAAATAATGAAGGGCAGTTGCTAAGGACATCTATTTTTGTGAAGAACAGATCATGGCCAACATAGGGATAGGATGGAGATCACAAAGCCTGGATGCTAAATCCTCATAATTTCTCTTCCACCTGGTTTCTGTACCCTAGAAAATCCTTCAGCTAATTTCCCATCAATACTTTATCCTCAATTTTAAAAAATTATGAGAATTTCCAGTGAAGTAGTCTTAGTAAGCAAGAAAACTAGTAACAATACAATAACTCTTTCAAGTCAAACAATGCAACCAAGAAAGGGATGCACTTAAATTAAGAGGGAGGAGATGAGGTTAGTCATAAGGAAGAATTTCCCAATAGTGAATAGTATTTAAATGTGGCTTATGTGAAACTTTTTTCTCTAAAGGCCTTTAAAAATGAAGTGTTGCCAGTGATTTCAACGTTCTAAGATTCTGCCTAAGGCAAGAAATTACTTCAGGGTCACTTTGCAAGTTTAGTTTGTATAGGTAACACTCAGAAGATTCTTTTCTGTCAATATCCTTTGTATGATTAGGCTTAGCAGCCACCAGGCAAGCAGTGGTAGCCTTGTAATCCAGACAACTAAACTTCCTGAAGCCACAATGAACAGAAACATCATATTGCTTTTCCATTTGGCTGTACTTTTTAACTTATGCTAGAATTGCTAGACATAAACACTCCAATACATTATTAATATTATTAATCCAATATAATATTAATATTATCAATCACTGTTTTAAGAGATGATACATGATCAGGATAAAACTTAAAGAAATATAAACACTTAAGTATAACTAGGTATCCATCTTAAGGATGCCTAACCACACTCTGCTTTTTAAAACTCACTTTTCACCCAAGCTTCTTCAAGTTTCTGAAAGCTTCCTGGAACATGTTCATAATTCTCAGGCTTCAGGCTAGCTTGGCATCAGAAGCTTTTGCAAGCTATTTTCCATCTGCCAGATGCTTCCCTTCAGCCTTTAACCTGTTCTCTAAAGAATGCTTCTGGTTCAGTTAGAAAGCATTAAGTTTCTTTATTAACACTCCTAGCCAGCCCTCTTCATTTAAATACAATATTTCTCAAGTCTATTAAACAAACTATGATATGTAATTGAATGGGCATTCCATTGATCTGCTCTATCAGTAAAATGATGCTGATAGACAATGAACTAACCCCAGAATTGATAAGAAACAAGAGAATAAACTGGACTGAATTCAGGAAATTGGACAGCTCCTTTTACTTGTCCCAAATTATTCACTGAAGCAAAAAAAAATCATGTTTTAAACACCAAAATTATCAATGATTGTAATATTATGTAGGTACAAATCATTAAACACCAAAATATTTTAAATATTAAAACTGTAGAGAGCCCAAAGGTCAATAGAGAGACATAACAGAGGGAAAAAATACATAACGAAGAAAATAAAATAACGAAGTAAAAAACATAATGGAGAAAAAACATAACGGAGAAGGAGGTAGATTAGTCATCTAAGGAGAATGAAGGACAACAAGAAAATAATGGAGTCCTGCATTTTTAACTACCAATTTTTTTTTAAGCAATTGGGGTTAAGTAACTTGCTCAAGGTTACATGGCTAGTCATTATTTATGTGTGGGTACTCATTTTTTGAGGCCAGATTTGACCTTGGGTCATCCCAACTCCGAGGCGGCGCTCTTATTCACTATGCCGCCTAGCCGCCCCTTTTAGGGCAATTGGGGTTAAGTAACTTGCCCAAGGTCACACGGCTAGGTTTTTGTTCGTGTGGGTTAAGTGTCTGAGGCCGGATCCGAACTCAGGTCCTTCTGACTCCAGGGCCGGCGCTCTACTTACTGCGCCACCTAGCCGCCCCTTAACTACCAATTGTTAAAAGACCTATATGAAGGGCTCTAGGCCAGTGGGCAGACTAAAAATGGAAGATATATGGGAGGTCACACAGCATGGAAAAGCATGGATTTCTTCCCACCTGTGGATCTAAACCTTGATAAGGAATACCCACCATTATTGATGAAATCAGTGATCAGTTAAATAATAAAATATTTGAGTGCTAATGAAATATTAGTGCTCATATGCCAGACCACTAAGAAGATGCAAAGGTTAATACATAGTCTGTGTACTCAATGATCTTACAATCTACTAGGGGACAATTAGACATACACAAACAAAAATAACACAAGGTAGAGTGCCAATGTGCATAAGAAAAGTCCAAAGTACTATAAGAATTCAGAGAACGAGTGGTTATTATATCTAGAAGGGCTATAAGGAATAGATAGAATTAGCTTGATCCTTGAAGGATGGGTAAGATTTCAACTGTCAGCATTTGGGGACAAGGGCCTTGCAGAAACAAGAGATAGCATCAGCAAAGACACAAATGTGGCAAAACACAATCAAGAGAAAGTATTTTTTTCCTGGCAAATGACATGTAAAAAGACCTTGTATGAGCTAGGTCTATAGAGCTATGAGCTCCTATATCCTTCTTTCATCATACCAAAAGTCAAAAGAGGAGGAAATACAGATATATACAATATACATAAGAAGAAAGAAAAATACAATCATAAAGCTTTGGCTGATTAAAATTAGATTTCTTCAATTTTAACCTTATTACAACTGCTACTGATTAGCATTTATATCATTTTGGCTTTTATAAATATTCTCATTTTATCTCATTTAGTTATCTGCCACCTGAAGCCAGGAATAATACCATTCCTAATTTGCACTGAAAAGTTCCTTTAAAATTTAGAAAAAAAGTTATTTAGGCTCCCTGAAAATTAAATTTACCACAATCCCCTCCCCCTCAAAATTCCTCACTCACAGTAATAGATAAACATTTGTGAAAAAGTTAAGATTTTGTTAAAAATGTTAAGCTTCTTTGAAAATTCCTATTAAAAATATATTCAAATAGAACTTAAATCTGGCACATATTCAAAATCCCTACCTACTATATGACTCTATATGATCAGAAGACAAGAAAAATGTCCCTATTACGATCATATGCAGTTCCTAGCCATTTTCTGTGACCAAAACCTGCAAAGATTGCTATAAATAACTGTAGCCCAACTGACCTAAACCATTGATTGGTCAGAATTTTTTTTTGCTGTATTGCATTTTTAAGATAAAGAGATGAATCAGAAGAAAATAAGGTAATATGTGAATGTAATTTTGTTCTAAAATTCATGTTCAAGGCATTCAAGTCAAGTCAGCAAAGATTTATTAAGTACTTACTCTGTGCCAGCTATTGTGCTAAGCACTGGGGATATAAAAATAGACCCCCTGAAAAAGAAAATCTCTGCTCTCAAGGAGTTCACAATTTAATTGGGAAGATAACATGAAGAGACCTATGCACAAACATATGGGCAGATAGACTGATGCTGTATAAAGAGCCCCAAAGCCTGGAGTCAGGAAGACCTGAGTTCAAGTGCGGCCTCAAACATTTACTAGCTGGGTGACCTTGGGCAAGTCACTTTACCCAGTTGGCCTTGGTTTCCTTATCTATAAAATGAGCTGGAGAAGGAAATGGCAAGCCACTCCAATATCTTTGCCAAGAAGACCCCAAATGTAGTCACAGGGTCAGACATGACTGAAATGACTGAACAACAACAAATACACAAAGACGACAGATATAAATATAGATGATAAATAGGATATGCACTGGTATCAGCCCTTGGTTAACTCAATCTCCTCCATTTTCTCAAACAACAGTACAATATATAATGAGAAGGGGTATTCAGAATGATGGCCCTCAGACCCCAATAAGATAGATCTTCAATCAACAAAAGACTAAATTATGTTCATTAGACTTGACTTAGGAAAGTATAAACATAGGCCAATACATTTTAAGAAAGGTTTTTAATCCTGTAACTAAAAGGTTTTTTCTTCTTAACCTTTATTTAATCAGAGAATTAAATTAACATAACCTCTTCCCCACAAAACCATTCCTCAAACACCCAAGATAATTTAGGCTTTTATTAAATGTAATTTTAAAAAGCCTCACATTTTACAAAATTATCTCCACTTGGACAAAAACAAAAATAAATAAATTTCCAGAACAGTCATTATTATAGAGGACAGAGACCTAGATTTAAGGACTAAGAACAGTAGTATCCCAACCCCCCGGTTTCATTCATCCCCAATACTCTCCAGAAATATTTAAATATATCAGTTATTTTAATTTCTTGATTGCAAATTATGGAAAATTTCTTCACCTTCACTCTAGCTCCCTATTTTTTTTAAGCAATTGGGGTTAAGTAACTTGCTCAAGGTTACACAGCTAGTCATTATTTGTGTGTGGGTGCTCATTTTCTGAGGCCGGATTCGATCTCGGGTCATCCCAACTCCGAGGCCGGCACTCTTACTCACTGCGCCACCTAGCCGCCCCTTTTTTAGGGGAATTGGGGTTAAGTAACTTGCCCAAGGTCACACGGCTAGTTTTTTTTTTTTTATTTGTGTGGATTAAGTGTCTGAGGCCAGATCCGAACTCAGGTCCTTCTGACTCCAGGGCCGGCCCTCTACTCACTGCGCCACCTAGCCGCCCCCTAGCTCCCTATTTTATAAATGAAGAAATCAACGTTTTTAAAATCTAGATATTTAATTAGGCTTCCTTTATGAAACAAACCTTTCCTTGACCATTCAACCCACAGTGATTATTCTTTCTATGAATGAACGGCATTGTTCCAAATGGATGGAGAATGATTATTATCCAAACCAAGTCATGCAGTCGGACAGACAACCTATAGAACACATCCACCAATGCATATACGTTGGACATACCAATGCATATACGTTGGACATACACAAAAAAAGGAAAATTTGGTCAGTCCTGAACTTAAAAGGCAAAGAACAGGTTAGACTACATTTGGGAAATTGCAGTGTTCTTTTAATGATCCCAAACTTCTTCCTGAAACAAAGAGCCATCCAAATATTCTTTCCTTGTTGTCTCAGTGAGACACAGAATGTGACAGTCTCCAAGGAACTGGTAATGAGCATCACTCAGAATAAAGGTAAATAATGCTACATGTGAGTAGCTTGGTCATGTGACAAGAGCAAGGGAAAACCAACAGTCTATATGCTTTATTAGTATCCTCAAAAGAAAGTCAAAAAGAAATCATAGGAAGCCTCAAATATCATGGGGAAGCCCCTATAGTAAATTTATAAAGAGATATGAACAAGGTGGGCAGGTGTAGTTGGGCTGACTGGAGGAAACACCCAAATTGATGAAATAATAGTTTTATTTGAGTATTCTGAGTATGACTTAATGGCACTTATTGACTGTTTCATTAATGGCACTTGAAAATTAGGTCTTCTGCTGTCTTTGTACTCCTATGTAACTTTTCACGGTACATATATCTTTTCATATCAGCTAGACTAAGTTCCATACCATAGAAGCCCTGCCATGTACTTCTTGTATCAAAAAGCAAGTCAGTAAATATTTTTAAAGGCTGAATCAATGCATTTCTAAATAACTGGAGAGTTCTCTAGGTTAAGCATCCCACATAAGGCAGCCCCTGTGTTTTTATATCACTTTTATAAACTGATAATAGTATTTTCATCATTATTAAAATTTGGTTGCTTGGGGCTAATGCTACTCTTACATGTGAAGAATGACAACCAGGAGTGACAAAAACTCATTGCCCTCCTCGGACTCCAAAAAATATCTGACAGGTTTCTTTGAAGTTATCATTTTTGGAAACAAATCCCCACTTTTCAGGGTGCCCAGAGACAGCCTCCAGTCATAACTATATCTGCATAGGATAGGATCTCTCCCTTCTGGAAAGTCCATCTGAGAAACCAGGCAAACTTTTGTCACAACTGCTAAAAGAAATTGTAGCTATTCATCCTCCCTTCTCTGAATGAAATAAAAGAAAGAAAGAAAGTTATGTTAATTATTTCCTTTGAGCAAAGTAGAACAGCTAGGTGGTGTAGTGCTTAGAATGCTAGGTCTAGAATCAGGAAGACTCCCCCTTCCTGAGTTCAAATCTGGCCTCAGACACTTACTAGCTTCAGTATCTTTGCCAAGAAAACCCCAAATAGGGTCATGAAGAGTTGGGCATGACTGAAACGACTGAACAACCCCAAAATGAGTAAAGTACTAAGAATGGGGGATACAAATACAAGGAAAGATAGTCCCAGGTCTCAAAGAGTTTATGTCATACAAGAAGACAAACATAAAGAAGTGGTGGTGAGGGAAGGACATATTGGTCAGAAGATGGCAGTATACAGAATCAGCCCACAGTGGAATTGCCCAACACACCCCTTCACAGCTCTACTGATGTGATCATGGTTCCAACATGGAAGCTGGTTGGTGAGATTGCTGAGAAGATGGTCAGGGAGTAGGGATTAAGTGACCTGAAGCATGGTTAGAGCCTGCCTCAAAAAGTGAGCTAGTGGGGCGGCTAGGTGGTGGAGTGAATAGAGCATCGGCTCTGGAGTCAGCAAGACCTGAGTTAAAATCTGGCCCCAGACACTTGACACATTTATTAGCTTTGTAACCTTGCGCAAGTCACTTAACCCCAATTGCCCTGCCTTACCCCCTCCAAAAAGCAAAAAAAAAAAAAAAGTGAGCTAGATAAGGCAGGTATCAATCAGGAGAGAGGAGGCCCCAGCTCAATGATAAAAGAATTTTGACATAAAAGCCTAGTCCCTGTTCCTGGGTAGCCAGGTGGTTGGTAAGGATAACAAGAGGGCTGGGGAGGGAAGCTTTGATGGGGCCTGCTTCAAACAGTAGACCCCAGAAGGTCACCATAGACATGACCTTACTCACAACAAAATCCTGATCACTGAGACCAGCACTGAGTGCAGAGGGATCCCATTAAATGTCCCATAAAATGTTCCAAGATTTTTATAGCAGTATTATTTGTAATTACAAAAAACTAGAAGCAACCTTACCATCCAGCAATACGGGAATGGTCTAATAAACTGTTGGACATTAATGTAATGGAGTTCTATAATGTAATTATAGATGGACAAGTATAAAGAATATAAAAATCAGGACGGCTAGGTGGTGCAGTGAATAGAGTGCCGGCCCTGGAGTCAGAAGGACCTGAGTTCGGATCCGGCCTCAGACACTTAACCCATACAAACAAAAACCTAGCCGTGTGACCTTGGACAAGTTACTTAACCCCAATTGCCCTAAAGGGGCAGCTAGGTGGCGCAGTGAGTAAGAGTGCCGGCCCCGGAGTTGGGATGACCTGAGATCAAATCCGGCCTCAGAAAATGAGCACCCACATATAAATAATGACTAGCCATGTAACCTTGAGCAAGTTACTTAACCCCAATTGCTTTAAAAAAAAAAAAAGAATATAAAAATCATAGGAAGAGCCTGATAACACATTCCAAAGTGAAAAAAGTAGAAGCCACAACTGAGAACATACAGAGTTCAATCACATAAAAGAACAAAATGAATGGACACAGAGAGAATAACTGAAAAGTTATCTTTATATGTAAAAATTCATCTGTTTAGATGTAAGTTGTCAAGCCAATCAATTCATCTGTTGATGGCTAATACAAAGGTTAAAATTTTTGTTGCTGTTCAGTTGTTTCATTCATGTCCAATGCTTTGTGACCCCATTTGGGGTTTTCTTGGCAAAGATACTGGAGTGGTTTGCCATTTCCTTCTCCAGCTCATTTTACAGGTGAGAAAACTGAGGCAAACAAGGTTAAGTGACTTGTCCAGGTTCACTAGTGTCTGAGGCCATATTTGAACCCAGGAAGAGAGGTCCTTCTGACTCCAGGCCCAGTGCTCTATCTACTGCACCACCTAGTTGATCTAAAATAAATCATTTTAAATGCCCTGAAATGTCCCTTTCTTTAGAGCCAAGACCCCAATATAGCCTTTTTAGCAGCTTTGTAAATTATCATAGCTAGACTTAGCTCTCTGATATCTCCAATTTAATCCAACTAGCACTGATAAACATTATATACATTATATACTCATTACTAGAATAAAACAGTTGCTTCCTCTCAAGAAACTTACATTCTTTTGGCAGGGGAAATGTGTACATATGAAATTAAAAACCAAAAGCATATGGAATATGCCATATAGTTTATCTTCAAGGTATAGCTAGGACCCCAGGGGAGGTAGCATTCAGTGGAGATCTGGAATCTCGATTCCAGATTTGAATCCCAGCTTCGCTACCTATTTTACCTCTATGCCACCATTTCTCAATGTTGAAAATGTCAGTTAGGATGAATGACCATTAATGCCCCTCCTAGCTCTAAATAATCCCACAGTATGATCTCTATCCTGACACACAAAAAAAGAAAAAAGCACTTTCCAATGGGGAACAAGCTAGACTAGAGTAAATGTCTATTTCCATCCCCAAGAAAGGCTTAGTGGTGTCCCCATAGCTTCACAACTCCAAAAGAGTAAAAATGGAGAGTTTCTCCCACCATCTCCCACACCCAAACTCTGCTATTGTCCTCCAGCCCCACTCCTTCTTGACTGGAAGCATGACATACTGTCAACTCATCATGGGTATTTCAGCTTTTTTCCATGTTCTGACAATAGTGACTAAGCAACTTCTTGAAATAATTACAAAAAAAAAAAAAACAACCCAAAACACCCTTGTAGAGCTTGTACTTTATAGCAGCCAAGTCACCCTGTCTCTGTCCAGTTAAAAAACTCAGATTGGTTCTCTATTATATCATGTCCTCATTCCTCTACCTGACTTTTGAGTCTTGATCTAGCCCTGTCCGATCTTAACTCTCACTTTTGCTCCCCAAAGTAAATCCTTTGTTCTAGACATGCCAATTTGTGACTCTGTTTGGGGACAGCCTGTGATAAGAATGAAAGGGAACCAACATAAAACATGTCCATTGGACAGAAGTTAAGTTTGAACATGAGCATGTCTTGGTTTGAGATGAAATGTCAACTATTTGGGTCTGAAGACAAGAATGGAGGAGGATCTGCTTTTTCCTGCAAGGCTATGCTCAACATGCCTTCTTTATTCTCCAAAGTTATGTCCCGAATTATGTGGACAGTCACCAAATGTTCATTCAGCATCATTAACAAAATAGCTATTTACTATCAGAACTGAAGGACCTACAGAAAGCAGTACGTTCCCATGAGACCAAGACCATATCAATTTATTCATGGAGAGCCTATTATGTACTCAGTTCTGTGACAGAACTGTGAAAAGAAGAAAACAGGGTCCCTGTCCATAAAGATCTCTAAAAAGCAGAGAAAACCTGAACACAGGAAATAACCATAAGTTATATCCTTCTCCAGCTCATTTCACAGATGAGGAAACTGACGCCAACAGGGTTAAGTGACTTGTCCAGGGTCACACAGATAGTAAGTGTCTGAGGCTGATTTGAACCCAGATCTCCCTAACTCCAGGCCCAGCACTCACCCACCACACCTCTGCACTGTGCTATACAAGTAACAGGACTACCTAAACTTAAGTGCCAAGTTATTTTTATAAGATGTGAGTGTTGTAAAACTTTGGGAAAAGAGACAATGGGTACTAAAGTTCCCAAGGACTCAGACCACTTATATCGATTCCTTTCTTCCTTACAAAAATCAAATCTGGGAGCTGGGAAGAGCATTGGATGAGGCAGCTGGGTGGTGCATGGATAGAGCACTGGGCCTAGAATCAAGAAGACCTGAGTCCAAATCCAGACCTAATTACTTATCATATCTGTGAGACCCTGGGCAAGTCCTTGAACCTCTGTATGCCACAGGTGGGTGGCACAGCGGTTAGAGTTCCCAGCCCGGAGTCAGGAAGACCTGAGTTCAGATGAAGGCTCCAACACTTAGCAGCTGCATAACCTTGGGCAAGTCACTAGAGAAGGAAATGGCAAACCACTCTAGTACCTTTGCCAAGAAAACCCCAAATGGGGCCAAGAAGAGTCAACAACAACTGCCACAGTTTCTTTAACTTTAATGAAGATAAAGCACTTACACTGAAGGGCTGTCCTGAGGATCAGCGGAGACACCTGTAAAGTGCTTAGCATGTGTGGTGCATAGTAGGTGCTCCTCCTTCTCCCCTCTCTTGGGTTTGTAGTCACAAGACTGCTTCAAGTCCTAGCTCTGCCTTCTATAAATGGTGTGATTTTATAGCAAGTTGCCTTGTAATTTGGGGCCTCATTTGCTCATCTATGAAATCAAGAGACTAGACTGTTCTCCAAGGCCACTTCCCAGCTCTAGTGTCTTATGATTCTAATGGCAGACTTCACAATCTACTAGGAAATGCCCTGTTATTCTAGTACTGCTGCCCCCAATCCAAGTTTCCTTGACCACTAAGGCAGAGACACACATAAGGCCTGGCCAGTCTCCCAGGCTTGAATGCCCAAGAGCTGAGGTGTGCATTCAATCATGCAGAAAAAAAAAAATCCTATGACAGAGGTTCTTTCTGGCCTCCTCAAACCTTTATACTCCATCTGAACGGCATTTGGGCACATCCCTTTTCTATCTCTCCTCAAAAACAAACAATATAAAAGCCTTGTATCAACAGGAACTAGCTAAGAGTCTATGGAACACAGCCAATTAAACTGATGGAGAAGCTTTCCACTGAACAAAAATAAATTAAAATGACTCCTCTGGACTTCCAGAGTTCAGGGTTCCCTGGTTCTGGGAAATAGGAAGGCTGAAGACATCAGCAGAGGGTGAGGCTATCAGTACGGCTAAACTGGTTTGTCACCTGCTTTTTTCAAAGTGCCTAAGTATACATCTGTATCCATTCATTGTTACTGAGCAGAGTCAGGCCCCCACCCTCTCAAGGGCTTCATTTACTTCTCATTCATCCTGAAGTGAAAAGGCCATTTCTAATACTCTTCTGTCCAACCTAAACTCTTATTTCCAGACTAGGTCCTAAAATTAACTCCTGTGGACTCCTTTCCCCCAATATATTATAACAGCCGACAGAAAAAAAAAAAACCCACAACTTTCCTTCAGAGCAGACTCTCAGCCATCAAACTTTACTCAATAGTCTATAAACGTCATTACTGCTCAAAATAGAAACCTAAGAGGACTCGCCATTATTCCCAAGCCCAGCTTTTGACAGGACAGGTTTCCTCGTCTGTAAAATGAAGAGGTTAAGCTAGGTTATTTCTCTGGTTCCTTCTGACTCTTACAATGTATGAGTCCACCTGGCTATGAATCTCTAAGGCAGGGAGGCAGGAGACATTGCTAATGGGTTGCTTAACCATCTGAAAATCTGACACAGATCTAATAAAAGGAACCACCCTTTCACAAACCTTGCTTCAGACTGAGAAAGTCTGATTTCTCCAAGATCGTTTTTCTGCACAGTGATTGTCTCATTTTGAGGATGGGAAATGGGAAGTACTAAGAGATCAGAGACCATATCCTAAGCCCCCAGCAACTAAAGATCCATCAGGGGACCCTAGAGACCCTGGGCTCCTCTACCAATCACAGCATGAGTTTTTCCTTGTACGCTGAAGATAATGGGTCTAATTTAGCTGTTTACAGATTTACTGGTTGTTTACCAGTTGCAGACTAAGTGCTAGGAGGAACTAACCTTTACAATCTCAGGGCTAGTCTTAAGGCTTTGCATTCATGGCCTCCTTTCTAAGCTCAGAGTCAGCCTCAATGGTAAATAGCACCAAAGCATATATAGGAATTCCAACATCTGGAGCAAATTCAGTTTGGTGTAGGGAGAGGTTAGATGAGGTAGACTAGATATAGAGGTCATGAAAGGGAAGCTTTCAAGGTGGCCCGGTGGTACAATGGATAGAGCTTTGGACCTGGAGTCAGGAAGACCTGAGGTCAGATTTGACCTCTGTCTAGGTGACCTCAGAGCAAGTCACTTATACTTTGTCTTAGTTTCCTCAAAGGTAGAATGGATTTCATAATAGCACCAATCTCACATAGTGATTGTGAGGATGAAATCCTTACAACTATTTGTAAAAATACTTAGCATCAGACCCAGCACAGCATAGGTGCTTAATCAATGGGCCTCTTCTTTTCCCTTCCCCAGGGAGGAATTCGGAGGACAGGCTTTTCAAAAGGGTAAAGGATGACTGAGATATTGCACTTCTTCGGAAGGAAGGGGAATAGGACCTGGAGGTTCACAGATGACAGGAAAGATATGGATAGGAAGTGTTTTAAAGGAGAGAGAGTTGCTGAGTGATGACATATGAGTAAGAGTCTCAAAGTGGGGGCGAAGGGGGAGTATGTAGAGCAATTTTTCCTCCTGGCCATGTTTGTCAGGGAATCAGAGAGAAAGAAAAGCCAGCTTTGGAAAGGGTGGTGGGTGTCCTTAGGAGGTACGGTGTCTGCAGGCAGAAGCTATAGTGTGGTGAGCACCAACAAGATGGAAAGAACCTAGGAAGGATAATGAATAGAGTGCTGGACTAGGAGTCAGGAAGCCCTGAGTTCAAATCCTGCGTCAGATACTTTTTAGCCTCAGTTTTCTCACTTGTAAAATAAAGACAATAAAAGTGCCTACTTCATCAGGTTCTTGTGAGGATCAAATGAGATGAAATTTATAAAGTGCCATTTTTGCAAACCTTATATCACTATAGAAATGTTAGCTATTATGATGGCGATTTATATTAAGGAAGGTTTATTGTCCTACAACTCTCTTTTACTGTTACAAGAGTTTTAGGAATGTATATATATTGAAGTGAGCTGAACCAGAAGCACAATTTATACAACTACCACAACAACATAAAGGAAAACAATTTTGAACGACTTCAGAGCACTCATCAAACAGTGACCAATCACTGTGTCAGAAGACTGATGACAGCTCATGGCGCCCACCTTTTAGCATATAGTTCATGGACCTGAGGCGTAGAACAAGACATATTTTTTCAGACATACCCAACACAATGATTTGTCTTGCTTGAGTTTTTATTTTTCTTTTTGGAGGGGGGAAGGCAGGGCAATTGGGGTTAAGTGACTTGCCCAAGGTCCCATGGCTAGGGTTAAGTGTCTGAGGCTGAATTTGAATTCAGGTTCTCCTGACTCCAGGGCTGGTGCTCTATTCACTGAGCCACCTAGCTGCTCCTTGGTTTATTCTTAATACAAAATGAGGGCAGTAGACTAGGTGTCCTCTGAGTATTCTTCTAGACCTAAATCTATAATTCTAACATCCTATATCCCCTGTTGAGTTCAGGGGATACAAAGCAAAGGGAAAAAAAGCATTAATGAAACATTGAAGAATACACGGAAGAGAACAGAATAAAGTTTAGAAGGTGATATAAGCAAATAGTTCTTAATATCTTGTTAAAATTTATATATAACAGAAGTTGGAGGTGTTGTATACAATACTCTTTTTATCTTAAAATGTTCATTTTTGTTGTGTTAAATTCACACACTATAAACATATGCGTATATATATATACGCACGTGTGTGTATATATGTGCATATACACACATATGAAAAGAAAGGTCCCAGAGGGAAAAATGAAAAGGGAAGGCAAAAAAGGATCCAGATTGGTGATGGCTCTTGATCAGGGGTCAGCCAACCAATCTTTTGTTTTTGTACAATCCAAGAGCTAAAAACGACTTTTATATTTTTAAATAAAATTTTATTGTATTTAAGAATGCAAAGACCACGCTTGTGGGTCACAGAAAAAACAGGAGGCAGGCAGGATTTGGCCCTCTGGAAAGAATTTGCCAAGCTCCTGCTCTAGCTTAATCAGATAAGGATGAAATCACAAGAACAGGTAGCAAGAGAAAGGTGTTTTCACCTAGGTAGAAGGCAATTTTCAATCACAGGGATTAAAGGAGCAAGAAGGAGTGTGCTCTCCTTAGTGCCCAGGGAATGCCAAGGAAAGGGAAGTTCAATCAGCTCCAAGATTCTAATTAGAATGATACCTAAGTGCCCCCAACAAGTCCTGACTCCGAGGTGGAACACCTCAGTCAGCAGAAGAGAGCAGGAGAAGAGGGGAGGGCAGATCATTCATTTGAAAGGAAATATTAACTGTTCTTATAATCATTTATTGAGTATTTATTCTGTTTAAGGGACTGTGCTCAATGTTAGGGAGCTGTGAGACAGAGTCCCTGCCCCCAAAGAGTTTGTCATGGGAGATGAAGGACAGCTGCCAGCCCATGCTCATAGAATCAGAGCTGGAAGAGGATTTGGAGTCATCTAGTCCAAAGCCCTTATTTACAGATGAGGGAACAGATTCAGATAAGTTGAGTAATTTTCCCAAGGTTATCCAGGTAGCTAAGTGACAGAGAGAAGTTCAAAATCGGGTCCTTTGACTCGGACACAAGAGCTCTCTTCCCCTCCACCATGCTGCTTCTCATGGTGATCCCAAGCCTTCCCACATGGTACCAGTCCTTAGGACAAGAGCATCCTAAGGGGAAGAAGCCCTAAAAGAGAAGTGTGACAGGCATGGGACCCCAGTGGATGGCAGCCTGAGAACAGGGAAAGGAGCAGAGCCAGGTGGCCAGAATTCCACAGGGGCAGAGGAAGCATAACCCACTCCACCAAGCCGATGCCTGAGGCAAAGCCCCAGTTGTTTCAAATTAATTCCTGCTACATCACCTATGTCTGACCCCATCCCAGCCACCATTCATTCACCCAGCTATGGAATACCTCTGAAACTGAAATAATGGCCTGAGTAAAACCAAGTGCCCTTGGCACCAATGTAGCTTTACAACAAGCTAGTTAAGGCAATGGCATTTCACATTTCAATGACTTTTTTATTCAGTGCTCATGCAACTGTGGCTAATAACAAAAATGATTTGGGCAAGCTCACTGCAATCAGCAGATCTTCTGAAGCCCATTGCTACCCAGGTTGTCAGCTTTCCAAGGCACAGATGATTAAAGGCCTCTTGTAAATACCCCTTCCAGTGAGTGAACAGCCTGAACAAATATGCTACACTTGAACTCTTTTCTCCTTTGTGGCCCCAACCTCCAGAATCCATCCCCCAAACCCCTCCAAAAGATAGCACCAGATCAGGGATAAGTTTATCCTTTTCTGAGACTTAAGAAACAACATTAATTTTATTCCACTGCTTTTGACAAAGAAACACCCAAGAACACAACCCCTTCCCCAATCTACTCTGCCCCCCCACTTCAGAATTGTTTCTACTGATTTTGCAATCACATGATCACAAAATTTAAAATGATAAGAGACAGTCTTCTATTCCAGAGAGAAATCCCCTATTCCAGAGGTGTCAAACTCACAACCAACAGCCAACAAAACTCTCAAAAACTGTAGAACCAGATTAAAATGTAATTAAGAAATGTTTAAGAAAATAAAAATATAATACAACATAGATAATGTTAATTTGTAGTTTTTCTAAGTCAATATGCACCCTGCAAGGATCCATTTCTATTTGAAATCTAGTCCATACCAACAAGGAAACAGATTCAGAGATGGGAAGGCAAAGTTTAAATAACTGATAAATAATAGAGAAAAGATTCATTCGAATCCAGGTCCTTGGACTCCAAATGCAGTGCTGTGATTCTCTCCATATTCCCCAGGGAAGAGAGATCAAAGGGAAACTTTTCTTGTTCCTTCCCTTTCCCCTCCTCCCAACCCCCACTCTTTCTGCCTCAGCCCAGCCCAGCCTAGCCCTGCCCAGAACAGTGAGTCTGCAATACACTTTAATTCATTTGACCTGTCACTTCAAGGAAGGAGGGAAATCCTTGGCAGTAACTCCCGACAGACAGAGCCCAGCTCCCTTGAGTGTGAGCATTCTCAGTTTTTTTTGTCATCTCCTATTTCCCCACTATCCATCTTTGGCTGCTGAACAGCCTCTTGATATATCAGAATTTCTTTGCATTGCATTAGTAGCTCAGGTGCAGGCATCTTTCATTGCCCCACGTTTCACTTGGAATAAAAGCAGAAAGACAGCAATCTCATCACTCTTGAAGCCAGAAGGCTGAGGAGGAGGAAAATGTGTTTAACCATTGAATCAGAAAGCCATATAAGAAGAGGCAGCTTTGTATGGCAGAGACCCAAATGTGTCACATCCACATAGAATGGAGCTGTTTATAACCACAGAGACAATATTTGAACCCAGAAATCAGCACTTCATGTAAACAGACTAGCTAGTGACCTTCTGCTATCAGCACGTGAGGCCGGAATTCTCAATACTACTGTCACTAATAGGTTAGACAGCCAAAGGGGGAAGGAGATGGAGAAAGCTCTGCCACTAATCTCTCCAGGTCTCAAGTTTACTCATCCATAAGTGAGAGGGTTGAGCTTCATTATCTTTAATGTTCTGTCATTCTGAGAAACTCTATCCTTTTTTACATAATGTATCCATATTTACATGTGAGTAGTAAAGAAATCTATGATCTATAATAATATCACATTGCATTTGCATTCAATATCCATTATCTAATTTAATCCTCACACTAATCCTGTGAGAACAGAGAGAAAGGTATTTGTTTACCCCATTTTACAGGTTAGCAAATAGGATCGAGTCAGTGACTGACTTGTAGCTAGGTCAGAAATGGAGAGAGAATTAGTAGAAAGCAGGCCTTCTGATTCCTCATCCGTTACTTCTTCCAGCCACACCATGCTTCCTCCAAGCACTGGCCAGACTGACTAGGGGATCCTCTGGTACCTAAAGGAACAGACCATTTCAGGTGAAGAGAGAAATATAGGATCTAACTGATGCCCTCTTCCTCATCTCACAACTCACTTAACTTTTCTGGTTTTCTCTATGTAAAATAAGAGGATTTAACTACATGGCACCTAAAGTCCCTTCCAGCTCTAAATCGATGGTCCTATGATTGTGGCCCATTATTTTCTCCTACAATCCAGTATCTGATGACAAGATGACCTTCCCTTCACAAAGCACCACCCCCTCTACTACCCAACCCTAAGGTTCCATCTCCTCCCATTTTCTGCAGCAGATCGCCATTATCATTCCACCCCCGTCCAATTTTCAGTCTCATATTTACCGATTCCTCTCTAACGCCTATGAAAACACCCAAGTCTCTTCAATCACAAAAACGAAAACAAAAAACAAAGTCCAAACCAGAAAACCTCACAGGTTCCTATCAACTCTACCATCACCTTATATCTCTCCTCTCTTTCTGAACTAAAGTGCCTGAAAAGTCTTCAACACCGGGACCTTCTCTCTGCTCACTCTCTTCGTAAACCCGTGTAATTTGGCTTCTAACTGTATCTCTCAAATGAAACTCCTCTCTCCAAAGTTCCCAACCAACAATCTCTTAATTGACAAATCTAATGTCCTCTTCTCAAGCACCCACAGACGTCTCTGCAGCATCTGACATTATTGGTCTCCTAACTCTCACCTAACCAGGTTTTCTTGACATTGCTTTCTCCTAGTTCTCCTCCTGACAATTCATCATCTCTGTCACGCCCCTAACTGGGAATGTACCCCAAGTTTCTGCCTAAGGCTTTCATCTCTTTTCTCCTCTACATACTTTCTTTGGTCACCTCATCAACTACCATGAATATATCCAGTTCTAGCCCCCCTCCAGAGCTCTAATCAAATGTCACTACTGCCTATTAGATATTTCCAACTGGAGGTTCAATAGACATCTCTAGCTCAAAAAGTGCAAACATAACTCATTACGTTACTCTCACCCACCCACCCTGCCTCTCTGTTACTGTTGATCTACAACCTAGATCTATAACCTAGATGGCTTCTTCCACTCCTCACTTTTACTCACTTCATATATTTCCAGTTGGCTGCCAAATGTCATTTGCATCTTCATTCTGTCTCTTGCATACATTTCCTCCTATCTCTCTATTCACACAGTGACCACTGAGCTCAGGTCTCATTTCTGACCTGGACTATTGCAATAGTCTCCCATTTGGTCTCTCTGATTCAAGACTCTACTTTCCAGCTCTTCTTCTTCCCAGCCCCCAAATGCACTTTTTAAAAGTGAAGATCTGACCATGTGTCCCACTGTTCACTAAATTCCAGTGGCTCCTTACTGCACCTAATATCAAATAAACTCCCTCATTTTACATTTAAAGCTTTTTTCAACCTGGTCCCTTCCTACCTTTCTAGTCTTCTTATACATTACTCCCCTCCTTACCATCTGTGACCAAGCTATAATGACCTAGTAACAGCTCTCTATATGCATGACAATTTCATGTCCCATTTCCACACCTTTTCATTGGCTATCCCCATGCCTGGAATACTCTTCCTGTTAACCGACATCTCTTGAAATACCTGGTTCTTTCAATACTCAGGTCAAGCACTACTTTCTAAATCAAGCTGCTAATGAACCCCTTTTTAAAGCTACCTTGTATACACACACACACACACACACACACACACACACACACACACACACACACCCTTTCCCATTGGAACCTAATCTTATTGAAGTCGAGAAATTTTGTCTTTGTGTTCCTAGTACACATAAGTGCTTAATAAATGCTTGCTGACTGATGGTGATGGGAGTAAGATTGGAGAAGAGCAAGCTAGGAAAAGGGGGCTGGTATACATAGTTGGGCTATGAAAGTTGCTTAGCTGTTTGAGAGCAGGAGCCCTTACAATGCTGAACTGCATACAAAGACCAGCAAAATGAAGGAGAAAATGCAATAAATTTTCACTTGAGAGGTAGAAAATTTGAAAACCTTGGCTTACTTCAAAGTTTTTTCTATAAATAAGAAAAAAGTTTTCTATATATTTTCTATGCTTCACTGATCAATATCATTTTCTCCCATCTACTATACCCCTAATAAGTCACTTGCCCAATAAATCTCTATTCTATTCAGGTTCTTTCCTCCTGGTTTCACTGGTCCATTGGTCTAAATTCTGAAATCTAAATTAAGGATTGGAAACATAGAAAGTATCTTTTTCCTTCTCTTTCTGCAGAGCCTGTGGCCCCACCAAAGCAAGAATTATTTGTTCTCAATGTGTCTAGTACCTGAATACTTCTATTCCTAGATTAGAGAAATGGCACTTGGAAGTATAAAGTTTATTTGGCTCCCTTTCATCTGTAAGGATCTGCAGCTACAATTATCTTCTCTTCAGATAAACTATTCTATTAGCAAATAATGTCCCCATCCGATAAATGGCCTATTCCTGACTTTGTCTCATAAAAGATATTATGGAAATCACAGCTAGACTGGGAATGAGGAGGCTTGGGTTCCAGTCCTGGCACAAATAGGTATGGGATCATACTTCACCTTGGCCTCAGGTTTCTCAACTATAAGAATGTTATAGTAGATGACCTCTCCTAGCTCTGATATTCTATGACTCTATAATTTTATAGGATAAATAAAGAAAAACATCAAATCCCTTCTATCGTGCAAGAAATAAACATGATAAAAAAACACAAGAGAATCAAGGCAATCTGAGTTTTGGACAAGCGCAATTCACGTTCTCTAATTCTAAAGCTAGGTTCTTTCTTGGGGTCTGTAAGGTCAAAACCATTTTCACAATAATAACAAGATGTTTTAATTTCTAATGTGGTAAATATGAATATACACAATCTGCATAAACAAAAGTTTCTGGTGGGCAGAGGTCTTCAATAGTTCTCAACAGTCTCCCATGTGCCTTATAATAGTCTCACGGTTACTCTCCAAATTGATTTTGTTTAAATCACCAAGAAAGGCCTTGAAAATAGGACAAGATGTACATAGCAAACCTCCCTAAGGGAGAGCTCATGGTTTCCACAAGCTACCATCATGATCCAAATTAAGAAAGGACTTAGTACCAAACATTCTGGTCCTCTATGTTCTGCCTGATTCTCTAATTGTCTCATCTCTGTAAGTGCCTATATCTCTCATGAGAGGACTGGAATGAAAGTCAGATGGCCTATACTCTGGTCTTAGCTTTGCCAGTCACTACCTATGTAACCTTAAGTAAAACATCTTCCCTCAATTTCCTTAGTCTCATTAATGAGAAGGTTGGACTAGATATTATCTATGGTACTTGGATGGATCTAAAAGTTATATAAATCAATATTTTAAGTTTTCCACATATATCCTAATGCCTATAGTTAATCAGTATTATACTCTAGCATCTCGGAATGATCAGACTAAGTTATTAGAAGGTTTTACATTTATGGCAAAGGAACTCCCAAAAGTGCAAAGGCAGCAATTATCCAAGTCTGAAGACAGGAGCTGGTTATTGGGAAAGGTACCAGGTTTCAACCATAAGGCAGGAAAAGTATGGAGCCAAAAGTAGATGGAAATCTATAGGGATCAAGGGGGTCACTGACACAAATCAGTTCCCAATGCACAGCAGCATAACTTCAGGCAAGCAAAAGGAAAATTCTCCAAAACTCCTAAAAATATCTAGTATAAGCTAATCTACTTAATGTCATTAATCACTCTGTGAAAACACAGTACTAGGGAAGCCACAGGACCAGGGACAGTTAGTACAGAGGAACAACATTCTTGATATAAGGATACAATGAAAAAAAACGAACAGAAATGGAATTTTGTCAATTATGCCACCCTCTACACTTTACAGAGGAGGAAACTGAGGCCCCTAGTGGGGATACAGTTTATATCTAAGCTTACACATCCACTCAATGAATGAGTAAAGATTCAATGACAGATCTCACTGGGTCCACAGCTCCTTCCACTATACTATTATGCCTTTTATGAATGAGGGACTGGGTTGAACAATGCCAGAGTGGTTGGATTTGTGTACAAATGTGTTGATGTTATTATGAGACAAAGAAATGGATCAAAGCAACCTTACGAAGGGTATCCCTAAATACCCTTGTGCAGGAAATAAATACGAAAACATAAACAAAAAGTAACTTTTAGCCTAAGATATTTTCCTGAGCAAACTTCCCCATGCCAATCATTATGCAATGAGACTGAATCTCCCATCTAATATTCAAGTCATCCAAGTGCCCTTAAATGACACATAAAAGCCTAAAAGAGTTCATGGGCTTCCCATATGACTACCATATTTTCAGGCAAAATCCTGCTTTAAAACAGCCAAGAGAGGTGGCTAGGTGGCACAGTGAATAGAGTACCGGACCTGGAGTCCACCAGACCTGAGTTTAAATCTGACCTCAGACACTTAACACACTTATTAGCCATGTGACTTTGGGCAAGTCACTTAACCCCAACTGGCCTCCAAAAATAAAGCAAAGAACAAACAAACAAAAAACAAACAAACAAACAAAAAAGCCAAGAAATATGATGATGGATGAGATTAGAGAAGAATATTTCTATATTTTAGCCTATAGATCATGCTCTCCTGTAGGCCACTGCTCTGCAGATACAACAAAATCTGTTATAGGCACATTCACAAAATGCTTCCCATGGTTTAGCAATTACCTCTAGTAACAAAAAGTCCTCTTGGGGAGGTATTTAAGCATTTACATGTAGGCACAAGGCATATCATAGCATAATACAAAATAATTCTTGGCTTGGGGGTGTGTGATGAGGTTAAAGAATATTTCTGTGGTATTGGAACATTAGATGGAGGGGGCTAAAATAAAAATTAGACCCCGAGTTCCCTCATAGTGACTAATAAGTGTTTAGAGTTGCTCTGTGGAGACCACAAAATAATAATGGGGTAAAATGAGGACTGTCTAATAATTCAGATAGATGAGTGAGAACATGTTCATAATATACACATCCATAAAATTTTTTATTGTGGCTATAAAATAATATAGTCTTTGGGATCCACCCTCAGTGGAGAAAGATCCCTCAGGAAGCTGAGTGGGAGAAGTGATTGGATACAGAGGCGAAGAAAAGGAAAAGGGGTCAGTGTCTATAGATCCTCAGAGAAGTATGTCAGTTCAGCTCAGGGAGGATCTAGGGGCAGATCAACTAAGGAGTTCAAAAGCAGAACTAGACAAAGAGGCACTATAAGGGAAGATATAATGGAGTGAAGATGGTCAGACTTGGTGGTGACAGGAAGATGGAGGAAGGCCAAGGAGGAATATAGATGTCAGTCAATAAGCCTGTCAACAAACATTAAGTACCTGCTGTGTACCAAGCACTGTGTTAAATGCTAGGGATAAAGGAAAGGAGCAAAGCAGACCTTGCCCTCAAGGAGCTCACAATCTAATGCAAAAGGCAGTGAAATCCATCAAGGAATAAGTAAAATGACTGAAAGATGCAGCTTGTAGAATCTAACTCTAAGGATCAGTCACAGTAAGAGGTGAGATGAATTAAGAAGCTAAGCAGCTTTTTTTTTTTTTGGAAGTATCACACTTTTTAAATAATAATTTTTAACTGAACATAAAAAAGAAAGACACCTCTCTGGGAAACACTTATTAGGAAACTAAATAAGTTAACTGGGTCCCTTAAGTACATTTAGAATTATTGCCAACTCCTCTTCCCACACAGTAAGCATTTATATAATCACTTTGTTACACTGTGTAGATAAAAACAAAATTGGTTCATCACTCAGAGTTCCTTGTAAATCCCTAGATGTGTGCCTAGACACGAGGTACTTTGTCTCCCCGTGGAAAATGGCAAAAGTAGTTATGGTAAGTCCTGTGAGCTCACTGAGGGCAGTAACCATGTTTTATTAAGTTGTAAGCATTTATTAAGCACTTACTGTGTACCAGGCACTGTCCAAGTAAGCACGGGGGATATGACATTCCAAGTGAAACAATCTCTGCCCTCAATGCACTTATACTTGAGGCTAGGGAGTGGGATGAGAACATGTACACATATAGATAAAAAGCATTAGGAAAGGCCTCCTGGAGAAAGTAGCCTTTGAGCTGAGCCTTGAAGGAAGTGAGGGATTCTGAGGGGCAGAGATGAGCGAGTACATTTTAAAGGCAACTAACTGGAAGAGTTGGGATAAGGCAGTCCTCCTAAGAGCAAATCAGTGAGCATTTATTAAACACTTACTATGTGTTAAGCTGGAGAAGGAAATGGCAAACCAATCTAGTATCTTTGCCAAGGAAACCCCAAAAAGGGTCATGAATAGTCAGACACAAATGTGCTAAGCATTGAGGACACAAATAAAGTCAAAAACACTGTCCCTGGCCTCCAGGAGTCGACCGTCTAAAGGCAGGCAGATGAATGAGAAGGGCCTGACATTCTTCCCAGTCTGACTCTCCCTTGAAGGAGCATCTCTACTTTGAAAGTTCCACCTGCTCTTAACAAGGAACTGTTGCTTCCTTTCCCCCAGGACTGGGAGTTGATGTTGGCAGACATAAAGCCAAAGCAAAGCCTGAACTTGACCACATCGGCCTCCTAGAGAAGCAGCAATGATTCAGAACCCTGGGCATGTCCCACAACAAGTTCTTACAGGCAGCTCAGGCCTCCAGGCCCAGCCCAGTCAGTCCTGTCTGCCAATGCCAGAGCAAAGCCTTCTCTAATTCATTCTGCCTAAACCTGATGACTTCATTAGTCCCAAACCTTTAGTTTTACAGCATTCTGTATACATAAGAGTAAGACCTTGTAGTAACATATCCCCCAAGACAAAAGCTTGTCTCTAAAGCAAGCTTTAAACCTGACTCCGAAAGCCAGCTGTTAAGTGGTTCCCACTATTAACTGGCATTTGTTAGCTTATAGCTTTTAAATATAACATGTGTAATTTGTGTTAACTCACTAGTATGCGTATCACTTTTACTACTTTGCTTCCTGCCCTAGTCACTCTCCATATATTAGGTCTTAGCTCCCCATCTAGAAAAAAAGTTCCATCCCTGTGACCCCAGCTTGATTGCTGAGCCCCTTCTCAGGTCAACCTCACCCCTTACATTTCCATGCTGTCTATCTCACATATACCCTGCTTCACCTTCTCCAACTCAAGTTCTGAGAACAGTAATCAAATCATCACTACCATTCCTGGTAAACTCATTCCAGTCAATGACCAGGACTCTGGCTTCCCTGTCCAAAATACTCCTTCCAACCTTCTACTTCCCCATAATACGTATTGCCTTTTTTTCTCTGGAGTTATTATTGTCATTGTTTGTCCTTCATTCTTGAAGAGGACCAATGACATCACAAAGGGGATGTCCTGACTTTCAGGTGAATTGGATAAGTCATCAGTCTCACTCAGAAGACTTTGGGAAACTCCATCTCATTTTCTCCTCCAGAGTCATCAGAGGCAGAATGTAAGCTCTCTGAAGGCAGGAACTATTTAGCTTGCTTGTATGGATACGTCTGGCTCAGCACAGCACCTGGGACAGAGTAAATGCTTTTTATTTTTCATTTATTCATTCATTGAAATAAGGACCATGTTCTAATACACTTTCTTGTTAACACTGTTTTCCCCACAGCATGTAACCATGCTTATGACTTTACAGCCGTTACAGCTAAATCGATCTTATACAGCCTTTCTCATGTGTGTGTGGTTTAAGGTATCAACTCCTCTGAGTCAGGGACTGTGTCTCTCATTGCTTTTCCCGCACACCAGGTCACTGGGTCTAATAATGATGCTGACTTAATTAACAATAAAATCTAAGTAACAGGAGATCGACTCAATGTAGTAAATGCTGTGTTCTAGTCAGTGTGGTGGCTATAAACAATAATATTAATAGCTAGCATTTATGTAGTACTCTAAGGTTTGCAGAGTGCTTCACAAACATTATCTCATTTATTTCCTCTTCTTCCCCACCAGACAACAGCAGAAGCATCCATACCCTTAAGTGCTAAGGATGGGGAAAGAGGCACTATGCACTCATATGGCTCCAGGAGATCAAGGAGAGGAATTTAGAGGGACATGGGTATGAGGTAGTAATTCGAATCTTGTTAGGGAAAGATAGAGAAAGCCTTGCTCAGGGTAGGACAAATACTATCCAGCAGAGAGGGTGAATTCTCAGAATATAAGGGTGGGAATTTTTACAACTGCAGACTTTTGCTGCCCATTTTTCTACCTTCTTCCAAGCACCTCACATATTTACCACCTCCAAATGGAGAAATTTGGAAAGTAGACATTACTCCCCAAGCACATTTGACCAGATCATCCCCTTCACTTTCCTTCTGGAATGGTCCCGATCTGGTGTCACTATCTATACTTTATTCAGTCCCATCCCTCCTCTTGAACTTAAGCTTATTCAGCCACTCTGCTCTGGAAAACAAACCTTAGAAAGCAGGGTCAAAGTCCCTAACACCAACCCAAGTCAATCACCCAACCAATAAATATCCACTGAGTACCTACCATGAGCACAGTGCCATATTAGGCATGATAATGGTCCATGCCTATAAGAAGCTAACCATCTAGCTAGAAAGACAAAACTAAAATCCTATGAATAATTAAAGAACAAAGATATAAATTTAATTGTTCTTCAGGAAATCTGGGTTCCAGTCCTAAGTCTGTCACTTAGTAGCTGTGGGGTTTGGAACAAGTGACTTTTCCCCTTAGGGCTTTAGCTTCATTATCTGTAAAATAAGGTTACTATGAGATTATCTCTAGGGTTCTCCCTTGCAGCTCTAAAAATCTACAATTCTATGATTTTAAGCTCTAAACTAGCTCCGTAGAAACTCAGAGGGGAGAGATGACTGAAAAATTAATCCCTGTTAGAGTTTAGACAGACATTGGGAAATGCTAGAACAGCTAAAAGAAAGGAAGTTTTGATCCTTAAACATTCTCTCCCTCCTCTCCCCACCATTACCCTGCGCATAGGGGTAACTCACAAAAGAGTGTTTCACTGGCATTTAAAGCTAGTTAAGTACATCTTCCTTAAATTTAAAGAAGGAGGAGGGGGCAAAGAAGGAGGAAGAAGGAAAGGATAAGGAGGAAGAAAAGGAAGAGAAAACACACAATTTGAATGCTGAAGTCAAAAGCAAAAATAAAGCCCAACCTTCCTGCCATCTGCTCTCCGGGCTCACTTGTAAGGCAGGCAAACATGATTATCATTTGGGGAGCACCAATGGTCTCAGTCATATACAAGGCATAAAGAGTGCTGCTGCCCTAAGGGCTTACAATATAGGTTAGACAAACAACTCAGAAATAAAATACACCATTAGAAGAAGCCATTAAATCGTAGGCCTCGCAAAGTTCCTTGGTATTTATATTTGTGCTGAAACTAAATACACCACGGGCCATGTGGGGCCAAGTTGGCTTTTTGTTCATTCTAAATTATTCAGTGGTGCATTGATAAATTGCTAATTAAAAACACTAACCTTTAAGGCATAGACAAAATAGAGTATGATCCTTTAGTCCTCACTGCTCTGACTGATATAAACACAGATGAACTTCCTAATCTGTCCTCTCCCTCTCCTCCCAAATTTTTTTTTGAAAGCATGCCAAGGAGCCTTTAGCTACAAGAGGAGTCTATTACATTAAACAGCTTAAGAAGCAAAGTGAGAGTCTGATAACAAAGTGATTTATTGGTGTCCTTTAGGAGGCCCAGAGCTACAAAAGACCCAGAAAGGAAAGAACACACTGCTGATGCATAACTTCTTAGAAGATGACTTAAATTCCTATTATGAAGTTTTCAAATCCTTTCAGTTGGATTACAGATGCATTCATTTTAATTTTTTCTAATTCTTCTCTCCAATTTTATCATAATGCTTCCCTTTATAAGACTTTTAAAATATTTTTCTTAAGGTTTTTTTTTTCTATATCCATTATTTTGTTTTCATCCTCACAATAATTTAAGAGGTAGTAGCTCAGAAAAATTAATTCCACCGAGTTACTAAGAAAATTAAGCTACTTGCCCATGGTCACATCATGGCAGGAAACAGAAGTAAAACCCTGATTCCTCCATGCAATAAACACATCAAGCCTGCCTTGTGGGCAGCGCTAGACATGGCAGAGTTATCAATTTTAAATAATACCCAACCAATCCCTGCCCTCATCATGTTTATAATCTAATAAGGCCTTGAGACACACACGCAATTAAAATACACATTATCTAAGGGCATTCAAAGGCAGCAAAAAGAGGTCTGAGGGGGAGCAGTCTTTCAGCCAAGTGTAAGCCTGATCTCCACCATACTGCTTATTTTTAATGGCACAATCAAACCTTAACATCTCTCCATCCTCTAAAATGAGAAGTGATAATTTTTCACATAGTGAATTAATATTAATTGCAAAGAGAATCAAAGGGATCAAGGTAGAAATTAACCCATAGAATCCATTGAGAAAATGAAATAGCAAACTCCTGTTTATACGACTTTTCAGTATTGCTTCATATTTGTGCCTAGAGTAAAAGGGATACATCCACCTGACAAGGTTTCTTCTTTGAGGTACGAGTATTTTTGCATTTCTCTGCTCAGCAGAGGCAAGCAGGTATTGAAGCAGATATAGCAATAGACCTGAAGTCAGGAAGACCTGAGTTCAAATTTAGTCTCAGATACTAATTAAATGACCCTAGACAAGTCACTTAACATTGTCTGCTTCAGTTTCCTCATCTGTATAATGGGGATAATAATAGTACCTACCACCTAAAGTTGTCGTAAGGACCAAATGAGATTATTTTTTTAAAAACCCTTCCTTCCTTTCTTTCTCAGCCAAGTTTCCGGCAGGGTCTCCAGAAATTGAACGCAAATCAAATTCAGGCTTTGGAATAAATTAATTCCTTCTATTGTGCATCCTTAGGCATGAAAGAATGGTACTTCAGAACTCAGAAATTCAGTCCAACCACCTCTAATTTTATAGTTGATGAAACTGAGACCCAAAACAGTGAGGTGCCTCCCTGAGGCCATGGAAAAGCTTGGACCAGAACTTATTTCTCCCGTCTGTCACCATGCTACCCTGCTTTTAATGGGAAACAAAGCTGAAAAGGTTCCTTATTCAAAGTCATATTCAAAACTCGACTTGGAATAAGTTTTGACAACAGCTTTTCCTCTCTGTGCCTATCTCCTCTGAAAAAGTACATAATCAACAATTTGCTATTCTCTTCCACTGTTCAGCAAAAGGTGATGTAGAGGTAGAAAGACAACCTGAGCCTGAGTCCCAGATTGGTCAGTATCATTGTAAGAAGTTGCTTAGGCAATAGAATGAGTTATCAATGGGGGGAAACTGATATTAGGTTTAAATCAGTATAATTTCCAATCAATTTTAAACACAGAAAAGCCCTGTAATAGTGGACCTCAATATGCAATGAATTTGTTTGTACTAAGGTGGAGATTACAACCCTGCTATACACAGCAACACATCTCTTTCCCTGTAACACAGAAGGCCCTAGAAAGTAGATGTAAACCTAGAGTCATACACCTTATGGTTCTAACATATTTGCCCAGAGAAAGTTCCTGGTTATGCCCTTTACTGAGAAAGCAACATTCCAAAGAGTTTGGCTCAGATTGAACCAACGATACTGCCTAACCACAAAGAGAAAACAGTGTCAATAATCATGCAGTGTATATTAAAATAATACTCCAAATAAAACAACATATATCATTTAATCCTTTTCAAGGTAAATCGATCTATATTTAATTGGATCCTCAACCACCTTCATGAGATGGGAATGATAAGAATTATCCCCGTGTTATAAACTGGAAAACTGAGGCTTTGAAAAATCAAGTGACTGAGAACACAGCTTCAGTGCTAAAAGGAACATGAGCTAGCTAGTTCAACCTCCTTCAACATAGAGAAGAAGAAATCAAGGCCCAGGGCTGTTACTGATTTAGTACCAGTGGTATTAAGCCAGGTCCTCTAAGCCCAAAGTTTTTGCTCTAATACACCAGAATACAATACTGTTTAGTGTAATGCACCAATCAATATTCATTTAATGTCTCTAGAACTGAAAGTATAAGATGGCATACAAATCATAGAACCAGGAATTTCAAAAATTGACACACATCACAGGTTAGAGGAACACAAAAAAAGCATCCAAGTCTTGAAAAAAACCATTGGTTACCTTTGTACAGTAGAAGGTTGCACCCTTTCTGCAGACAGTCACTGAGGATGCTAGAGAAAATGCTAGACGTGAGAGTGAAGAGAAACAGATTCCAGTTGAGTCCTGGCTTTGCCATTCAGATAAATCATTATGTTAATGATTCAGCTTTGAAAATGAGACAATGCACTGTCGGTGGAGTTGTGAACTGATTCAAACATTCTGTAGAGCAATATGGAACTAACTATGCCCAAAGAGTTATAAAAATATGCATACCCTTTGACCTAACAATACAACTAGTAGGTCTAAACCTACTAGGTCTAAACCCCCCCCAAAATAAAGAAAACAAAAAGAAAAACAATCTATATGTACAAAAATATTTATAGCAGTTCTTTTCTGGTGGCAAAATAAATGGCAATTGAGGGGATGCCCACAAATTGGAGAATGATTAAACAAGTTGTGGTTTGTGATTATGACAGAATACTACTGTGCTATAAGAAATGATGAGCAGGATGCTCTCAGGAAAAACCTAGAAAGACTTACATGAGTTGATGCAAAGTGAAATGTACTGTGTACAAAGTAACAGCAATATTATAAGATGATCATCTGTGAAGACTTAACTGTTCTCAGCAACACTGTAACAACACTGTGACTAAGACAATTCTGAAGGACTTATGAAAAATGCTATCCAGGGTCGGCTAGATGGCACAGTAACTAGAGCACTGGTCCTGGAGTCAGGAGGACCTCAGTTCAAATCCAGCCTCAGACACTTAATTAACACTTACTAGCCATGTGACCTAGGGCAAGTCATTTAACCCCAATTGCCCTCTACCCTCCAAAAAGAAAAAAAAAATGCTACCCATTCCCAGAGAAAGAACTGGTGGTGTCTAATTAAAGACTGAAACATATTTTTTAACTTTCTTTATCATTCTTGAGGGGTTTTTTCGGGGGGGGGGGGTATGTTTTCCTTCACAACATGACTACATGACTAATATGGAAATGTTTTGCATGTTACACACATGTATAACCTTGCCTTCTCAATGGGGGCAGGGGGAAGGATCTGAAACTCAGAGCTTTAAAAAGAAATGTTAAAATTGCTTTTACATGGAACAGGGGGAAAAGAAAATACTTAAAAAATAGCTTTGGGCCTCAGTTGGCTTCTCTGTCAGATGGAAACATCACTACCTATCAATTTCTATAGCTCACCAAACTGTTATGAAAAGCCTACATGACAAGAATGTGAACGCATTCTAAACAAAATACAAAGTCCTATGCAAACAATGGATAACAATAAATATCATAAAGTCAAAACACAATAGAGACAAAGAAAAAAGGTAGGAAGATGCTTGTCTCTCTCAAAAAGCAAAACTTCCTGTGAAACATGAGCCATATTGGTTCCCAAAAAGCATCCTCCTCTTTCCTAAACACGAGCCCCTGGGATTGAGGGGGAGGGAGTGGTAGGGGGAATTAAACTGTTCAACATCTACAAGCATGCATATTTATAAACATTTTTAGCACTTAAGTCTTCCCTCTGATACCACACATCATGTATTTAGGAGGCTGTCAATCTGCAGAATTACACCAGTGCCAGTCTCAGAGAGGACCCTAGTTAAAAATATCAATGGCTTTTTTCCTAGGAGTTACCAATAGTAAGCACACAGTATCATATGACCAGGGGAAAAAGAGAGGACAGGGGAGAGAAAGGAAAGGGAGGGAAGGGAAAGGAGAGGGGAGGGGAGGGGAGAGAGAGACAGACAGAAGGAGAGAGACAGAGTCAGAGTCCAATCTGGAAACAAGGACATTTGGGCCCTTTCCAGCATCTAGCTCACTGGCTCACAGAAGGTTCAAATTTTTGATGAATAATTAATTACCTATCTAACCTTGGGCATAATCACCTTACCATCTCAGTAGGGTAAGGGGAGGCAATGTCAATTTTTCTCCTAGGAAAGGTCCACAGGAGGTTGGTGACAACTATGGAGACATTCTTTCTACCCATCCTATGTGCATTTTCCCCCTCTCTTTTTTCCCTTTCAAAGTTTCCTTTCTCTCTTTTCTCTTTTTTAGGTGTTTTAGCTTTTCATCTTTGCTCTCTTTTCCTTATTCATAATTTTTAGGCCTGTTGGTTTGTCAGAATTGATGAAGAAAGGATTCTTATTCAAGTACAGACTGAAGTAGATTGCCATGAAGTCATTTTCAGCTCTGAGATTCTAGGGCCGCCTTCTAGGGACCCTCAGCTCTTGCCCTACACTCATATTTATATGAGTGATCAATTCAGTTTCAGCTATAAGAATATGCCACTCCTGCTAATACACACTCTAGCTTTCAGATAGATCTCCCATGTCTCATCATAACTGTTAAGGGAGGGAAGGAATTATTTATCCTCATAGTACACAGACAGGTAAAAATGACTTATCCAAGGTCGTATGATCAAGGACAGAGGGAAAGCTAGAACCCAGGTCTTCTTGCCAATGGGGTAAAACTGTGTATGAGTCATGGTCTGGTCATGTGATGGGTATTCATTCCACTAAAAGACATTCTATGTGTCCATCTCTTGTCTATCTCTGTTGCCCTCTTCCCCCCATCCCTTATTCATTTCATCTCAATATTTTCCCCTCTTTCTGCCCACAAATTAAATCGAAGACTATGTGATATGCATTTGCTGAGGTTTTATTGTCCTTGTTCTTAATTGTAGGATCATATTAAATTTAAAAATTCAAAGATCCAAAAATTTATTAAGCCTCAACTAAGGGCTAGGAACAGTGGTAGGGACTGGATGGATATTCAAAGACGAAAATGAGATCAGTCCCTGCCTTCAAATCGTGTCTATTCTACTTCAGAGGGCAACAACATGTATACAAATAAGTAACATACAAACTATATTCATAGAGTGCTGGGGGAGGCTGAACAAGCATTTATTAAGTGCCTAGTAAGAGCTTTACAAAGAAGAGAACAAATGAGTGTATAGGAAGAGAGAGAAAAGCTTCATTGAGGGAGGGAGGGAGAGAAGGGGGGGGCGTGACACAGGAGACAGAGTTGGAGACAGAGAGAAAGAGAAAGAGAGAGAGAGAGAGAGAGAGAGAGAGAGAGAGAGAGAGAGAGAGAGAGTGTGTGTGTGTCTAAATTAAGTTGTCTTTGGTTTAGTTCCCTAATCTATTTCTCTTCATTATTTGTGCTCAGGATGAAAAAGCTTCCCCAGATCTTGCAGGTCAAAACTGAATCATAAGGTTTTGGGGAAGGAAATGCTTTGCAAAGCTTAAATTCCTACGTAAATGTGAGTCTTTTGTTGCTGTTTTGTGTTTTATCTTTCTTTCCTATTTATTCTGCTTTTTTTTCCAAATAAAGATACTGAGTTCCTTACTATCCCTCTCCTCTCCCTCTAAGAGATCCCTTTTCAGTTCTAAATGCCTATCCCAATACGTGGTCATCTATATTCCGCTTGACAGTGATAAGGAGCTGTCCACACTAGATAGCTTCTAATGTTGGAAATTTCTATATATTTAGTTACAATCTGTTTGCCTGTAACCTGGTTCTAATGCTGCTCTCTAGAGCAACAGTGGATAAGTTAACAGCCCTCCAGAAGGAAGAAAGCCATCCCATCTATTCTCAGCCCCTCATTTTCAGGTTAAGCATCTGTGGTTATCACCGTGAATAATTTATGGTCTTCAGTACTGCTCTAGAAAACAGACAGAACTTAAGTTTATTATTATTTAAGTACATTTGATCATGTCCATAAATATTGAAGGGACAATGTTTTTTGTTTTGTTTTTTTTTAAGCAATTGGGGTTAAGTAACTTGCTCAAGGTTACACGGCTGGTCATTATTTATACGTGGGTGCTCATTTTCTGAGGCCCGATCTGATCTCGGGTCATCCCAACTCCGAGGCCGGCGCTCTTACTCACTGCGCCACCTAGCTGCCCCTTTAGGGCAATTGGGGTTAAGTAACTTGCCCAAAGTTACACGGCTAGGTTTTTTTTTTTTGTTTGTGTGGATTAAGTGTCGGAGGCCGGCTCCGAACTCAGGTCCTTCTGACTCCAGGGCCGGCGCTCTATTCACTGTGCCACCTAGCCGCCCCGAAGGGACAATGTTTTGAACCAATCTTTAAATTGTTACTTTCTATGGTAGACTCTGATCATCAGTTTTAAATTAAAATTTACAGGACTGGCCCAGTCTCTCTCACAAGGAGCCTATAACTTTAAATAAATAGCCAAGGACAAAGACCTGGAAATCAAGAGCCCTGGGTTCTACTTCTGGATTAATCACTTACCAGCTATGCAGTTCTGGGTCACTCACTCCATCTCTGTGAAGTTCCATTTCATTACCCAGAGGATCATAAAACATGTTCCCTCCTAACTCTAAAATGCCATGAAATCTACAAGACATTTTCCTCTGACCTTGCCTCATTTTGTCGATGTGCAGACCTGAATATGGTACCCCAAATTTTCTGGCACTTTGGGGCATGTTGCTATTTTCACAGCTTAGAAAAGTCTCTGAAAGTCACTGGTTTTCTTCTCTATCACCACCCCCCCAACCTCTATATGTCTCATGATGGCCTAACAAACCTCAAAATGACCCAAAATGGACTAAGTAAGTCTCCAAAGAATGAACTGTGGTTGAAATCCTATTAAAAAAACCTGACTCTTGCAAATCCTTTGTTCCTATTTTTTTTAAGTGTGAGAGTAGATTAATGCAATGGCAATCTGACTACAATCCATAAAATCAATACTGTTATCCTCTCTAAAAGCTGCACAGATTTAAACAACTAAAATTTTTTTAGCCTGGAAGACAGTTGTACTAGTTTATAGCTGTCATTTATCATTCCAAGGGAAGAAGTTACTGATTTAATTTTCCTATGAGATGCTCCCTGATGCTGTTTAGTGAGCAGTGGACCACTTATTGGCTGTGTGACCCTGGGCAAGCCACTCCAGCTGTGAATCTGTTACCTAGCTGTAACAAGGCTAACTATATTTATACTACCTATTTCAGAAGGCTGTGCTGAAGAAAACACTTTGTTCATCTTAAGCATTATGGCAGCCTGGGCTATTACCAAAATTATGTCATCTATGTAGATATTCAACCTATAAGTCTCATCCACCAGTCACTAACTAAACATTTATTAAGCACCTACTATGCTAGGCCTGGAATAAGGAAGACTCATCTTCCTGAGTTCAAATCTGCACCAGACCTTTACTAGTTGTGAGACTCTGGGTAAGTCACTAAACTCTGCTTGCCTCAGTTTCCTCATTTATAAAATGAGCTGGAGAAGGAAATGTCAAATTGCTCTTGTATCTCTGACAAGAAAATCCCAAATGGGATCATGAAGAGTTGGACACAATTGAAAAAAACTTAACAACAAAAACGTGTCAGGCTCTGTGCTAAGCACTAGGGACAGTCCTTCCCCTCAAGGAGCTCATAATCCAGAGGAATACATACCAGAACATATATTTAAACCAACAGCATGATTGAAGAGGTTGGGTCTAGAATTAAACAGGACAAAGAGAAAGAAGGACTGGATTACATTAAGGAAAATCTGTTGTTGTTGCCATCATCGTCATCATTCAGCTATTCTCAGTCTTGTCTGACTCTTTGTGACCAATTTGGGGTTTTCTTGGTAAAGCTACTAGAATGGCTTGACTTTTCTTCTCCAGTTCATTTTATAGATGAGGAAACTGATGCGGATAAGTTAAGTAACTTGCCCAGATTCACACAGTTAATATGTGTCTGAGGCCAGATTTGAACTAAGGAAGAGGAGTCTTCCTAACTCTAGGCTCCGTACTCTATCCACTTCACCACCTAGCTGCCAACTTTAGAGTTCCTTTACTGACTTCTCCCAGAAACAAACAAACAAAAAATAAATAAACCCACTTATTTTTAATACCAATATTCATTCTACTTGGCATTGTTATATAACTTCAAGTCATGGGACACTACGATTTCCCAAGAATAAAAAATCACTGTCACTCAAGGGACAATGGAAAAACACATGGTGTGTGTAAGCAGGTTATAGCACACAATAAATAAGAAAACTTACAAGAACTGGAAGAAAAGATGAAATCAAGGAGATCTATGACAAAAAGAAGAGTTAAGTCATGGGAGATAGAAAGATCAAGAATAACCACCAGACTCCAGATGATTCCCTGGCAGCCTCTTGCTATAAAGAGAAATGCAAAAAAAAAAAAAGATCTTAGTATACTGGATGGGCCCTCTTTGACAAATCAATGGGAAAAGAGAGACACATGGATCACAGAATAGGCAGGCATGGATACCTATAATGTGTGAGAAGAATGTTCACATTAGCTTTCCTTCTCTCTCTTTCTGTTGGCGCTTCCAGTGGAGGGGCCACTGTCTTCACCAGCGCCATGCCCGCCCTCAGACTCCTTGTAAAGCCTAAAATTGTCAAGAAGAGAACCAAGAAGTTCATCTGATACCAGTACAACAGATATGTCAAGATCAAGAGAAACTGGTATAAACCAAGAGGCATTGACAACAGGGTTCAAAGGTGATTCGAGGGCCAGATCTTGATGCCCAATATTGATTATGGAAGCAATAAGAAGACAAAACACATGCTGCCAAGTGGATTCAGGAAGGTTTTCATGCACAATGTCAAAGAGCTAGAAGTGCACCTTATATGCAACAAATCTTATTGTGCTGAGATTGTTCACAATGTTTCCTCTAAGAGTCGTAAAGTTATTGTTGAGCAGTTCAGTTAGCCATCAAGATCACCAATCCAAACGCTAGACTGAGGAATGAAGAAAATGAGCAAAAAGTTTTGCACATTTTTATTTGTGTTAAACCCAGAAACTACTACCAAAAAAAAAAAAAGAAAGAAAGTATGTTCACATCAACGAAATCAAAGAGCCAGTTGAGTATCTGATTATAATTATATTTGAAGTGATTACATCTAAGTCTGTTAGACCCTTACAAACAGCATTTAACAGTATATGGGAGGTTTACATTTTGGCCTTATTTTTTCAGTATTTTTTAAGATAAGTCATCAAGATACCATGGTAAGGGAAGAATATATTTAAAAATAAAATTGATAGAAAAATAAAAATATATATTTAAAAATGTAAGGGGGTAGGGTGGTTATGACTAAAGCAGTCCCTAAAATATGTGTGACATAATTATTGAAAACAAAATCAACAAGAAATCGTACCAAGACAGAATGGCCTAAACTAGACTAATCTTTGCCTAATAGGAACATCAAGCCATTCTATAAAATAGTTACCTCTAAGCTTAGACTAAGGATTGGGGTGGAGAGAAAGGGAGCCAGAAGCCAGGAAGAAGAAGGCCATGTCAATCATTTAATTTTTGGAAAGTTTTGGATAAAGTGAAACTATTTAAAATGAAATATTATTTTGGATATGCTTTAGAAATTTGCTATTTAAAGGAACTCTGCAATAAATTTTTAGAACAAATAGTGCTCTTCTAAAGTAAATAATAATAATAATTTATCTGTTTTGTAGATTCTAGTTTTTATATATTAAACTTCTCATTCTCATTTTTGTCTATTTAAAATGCTGATGATACTGATGGAGTTATTTTGATACTCAAGAGCTAGAAAATTAACAAGATTTATCTGACCATTATGGTGGTTCACCACAAAAATGTAGTGACACTCTCCCCCTCAATCAATCAATAAACATTTATTGATCACCTGCCAGGCACTGTACTAAGCACCTGATGTGGACTTTGGGGCCTGTGAAAGAAAAACATCAAGGTTACAAAACATAAGCCTTTCTAGAGAGAATGGGTTCTAAGGCATCTCTGTTACAAAAAACCAGAGGCCCTGACCTAAAACATTTACTACTGAATATCACTGAGGACCACTAAAATTATCACAAAGATAGCCAGGTGTCAAATCCGAAGCTGAGGGTCAGCTAAGTGGTACAGTGAATAGAACACCAGTCCTGAAGTCAGGAGCACCTGAGCTCAAATCCAGCTTTAGACACTTGATACACTCACTAGCTGTGTGACCTTGGGCAAGTCACTTAACCCCAACTGCCTTGCCTTCCCCCCTTTCAAAAAAAAATCTGAAGCAGAATCAGAACTAGCCCCCTCCCATGTATAGCAGCAACCACACTGGCATACCCAGAATGTCTGTTAGCACAGGTTCTCAGATCTGTTTTACTAGTAAAGCTAGTTCTTTAAGGGGTCAATGATTTTCTTTAATTACATTCACTAGTTTAGGAGAAAAGTCAGCATCCTGAACTTCAGAGAAAATACAAGCAGAGAAATAAAGACCAACAGACAGTGCTCCTACTGCCTGAATCAACTATACACTTTACATACACCCCTGGATCAAAAAAGCCTTTACATCTGAGCAGTTGGGGAGCTCTGAACCTATGGACACTCAGAATCTTGACCAGCGAATCACAAGATCCCTCTCATAAGAGAGCCCCCAAAGCAAATACCAACTCAGAGTATATATACACTTCTCAGAGCCAGAAGGCATCACAACCCTCATGACTCAGTACCTAATTAGAAATTAGCTAAAGGTGTGAAAACCTTCCACAACCAAGCTTCCCCTAAACAAGCTTCCTTTAATGTGGTGGGGCAGATCTTAAATCCCATTAACTAATATTACATTAAGTCTTGGGCTACAAAAAATCAAAGTTTCTTGTTGAGGATTCCTTCTGCATATGTCCAAACATTCACCCTTTATAACTGTATAGTCCATGCCATTAATGAATTAACCATTTTGGAGTGTCAACCTAAGAACCAAAAACCTAACCAGCAGGAAAACCTTGAGACGCAGAGGTCAGCAGAAAAGTACCACTAGTTGGGGGCAGCTAGGTGGCACAGTGAATAAAGCACAGGTCCTGGAGTCTGGGGGACCTGAGTTCAAAACCAGCCTCAGACACTTAATACTTACTGGCCATGTGACCTTGGGCAAGTCACTTAATCCCAATTGCCCTGCCTTCCCCCCAAGCAAAAAAAAAAAAAAAATACAACCAGTGAGCTGTGTAGGCAAAGACTAATAGCACCACCACCACCAGCTAACACTTACCTGGTGACTACCAAGTGCTGGGTACTTGGCTAAGCACTTTTCAAATATCTCATTTGATCTTCACAACCCATTGGGGTAGGCAATGTTATCCCCATTTTATAGATGAGGGAATTAATTCAAATGGAGGTTAAGGAGCATATCCAAGGTCAAACACATCTAGTAAATGTCTGAGGCCAAATGTGAGCACAGCTCTTCTTGCCTCCTGGCCCAGAGCTCTATCTACTCTGCCATGTAGCATTTTATAAACCTGAAAGTGTTACACAAATGGTAATACCATATTAGCCATAAGGCAAGATTTTCTTTTTATTCCATGTTAACTACTATATCCTTAGCAGATCTGAACATTTGTTTATGAGAAGAAGCTATGATCTAAGTAGCTCACTGGCTACTAAGCAGCTACATAAATCATACTCCCAAATTGACTGTTTCAAAACTTTTTGAAAGGTTCCTCATTGCCATACACAATAACTGTAACTGTATAAAGGTGGTTTGAGTTTCCTAAATTGGTTTATGGAGTAGTAGGGAGAATGATTTGGAGCAATATCCTTGAGATCTTTCTCTAAATCAGAATTCTCCAAAGGGCTTTGTTTTGGGCAGCTCCTACCTAATAAGACATTGTGAAGCAAAGATAGTCTGATATGCAAGATTTTATGTCAAGCTGCATGGGTGATTTCCCAGAATATTAACAGTATTTTCAACTAAAGCTCGATCACTAAAGATCAAGGAATAGAAGTCAAAGAAGAAAGTAGAGAAAGCTAAAAGACAAGGTGAAGGGGCTAAGAGAAATACTTGCAGAAGAGCAACAAATGAAGCAACAATGTTTTAAAAGTTTCTAATGTACCATTTTAAATAGCGATTGTCAAAGACTAGAGCTAAGTACCAGGGATTCGGACTTTTAAGAAAGTAACAGGATTGAGGAAATGAAATATTGGAAGGAAGAGAAGAAGTGAGGAAAGAAAGGAAAAAAGAAAAGAGGGAAGGAATGAAAGAAGGGAGAAAGGGAGGGAGAAAACAAGCATTTATTAAGCCCCTACTATGTGCCAGGAGCTGTGCTGGGCACTTTACAATATTATCTCATATGATCCTCACAACAATCCTGCAAAGTAGGTGTTATTATTATCCTCATTTTATAGTTAAGGAAACTGATGCAAACAGAAGTGACTTGTCCAGGGTCACATAAATCGTACCTGAGGCCAAATTTGAATTCAGGTCTTGCTAACTCCAGGCCCAGCAGTCTATCCACTGCATCACAGTTAAATCCAAATAGAGTCATAATAAATAGGTAGGTTCCTCAAGTTGAGGTAAAATAGTAATGGTAGAAAGCATTAGATAATGTTCTTCAAAAGGTTCCTTAGATTGGCCTCTCTTTACAAGGGAGCTGACTGTAAAACATGTGGTCAGACAGGGAAGCAGAGAAAAATGAAGATCAGATAGACTTCACTATGGCCTGTACTTGGCAGTCAGATTCTGAGAGCAGAAAACAAGGGTCAAAACCAGAATCCTCACAACTAGAAACTAGCCCAAGGCAATACTATTAGCAAATGCCAAGTTACAGGAATATAAGGGAGAATCTTGTGAAATATATAGGTGGGATAATGAATAGTCTAAGCAATACCGTTTTAATCAGTATTAAACATCCGAAGGTGACCAGTTTGAAGATGACAACATACATTTGAATACAAGTTCAGATACATAAAAGAAAAAAGGTATGTTGCTTTCCATTAACACCTTCTTGTTGTTCAATGGTTTCAGTCATGTCCAACTCTTCCTGACCCCTTTTGAGGTTTTCTTGGCAAAGATACTAGAGTAGTTTGCCATTTTCTTCTCCAGCTCATTTTACAAATGAGGAAACTGAGGCAAAAAAGGCAAAGTGACTTGCCGAGGGTCACACAGCTGTTAAGTATCAGAGGCAAATTTGAGCTCTGAAAAAGGACTCTTCTTGACTCCAGGGCTGGCATTCTATCCATTGCACCACCTAGATGTTCCAGTATCACCATATACACACACACACACACACACACACACACATATATACACACACCCAGGTATCCACACAAAAAATAATAGTTGAAACCATAATACACATATAGGGTAGAACTTAATTTCTATAGGAATCTTAGTTTCTATAGGAAGTATTTTATTTATCATATAAATAGATGTAAAGTACTCATTAAGGGACATTAGCACATCAAAAAGATAGGTTAAAAAAACAATAGGGAACCTGGGAAAAAGCAATGTACCCCACCCTTAAGTGCTAACACCTCTTAGTAGATTTAATAAACTCTTAGTTTGCAGAAAGAGGAAGTCAGAACAAAAGGTCTGACCAAGTGATTCTTCCCTCCCTTCATTTCTAGGAGTCAAGACAATGAATTGAAGAGAGTATGGGAGTGAGTATCAGGTGAAAAACTACAAGCTACAAGCCCAGAAGGTCCTCAAAGACTAGCTTCAGGGAAAGACTAAGCCAACTTTCTAAGGGGTCAGCTCTGGTTAAGTTTTGTGAGGGTCATTACCAAGTTCAATAGCCTAAAGACAAGTGCTTCCATAATAGTACTAAGGAATAAAGGGACTGTAATATGCTTCAGTGATGCAAATAGGTGGAGCAATGGATAGAGTGCCAGGGCCTGGAGTCACAAAGACTCATCTTCCTTGTTTGCCTCAGTTTCCTCACCTGCAAAATGAGCTGGAGAAGGAAATGGAAAACCATTGCAGTATCTTTGCCAAGAAAACCCCAAAGGGGGTCAAGACTGAACAACAACAAACATGGTTTGGGGAAGAAAGACTCACAATGGCAAAACCATAGCTCCCTGAGGTACTGAAGTGGATAAGGGAAAATATATGGTTATAGTATTACTATACAAACACTCTGCAGACAGCAAAGATAGAAGGCATTCCAGTTAACTCAAAAATCACATGTATGAGACAGTAAATATTCAAGAAGAATTGAAATATTCATATTAGTTATTACAGCTATGAATTATAAACCAATGTTACTTTGCTACGATTCTAAAAGTCATACCTAGTGCTCAGCCTCTGGATACAGTTAAAAAAAGAAAAACAACATTTAACTGTCTCCTAACACAGGGCTCTATTTTCCATACATTCAGACAAATGCCAGAGGAAACAGATGAATTTTCCACTGGGTACCATAAACCAAAACTTCTGCCAGATCAATGTAGCAGCAACCACACTGGCATCCCCAGGATGGCTGCTAGCACAGGTCCTTAGATCTGCTTTACTAGGAAAGACAGCTGTTCAAGAGGTCAACAGTCCTTTTTAGTTACATTCATTAGTTCAGGGGAAAAATCAGCACCCTGAACTACCAAATCCAAACAAAGAAAATGGAGAAAATACAAGCAGAGAAATAAACACCAACCAACAGGGCTTCTAACTCTCTGAGAAACTGACACAGATCAACAGACAGATCCAACTGTCAGACCGTAGTTAACAGAGAGAGAAGCACTAACATTTGGGTTTTTCAAAGCCAGAAGGCTCCTTAATGGCTACCCAGAGTCTCATCTGGTCAAATGACAAGAACAACTCTTCCAATGAGTGAGCCCCAAAGCAAAATGAGAACCTCAGAATATATATACCCTTTGTTAGAGCCAGAGGGCATCACAACTCTCCTGACTAAGAGCCTAATTAGAAATGAACAAAAGGTGTGAAAGCCTTCCTACAAGCAAGCTTCCCCTAAAACAAGCTTCCCTTAATGGGCTCCACAGTGAGGCCTATTATTGGGTGGGGAAGATCTTAAATCCCACTAACATTACAATCAACTAGAAGAAAATGTTACCAGAGAAGGTGTCACACCTCAAAACCTTCAAACATTTAGATCTGAAGCCACTAACTAGCAAAAAGGGATTCAGATACAACAACTTTGCAGCTAAGCCTAGTGGATTCACATTTTATCTAAACAAAAGAAAGGGATAAGGATAATACTGATAAATCAAATTGGCAGATAATCCCCCCAAATACCTATATTTACCTTTGTAAGCCATATGGGTTCTAATTATAACTTAAGAAAAATATAAATTAAACTAACTTGTATTGTCTAGTACAACTTTTGGACTATAGAAGTGATGCCAGACAACGACAGAAAGCTGTACCAGGATTTCAAATCTACAAACAGGATAACTGAGAGATGACTATATAATTTAGCAGCTTATATTCATTTTTTTTAATCATGGACAAATCATGGTCAGTCATTTAAGGTCTCACTGTCCCCAGCCAATTCTCTAAAAATTAAGTTGCCAATTCCCACATCAGAAGTTCTCTACAGCAACTAAATTACGGATTCAAAATATGTATGTACCTATCTATGAAACAACGTGGTTAGGGGATGGAGGGCTACTCTCAGAATTAGGAATGCCTGGGTGCAAGTCCCACTTCTGAAACATATTGTGTGACTTTAGGCAAGTCATTCAATCTCTCCTTAATGAACTAGGCAACTCTCAGTCTTTTAGTCGAAGAGAAGACACTGATCTGCATTGTTAAGACCTATAGGAATGAAATCACAGGTCTAATCCCTATTACTTTCCCAGTCATTTATTACACACACACACCACACACCACACACACACACACACACACACACACACACACACACACACACTACACTACACTAACTATAAAGTAAATGAAAATAGCAAAAACAAAACCATGATTTTATTTGTTCAAGCCTACTTACAAGTGTTTTTCTCCGGCTGCTCTTGAGGCCAGTGGGACCAAAACATTTAGGGCTTTAGAGATAAAAGATTCCACAACTTGGATTATGTGCAGGAGGCAGCCTGGGCCTTATCATTCTGTTTAAGATTCTGTGCTTGAGTACTTTGAGTTTTTATAATGGCAAAAGCTTTCTCAGAAAATCATTAAATATCTTTTTATGACATGCCTGATCACTCACTCCACTGAAAGCCTTAGCAAACAAGAGAAGAGTCTGCTGGTGTCCATGGTCCACCGTTAGCATCTTTCAAAGAAGAGTAATAACAATTTACGAGCCAGTGAATAAATTTTAAGAGGGGCGTTATAATCCATTGACTTGTAGCTCAGAAGTGTAAGCTTCATTATTCTCATTGGGGGCAGCCCACAGAGTCAAATGAAAGGCAGTTTTAACAATATTAAACTGGACCAAGATAAGGACAACTCAGAGAGCTGAATTTAAGCCTAAAGAAAACATAAAATACTTTTCCAGGAAGAGAGAGACCGCATCATTCACAGCATTTAACTTAATCCTGATGGTTTCCACCTAGAGGCCATGTCTAATTCGATGTCCATCCAAAGGGAACAATGCAATCTTAGCTGGGCGTGCATTTTCTGTTACTTTTCTTTGGTAAGGTTTAGCTATATAGAAGACCCAGGGGAAGAAACTGAGGGGGAGGGGAAGAGCTTTAACCCATTTTCATCTACCAAATATGATCATTTTATGAGAACATCAAGTTACATATTCTACTGAGAAGGTCAAATTATATGAAACTGGACAAATATCCCCCTAAATGTAAGAAATTCCATTTGGAATTACCACGTAGAAGTTACCTGGCCTTCCTCCTATATTACATGTGGAATGTCATTATTTTTATCATAAGAAATATGTAACACAATAACATGATCAGATTGTAATTTGACTTTGAACTGCTAAACAGCCTTTTAAAGGTCAGATATCCTGCAGCTAATGAAATAAGATATTAGTAGCACATTAACAAAAGAAAAATGTGGAAAGGGTCTTTAAGGAAACTGGTTGCTGGTTCCTAGAAGGAATAATATGAGGGACTGTTGATATTTTATTCATTTCTATTCAGACCTCAGGCTTCAAATCTGTCATCACTCAACCAGCAAGAATTTATTTACCATCTACTATACATTCATTCATTTATTCATCAAGATTTTATTAAGCTATACTGTTTGAAGGGAAACACAACATTTGGATAAAATGTCGTTCTTGCCCTCATGGAACGTAGACTAGTTGGGGGATAAAGCATGGGTGCCAGTGGGAGCACGCACGCGCGCGCGCGCGCACACACACACACACACACACACACACACACACACACACACACACACAGTCTTTGGTGATAAGTGCTGTGGAAAAAGTGAATCACAGTGCTCAGCAAGTGACATTCATTACCAAGAGGCAGGGGAACAGCATTTAAATTGATCTTTACAGAATGGCATAAAGAATACTTTGGGCAAAGGTATCCTGTCCCTCTATAAGAAAACTATATTCAGCCTTCAAGCCAGTTTGCATAATTTTCAAGTCAGAATATTTCCTGCAATCACCATAATCAAAATGGTGTTTACTATGCATCCACATGCACGAGGCTCAGTACTAGGTCCTGTAAAAATCAAATTAATCTGACTCTATTTCGCTAGGTGGGCTAGAAGCAAACAACTGACATTTGCTACATTCTTTTCACTTACTGAAACCAAACCCAGCAGTTTCCCAACCTGTCTTGCATGAGACTGACTCACCTTGACCTCACCCTGGAAGTATCTAGCAGTTTATATTCCTCCTCCCTGCTCTGAAACACTTCTCTACTGAGAAAGCAAATTCTTTCAAGTTAAGAAATCAAGCTTTTGGTCATCTTTTTTTTTTGAAGAGATGCATCCATGAACTGCACAGAGGAAATGATTGAATGTGTGGTAATGACTGAAAACTACTTCAAAAAGCAAAGAGATTAGAGGTGGCAGATGTGCCTCTTGTTTTAAAAAAATAATATGAAGAACAAAAAGAAAGGAGAGAATAAAGGATAGGAAACTAAAGAGAAATGAAAGGTTGGGAGAGAAAAATATAAAGAAGGAAAAAGGGCTGGCCCATGCAGGCAATATTCCATATACAATATCAAACAGGAATCTTAGTTCTAAGTATTTGTTTTTGATAAGGGATGCTTAAGCCTTCCAAAAAAATTTAAATGCTTCTCATACCAATCAAAAACATTTTCCAAGTATGTTCTGAAGAAACTGGCATTATCAGTAAGGAGTTTCTTAACATCTCCATTAGGAAGACTGTTTGAATCTTCTAATAAATCTAACTGCCTGTGCAATTCTTTTGACATCTACCAGATAATTGTTTCCATTATGCATAATACATTAAAGTTTGCATCAAGATCCAGTGTAGCTAAAAATAAAATTGAACACTGGCTATTTTAACAAATCACTGAAATGAGCTACACCTGACATTTATATGAGACACTAAGGTTTCCAAAGTAGTTTTCTAACAACGATGAGAGACAAGTATTGCAAGTTCTCCTTACTTATTTTTTTGCCAATAAAGAAGCTGAAGCACAAAAAGTTGTGACTCATTCAAAGTCATACAACTGAGTCAGGATTTGAACACACACACTTTCCTGGCTCCAGATAAAGAGTTCTCTCTACCAGCACCCCACTGCCCCTCAACAAACCACTTCCACGAGAAACTATACAAAATGAATCTGAATGAATGCACTAGATAAGATTATTCTGCACATTATACAACTCACACAAAGATAGGGAGAACCTAAATAGCAAAGGGAAGATGGTAAGATAAAGAAGTAACCACACAAGGTTATATGCTATAAAAAGTACAGGTACTGAACTCACCAAAGTGAACGATAATTTTTCTAGGAGCTGTGAACCTAATACCCCAAATTAGCAGTTAGGACTCTAAGCACACCAAATTTCAAAGCCAGAGCCATCAGTATTTATATTAAATGATGTTATATTTCAAAAAATTGCTGCAAAACTACTTAAAAATAAATAAGAGGGGAAATATTAACAATGTATGTAAGGACAAGGAGGAGTCTCTCTTAAATCTAATTATCACAGATTTTCAAACCAGTAAAAACATGTTGAATGTCTTGGGTACATTTTTCTTTTGTTTGTTTTTTAACTTTTTTTCCTGATGATCATAGTTTTATTGGATCCTTTAAAACTCATGGAAAAGTGCACTAGAACCTTACTGATACAGATTATGTAGGAGTTTTGACAGTATACTCAATTGTTATTGAAAATAAAATTTTAAATAACTTCTTCCTCTATAAACTTTAAGGGTCTTATGTCTGAATGAAGACCTCCATCTAAAATCCAGCCTCCTCAAGTCAAAGTCTCAAGTAATTAAAAGATTCTTTCAACCACCCTGCAGTTTGTAGAACCACCAATTTTTTGTTTTATCCTAAAGGATTTTAAAGTTTATAATAGAATAGACCTATGATTGATCAAGACACATTTATTAAGTACCTCATATAGGCTAGGCACTATTCTAGATACCCAGGACAGAGACAAAAAATAAATTAACTAATGGGGCATTTATTAACTGGTCACTAGACTCAACTCACTGTGCTAATAGCTGGAGATGCAAAAGTCATGCAAAAGATCTCAAAGAGCTCACACTCTAGCAGGGGAGACAACATATATATAATTCCACAAAAATGAATCCCTGCCCTAGTGGACTAGTGTTTGGTCTAGCCAGGAAAGACAGCGTGTAGACAGATATATACATACATACATGCATGCATATAAAATATTATGAAAGACACAAGAATATTGGGGGAGGGAAAATAGTCATTACCAACTAAAGGATCAGGAAAGCCTTCATGTGGATTTGATCTGATCTTTGAAGGAAAGAACCCAGAGATGGGGAGAGAACAAGGTGAAGAACAGACAGTGTAGACATGTAGGGGAGATGGAATACCTTGTAATAGGTAAGAAGGGCAATTTGGCAATTTGGATGGATGTGTGGGTAAAAGTGTAATAAGGCCTGAACATAGGTTGGGATGAGGTTGTACAGGAAGTGCGTGAGAGAAGTTTCAGTTGAATGATTTGGTGGTGGGAAGCCAGATTAACAAAGAGCTGAGAAGTGAGAGGAAAAGAAACAGAAAGCAAGTCGTGTAGACAAATTTTTCTAAAAGTCTAGCTGAGAAAAGGCAAGATAACTTCAGAGGATGGAATGTCTACTGAGGGTTGTTTTTATTTTTTAAGGATGAGAATTTGGGGTGTTTCTACAAGGGAGGAAAGGAATCAGTAGATAAGAAAGGATCAGACTAAGACTTCTGGGCTTTACACAAGTTGCAATAAATTGCCTACCTGCATCACATAATAATATAGTTCATTCTGCTGAACAAATTGTATCTTAGTTTTTGGTATTTACTGCACATAGATTAGATTTTTGATAATCGATGCTTAAGCCATTACTTAAGCTTACTGCACTAAGCTCAGAAACGATATTTCTTTAAATTAAGAAAAACAAACAAACAAACAAAACACCCTACACTACAACTCAGTCTTTGGTGTCACACAGGCCTTCCAGTATTATTCCCAGTGCAAGAGGTTTCATTGCATCAGCAAAAGAATTGGACGCTCTGGCTCTGAAAGCCACTTAGCCCCACCCCCTCTAGGGGTAAACCTGGCAGTCAGTAGCTTTTTCAAACCTAGGAGTAGGGCCAGAGACATAACTAGCTGGCTCTCATAGTCGCCAAGAGGTAGCAGCTAGGTCCTTCTCTTTAACCCAGCTGGTGCCCCAGGCGACCCTCGGGAATTCTTCCAGAGCAAAGGCCCGAGGCTCGAGCCACGCCCAACCGCTAAAACTAGAAATAATTCTTGTTCATTCTAACCCTTTTCTCCTCCACAGGAAGGAGAGAAAGTAAAAAGTCCCTTTTCCACCCATCCACGTGGGAGCCAGTTTCATCGGAAAAAGAGAAAAATTATTGGATGGATATATCTCCTTTCCCACGCTAGCAGAGAGGCTCCATTTATTTTTCTCCTTCCCTTAACGATTTAGCTTAAAAGAAAAATAAAGATGTTGAGATAATGAAGACGACAACGACTAGAAGTTTCCTCTGCTCCCACTACCAGCCCATTTCTCCGCGATTGATTTATAAACTGCATTAAGTGCCAGCACCCTATCTTAGGGACACATACACACACACAAATACACACCTCTCCAAACAGTGCCAGGACCAGTCTTAGACACAGGGACACGGACACACACACACACACACACACACACACACACACACACACACACACCCCTCTCCAAGTCTCGAAGAGGTTGTGGAAGTAAGGGACGGTCAACATTTCCAAATAAGAAAGAAAACGAATAGGGAAGAGAAAAGACTAGTACTTTGGGTGGGTTTAAAAAAAAAAAAGATCAAAGTAACTCATGAAAGGGCACCTGCCTCTGGGTTTGGACGCTAGAACAAAGTTGGGACTGTGAGATCTCGGGCAGCTGAAGCCTTTCAATGAGTGCTAGGTGAAGAGATTGTTAGCAGGTCCCTAACTTTGACAACAGCAACTGCATTGAAACTGTGTGTGGTTCAGCTCTGGGCATGCACCTGTTCGCTATCTTCCCCATCCTGGGTTCTAACGTGCAGGATGGGGCGAAACAGTTGGACTGGAATCTTTGATCCTTCTTGATCCTTCTTGATCCCCATCGACCGCGCTCAATATTCCCTCAAAACCTTCCCCCCAACAATATAACAGACCGCACACTGCCTCAAGAAAATTATAATTAAAAAAAAAAAAAGGCCAAACCAACTCTCCTTTCCTGCCTCTCCCACGCCCAGACGCCCTGACCAATTTTTCAAATGGAACTCCTTTTCTTTCTCATAGCCTTATAATACCCGGTGCCAGTCTTTTCCCATCTCCTCGTTTTCCTCTCCCTTTCTGCCACGTTCCCTCTTTGCCACTTTTCTACATCTCCCTTACCCCTCCCGAATTCCTGAAGATTAATTTATGAGAAGAGAGACTTATTTGATCGCAGTAAGGACCCGGCTGGATCGGCCCTGGGCTGGTCAGGGAGCCCCAAGCTGCAGTGCACCAGGGGTGGGTCTTGATAGGGGGAGGGGGCGGCAGACTCGCGAGCCCGAAACCCGGAGAATGACAGCCCTTGACGGAAGGAGTTTCCTCTTAGTAAGAAAACAAAACCCAGTGAGAGGCTAGAGGCAGCGGAGGGCCAGTGAATATATGGAAAAGTAAGAGGCAGTGGCCAGTGGAGTTAGAGGCTGCCAGAGACTTGAGTGAGGCCCGAGAAGGAAGTGGAAATATAAGAAAAGACTAGTGATGAACTGGGAAAGTATCGGAAAGCTCTGCACCAACTGGGCCGAGCTGGGAAGGTGAGGGAAGTCAGGAGACCAAGAGACGCCAGCAGAGAGGAACTTCGCGGCTAGCTAGCAAAAAGCTGGCTGTACTGGGAGGGGCTGGAAGGACGGGACAGGTGTAGCGCTTCCCAAGTGGCAACAACCAAACTTTCTCTCCAGCCGCGAAGTTACGGGTAGAGGAGTTGAGACCGAGTTAAGACCGAGAGAGGCATCATCTTCCATGCCCACCACCTCACCCCCGACATAGGGAGAGGGGGAGAGGAAACCGTCCGTGATTGCACACACCTTTCCAGCCCGTAACGCGTCTCCGTAACGCGTTCCAGATGTGCACCTTCACCCTCCTCCAAGCCCCAGGCTCGTTTTTCCTGATTTTCGTCCCCTACACACACATTCCCCTTCAGGACACCCAAGGTACCTAGGGCAGCCACGCTCACCTGGCTGTAGAGCTCGCAGACCGACATGACCCCGCAGGCACAGCAGACAAGCCCCGAGGTGCGTCTGGAAGCTCAGCCCTAGCTCCAGCGATCCGGCCCCTCTCTCCAGGTCAATCCCCGGCTCCCGGTGCTGCTCGCTGCCCCGGTGGCTCTCACGCCAGCTGCTGTCCGTGGGGCGCCATCTTCCTGCGCTTGCAGAGAGTTTTTCCTTATTTTATCGCCCACACTTTCCCTTCCCTGTTCACTCGAGGCTCCGCTTCCTGGCTCCTCTCTCCTCCAGAGCGACCTTTACTCGGGCGGCAGCCAGGTTGGAGTTAGAACTAAGGCTGGGAGGAGCAGCAGAGCGGAGAGGAGGAGGAGGAGGAGGAACAAGAGGAGGAGGGAGAAAAGGAGGAGGAGGCAGCTTAGCTCCGCCGCTCCCAGCTCAGGTATGGGGAGGAGGTGCTGGCAGGAGAGCGTCAGAGCCGGGCGCTCCGTGCGTCCCCGGCGCCTTCCGCGCGCGGCAGGTGCCCAGGTCTCGGGCTGGGGGCGGGACGGCTCCTCCCACCCGCGGCAGGTCTGAGAACGCAGTGGCGGTCACCCGGGAACCCTCAGCTCCGAGCTGTGTGAGTCCCGCGGGGTGGGAGGGTGGAAGGCACGCGTGGAACCAATCTTGGACCGCCCCCTGCTGGTCCTGGGGACAAACGCCGGCCGGACCTCGGTAAAGACAGGTGCATCGTGTGTGTAAACACACACACACACACACACACACACACACACACACACAAACACACACACACACGTTTGGTAACCCTGTTAGCCTTGGGTATAGCTCGCGGATCTAAGCATATAAAAAGAGAAGAAAGAAATTCAAAGTAAATGAAGGAAAGAAAGGGGGTGGGGGAAAGTGCAACAAGTCTCCTGGAACCCTTGGTGACTCCAGGGTCATAATTTACCGGTTTTATTCGAGGAACCTACTGAGACCACTTTCGCTGGATTGGGAGTAAATAGAGGGGAGAAAGGTAAGAAGACAAGAAAGTAAGGGGGCTATAAAAACAAAACTACTATTCGGAAATAGTAAATTGTAGTTTTGTAACAGTTTATTATTACGTTGATTTGGACACCTAGGGTCCAGTCATCTTCATTGAAATCAGAGTAACTCTACAGTGAAATACTGATGTCACTGGTAAGCCTGTAACAAATGTTGGGGAGACCTGTCTACCAATGCCATTATGATGACAGGGATGCTAGAGAGATATATTATACAATAAGGGCTTTCCATTTCTATGGAGCAGCACCCCAGTCACTCCAAATGAATAATTTATACAGAAAAATATTCTGATGTTCTTTCTTATCTATACATTTTTCCCTGTTTCCCACCCCTCCTTGCTCCCACTGAGTTGACTTCCACCACATTTCCTTCTCCTGCCCTCGAGGAGTTTACACTGTCATACGGAAGATACAACATATTTACAAATAAATAATAGAAAAGGTAGAATGCAATAAAATCAAGGAAGAGATCCACAGTGTCTTAGAAAATTTGAGGAGAGATCACTTTCAGCTGGGGAGATAAGGGAAGGCTTCACAGAAGAGTTGGTAGCAGGTCTTAATCTTAAAGAAAAAGGATTTCAGCTGGAAAAGGTAAGGAGGAAGTTAAATTTCAGGTTTGGAGAGACCTTGCACAGATTCTTGGAGGGGGAAATCAAGGAACAGCTAGTAGTCCAACTGGGTAGAATGTAGATTATGCCACTAGGATAAGATACTTCTCAGTCTTCAGAATTTAAGGTCTTATATAAACTGGCTCACATCCACTTTTCCAACCTTGTTTTACATTACTCCCCTTAACTAATTTGATGAACTGGATGAAATCCCCCTTTCTTAGTCCCTTGTCTTTAAGCATTCACCACAAGCTCTTCCTCCAACTACACCACCAGGTTTAGAACATACTGCCCCTTAGTGCCTTCCACTAGAATCCTTAAGGGCTCAGCTCAGGTGTCAGCTCTGCAAGGATTTCCTTTTATTTCCACCATCCCACAACATTGGTGCTATCTTCATTTTCTTTCTTTTTTTTTTTTTTTTTTTAAAAGCAATTGGGGTTAAGTAACTTGCTCAAGGTTACACGGCTAGTCATTATTTATGCGTGGGTGCTCATTTTCTGAGGCCGGATCTGATCTCGGGTCATCCCAACTCCGAGGCCTGCACTCTTACTCACTGCTCCACCTAGTCGCCCCTTTAGGGCAAGTGGGGTTAAGTAACTTGCCCTAGGTTACACGGCTAGGTTTTTGTTTGTGCGGATTAAGTGTTGGAGGCCGGCTCCGAACTCAGGTCCTTCTTATTCCAGGGCCGGCGCTCTATTCACTTTGCCACCTAGCCGCCCCGCTATCTTCATTTTCAAAGTGTCTCCCATTCACTAATTCATGTGCATTCTGTGTCATCTTAGAGATGCCTGAGGACAAGGACTACATTATTTTTGTCTTTGGAGCCTAGCACAGCACTTTACATAAGAGGTTTTAATAAATGTTTTCTGAATTAAATCAAATCGAATATTTGATGTCTTCCCTAGGCCCCTCAGCTGTTAGTCTTCTCCCATCTAATCAGTACATATCTTGTATCTAATTATTGCATGCTCTCTCCCCTCTTAACTTGTAAGTTCCTTGAGGTAAGGAACTGTAGTTTTTTTTAACTTTCTTTGTATCCCCACCCTTAGTACAGTGTCTGGAGCACAGTAATCATTTAATAAAATGATTTGGGCTCTTGGTTTTTGTTTTGTTTGTGGATGGATGGACAGAAGGATGGAAAATGTTGTCAAATAAAGCTAGAAGTGATGGATGGAATCAGATAATGGAAGACTTGGTAAGGAGGGCCTGAACGTTTTTGAGCATATTTAGAACTGTACTATACATACACCTGTAGCTCTCTGATTGATATACAGTGGAGACAGAGACATTGGTTCCAAATCAGAGGCCTTCTCTACTCCTCTGGGCTTACTCTGTGCATTGAGGTATATGCCCAACATTTAGAAGTGATGGGATCATTGTGTTGCATGGATGGTCTTGTAAGCATTAGTGGCAGTATTTTAATAGGAAAACCAATGGGACCAGACTTAGAAGAGTCTTGGGTCCAAGTCTACCTCAGACAATTATGAAATGTCTGAGCATAAACAAAGGAGTTAATCTTTAAGCCTTTGCTTTTTCATCCAAAAACAGAAATAATACCTGTAGTACCTACCCCACAAAATTGTTGTGAGGATTAAATAAAATACTATATGTGGAGCACTTTGAAAATCTTTAACTATGTAAAAGTAGTATTTGTTGTGTTGTCATCACTAGCGTCATCAATTATGCTCAGACGAAGAGATTTGAAGGTGATGGGGGTAGGGGAGGGGTAAGAAATTTATGTGTACCCCTGGGTACCTCATGACTACCTCTTCTGATTGCCTATGTACATATAAAAACTCACTACAATCCCACAGAGCCCACTATGGAAATACCTATTACAGAAACCTACTATGGAGACACTACCAGACCCCACAAAATGTACTGTGGGTGCCATAGCATCATTTTGGTTGACCACAAGCACATAAATGAAAATGAATTGAAATTAATAAGCATTTAAGTAATGTCTGTTAAGTACAAGGCACTTTGGTAGGTGCTAGGGATTCAGAGGCAAAAATGAAATGGTCTCTGCCCTCAAGGAGTTTGCCTACTACTTATTAGTTTATTTAATTTGGCAGCTAGGAGGTACAATGGTTAGGGTACTAGACCTTAGCTCAACTAACTTACTAACTGTGTAGCCTTGGACAAGTCACTTAACCTCTACTTCAGAGTTTCCTTATCTGTAGAATAAGGATAAGGTACCCACCTCACATCATTGTTGTGAGGGTAAAATGAAATATTTGTAGCATCATTTGTAAAATTTGAAGTGATAGCTACCATTTTCTCTTCTCATTTATTTGTTTTATAAGTGCTCATTTCTCCCTTTACCACCTTCCCATTTAATAACAAAAGATAAAACAACAAAAACACAAACTTCAAAACAAATATACATATATAGTGCAATAAAACATTCCCACATTTGGCGTTGTCTGAATTTTAAGTCCATCTTCTCTCCAGCCGAGGGTATCTGGTGTGATTAATCTTCAGTCCTCTGGAACTGTGGTTTATCACTGAATTAATCTACTTCATTCTATAAGACAATGTGAAGTCTACAGTTCTGAGGGAAGGCACGAAGCCAGAATCTTTTAATCTATTAATTTATCTGACAGTCCCTCCCTTGCTTCCTTTAGGTTCCTCCTAAAGTCCTACCTCTTCCAGAATGCTTTTCCTAAATTATTTGTTGATTCTTCCCAAATCCATTCCCTCTAAAGAAGAAAAAGAAGGAATCCCAGATTTGAGAAGATTTGTGGGAAAAGCCAGAGAGGCTATTAAAAGATGAAAATGAAAACTCTCTGAAATCATAAAGAGAACTGGTATATCACCACTGAATTCCTTTCTGCCTTCTTGTGTTATAAAGGTAACCTGGGTTTTCAAAAACTCTGCCGCAACACAGAGCAAATTCCAGCTTCTCAAGCTAAGATGATTTACCCCTCATCTGAAAATCAGCCCAGTCCTGTTCAAGAGAGATTCACTACCAGAAGTAGGCTCCAGCTTCTGGAGATTATTTTTTTAGCCACAGTAACTCAGAAAGACTGTCTATAAGGTGTACAGAGGTTTAAGTCTCTATGAATGAAGAGATACACTGTGACAATGTTTTCTGATGGATAGATAGCTGATATTGAAATCAGGAAGACTTGGGCTCTAAGCCTGCCTCAGACAGTTGTGGAACCCTGGGCAAGTCATTTTACCTCTTGAGCTCAGTTTCTTTTTTTAATCTAGAAAATGGGAGATTTAAAGTCACTGACCTCTCAGGTCCCTTCCCAGCTCTAAATCTATATTATGACCTATCATTTCATGCGTCCTTGAACTAGTGTGCAAGCTTATCTTGAAGGGAAAAAAGTAAGTTATGATCCTTCCTGAAGGCAGTCTTCCACCTAATATAGGAATACCTTCTACAATACCCTCAAATGTGTAGTCATCCAGCCTCTGTATCAATACCCCCAGTTATAGGATAGATGAAGGTCATTCCTTCCTAGGAGAGCCTATTTCTCTATCAAACCTTTCAATCTTCTTCCAGCACTAGGATCCTCACTTATTGCTGCCCATCTCCACCTAGTCTTCCCAAATTAAACGCTGGGTGCTAGGGTTGGTTCATGTAGCCTCTGCCCTATCTGAGAAGTTGCACTGAGAGCTGAGAATGGAAATAGCACCAGGGAATGATGCACTTACAGATGGTATAGTGGGCAGAATGTTGGATGTGGAGTCAGGAAGACCCAATTTAAATTACTTTCTTAGCTATGTTACCCTGTTCAAGTCACTTGATCTCTATCAGCCTCAGTTTCCTTAGCTATACAATGAGCATATTAATAGCATCTACTGCCCAGGGTTGGTGTGAGACTCAAATGAGATCATAACATGTAAAATGCATTGTGAACCTTAAAAGCATTATATAAAAGCTAGCAAATATTATTAGTGGGATCTTCATTCCAGCAAATTCCCTTCTCCCCAGGAGCTCCATAAATACTGAACTAAATTACTCTAAAGAGAAAGCAATCAAAAGTACCTTCTAAGGAGGGGAGGGCATTTCAACCATTAAGTGGAGATGGAGGTTAGAAGCCCCCAAATCAACTGTGTTTTATCAGTGGATGACATTAGTTACTGACATTAGTTAACAACACTGACTCTGCCAAGCATGCTTAACATCTAACTTCTTCCTTTGCCTCTGTCTGAAACCCTTGGTGGCATGCAAATGTTCGTTTCTGGCTGCTCAACTTCAGCACACAGTGAATGTGCCGACATTTAAGCAAAACTCCCACTACTGCCTCTGTGTGGGAGATATGGCTGGACATAGCCAAGTCTGTTATCTTATATCATATTTCTGCAGTGGGTGAGAACATGGACAAATAGGCCTTTGTCCAGAAGATGTTGATAATGATGATCAAAAGGTATGGAAGCCATGTCATATAAGGAACAGATGAAGCAACTGAGCCTGTTTTGCCTGCTTAGAAAAACATTAGTGGGGCATGAGAGCTCTTTTCAAATATTTGAAGAGTCGTCATGTGGAAGAGGGATTAGATGTACTCTTATCTGCTCCAGAGGGCAGAAGCAGGAGCCAGGAAAGACTGAAGACAGGGAGAGTTTAACTCAAAAAAAAAAATACCAGACCTTTGAGTCAATTGGTACATGTAATTCCTAGAGAGGAAGCTCTATCAACGTAGTTCAGCTCCTGACCTGTAACCTTCTATAGTACCCTCAACGTGTATTCATCCAACCTCTAGATCAATAACCTCCAATGACTAGGTGAAGGTCATTCCTTCCTAGGAGAGCCTGTACCACTCCCAAATCTCTCAATCTTCTTCCAGCGCTAGGATGCCCTCATATTGTTACCCATCTCCACCTAATAAATTAAACTGTGAGTGCTTTGAGGATTGCCTGAGGTTAAATGACCAAAACATGCCGGAAGCACATTTTAAAACTAGGTCTTCCTAACTCCTATGCCAACTCTTTCCATTATACCACACTGCCTCTAATTCAACTCAATATAAGGGAGGATATAAGAATATAACCCAATATCATGTCAGTAAGAAGTGTCCATCTATGAAACAGGCTGACTTTAAAAGCAGTAAACTCCCTCCTCCCCCTCTGGATCACTGCCTTGTCATGGCATAGGGGCTTGTGTAACTCAATGAAACTGAGCTATGCCATTCAGGGTTACCTGAGATGGTCAGATCATAGATAGAGAGTTCTGACCAAAGGTCATAGGAGAAGAAAATGGCAAACCACTCCAGTATCTTCACCAAGAAAACACCATAGTTGGTCCACAGGATCAGGAAGAGTGGGACACAACTGAATGACTGAGCAAAGCTCCCCATTCCTACCAGTGTACAAGCAAAGGCTGGATGACTTGAAAGGATGTTGTAGAAAAGATAATCTACATTAGTTGGGAAGCTAGACTAGTCATTCCCTAAGTAAGACCTTCCAGTTCTAAGCTATCATTCTACTCCAGACAACTGCTTTCTTTTTTTTTTTTTTGAGGGGTGAAGGCAAAGCAATTGAGGTTAAGTGACTTGTCTAAGGTCACACAGCTAGTCAAGTGTCTGAGGCTGGATTTGAACTCAGGTCTTCTTGACTCCAGGGCTGATCTATTTATTGTGCCACCTAGCTACTCCCAAGACACTGCCTTTCTTAAAAAAAATAGGGAACTTGTGTGGGTCCCAATTACGAAACTATGAAATAATCAGAACCCAATCTTCATAACTCCAGCTCTCACCTCTGTGCCCCACTCCCATCCCCACATTCATTAGTACTCTGCTATTCTCTCCCCTGGTTCTGTGATAAAAAGGATCCAGAAAGGACCTGATATCTGCTATTTATACCTGAACGTTGATTTAAAGCAGGGATCCTTAACCTTTTCGTGTCATGGACCCCTCTGGGAGTCTAGTGAAGCCTATGGACTACTTCTCAGAATAATATTTTTTAAATCATACAACAAAATACATAGGCTTACAAAGGAAAAATACATTTTTCTCCATTCAAATTCACAGACAGCTCCCCACCTAGAATCTAAGAATCTTTGACTTAAAAATCACCAAATTCTCTCTCCCAAAAGTATTTGCATTTAAGTCTCATCTTGGTGGGAGGAACGGTTTTGTCCACTATTAAAGGTATTTCAGTCAGCAGCAAGAACAGGAAAAATATTTTTCTCTTTTGGAGGGGAGGGGTTAGTCTTCCTAGAATCCCTGAAACCATACCTTGCTGGTGCATATGCATAAGGCCCTGGGCTCTTGATAACATACTCCCCCATCCCCCTCTCTCTCCCATCCTCCAGTTGGTGGGAGGAGGGAGAGGTATCTAGGGAAGTGGAGTGGCAGAGAATGAGAATCAGGGCAAATCAGGAGAAATCAGCCTCAAAGCTCACAAACCAAACATCTGAACAATTGTAATTCTGAGTCTGCCAAGTTCTCTAATACATTGCTCATCTGCCCAGCAGCCTATGAATAGGGAATCACTCTCTCTCACTGTGAGATGCTACTCATGCATACCGGATACTCACTTGTATCACATTCCCAAAGGGTAATAGAGCCCAAAGCACATTCTATCCCCAGCATCTTGTGCCCTCTTCTGGGCACCTGCCCAAATAGCTGTGCTTTTTTTTTTAAAAACAAGTCTCCTGTTCCCCAGAGATTCATGTTATTAGACTCATAGAATGTTAAAGGTCTAGTGCAGCCTCCTGATTTCTACACAGGGAGAAAAATGAGGCCCAAAAGGAAGCGACTTGTCTGAGGTCAAATTATCGTTTAGCGACCAAACTTCAAGAGCCTTTCCCATTGCTATTATGTGGAAGATTTTTCTAAAGAAAGGACAGGAAGGATGGCCAGCAAGCTGATAAGAGTAAAGAAGGCTCACCAGACTGCCTCTTCCCATCCCTCATCATCAAAATGTAAATAGGTATACTCTAAATCACTAATAACTAGAGAAATGCAAATTAAAACAACTCTGAGATACTAATACGTCAGATTGACCAAGAAGACAGAAGAAGAAGAGGTCAAATGCTGGTTGTGTGTGATTTGTCCTTCTTTCCTGAAGATGATGACATGACTTGCAATTGACTTTGATTTGAGGGAGGGAGGGCTGTGCAAAGTCACCAGCTTCACTTTCTCCTCTAAAGCTATCTTGGTCCAGTGATTAGATATTAATCAGGATGATTGGAGACAGCCCAGGACTCAGTGGGAAAACTTGGCCTTTTTAAACTATGGTCTTTCTTTCCAGGTTCTCTCTTTGAGTGAGGCAACACCCATTCAGTGAACAGGCCTCTTTAACAAGTGAGTCAAGGAATGGCCCTTTAAGAGAAACAGTTGCTATTTACATTCACTCTGAGATAGGAGGGCCCAAAAATGACCATTAAGTGGTGCATGGGCAGGGACTTGTCCAATCCAGAAGAAAAGCTCAAATGCTAGAGGGCACGTGGGAAAACTGGTACAGTGATGAATTGTTTGTGGAACTGTGAACTAGTCCAGGCATTCTGGAAAGCAATTTGGAACTATGTTCAAGAAGCTATTAAACCATGCATATCTTTGACCCAAAAACCCATACTCCCAAAAAGATCAAAGGAAAAGGAAAAGGACACATATATACAAAAATATTTCTAGCAGCTCCTTTTGTAGTGGCAAGGAATTGGAAAGCGAAGGGATGCCTGTTAATTGGGGAATGCCTGAACAAGTTATGTTATATGAATGTGATGGAATACTACTGTGCCATAAGAAATAATGAAGGAGATAACTTCAGAAAGCCCTGGAAAGATTTACATGAACTGATGCAAAGTAAAGTGAGCGGAATCAGGAGAACAGTATACACAATAATAGCAATATTGTAAAGACAACCATCTTTGAAAAGCTTAGTGACTCTGATCAACACAATGACCCACCATGATTCCAAAGGACTCATGATGAAAAATTCTGTCCACCTCCAGCTAGAAAACTGATGGACTCAGAGTTCAGATTGAAGCATATTTTTTTCTCTCTGTTTCTTGTTTGTTGAACATGATTAATGCAGAAATTTATTTTACATGACTTCACATTTGTAAGGGATTTTATATATCCTGCCTTCTGGGTGAGTGGGGAGGAGATGTGTGGGGAGAATCAAGAGCTGAAAATAAAATAAAATCTAATTTTAAAAACTGAAATAGATGGTAAATTTAAATAGGAGTCGAGTCCTTGTAATCACTGCCTTATCTCTACAATGAGACTGTGGAGTTCTTAAAGGAGGGGCCAGACTATATCCCTCCCAGTGCCAAAAGTCACGATGGATACATGTGATCAACAAATCCTGATTTATTAGTTGATTGGTTAATAAACAATACAAGAAATAAATTCCTGACAGATACTTACTGACAATTATTTCTATGGTTGCTGAGGTTCTAAACTAAGCTATAAGAAAATCGTGTGGCATAATAGCAAAACTTTGGAAATTCTGGCCATGTATGTGTGACTGAAAATAATCTAGCTCTAACCCTTTTGGTTTGGTAATTATTGCCATCTTAACCATTAGTTCAGATTGCCACATCATCAATTTACTTAATTTCCAATTGTGTTTAAAAATGTGTGTCTGAGTTCATATCTAATTTGGTAGTACCATAGAGACATAGCTCTAGTGTAAATATATTATTTACCTTTTCCTACACACTTTCCCATTTGAGTTACTGGGAAAAGTACAGAGTGTTTGATCCCCAAGGGGGATTGGTGAGGGGTAGAGAAAGTGAAGGGCTGAACAAATGTGGGGAGGAAATGTGTGGAGAGAGAGAGCCAGCAAACTGGCAGCCAGAAAAGACAGACACATGAGAATTTTTGCCCTCATCTTGTGCCAGTGAGATGGCACTGAAATAGCAGAGGATTCTATAAAGATTCTCCAGTATGGTCTAAGTAACTGGGAGCCTGGGTGTCAGTGCTCTGGAGTCATGAACGATAGCGTGAAGGAGAGAGAGAAATGCTGCCTCTCTCTTCTTCCCTGAGCCCAGACACATACATTTCAAGTGTCAGGGGTCAGGGGGCCATGACAGGATTTGTGGGATAGGAGCACCACAAGAGGAGCTGTGATACTTGAAAATATAAAAGAATATATATACACATATACATATATATACATATTATGTATACATGTGTACATAGACAATGATATAGATATCTTTGACACTGACGGTTGTTCATTCTAGGATTTCTATTTTGTTTTTATTCTCTTAATACATTTTCTTTTAAGGTATTGTGAACTTTGTATTTAGAGAAAATTAGTATCACTTTGCTATGGACTGTCATGTATATGTTTCCCCAGATTTCCTAAATAGAGGCTGTGACCCAAAAGAGTGAGAAGATATTCCCAAAGTGTACCAGGACTCTTCCTGCCTTGGCAGTGTTTTTGCCATAAGGACTCTTTAAGTATACTGTAACCCTGAAGTTGACAAAATATGTTCACATATCCACTTGGCATGTTATGTATGGGATGTTATTATAGACCTTTATAATATGACTAGGTTTTGCAGCAGAAGGAGTGTCAGGACTAAATTCAGGAAGATTCGTCTTCTTGAGTTCAAATATTTACTATCTGGGTGACCCAGGGCAAGTCACTTAAACCTCTTTGCCTCAGTTTCCTCATCTGTAAAATGAGCTAGAGAAGGAAATGACAAACCACTCTAGTATCTTTGCCAAAAAACCCTAAATAGGGTCATAAAGAGTTAGACACAACTGAAAGGATTGATCAGCAGCATAACCTGACTCAAACTTACCTTTTCAGGCTTATTCTACATTATTTTCATTCATGTACAGCCAACCTAGCCTCTTTGCTGTTCCTCACACAGATCCCTCTCTTTCCTGATATCACTCCATTTCCTTTACACAGCCTGTCCTCCATGTATAAAGTGTTCTCCTTTAAAGACCTCTGCCACTTAGACTCCCTAGCTTGCTTCAGAGTTCAGCTCAAATATTATTTCCTACATGTACCCTTTTCTAATCTGCCCATAGATACAAGTGTTGCCACCCTGAATGTCATATAGTGCAAGATTTATCTCTCTCTTTTTTTTAAATGGATCTCAGAGACATAAGTGATCTAAGGTCCTTCAGTTAGAAAGTGATGGAGCCAGATTAAAACCCAATCGACTCAAGCACTATTCCAGGTTTCTTTCTTTGAAAGTTTGATGTCAATACTGTGGGAGTAGCACTATGAGGTTCAGATACTAGAGGACCTGAAAAGATTAATCCAGAAGTCATAGAATTAAGGCTGAGTAAACAGCTCTGTTACTTCTTAGTTTTGTGCTCTTAATGAGAGGTATTCCAAGTACTGTCCAGCTGACAAAATGCTTCTTCTGCATAAGCAATATCCAACTCTCACTAAACCCTCTAAGGTTGTGGAAGGCAGTATTCTTAGCCACTTATCAATCAATCAATCAACATGTATTTGTTAGGCCTCTACAGGCCAGGCCCTGTGCTAGGCACTGGGGATACAAATAGAATACATGAAACAATCCCTGCCCTCCAAGAGCTTACATTCCATAGGAGAGATATGCATAGAACATATATACATGTAAGTTGCTCTGCCTTCATTTTTGGAGAGGACCAGTGCCATCATGGGCTGATATTGTGGTATGAAGTAGTTTCACAAAGTCATCAGCCTCACTGTCTCTTCCAGAGTTGTCAAAGTCTGGTGGCAAGACAAAAGTCAGGATGACTGGTGATGGTCCAGAATGCAATGGATGGCTTGGACATCTTCCATGTCAGACCAAGCTTTAAGTGCTCCACAGCAGTTACGTCAGCCACCTTCATGGAACAAATTTTTCTCATTTGCCCATCCTTAGGTGGGGTGTCTTCACCTGCTTGGGATAGCTACTCACCAGTAGGTTTGAGGCCTGTCAATTACCCTCAGCCTGGTTGAGCCCATCTGGCCAAGAAGCTTTTATCAGGGTATGGCAGCTGTTTATGCTACAACTTCTTAGAGCCACAGGAGAGAGTTCTAAGTTGTAAGACTCACAGGTAGTTGACAGGTAAACACCAAAGGTGGATGAACAGCCCTGAAAAGGGCTCAACAAGCCCTCCCACCAGAGGTGCTGGTCCTCCCTGAACATCCAAAAAACCCCATATGTGTGTGTATGTATGTTTATATATATATGTATATATGTATGTATGTATGTATGCAAGAGGAGAAATATATATGTGGTATAAAGATACAAAGTATGGCATATGAAATAAATTATGGTAAGATATATGGTATAAACTAGATAGAAGGTAGAGAGCTTAGCTTCTTGAGAGCTAATAGTTATGTGACTCTGGTTTTCAGGAAACAAGAGAAGAAATTAGTGGAGATTTAACTGCAATTTTCAGCCAGCCCCTCGTACCCTCCATGAGTAAAAGAAGGCTGGTCTCCTTTGTGGTGTGATTTGATGTTGATCAGAATGAACTCCCCTACCCAACTTGTGCTTCCCTCAAAAAGAGAAATCAAAGAAATCTTTCTCTTTGGAAATCCATTCCTTTGGGTTAAGATTTTGTATAACCAGAGTCTTTTATTAAATTACAAAGACTTGTAGGAGTAATTAAGTGGCTACCAGTTATTAATACCCCAAAGGGGATTATTTTCCCAGATTACTTTTCCATCTGATAGTGATCTGAGAAGAAATAATACACCAGGCAGGCAGACTTTGATTGGGCAAGCTTGAGAGCATATGCTATTCTAGGGAGAATTGGCCTCAAAGAGGTACTGGGAAGTTAAGGGGGAGAGATGTCCTGGGTAACTAAGGTTCAGCAGCTAAGAATGAGGAATTGGGGAAAGGGGTTGAGGAATGAAAGAAATGACACTGAAGGAAAAGGTAGCAAATACCCAGGACAAACTTCACCTACCACAATCACTGACTGGTACTTTCCTTGACACTTACTGACCCCTAAATTCACCCATGTGAGTACTCTATCCAGCAGGTCAGATCTCAAACCCTCCAGTCTTCTCACCCTGTAGAATTCTTGCCTGTGTTTTCCCACAGAGAGGCTATCCCAAGTGTAGGGAACCTGCAGCCTTGAGGCCGTATGTTGTCCTTGGGTGCAGCCTTTTGACTGAGTCCAAGTTTTACAGAACAAATGCTTTTATTAAGTGTATTTGTTCTATGAAGTTTGGATTCAGTCAAGGTGCTGCACCTGAGGACCTAAAGGGTCCAGGGTCTAGAAGTCCTTCTGTAGGGTATTTTAGTAATTTAGGAACATCAATGTAACATTTAGGCTGCCCACCTGTTGTCTCTCATTCTCACTGAATAAACAGACTAAGTCATTTCTGATCATTCGTGGCCTCAGATTATATATTTTATGATGTTTCTTAAAAGAAGTCATCCCCGACAATATGCTACAGCCTGGTTATAACCAGACATAGGTTCAATTTTATTTAGCCCCTGATGTTTACTAGCTGAGCAATCATGGGCAAATCCCTTCAACTCTGACTTCTAGTCTCCTTGTCTGTAAAATTAGGGAAATAGTATTTATAGTACCTAACTTACAGTGTTGTTTTGATGCCCCAAAGAGACAATGCATGTGAAGTTTTGTAAACATTTACATAAATATCAGTAGTTGTTGTTTCTATTAGTATTAGTAGTGTAAAACCTTTTCTGCACTCACTCCCCAACTCACACTAGCATTGGCAGGTTCTTAGAAGAGCAGTCCTCCTGTTCCCAGGGTTCTGGCAGTAACCTGGAGAGAACTAATGGGCAGCTCCAGTCTCCACCATCTCCAGCCTCTGGATCAGTTGGGTGCTAGGATAGGCTTTCAGTTACAGTGTTAAAATGATTTTTTTTTACAATGATGCTCAGCCTAGGGTTACCAACAGCTTGTTCTCCTTGACTCTCTCAGAACCTCATCCTAGCAGAAAATACAAGTCTTGTCTCTTCAAATTGACAATTTTTCATGGTTCAGGGGCATCTTCTCTCAGTTACTGACCTCATATTCATTTGATGATCAACCAATTCTACTTGCCAAGCTCTTTGTTTTGCAGATATGTGAGTGGGGACCAAGTCATGGGGGTAATCTGTGCCTTCAAGCCAAGTTCACAGTGTTTGCTGGCTTTTATATATATACATGCATATGTGTATATAAGTATAGACACTTATATGTACATATAAATATGTGTACACATATTTTTATGTATATATACTTATATGTATGTATAAATATACATACACATACTTTTATGTGTATATATACATATATGTATAGATGTATACGTACCGATATACATATGTATATATATAATTCATATATAATCAAATATTTACTCCAAGGTGGAAAGTACTTCATTTATATCAATCAATAAATATTTATTAAGCTTCTACTATGTGCCAGGCACTATGCTAAGCACTGGGGAATACAAAAAGAGGTCAAAGTCAGTCCCTGTATGCAATGAGCTTACAATCAAATTGGTGGAGGCAACAAGAAAACAAATTTATACAAAGCAAGCCACATAGGAAACAACTAAAGGAAGGCACAAGAATGAAGAGCTTTGGAAAAGTTTCCAATGAAAGATGGAATTTTAGTTGGGATGTAAAGGAAGCGAGGGAGATCAGTAGTGAAGAGCAGAGAAGGAAGAGCATTTGGGGAATGGAGGACAGCAGAGAAAATGCTCACAGCTGAGAGATGTGTCTTGTTCATGAAACAGCTGTGAGGCCATATCACTGGATCAAAGAGTACAGGAGGAAGAAAAGGGAATAAGATGCAAAAAGACTGGGAAAGTCAGAGGGGAGCTAGTTTAAGAAGGGCTTTTAACACCAAATAGATTGTGTTGCCCTTTATATGTGAAAGGGCTTCCGTTTTCTATTTTGATGCTTTTATTTTTCCATTTTGAGACCTTTAACTTGGCTGAAATCTAAGCGGGGCAAACCCTTTTAGAAGCAATAGTAGCATTTCCACTGACTTCAGATTTAAAATTTTGCTTTTAAAGGCATAGACTTTACACAGTGGGGAGGGATTTGTTATCACTAAAAGCCCTTCATAATTCTTAAAATCGTCTACTCTGTTCCAGGACAAGTTACATGGTTGATAGTCCAGCTACATGACATGATCAAAGCAATTTTCATCCACTTTGCTTTTCCATTGTGGATAGTCAAAACAAACTCTTTCCCATGAGTTTCTTCCTCTATAAAATTAAAGCATAAAACTATAATGACTGTTTAGATTGTTCCTGCTTGAAGGGCAAGTAGGTTCTTCTTGAACTTTTTCTTTGGGTGCATCCAATATATCCAATTATACCACTAGTGCCTTCATTCTTTTAATTATCTCAAGTTAATTTAGTAAGTAGCTTTTTGGTAGATAATTGCTTGTCATCTCCTCCATTGTGTAGTGGGCTCCCTGAGGGCTGGGCCTGTCTTTTGCTTCTTTTTGTATCCCCAGCATTTAGCACAGTGCTGGGCACATAGTAAGTAGGTGCTTAATAAATGTTAACTGTCTGACCACTAATATTTAAACCATAAGATTCATGGGACCGTACCTTTCCAGATAATGAAAACCTTATCAATAATCTATCTATCTATCTATCTGTCTGGTGACTGTGGGAGTAGGGGAGAGTAGAAAGATGATGTCATGTTGTAAGGGGGCAGATCTATTCTACCCTAATTATTCCAATGGTAGGGTGGCATACCCTCTGAGTGAATACTGAGATGGCAAAGAAAGAGGGGCTCACACCATCTTGCTTATTAGTAAGGTTTATTAGGGTTAATTAGATTAATTGGGGGAAGTTTACTCACAGGAGGCCAGGAGGCCCTGGGGACAGTAGAACAAAGTAATATCATAGATCCCCAAACCAGCCCTAGGACAGTTCAGGTGTTATACAGAAACAGAACATAGAAGACGTATTACCAGGAATAGCCCAGGTTCACGTATAAGTTTTCCTGTGGGATAGTTGGGGCCTCTTTTGCTGTTTGCCTTTACTAAATATAGTTTACATTCTCTGAGACTTGAGATCACATTCCTAGGCTCTGGCTACCATCATACACATGCATGTGTTCTAGAGAACACAAAAATTAGAAATCTCTTAACCATGGTCTCTTTAAGAGGCTCAGATAACAATTTCCTTCTTCCATCACCTAAGATGATTATCAGAAAAGGAAGCTGCTTACCAAGTGACTAAGGACAAAACATCCCAGCCAGTCATTACCAAAGTTACTGTGAGGTGAAAAGGATGAGTAAGAGTTGCTGAAAATTTCAGAACCAGTTCAATATTAATAATAATAATTAGCACTTACCTAATTCAAAATTAGGGACAGCTAGATGGTGCAGTGGATAGAGCCCAGGCTTGGTGTCAGGAAGATCTCAATTCAAATCCAGCCTCAGACACTAGTTATGTAACCCTGGGAAAGTCACTTAACCCTGTTTGCCTCAGTTTTCCCATCTGTAAAATAAGCTAGAAAAGGAAATGGTAAACCACTCTAGTATCTTTAGAGTCAGAAACAACAGCTGAACAAAAACATTAAGGGCTGAAGCTAGTTTAGGGTGTTGCCCCACCAGGAAAATGCATGATATAGTGGAAGGAGCACTGGTTTTAGAAGCACTAAGTTTAAGTTTTGGCTTGACAATTGTAATGGGAAGCAAAGAAGTATTTAGCACCTTGTTTCAGCTATTTAATTATTTGGCACCTTGTTTCAGTTCAAGTTTCTTTTGAGCCTTGCCCATGATTATGTCAAGTCTTTGTCAAGAAACAGAACTTGTGAACCCCACGGTGGGAGGGACTTGCCAAAGACAGGAACAGGGAGGAGCTAATGACCAGGTAAAAAGCTGAGCACAAGCTGGGAGAGAGCAGAACTGAGAGGGGACACTTGTGGTGGCAGAGTTGGGAAGGAGAAAACTTAGCTTCACTTTTTTCATCTGGTAAAATGAGGAATATTAGAGCACCTACCTCATAAGGGTGTTGTGAACATTGAGTGAGATGACCTAAACACTATATAAACATGACCTAGTCATACTAGTACTAGTACCAATACTGTGCGACCTTGGGCTAGTCATTTACTTTCTCTGGACTTCAGTTACCTCATCTAGAAAATAAGTGGGGTAGATTAGATTTTCTCTAAAATCTCTTTTGGAGCAACTAAGTGGTGCAGTGAATAGAGCACCAGCCCTGGAGTCAGGAGGACCTGAGTTCAAATCTGGCCTCAGACACTTAACACAAAACTAGCCATGTGACCTTGGACGAGTCATTTAAAGCAAAAAAATAAAAATAAAAAAATTTAAAAAATAAAAATAAAATCTTTTCTAACACTAAATCCTATAGGATCATAGTGTCAATTATTGGGATGCTTAGTTCACCCAAAGGAGTGAATTTGGGGGAATTTCAGATATCCTGTCAGGATCAGTGGCAGAGGACTAGGACATTTATGGGAAGCAAGGTCTTTCTTAGCTGATGATGGCCATCTGCACAAAGGATCAGCCCTCCACAGAGGTCCAGGAGATCTAGGACTGAGATGGAATGGAAAAATTGAATATCTGTCCTGGACCGTAACTGAGATAATTTCCATGGTGTTTGAGTCTCCCAATAGATTCATTGCTGTGGGCCAATTTGCATGAGAGTACAGGTGTTGTGAGATGGACACCCACTGAATGTAAAACAGAGGTCAAACTGCTTGGCCCAGCACACGAATATGGCCTGGAGATGTAAATGCCCATTTTGATGGGAACAGGAACATCAACTTCATGATGCAAATTGTCCAAAATTCATGGTGTAAGATCACAAATCTTACGTTCACATGAAGTGTAAATTAGAGTGATGATCCCACCAGTCTATATTTTTAAAATGACGGCTTGAAAAAATACCAATATTGTCATCCAGTTTGGAAAATTTTACATTACAAGATGGAATTTTTCCATTACATATTTTTTTCAATCAGCAAAAATTCACCTGCCAAGTGGGAACTTTACCCCACCCTACCCTAATCCCACTCCACCCTCAATTGAGAATGAAAGAAAAGCAAAACACCCATTGTAAATATTTATAATCAAGCAAAACAAATTTCTGTATTGGCCATATCTAACATATAAATATGTGTTCCTGTCTCATTCTGTACCCTGACTCCTTTCATCTCTCTTATCAGAGATGGGGAGCATGTCTTATCATATGTCCCTGTAATGGCAAGCAGAGAAGTAGTTCACATTTTGTTTTTTTGAATTATTACTTTGTTTCAGTTCAAGTTTCTTTTGAGCCTTGTAGCAAGTCTGTTAAGAAACAGAATTTGTGAACCCCACAACTTGTGAACCCTAGAACTCATTAATTCCTGCAACAGGAAGAAGAGGAGCTAATGACCATATATAAGGAGAATTTCCAGGCTAGAGACGGCAGAACTGAGAAAAGGACTCTAGTGGTGGCACTCAAGGAGAAAACTTATAGTATCCCAGCACTCTGTCTGCTCTATCTGTGTTGATGTTTGTGATACTTTGTACAGAAGCCCTGGGACCTTACTGGAAGCCCTGAAAGAGGATTTTCTGGTTGTATGTTTACAGGAATCCTGGAGGAGGGTTTTAGAGGTCCTGGGACTTTAGTTATGATTTGTGTTGACCTCTTGGACCTTGCTTGTGGGTCTGTGTTGATTTCTGTGTTGATGATTTGTGTTGTGTTCTCAGACCTTGTTGGTGGTCTGAGTTGATTCCACAGACAGAGAGTGAATTGATGATGGTGCCAGCAATGTGTATGAATATTATTGTGGCTCTATCAAACTTTGTCTTCCCGGAAACGGGAACTGTGAAGGACTTGAGGTGGACACTGTGAACTTCAATATGGAATAGGAACTGCACAAGGATCTGGATAAGGAGCTGGACAAGGAATTGGGAGCTGCCTGCCTTGAACCCAGGGGACAGTTGGAGCTGGGACCATGGAAGAGGAACCATGGAAGCTGAGAGCCAGTCTCAGGTCAAGCTGAAAGAAGACTTTACTTGGATACTGTGTACTGACTGAGAAGAATATGATTTACTGTGACCTAGGGGTGGAGAACTTTTGAGTTTTGTACTTTGTGGTTGAATTAAGGATTTTGTGATTAACTAAATGAATGTACTTTGTTTAAAACTACGTGACCACTTTGGTGAAAACTATATGGCCATTTTAGTGATAAGTTGTTGAGTTGTGACATGGTAAATGCTATATTTTGATTTTCTGTGATAAATTGTAACATTATGAATGCTGTATTTTGATTTTCTATGAATGTTTTGCTCTGATTTGTTATTGAATAAATAGAGAGTTCACTATGCTATGTAATCAGAACCTTGAAAGCTGTTCACAGCAGCAGTCCTCTGGAAAGCTGCTTATGTTTGGCTTTACAATCCCCTAAAAGTTCTTTCAAAGTTGTCTTTACCATATTGTTGTTATTGTATAAATTATTCTTCTGGTTCTGTTCACTTCACTCTGATTCAGTTCGTATAAGTCTTCCCGGGTTTCTCCAAAACCATCCCTTTCATCATTTCCCAAAGCTCAGTAGTGTTCCATCTCATTCATATTCCATAACTTTCATTTGTTTTTTGAAAACCAAACAGGGTGGCCCAGATTGCTTGTAGATGGTCTTTCCAGGAAGAATGAACCAAAGGAGCTCTGCCTGGTTTCAACTCCATAACAAGATAACCTTCCCAGGTTAAGCTTATCACCATGCTGATAACTTTAGTCTTGACTGACACCACCTATTGGACTGGTGAGAGACTTAAAGAAGGGAGAACAACCAGCAAGTTATTGCAGTAGTTCAGGTTTGTAGTGATGGATCTAAACCAGGGTGGTGGCCATGGGACTAGAGAGAAGACTTCCACAAGAGATGCTTTGAAAATGGAACCTGGAAACTGATTGGATATAGGGAATGGGCTTGAGGGAAGAATTGAGGATAAAGTTGTGAGCCTGAGTAACTGGTAGGATGGTAGTGTCCTCAACAATGGTAGAGAATTTGGGAAGAGAGTAGGGTTTGGGGGTGCGGAAGCAGTGTAAGATGAGTTGTTTGGGTTATGGTGAGTTTGAGATGTCTATAGGACATCCAGTTCAAGATGCTCAATAGGCAATTGTTGATGCTCTACTAGAGTCTGGGAGGAATAGAGAGCATAGGAATAAATGGAGTCTTCCTTAAAATGATAAGTAGCATCTACCAAAAACCATGGGCAAGTATTATATGTAATGGGGATAAGCTAGAAGCATTTCCAATAAGACTGGGGGTGAAACAAGGATGTCCATTATCAGCACTCTGTTTCAATATGGTACTGAAGTCCAGGAGGGAGGTTAAGGCTAGACAAACGAATGTGAGAATCATATAGAGATGATAATTGAACTCATAGGAGCTTATAAAATCACCAAGTAAGAAAGTAGAGAGGGAGAAAAGAAGAGCACCAAGGACAGACCTTCGTGAGATAGCCTGCTTCAAGTGTCTGTCCTCTCCAATTCATTCTCTACCAAAGTGATTTTCCTCAAGTATTCTACTAACCATTTAGCTTCCCTGCTCAATAAACTCCATTAACTCCCTGTTGTCTCTAGGATCAAATAGAGATTCCTCAATTTAACAGTTAAAGTCCTTAAGAACCTGGTTACAATGTACTTTTTCAGCCTAGTTTTAAAGAAACACACACACATATATCATATGCGATATGTGTGCACGTAAATTCTATGTGCTACATATATGTGTGTGTACATGCACACACACACAAACATACACACACACTCTATAGTCCAGGCTAACTGGTCTTGTTTCTCATCTACTTCATCTCTGTTCTTTTGCATAGAATACATCCCATGCCTGGAGTATACTCACTATCCCCCTCTACATCTTAAAATTCCTAGTTTCACTGGCCAGGCATCTTGGTGAATGCCTGTAATACCTGCTACTGGGGTGGCTGAGGGTTGCACATCACTTGAGATTGCTGAGCTGCACTAGCCTAATCCTATCTACTGTCTACACTAAATTAATCATTAACATGGTGATCTCCAGGGAGCCAAGGGCTCAAGGAGCTTATGAACAGTGTCATTTTGTCTTTGTATTCCTGGTGCCTAAGATGGTCCCAGGCATATAGCTTACTAAATTTTTATTTACTAAATGTCAGAGTATTGACTGTAATAATTGATTTTTCAGGGGTCCTAGGAACCAAATAATGTGGCTACTAACAAAGTATGACTATAAATTGCTTAAATGAATAAGCTAAATGCATATATGTGTCCAAGTATATGCACATAGACACACATACCATCCACATCTCAGTATGCTACTAGCTAGTAAATTATTCCACTAGACAATCTTTCAGATCTTTATTCCTAGAATCCCTGATGAATTTTTTGTTGTTGTTGTTCAGTTATTTCAGTCGCATTCAACTCTTGATGACTCCATTTGTGATTTTATTGCTAAAGATACTGGAATAATTTGCTATTTCCTTACCCAGCTCATTTTACAGATGAGGAAATTGAGGCAAAAAGGATTAAGTGACTTGCCCAGGGCCACACAGCTGGTAAGTGTCTGAAGTCAGATTTAAAGTCAAGAAGATGGGTCTTCCTGAATTCAGTCCTGATGCTTTATCCATTACAACATCTGTATGTATACATATCTATATATACACATGAATATGTATGTATATATACATACACACATGAAGTTTTAAAATATAATATATAGACAACATATGTAATATATAAAAACTATATATATATAGAATAAATGGGAAGTGATCTCAAAGGGAAGACATTGGGGTGGGGCAGATGGAGGGAAAACCAGGAAAGGCCTCTTGCAGAATATGGGATTTCAACTGAGTCTTGAAGGAAGCCAGAGAAGCCAGGAGGTGGAGGTAAGAAGGGGGAGCATTCCAGGTAGAAGAGACATGAAAAGGCCGGGTTGGGAGAGGGAGACATTTGCAAGAAACAGCAAGAAGTCCAGTGTTGCTGGACTGAAATATATATGTTTTTAGAGATAGAGACACATCTATCTCTCTATCTGTATATATCCTTGTCCCCACAAGCTTAGAATGCTCTCCCTCCTCATTTCTGCCTATTGACTTTCCTGTTTTCCCATCTTCTACAGGGAGACTTTCTCAACCCCTCTTAATTCTAGTGCCTTCCCGCTCCTAATTATTTCCCATTTATCATGGATTTAGCTTGTTTGTACATATTTGTTTGCTTGCTTTCTTCTCCATAGACTGTGAGCTTCTTGAGGGAAGGACTATCTTTTAACTCTTTTTGTATCACTAGCACTTAGCACAGTGCCCAGTATTTAGTAGGTGCTTAATAAATGTTTATTAACTACTTGACAAGAAGAATACAGGTGTTTCTTGTTCTTCTTGTTCTCTGGAAGTTATTTTAATAGATTAGAAATAAGTCACTAAAGCACTGAATCTCAAAATTGACAGGAACCTCAGATCAGTCAATCACTGAAAACATTTATTAGGCACCTACTATATTTCAGGTGCTGGGAATAAGACAAAAATGAAACAGTCCTTGTCCTCAAGGATTTCACTTTCTATAGAAGAAGAAGCATGTGAGCAAAATATACACAAAATATAAAGAAAGGTTTCTAGAGGAAGAGAGGAAGCACTAGTAATTAGATGGCTGTTTGCTCTCTATGTTGAACAAGAGATATTTGTTCTTTATAAGGTTCATGTGAAAACTAAACTGTGCTTCCTATTATCCCTCACAGAGAGCACTCCATTTTCCCTCTATGCATAGGCTATCTCTCATGCCTGGAAAGTAAATCTTTCCAACTCTGACTCTCAGTAGGTAATAAATTAAAAAAAAAAACCAACCTCATTCAATTATTTAAAAATTAAAACAAAGAGCTTTAAAAAAAAACCCCAAATAACCCATTAACTAATATGATTTTAAAAAAGAAAAAGAATGGGTAACCAAATAGCCAGTATCATGAATAAGGAGAATTCAAAATAAATGAAAGAAAAATAAAGGAAATTATTATAAACAATTTTGCCTGATTAAATGCCAACAAAACCAATTACTTAAACCACGTGAATGAATGAATATTCACAAAACATAAAACATGCAGGTTAATAGAACAAGTTGGAATTA